>CM077810.1:99988469-101188469 GCA_039764185.1 Tamarix austromongolica | reverse complement strand
ATTTATGAAATAAAATTAAGGGATCAATTTATATAAATGATTGGTTGTCTAATATTAATAGATAAGCTAGTTGGAATAATATGTCGCCAAAGTGACATCTTTTATGAAAATTGGTTTATCGAACATATTAGATGTTTGTGCGTATATCTATTTGTGAGGTTATTTAGTCAGCCCAAAGGAATACAAATATCTGGTAGATTTTCATATGCACGTGCGATAATAAAATATGTGATGATTATTTAGTTGTCATGTGGATAATAAGTCAATCCAAAGATGGGCTTATTATCTGACAGGCCTTATCATTGTCCTTGACTGCATGGAACTGGATCATGCACTTAGGCATCCGAAACCCGCAGATCTGACAACTGAAAGTGCCTCTGATGATAAGAGGAACTTTGAGAAGTGGGATCGGTCGAATCGCATGAGTCTAATGATCATTAAGCGCAGCATTCCGGATGCCTTTAGGGGTGGGATGTCTAAGGACATCACCAATGCTAAGAATTTCCTTGCTGAAATTGAGAAACGTTTTGCAAAAAAACGATAAGGCAGAAACAAGCACTCTCTTGCAGCGCTTGATTTCAATGAAGTACAAAGGCAAAGGAAATATAAGGGAGTACATAATGGAAATGTCCAACATTGCTTCGAAATTGAAAGTGCTAAAGCTCAAGTTATTAGATGATTTGCTCGTGCACTTGGTGTTGCTTTCACTTCCTGCACAATTCAGTCAGTTTAAGGTTATTTATAACTGCCAAAAGGAGAAATGGACTCTCAATGAGCTCATTTCTTATTGTGTGCAAGAAGAGGAAAGACTGAAGCATAATAGGACTGAAAGTGCTCACTTAGCCAGTACCTCTAAGGGCAAGGGCAAGAAAAGAAAGGATGAAGCTGCTCCTAAGGGTCTGGTTCAAAAGAAACAACAGAAGGAAAAGGATAGCTGCTTCTTTTGCAACAAAACTGGACATGTAAAGAAGGATTTTCCTAAATACCACGCTTGGCGTGCAAAGAAAGGTACAATTCTTACTTTGGTCTATTTTGAGATTAATTTAGCCTCAGTACCTAGAAACACTTGGTGGTTAGACTTTGGAGTTACTACTCATATAAGTGTTTCTATACAGGGTTTCCTGAAATGCCGAAAGACAAGTGATGGCGAAAGATACATCTATGTGGGAGATGGCAAGGAAGCACCAGTTGAAGCGATTGACACTTTTAGATTATTATTAGAAACTGGTTTCTATTTGGATCTGAAAGACACTTTCGTTGTACCGTCTTTTAGACGAAATATGGTTTCCATTTCCTTATTGGACAAGTTTGGTTATTTTTGTTCATTTGGAAATAATAAATTTAGTCTTTCATTAAATTCAAATATGATTGGCACCAGTTCATTATGCACTTACGATAACCTATATATACTTGACATCATCACTTCATATTATGAAACTCTGCACGTGGAATCACGTGGTACCAAATGCAAACTAAATAAGGAAAATTCAGATGGTATACTTAATTTCCTTGACTTTGCGAACTTAAACAATTGTATCAATTATGCCAAGGGAAAATAGACCAAAACTAAGAGAACAGGTGCAAATAGATCTTCGGATGTCTTAGAATTGATTCACACAGATATATGTGGACCGTTCCCTACGGCTTCTTGGAATGGTCAACAGTATTTCATATCATTTATAGACGACTACTCATGTTATGGGTACTTGTATCTCATTCACGAGAAATCACATTCACTGGACGTGTTCAAATCATTTAAGGTTGAGGTTGAGAATCAACTCAACAAATAAATTAAGTGCGTTAGATATGACCGTGGTGGTGAGTACTATGGAAAATATGACGGTTCAGGTGAACAATGTCCAGGACCATTCACTAAATTCCTAGAGGAGTGCGGTATCGTCCCATAGTACACCATGCCAGGATCTCCTAACATGAATGGTGTAGTTGAAAGACGAAACAATTCTCTTAAGGATATGGTGAGGAGTATGATTAGTCATTCTACCTTACCAGAATCACTCTGGGGAGAAGCACTAAAAATAGTAGCTTACATTCTAAACAGAGTACCAACTAAAGCAACTACTAAAACACCTTATGAGCTTTGGACAGGCAAAAGGCCTAGTTTAAGGCACTTCCATATTTGGGGATGTCTAGCTGAGGCAAGGCCTTATAGACCACATGAAAAATCATTGGACTCCAAAACAGTTAGTAGTTACTTTATTGGTTATGCGGAGCGATCTAGGGGCTATAAGTTTTATAATTCCACACTTAAGTCGATTTTCGAGACAGGAACTGCCACATTTTTTGAGGATGATGAGCTTGGGGGGATGGAGAAATGAGGTTAGAAACATTGTCTTTGAGGAGGAATTAGTCACTATTCCTACTACTGTCTCTGACGATGTGCAAGTCCCAGCACCCGTCATCGATTAGGAGGCAAATCAAGAACCTCAACAAGACAATGCAGAACAACCACCCATTCAAAATGAAGTGATTGTTCCAGAAGGAAAAGCTTAATAACCTCAAGAGCTAAGGAGATCCACTAGAGAAAGGAGAAGTGTTATTCTGGATGATTATATTATATTTCTTCTAGAACATGAGGTTGGCATTGGCATGATGGAAGATGATCCAATCAACTTCCGTCAAGCCATGGAGAGTTCGAATTCTCAAAGGTGGATTGATGCCATAAATGAGGAAATAAAGTCCATGATGGACAATGATGTATGAGATCTTGTCCCATTGCCTGAAGGAAAGAAGCCCATTGGTTGCAAATGGATATTTAAGACTAAGAGGGATTCAAAAGGCAATGTGGAAAGATATAAGGCGTTTCTAGTCGCTAAAGACTTTACACAAAAGGAAGGAGAAGATTTCAAAGAGACATTCTCTCCGGTCTCTTCTAAGGACTCCTTGAGGGTAATTATGGCATTAGTGGCACATTTTAATCTTGAGTTACATCACATGGACGTAAAGACCGCCTTTCTCAATGGTGACATTGAGGAGACGATCTATATGGTACAATCAGAAAACTTTGTGTCCAGAGACCCAAAGAATATGGCTTGCAAACTTAAGAAAAACTATCTATGGGCTCAAACAAGCATCTCGATAATGGTATTTTAAATTTCATCAAGTAATCACCTCTTTTGGCTTTGAGATGAATTTGGTTGATGAATGTGTATACCATAAGTTCTGTGGGAGTAAGAACATATTTCTAGTTTTATATGTTGATGACATATTGCTAGCAAGCAATGACATAGGTTTGTTACATGAGACCAAGAGATTTCTAGCTAAGAATTTCGAAATGAAAGATCTTGGTGATGCATATTTTGTATTGGGCATAGAGATATACCGGGATCGTTCTCAAGGTATCCTAGGGTTGTCACAAAAGGCTTATGTTGAAAGGGTTCTTAAACAATATGGAATGCATAACTGCAAACCGAGAAATACCCCTATTGCTAAGGGAGACAAGTTTAGTCTCAGTCAGTGCCCTAAAAATGACTATGAAAGAAGGGAAATGCAAAATATTCCTTATGCTTCAGCTGTGGGAAGTCTTATGCACGCTCAGGTATGTACGCGTCCGGATATTGCGTACATTACTGGGATGTTGGGCAGATATATGAGTAATACAGGACTTAACCATTGGACAACAGCCAAATGAGTCATATGGTACTTACAAAAAACGAAAGATTACATGCTCACATATCGGACGTCAGGCAAGCTTGAGATCGTAGGATACACTGACTCCGACTTTGCTGGATGCCAAGATAGTATGAAGTCCACATCAGGTTTTGTTTTTTTGATGGTTGAAGGAGTTGTGTCTTGGAAGAGTTCCAAACAGACAGTTGTTGCCTCTTCCACCATGGCAGCAGAGTTTGTGGCATGCTATAAGGCTTCTAATTATGGTATATGGCTACGAAATTTTGTCACGAGGCTGTGTATAGTTGATGGTATTGAAAAACCACTCAAGTTGTTGTGTGATAATAAGGCTGCAGTTCAGTATTCCAACAACAATCTAAGTTCTACAAAATCGAAGAGTATCGATATTAAGTTCTTAGTTGTTAAAGAAAAGGTTCAGAAAGGAGAATTGTCTATAGAGCATATCAGTACAAACTCCATGATTGCGGATCCATTTACTAAAGCCTTACCACCCAAGTAGTTTCTCGAGCATGTAGCTCGTATGGGTGTTATATCAGCTAACGATATTTAGTTTCAGTGGGAGTTTGTAATTTCAGTTACTCTATGTATAGACTCTCTTTGGTTTGACTTATGGATATTTTGACCATATGTTTTCTGCAGAAATAAAGTTTAAGTTTATTTCCTTTCTATCTTTTGGTATGGTTTGATCTCACTAAAGTTTTAAGGTGGACCAGTTGGAAATATGCATGTTAAGATCATATTGCATGATATTTCCATGCTACACATCCACATCTTAATCCATGTCATTCAGTCATGTCAACATATATGACCATTAAGGGTTTAGTTATGTAGATATGTGATGAAAGCCGCTTTGATCCTATGTTTATGTGATTGATAGACCGGATTGGTTCAAGATACATTTTATAACGACAACATATTTGAGCTCATTCGGTTATGTCACAATTAGTAACGTTGCACATATAGCCCAAGTGGGAAATTGTTGGATTATTATCCAACGTTGGGCTTGCATGTGAACGATACGAATTGGACGTTGTCGTATCGGTTAAGCCCAAAAAAACGTGATCGAATTAGGTTTAATTAAGTTGGGCCTAATGTATCTGATTGAATGTGGACCCATATGTGTAGAAACTGTGGGAGTCCTAGATCGTTGATGGACTGAACTAGGATGACCCGATAGATAACAGGTTAGTTATCTATATATATGTGGTTATGGTCCCTAGGTCACACGTACTTCGCTCCAATTGGTTCCCATCAGTCATTGGCAAGTAGCGGACACATGCGTGATTTAGAAGACTGTAGAACCGACCGTTAGTGATTGATATCATATTCGACGGTACTCGATAAATCTTTTGTTATTATGGATTCAGGTTCGCTTCCGACTTAATTATATTGATTAATCTTAATGAATTGACATGCGATCCTATAATTAATTTCTATCATATGTAACAATTTATATGAGAATAAATGTTAGTTTAGTGGATTGAATTTTACTTTAGTTTGGATTAAGTTTATAATTATGTTTGGCTATGGGCCGTATTTGAGGCAGATAATTTTAAATTTTAGTAAGTATGGATCGAGTTATTATTAGATTTCTATTTAAATATGAGTTGAACTCTTTTTAGATTAGTTTACAGGTCATTATTGGATTAACTACGTTCAGATAGATTTTAACTTGGTTTGGAACTTTTGGTTGAGATCCAATTTAATGTTTGTGTCCATATTAAAATTCTGATCGGGTTATTTTTGCATGGTCTTTTCTTTCCCACGTGGGGAATTTTTTTTTTCGAGGGAAAGAAGCGTAAAGCATATACTAAATGATGTCATGAACTACCATAGAATGTGGTAGGAGCAAAGACCAAGAGTCCTCCACATTAACGTACACGTACATCATTTGCCTTTTCCCATGAAATATCCAAAAAATATCTAGCTAACTCAAGAATGTCTCGAAATAAAAAAGCAACCCTACTGCATCCTAGATTCCTTCCCTTGATGTTCTCGATTAGCTTCTTACAGTCTGTCTCCAAATGATGTTTGTCCAGCCATGGTATTCAAAGCATAGAGTACAGCAAGCAGTTGCCTCTGCTTCCTCCGGTTCCTACATCCCATATATGCAAACGCCTTCGTCTATTAAGGACTTGCCCATTACTATCCTAGAAAATGAAGTCGACTGCAACATCCGTATTTATTTCGACGACTCCAACAGGTGGCGTTACCCATCGAGCCGCCTCCTCCTCTTGGTGGGTTTGCCCTCTTTTGTCACTCCATAATACGTTGAGTACCCGCTCGATGTAGTCACGCTAGGCATTTGCCATTATTAATAACTCCATTGAGGACATCATCGTTTTGTGCCCACCAGAGAGCCCAAGCAAAGGTGCAAATCCAAGCAGCGGTAGTGGCGTCCCGTTTACAAGAGTGCCCAAACCAATCCATCAAATTATCACCGCTGTCATCGCACGGCGTTATAACTTTGAAGCCATGTGGACGTGGTAACCATCTGTCCCACCAAAAACAATGAGTCTCTCTCCATTGCCAACCACCCGCATTGAGTCCAATTGGATTACCCATAATCTAGCTTCAAGGATGCTCCACCAAATATAGCTAGGCCGATATCCAACACCTGCTTCCATGAAATCGCCACTAGGATGATACCTTACTCTCAAAATTTTAGCAATAAGGGAATTTGGATTCTTGATAATTCTCCACACCCGCTTCCCTTGGGGAGATTTTCCTCCCTTCGATCTATAAACTATTTCATTTGTCCCATTCTACTTGACATACTTTATCTTCTGAGGCTAAGCATAATTAATTGATGTCCGATAATTTCTTCAAGAATAAATTACTTTTTAATAAAAGTAATTTTGTTTAATTTGTGTAACACTCTATTTTCATAGAATAATTTTGGATAAATTTTAATTAGGTACCCAGACATTTGATTTAATATTTTACAATATCTCGTATTTTGAATAATATCATTTAAGTATCTCCATATTTTAAATTATTATCATTTTGGTACCTTTAATGTTAACAAAGTTTGATTGTGTTAAATTTAGTATATTTAAAGTAGTTTTTGATAAATATAAAAAATTATATATAATTAGTTAATATTTTTTTGAAAAAAATTAAATATCATTTAAAAACATTGTTGATTTATTATTTAAATCATTTTTTCTAAATAATTTTTTTCAAATCTTCAAAATCAAATATTTTGTAATAAAAATTTATAATTTTTAAAAAATAGATTTTTTTCTGTATTTTTAACATTTATTTCAAAATTTTAGGTTATTATTATTATTATTATTGGTTCCAAAAAAATAAATTTATTACACTAAACTTGACATAATCTCACTCTTTTAATGAAAAAGGCACCTAATTAATAATAATTTAACATATGGAAGTACCTAAGTGAGACTATTTAAAACACGGGTTACGTATAAAGTATTATGGCAAATGTTAGGGTAGCTAAATGGTATTTATCCATTTATATTTTATATTTCCTTACTAATATATTATGATAAAAATCAATTGTCAAATTTTGTTAGTTTTTTTCCTAAAAATAGAAACATGACAAACAAAGGAGAACATATACATTTAAGAAAGTGATAGTTGTTAATTATTTTACCTTATTAAAAAGATTACGGTCTAAAATAAGTTTTTTGATCTCATAATGCTCAACCAACATACACATACTATGATTATCAAACGTGTAGCCATCTACATAGAAGAAATGAATTATCACAATCAGTGTGGAGTTGCATAAACATTTGTCCTTCTAGATCCTATCTAAAATAGTATACCATCCACAAACTCATGTTGTTAAATACCACATTATTTCACATCTTACAAACCTCATAGACTATAATTGATAACAAGCATCTAATCACACCAACCTTCCATGTAGCTCATCCATGCACCATAGTAGCCAATCGTAAAAGACTTTGCCATATAAGGGATCAACTTTGTCGACCAAACTATCTTACAACCGCCTGCACCAACCTCTCCATTGTTTGACAATCAATCGTCAAATATTGTATTGTTTTTATATGATTACAAAATAGGCAAGCATATACATTTTCTCTTTGAAACCTATACAAGAGGCTTCTAGTAGCTAACCGTTCACTTATTGCAAGCTAAAAAATGAGCTAGCATTTTAAGGGAACTGGGTTTAACCAAACCAATCTCCACCATGGTTTGATCTCACCACTTGAATGAATTTTCTCATAAATGGAAATTATCTTATAAGGTTTTCTGGGTACCATAGAAGAGAAGATAAGCATAAGCTCCTCACGGATATCAAACACAAATCTAGTTGTCTATGCAGCGCTACTGGGTAAAAGGGTAGAGAAAGGGTTATCTCTTTTTAAATACCTAATATGTACCCATTGAACCTAGAGGGTATCTTCATTTTTGGTATTGTTCCATAAATGCTTGCCAACACTATGATAAATAAAGAAAAAAAATTAATGGTTCCAAACCATCATCAACAATGGTATCAAAAAGACATGGATAAGCTTTTTGTCCTTGTGACATATTAGCCACAACGGTTATAAAAATCTTTGTTGATTTTACAACAATTTCTTAACCTTTGTTGTGTGAAAACAAAAAAATGTTGTCTTTAATGAGGAAAAATGTACGTAGTCTCACCCACAATAGTTCTATAACCATTGTGGATTTTAGCATTTTTTGTAAAATCGTTGTATTTAGAAAATATAACGATTGTATTCTCTCAAAGTATTGGCATCTACAATTGTTTCATAGATGTTGTTAAAAGACGTAAAAAATAATTGTTAGATAACCATTGTGTTCCATGGAAAAACCTTGTCTCCACCTTTTCACAACGGGTTATAAATTGTTGTCATTATTAAATCACTCATTTCCATGTCACTTATTATTGTGTGTTACTTGCTATTCCATATTTTTAGAGCCTGTTATTCTATATATTCTAAACCTACATATATTTAATCATATCCTTCCATTTGGAAACCTAACATAAAATAAGCTCAATAATCGTGAATATACATGTCCAAAAGGGCCAAACAAATTTTCCATATCTACATATTAGTCATGCCAAATATATGATTTCAATTGACTAAAAAATATTTACATTCACAACTAATTTCATTCATAGATAACAAAAATGACCAAACTCAATGTTGGGGCATACATATACCCATCATCGATCATGATAAGAATAATAAGTTTGGAAATAAAAAATTTGTCCACCAAAAAGTATTCTTCAATTAATGTACTCAAGAACATGATTTTTCAAGATGACTTTCACTTCTTTAATCTTTATATGGCTATAATCTCACTTCCTATATGTTTCATAATGCTACAATATACATTGATATTATTCCATATATATTAAAAAAAATTATGCAACATATATTATATAATTTTCAACTTACATCTTGAGGAATGTCTTTAGGAACATCTCGTGATGTGTTTTCAATATTTTCTTTCATGAATCTCATCACATAATATCTGCATTTGACATTGTTTTTTTTTGTCTAGGGTATTGCATCAAAAAAGTTAAAACTATTAAAATAAATTTCATTTGATGGAGTTGTCTATGTACTTAAAATATAAGGTTCACCATATAAATTGAACTAATACACTCGGTTTAATATTCATCTAGACATGAAAATTTTCATTAATTTAAGTCAAGGATATCCTAGACTTAAATTTGCAACTAAGTAATTGTGATATTCCTTATGGCTTAATTATATATGTCACATATTCAAATCAAGCTCATTCTTGGTGGTTTATGGTGGCAACATGTGCATTTTCATAGATACAGTTGGTTGGCCTAATGTGTAGTGGCTTATGTTTGCTATCCTAGGTAATCTTGATTGATCAAAACTTTCCCCTACACAATATATTTGTTTTGGTAGTAACTTGATAGAATTTACCATTATTATCCAACTACCCCTAAATATTACCCCCACCTCTTTTTTTTTCTTTTCTTATTTGTGTATCATACTTGATTTCTCCTTATTCCAATTTTTAAGATTGGTACTGGTAGAGCCTTTTTTATGGATGAGAAAACATAAATATTATGGACATATAAATGAATGTGCCCATAACCTAAGTTAATGTAGGATATTGCTAAGGAAATTTAAATTCGAAACAAATTGTGTAAGCAAATTGATAGAAAGAAAAGACTTCAAATGATACGACCATACCTTCTGAAGGATGATAGTATATGGGTCCAATTTGAAATATACTTCTAGTTCCTAGTTTTTGTAGGTTCTAACTCTTGCACCATTATTAAATATTAGAAATTAGTTCTATAAACCAAGAGTTAGTAACAGATGATTGTATCTTCCTTAACTTGTCCTAGTATTCTACTTTTATATGTGAGTGGAATTTTTTTAGCATTATTCTTAATCAATTGTAATTATATATTGTACTATTTAAAGTAAGTCTAATTAGTTAATTGAGTTGTATTTCTATATTTTGTTAGCCAACTTCTACTATTACTATTCTACTACCAGGAAACTTGTTCACAAGGAGATACGTATAACATAAAACAAGTTTGTTAGCAATCTGAAACACAGAGAAAACAAAACACCATAATGAACCAAGTCTAGCCACCCAACCTTTTTTAAGGTACTTTAAAATGCTTGTTGGGTTGACCTTGAATTTCTAACCAGTATATACACCAAAATCACACTTTCTTCGTGATGGATGAAACTAGCAACTCTATAGCTTGCATTATATAGCATGCAGACAATGGAGATATAGAGTATGGAGAAAGAGCAAGACAATAGGATGATATTGCTTGCTTGGATGATTATATGGTCAAAGCATCAACAATAACAATCAAGAATAAAGTCATCAACAACAACAAACAAGAAAAACATAGTTGAAAAAAATAGATAAAAATTTGATGAGTACTTGTTCAATTATGACCTGACAATCTCTCTCCTTATCATATTTCTTTCTGGATCTTACATGATGTAGTTTTATATACCTAGACCATTATAAAATTTAAACATAAGAAATTGCTTGACTATATATATACAAGTTTCAATATTAAGAACTTATATTTCAAAACATTTATCCACCATATGTGGTACTCGTCCTTCAAGAGAATTAAGCCAATATAAAATACTAGTACTAGGAATATGTGGTTTTGTTGATCTACCATCCACTTTTGAATTTTAAGCTGCAAAAATTCTCATGTGTTCTTCATTATATGGTTTAATTTCTTTAGATTTTTGAAGAATATACAAGTGTGCCTTATCCAACATAAAACGGTCTATGCACATCAACTTTTTACCTATCATCCCTTCCCCTTTATTTCTTTTGTTATGTCAAGAATTAAGAATACCTATGGCCTCTGCATTAGATAAGTCATCGGTGCAGAATTCAATTGCCTCGTCAACTATTTAGCTCTCGGCAATATACTTATTGGTCGATGTCGATTCTTCACATACCCTTTTGAGGTTTTCATTGCTCGCTCAAAAGGGTACCTCTAATGCATATAAACTAAACCACATAGTTTCACCTCTCTAACTGAGTGCACTGTCAAATGAACCATGGAATCAAAGAAAGAAGGTGGAAAATGCATTTCAAGCTGACATAAGGTCAAGATAACTTCACTCTATAATAAGTCCAACTTTTCAACGTTATTGACTTTGGAGAACAATGCTTAGAAAAACAAACAAAGTTTATAAATTGTGTATCTAACATGCTTCAAAAGATTAGAATAAATAGAAACTAGTAGCAAAAGCTACATCAAAATATGAAAATCATGTGATTTAGTATCCATTAATTTCAACTTTGTCATTGAAACAAGGGTACCAATATTTTAAGAGAACCCCTATGGAACCTTGACACTTTTCAAGCACTCACAAAACTCAATTTTCTCTTTCCTTGAAAGAGTATAATAGACTAGAGGCAAATAAGTACAACTCTTATTATATTGTAGTGCCAATTCTTGTCAAAATACCCATCTCCATCATGTATTCTATAGCATTGATGTCATCTTTTGTATTCCATGGAACATTAAATAGAGTACCAATGATACTATCACATATATTTTTCTCAATATGCATCACATCAAGGCAGTATCTCACATATAAATGTTTCCAGTAGGGAGGGTCAAAGAGTATTGATCGCTTCTTCCACCCACTTGTAGAAATTGATATTTATTCACCTTACCAATTTTCACATTCAAGACATTCATTTTATAAAGTATCTCCTCACTAATAAATGACATAGGAGATGTTCTTAATTTTGTTTTCCCACCAAAGACTTTCTTTTACCTACGATAATAATGATCTCTAGGTAAGAATCGACGGTGTTAGAGAAAAGAGGTCATTTTTCCATTTTTCAACTGATGGAATGATGTATTCTCTCCAAATATAAGACGTGCATAATGCCTATTTGCATTGGAACCGGCGAAATCCGTATACATTGGAAAATCATTAATAGTACAAAACAAGATTTCTCTTATAGTGTAACTTTCTCTATAGTGTGAATCAAATAATGTAACACCTTTATCCCATAATAGCTTCAAATATTCAATTAGAGGTGTCAGGTATACACCATTGTCAAATTTGAATTACAAAACCTCTCCTAGGGTATTAGCTACAAATTAGACATTGAGTGCTACCACTCGATATATCAAACAAAAAATTGTCCTTAAGCCAATAGGAGGGAGGTCATATAGATGGAAGACATAGGGTAAACTATGGGCTATGTGTTCCATTACATCAAAAACATGGTTCCCTTCTCTATAATGATGAGCTATATGACAAGACAAAAACTTACCCCTAGCAAAATGGCTTACCTCAATGTTATGAGAAAATAGGTGATGAATAAGAGGAAGATCATTGGTCAATCAAACCACAACAAGTGAATCACATGAAAACTCAACGTTCCCATAACTACGAGAGTGTGCCTCATTCAAACCATATTAAATAGCCCATAGTTCAACCAACAATTAGAACCCCAACCCACATTAGCAGCAAACCCAAACTTCCACTGTTCTATCAAGTTAAAAGATACAATATTATATCAAAGGGTTTTAGGTAGAGCTACTGAATTTTTACTAGGAATGCGAGTATTAAAAATGACCACATATTGGTTAATGCAAAGTTACCACTTACATATTATGATATCAGTGGTTCCAGGTCATCAGTATAACATACTCGCCATTCGGTTGATCCATGTTTTTCTAGTTGCTCATCTAGTTTTAAATCCAACTTGAATCGAATTCTCATATTCTGACTTCTAAAAATGTTTTTATCATGTTGTCTTTACACATTCCTTTTTTTTTTATGAAAAAATTACACATGCAGAAACATTTTTTTATGAGGAATGCGTACTTTTCATTAAAAAAGAAAATAAAATGATGGAGGTTTGTTGAAAGTCAATTAATGATAGCCATTTGAGATCTACAGATTAATTAATTTCTCATCAAAAAATAGAGAAAATGAGACTGAGAGTGAAGAGAAAACTAAAAACCTTAAATTCTAAGAATAAAAATAAATCATTTTATGATTTAGGAAAATTATTAATTATAGAAAAACAACATTCTTGTTTTTTTATTATTAAGTAAAAACTTACTATTAAATATTCATAAATAAGAAAAAATAACAATATATAATGTTCTAATTCATTTCTCATTCTCCCTTTATTTACACAGTGGATCTGTATCTCGCCTAACATCATAAAGGGCCAAAATTAAGTAAACCAATCCAATGTCCTCAAACCACTTACATATAGACCATGTTTAACAATGAGCTTGCTATATCAATAGTTGATAGCCACTTTGAGGTAATACATAACACCCCCAAATTTACAACCTTAAAATTTCATTTAAGCGAAAGGTAAACGTAAATACATAGATGTTATCGCTATATCCAACATAGAGGAAGTACATCTAATACCTAAACGATGTTAGGTGTAATGATAAAAAGTAACTCATACCCTTAATATTATGTGTATATATAATCTAATACAAGATCGATAAAATATTACAAAACTAGAGGAAGAGTTTGAGAAACAGAACTAAGAAAAAAAAGAGATATATATAACTAAATGTATTGACAAAAGGAGATTGACTCCAAAACAAACTACCAAAAGAGATAGAGGGAAGTTTGGGTACAAACATAGATGGTACATATCCAATCAAATTATAAAAAAAAAAGAAAAAGAAAAGACACCAACATGGTAGACCATATATACCTAGTCTACACTAAACCTTCAAACAAACCCTTCATAAACAACGACATACTCCTCCATTGACTTAATGTTAGAATAATAAAGAAAGCATGTAATCAAAACGACAAGTGTACTGAGTAAACTAAATTTACTAAAAATGGATAATATGAAAACACATAACCCATATAGGATCATGCTTGAACAAAGAAATATAAGAAAATATGCCAACATAGGAATTGTGGTTACATTGATTGAAATCTACTATTTATATTATTCATTAATATTCCTTATTATTTGTATTATTTATTACTATTCACACTATTCATGTTATACCACTTAGAATCACAAGGAATAGTTAGAATATGATAAAGAACAAATAAATGATATAATCCAAATACATGAGAGGCCCATTGGTTATTTTGTTCTATATTTACATTATCACACAATCCACTATATTCCACATAATTATACTATCATGCTTTCAAATACATATACTAAAATACCACTTTTTCACATTATTTATCTCATATGCCCCCATGGTCATTAGTTAACTTATATATGATAAACATATATATTCTATGAACGAAAGACATCAAATAACTATAGCATAAGAAAACATGTATCTCATGAACATCAGATAACTATCTGCTATGCTACAAGGCATCTGATAACTATCAACTATATTATTGTATGGGCATAAGGTATTAGCTTTAAAGTGTAGATGACATATGAATCATTCTATATTATGGTTACCTTATTCTTAAGTATCAATGCCTATAGTTATTAAAATCATGATTCAATCCTACAATTTTATAATTCTATGATAAAAAAAATCACACAATGATCCTCAATCATAGGTAAAATCTTAAATTAGTCAAACAGTTATAGAATCTTTCTTCCCTATAGTAGGAAAAAAATCAAATAGTTCTTAAATTTTATGATCCTATGTAAAATCTTATAATTTTGTATAATAACTATGATATATATATTTTAATTTATCTCCAAATCTATATCCCCTTTTACTCTACATATATTTATTTATTAATTCTATGATTCTCAACTCTATATTAATCTACAACATAACTTGAAAATAAGATAAAGTAAAGAAAATATGATTGAGATACGACTAAGATAATGAAGATGATTGTTGAAGGAAAATATTGACAAAGAATGTAATCTTCATCTAAATGGTAAAGTGAATATATTTCAATTTATAATATTATTAATTATTTCATTATATAAAATTCAAAATTAATATTTTTTTTATTGCCATGTAAGTTATATAAAGCAAACAAGTTTTAGTTTATGGTGTACGCACAATTCATAAAGTAACTTGACGTACGCGTGTGTATGTGTGTGTATGGTCAAAACTTCTTCATTTTTATTTTATCTTGATTCGTGAAGATTTTAAAAGCAAACATAATTTTTTGAGACTTATTCTCTTAAATAAAAGAAAATATTGTCCTCTCATTTTTGCTTTCATTATCATTTGCCTTCTTCATTCTTTATGTGTTTTTCTTAGGCTTGACAATATTATATATTTTAAACATAATGAACTGTATGTTAACTCTACCCATAATTTCATTGTAACTTTCACTTTTCCTTTGTAAATTGATTTTTGAAGTTGTTGACTTAATATGGTTTTTAATATGTAAAATTATTTCAATAATATATGTTACTTGTATGTTGCTACAACTTAATTAGTGACTATATAAGAGCTTAATAGTGTAACTTTTATATATATATTGTTTAACTTAAAATATGTTATTTTATAGCATATAAGTGTACAATTTTTATAATTTTATGGTTTTTTAAAGATTTTATGATCATACGATCCAATCCCCAGTCTCCATGTAACACCCCTAACCCACAACCTACGAAGAAAGCGTTACATGCCGCCAACTATACGAGGACTCACATAGCTAGTAAGGCTACACAAAACAAACTAAGAAAAAGAAAGAAAAAACTTCTAATTGTATTATTGCATAGAAAAGAGATTCCAACAAGGTTACAAATAAGGTTCTGTTCAAAACAAAGCTGACTTGAAAATTTTTACATTATTATCATAAATTCTTTATTAATCCATTCGACTAGCCAAACACTAATATACTTGATTCCAAACCTTTAGATCATGTCACATACACCTCACCTGAAATATGAAAAGGATGACCAAACCACAACTCAACAAGTAATTGAGCCCACCGACCAAAAAAGAAATCAAATTAAAGTTATAAAATACTAGAAAATAATTAAAGGAATAACCATAATAAAACACGGAACACAAATAGTCATAAAATGATCTTTAAAATCATTCAAGAGTAGACAATGCAAAATGTAGATGAAATAATTAATTACAAAACCATGAAGGGTTAGGAGGAACAATAATCAATTCAATAGTGAATCAAACATATAAAATAATTGATAGCAACCAATAAATGAAGTAACTATGGCCGCTAGGGGCCCTATGGCTAGGGAAAATAACAACAACTAATCGGCGACCCCTCTCTCGTTTGGTGAGGGCCAATAGAATATCTTATATTGTGAACTACTACCAGTATTGATTATCAATCCCATACTGCTAAATGGGCCAATACGGACTTACCCTATCCTTTGGAGCATAGTTACAAAATAAACAAAGGGTCCTACTAACAAGAATGCAATATAAACAATTATACATCAAGGATGATTAAAATAATTAAATATAATTAATAAAATGCTTGAACCCAATTTAGTTAAAATACTGAGTAATAAATCATATTTTAGCCATAAATCAATTTATCAAATATTATTTGATAAAAATAAAGCGTAAAAGCCGATTATGAAATAATAAGTTTATAAATGAAATGGCTATGGGGTAATTTATTCATAAACTAATATTTTATGAAACAATAAAAATAATAAGAAAATTATTACGAATAATAGATAACGACACACACACACACACACACACACACACACACAAACGATAAAGACTTGATACGCTAATCCCAAAGACAACACTTATCCTAATCCGAAAATACTATAGTATCAATAATATACTTTTAATAAATTAGTATAGAAGAAATACATACATACTTATATACATGTATAAGACATAAATAAAACTTTTACCTTAAAAAAAAGAGAGAAGTCCACTGTCAACGAAGAAAATAGGCAATAAAAAGGAAACCAAACATAGGCGTAGAAGAAAATATAAAGTGGTGGAATATGAAGAATGGTATGTGGTGGTAAGGTTCAATGGTTAGCTTAGCTTAATAAATTTAATCAAGTAACTATTCTCTTATCGAAAAAATTAAAGAATATGAACTTAATGCAGGAAAAGTGAAGAGATGGCTAGCTCATAAATCTATCTATTAAATCATTCATTTACTGTACCATTTTATTTGTTATTATTTTAAATTTCTATTTATATATTTAATCATCATCATCATCATTATTATTATTCCCTTTTTTTTCTTTTCATCACATTCTCCGCTCCTAATAAAAAGTTTTATCCTTGAAACTTGCGTACCTTAGTCCGAGAATAAATGGGGATACTTCTCTTCGACTTCATCCTCCCGCTCCTATGTGGCTTTTGTGGCCGATTGGTTCCTCTATAAAAAATTTTCCAGGGAAACTGATCTCATTTTCAAGACTTGTGTCTTCCTATTAATGATGTCCACAAGTTCCTCATCATACGTGAGGTCAAACCTCAATTACAATGGTTCACACTTGAACATGTGACCGGCATTGGGCATATACTTTTAGATCATGGACACATGTAACACATCATGAACCCCACTCAAGGTTGGTGGTAACATAAGATTAAAAGCTAGCTTGCCCACCTAGTCTAATATCTTGAATGGTCTAATATCTTGAATAGTCTAATATCTTGAATAGTCTAATAAACCTCGGGCTCATCTTTCCCCACTTTCCAAAATGCATCACACCCTTTGTTGGAGACACTTTTAAAAATACATGGTCACGAACATTAAACTCCAAGGGTCTCCTCCTAACATTGGTGTAACTCTTTTGACTGCTTTGGGTTGCTCACATCCTTTCTCTAATAAGCTAAACCTTGTCTGCCATAACTTGAAGAATCTCAGAGCCTAACCATTTCTTTTCACCTATATAATCATAATAGATAGGAGACTGACACTTCCTCCCATGTAAATCCTTAAATAGAGCCATCATAATAAAGGATTGATATTTGTTGTTATAAGAAAATTTAATTACTAGCAAATGATCCTCACAAATACCCTTAAAATCCATCACACAAGCTCTTAGTATGTCTTCTAGAGTCTGAATGGTTCATTCTAACTAGCCATCCGACTGAGTGTGATGAGTACTAAAGTTAAACTTTGATCCCAATGCCCCTTGCAACATACGCCAAAACCTTGATACAAATCTAGGATCTTGATCAGACACAATACTCATAGGTACACCATAGAGACATACTATCTCTCTAACATATTGTAATACGGTGTTTAAATAAATCCCAAACTGGATATCTAAACTTAAAAAATTTGGTTAGTATGTGTAATTAATCATAGAATTATTTTAGTGTCTTGTTGTTATGAGTAAGGCTATATTTACTAAATTGTGTTAATAATTCGGACTAGTATATTAATAATTAAAGGAAAGATAATAATAATAATAATAATAATAATAATAATAATAATAATAATAATAATAATAATAATAATAATAATAATAATAATAATAATAATATCGATAATCGTAAGAATAATAATAATGGTGGTAGTAATAATAAGGAAATATTACTTTGATAGGATCTCTTATTAGTATTTAATGACCCCCTAGATTTATTGGTATGATTCATTTACTAATTAACTAGCCTTTTAACTAATTAAACCTAACCTAATCTAACCTAAAACCTACCCCTCAACACCCCAGCTCTTCCTCTCCCCTATGCACCATGCCTGCACACTCCAGCCAACCAAACTATGCAGCCCTTCCACTTCCCCGTGCACCATGCCTACACACTAGCTGCCCCAACCAACGTCCAGCCTCTTCCTCTTTCCCATGCGCATAACCCTGCCTTGTAGCAGCCCCAACCAAACCGTTCGACCTTCCTTGTTCTTCCCTATACTGTGCATGCCTTCATCAACTCCCTTTGCCCAACCAAACGCCCTGCACCTTCTCCTTCCGCATGCACTCACCCGCCTACGTTACCCCTCCTGCCCAACCATCGACCACCGCACACTGCCCTAATCCCAGCCACCTTCGTTTTCTCTTCTTTTACCTCCAACCTACAATCCATCCTTCTCCCCCTTTCATTTCTATTCTCTATTTCTCCCTATGCAGCCCGCCTCACCTTCTTCTCCTTCTTCCAGCCATCAAACAACCACACAGCCAGCAACCCTCCACCTTACTCCATTTGCACCACTGAGCCAGCCATCGAGATGCCACCACCCTCGGCCCTACCTAACTCCCCTATTCTCCTAGAGCGTGAGGCCATCTTTCCCTCATGTTTGCTTGATGCATGGCGGTGCCATGCACTGATTTTTTGGCTAAGCCCTAGGCCCATTCTTGCTTTAGTTTCCTATTAATTTTTTTACCTAATTATCGCACC
The DNA here is from genome assembly GCA_039764185.1 of Tamarix austromongolica. NCBI lineage: Eukaryota > Viridiplantae > Streptophyta > Magnoliopsida > Caryophyllales > Tamaricaceae > Tamarix > Tamarix austromongolica. The sequence continues at coordinate 101,169,073 of CM077810.1, read as the reverse complement.
TTGGTATAGATACTAATATGTGTACATATTTCATGGACTGTGTTATTAATTTTAGGTAATCCCAACTTTGCTTGAAGTGTCCTTGGAAGAGACATTTTGGTGGAATTAATTTCATAGCTTGGAGGTAAATCTAACTAATCTGTAGATGGAAGAATTTTGTGTAAACGCGGCAGATAAATTTTCTAGGATGAGGAAATTATGCTAGGTGGATGTTATTGCATATTTTGTATTTTGGAAGAAAAATGGAAGCATGCAATATTTCGTTCTGTGTGAATTTTGTGAAGTATGGAATAATATGCGTTGCCATGTTAATACCTAATAACTTATGCATACGTTGGTTGTGCTTTAAAATTTAAACTATGTACTTGTGACAATATATAAATTTTAGCTAGAGAAAAGTGTGCATGTCTAGGGTTAGGGTTTAACCAAAATCTTGGTCGTGTTTAATGCTATACCTAATAATAAGTTAAATATGTGCCTTGGATATTCTAGATAAATTTGAATGTATAGCATGTTGGCTTTAGAGTATAAATATGACTATATGGTGGTTATTATGTGTCGCATGTTCTAGGGGTAGAAACATAAATTTTTCCGTACCATGATTTGTATATAAAATTATCTCATGGAATTAGCATGAATATTATGATATGCTAAATTGCATGCTAGGGTTGTATATGTGTACTATATTATGTCTGTGTTTAGGGGTAATATGGTCTTTTGTCATAATGAGGAAATTTATTGTATGATGGATTATTGTTATCTATTCTATTTTAGACTTTTTGTGAAAAATATCCTATAAAAGCAAATCTGGTAATAAAGTGAATGAAAAGGCGATAGTTAAAAGTTAGAGGACATTTTGGTCATTAGGACAAAAATGTGACTCGAAGTGAATAATTGGACTAGTAGACCTAAGTATTGGCCTCAAAATAATTTTGGAAATAAATTGGATGGATGGATTGAATAGTTTGGAATTGGATAATTATTTGGGTTATGGCATGATGCCTAACCCTAGGTCGTGTTCGCATGGAAATGTTACGACCCTTATGGTCCTTTAGATTTGAGATTGGTTGATTGATTTATTGTGGAGACCCCCGTGGTCCCTTGATTTGATTGATTGTTGGCTAAATTGTATTGTTATGGACCTTAGTATTCTTGAGATAATAACATTGAATTTCATAAGACACTAATCGCTTAAAGAGAAAGACTTGAGTTTGGAAAGAGATCTCGTGCCTCGGAATAGGCCCCCGAGTACATAGTTGGACCTTCTAATCAAAGGGCCCACCTTTGCTCTATAGGTATTCCATACACCCTATAGAGGGTACGCATACTTAAGGAGTTGGGTGTTGAGGTTTAGTATAGATGACTGATATGTTGTATGGCTTCTCTGGCGAGCTTTACCCTAGAATTAAGTGATTTGATTTGGTAACACCTCCTTGATGATCATTGTCTTGGATATGGGATTGTATTCCACTCGAGAATTGATATTCGATTGATATAATTGGATTAGACACCCACTATAATACATCTATAATAATCGGATTAGGCGTGGATTAATCTTGGTAGGATCGCTTGGTAACATCAACAAATTACTCTATTATGTTTAAAGTAGGATTGTTAATATCTTGAAATGGTTGTGATATTCGAAGCATGTTTCTAGTACCCTTGTTAGGAATTTTGATTTGACTAACGTTGTTAACTGAAATGTGGGGTCATATTACGTAATTGTTGTTTTTAAATGTGGTCGTATGCTTTTTGGTTATAATCCCTTTATTTGTATGTTACGTGTAATGTGGGTAATTTACTTAGTACGAAGAAGTCATATTGATACTATCACTTTTAAGAGGAGTACGTGTGTGACATGCAGTTGCTGAAGGATTTTGAGGAGTGTCATCCAGAGAACTAGCTAGACTAAGGGAGTGAGGGTCCCTGCCCCTATAACCCCTTTTTTGTAATATTTTGGTGGAAGGGATGAGTGTAAGAGCAAACCGTTGTTGCACCATTGCGTGCTCTTTTGCGACCGTTTTTTCTTTAGGCTCCTATGTCCCTTATTTATTTTAAATATTCTTATTGTACGGGGAATATTTTATCCGAAAAACCTTTATTTATGTATTATCTTTTCTCTTGCTTTTGTTTGATCTGACTTGTCTTGAACCATAGCATTTGACATAACGAAGGTGAGGAAACCGGATTCATGTTAAGTGTGGCGGTAGCACACAATATTTTGTAATTATCGCTTCCGCAAAATGAAAATTTCAAGTACTAAATTTGGGGGTGTTAAACATATAATTTTGCTAATTGATCTAACCCAATCGTCATCTTTATCAGAAAGAAGTGAGCACACTTGGTTAACCTATCCACTATCACCCAGATGACATCATTACCTCTCTGGATCCATGGAATCCCAACAATAAATTCCATAATGATATGATCCTATTTCCAATTTGGAACCTCCATTGGTTGGAGCTCACCTCCATATCTTTGATGTTATGTCATTACACGCCAACAAGTTAAGCACTTAGATACAAACTCTGAAATTTTCCTTTTCATGTTTCTCTACCAATAGTGTGACTTGAGATCTTGGTACATCTTTTCTCCTCCAGGATCGATGGTGTAATGTGAGTTATAAGCCTCCTCCACAATCTCTTTCTTTAGTTGAGGGTCATATGGCACACAAAGTTGACTGTCCCGACTCAGATAACCATCTTCATGGATATGAAATTCCGATTGTTTGCCATTTTGTACGTCTTCTCTAATCTTGACCAAAATTGGATCATTTTCTTGACTTGCCTTGATTTTTTCCATCAAGGTTGGTTGTATAGTGACATTCACCAACAAGTAATCATCTCCTCAAAGTCTTACCTCAATGCCTAAACCATGCATATCTTTGAGAATCTTCCTCTAGGTGGTGAGTAAATAGGCTAAATTCTTCGATGACTTACGACTTAGAGTATCTAATACTACATTAACCTTCTCGGGATGGTACTGCATACTCAAGTCATAATATTTTAACATTTCTAGTCACCTTCGTTATCTTAATTTTATCTCCTTTTCGTTGTATATATACTTGAGACTCTTGTGGTTTGTATACACCTTACATGACACCCAATATAAGTAATGCCTTCAAATTTCAAGGCAAAAAAAAAAACAGCAGCTAACTCTAGGTCAGGGGTTGTGTAATTCTCTTCATAAGGCTTTAGCTGGCGAGAAGCATAAGCAATCACCTTATCAAAGTGCATCAACACACAACCCAACCCTGTCTGAGAGGCATCATAATAAATAGCATAACCATCTAAACCAATTGGAATGGTGAGTATAGGTGTCAATGCCCACCTTTTCTTTAGCTCAAGAAAAATTCTCTCAAAATCATCACTCCATTCAAATTTAGAATCCTTTCTCATAAGCCAAGTTAGTGGAGTTGCAATCTTGGAAAATCCTTCCACAAACTTTTTGTAGTAACCTGCTAGGCCTAGCAAGCTTCTAACCTCTATTACATTAGTAGGTCAAGCCCACTTTTTCGACAACTGTCACCTTCTCTAGATCCACTGAAATACCATCCCCTAAAACCATATGACCTAGAAATGACACCCTTTCCAAATAAAAATCACACTTCTTGAACTTAGCATACAACTGGTGGTCTCAGAGTGTTTATAACACCATTCTTAAATGTTGGCTACTCTCCTATCAGCTCTTAGAGTACACCAAGATATCATCAATGAATGCAACCACAAACCGATCTAGAAAAGGTTAAATAATTCGATTCATCAGATCCATAAAAATCGTTGGCACATTAATCAGGCCAAATGGTAGCACCAAAAACTCATAGTGGCTATTGCGACATCTGAAGGCACTATTAGACACATCCTCAGGCTTAACCTTCAATTGGTGATAACTAGATCATAGATTTGTCTTGGAGAATACCTCACCTTTTTGCAACAGGTCAAATAGATCATTGATTTGTGTAAGTGGCTAATGGTTCTTCACAATCACCTTATTAGCTCCTGTATTCCATACTCGGATGCATACTACCTTCCTTCTTAAAAAACAATATTGGGGAACGCCATGGTGACACGCTAGGCCTAATATACCCTTTCTCCAACAATTCCTTTAGTTGCAACTTAAGTTCCTTTAGCTCTACTAGAGCCATCTGATAATGGTTTTTAGATATCGGTGATGTGTTACGGATCAACTGTATCTCAAAATTAATTTCTCTATCACGTGGTATTCCAGGTATATCACCGGGAAAGACATCTATTACCACCTCAATGTCCTCAAACTTTTCTACCTCATGACTGGCATCTTTGACTAAACATACTCTGTAAAACCTTTCTTTAATAGTTTTCTAGCTTCCAAAGCATAGATAAGAAGAAGCGGAGGCCAAAGTTTGGAGCCAACAGAATGAAATTCGGATTGTCCCGGAATTCTAAAGAGTACACTCTATGAGTGGAAATTAATGAAAACATGATGGAGGGATAACCATTCCATACCAAGTATGACATCAAAGTTATACATATCTAAAAAAGGATGAGACCAGCTAACAAGTCCCTACCATCAATTTCAAATTAGATATTGATTTTTAGATAAGTTTTTTTTTAATAATGTTATTTTAGGATGGTGTACGAAATTTGGTGATGAAATGAGTCATATGGGAGAAGTTATACTTATCTTGTGAAATTATTATTTGTAGGGGACTTATGTCATTTTTCTATTGGGAATGTCCTAATCATCATGCAGTTGTGTTTGTGTGTTTTGCATACCTCTTTTTATGGCTACATGATGATATCAAGATAAATAACAATTTAACAATCCATTAATTACTTAAAGAGAAAGATCATTTGAGTTAGGACCGAGGTGTTGAATCATTTTCAGTAAACTATAATAGCGACTTAGAAGTATTTTGTCTTGAGAGGTACTTCATACTATTTTTCCAGTTTAAGAATAGTGATAAGGAGTGTGATGCTCTAAGAGGTGTTAAGTCTATTCCATCAGAGTATAATAATAGCGCAATAACATTTTATACTGAGAGGTGCTTCAATTCGTTCCATGACATTAAGAATAACGGGGTCCCTAAATTCAACATAAATAAGAGATCGGATTATGATTATATCTAATGATGAAACTTTGGATAAGTTATTCTCTTACATTGTATCATGTTGAAACTTTTTGGGTAATTAGAATTTCATGTGACCTTATGTATTGTATGCCCTTGCTATGATTGTATTGTTTCCTTACTCAATACATACCGTACTGATAATCCTTTTGTGAGTGTTGCTCATTCCCACGAGTAGATGCCACAAACTTTGTTGTGGAGGTCAATGATAACTGCTTGGATGATTTGTCTACTTTTGATGATCTACGTACCTTTGGAGGAGTGATCTTTGTATACGGGTGTTAGATGTGGAGTTGATGTTATCTAATTATTTATTTTATTATGATATCTTTTTAAATTATTAGTTTTAATGGATATCTTTTGATTGTATTTTATTATATTTTCATCAGAGTTGATCTCCAAACGCTTATTCAAGCTTTATAAAATGTTTCATTGTTCTTTGTTTTACTCTAATTTAAGTTTTAAGTATGTTGTATTGTAATTGACGTAAGGATCATATGGTAAGTCATATTTATGTCGATTGCGGCCGTAACATCCATATACATTGTTATTATGCTTATGTTAAATGAAATTATTGACTAGTAAATTTTAGAGTGTTATACAAACTTTGGAATTATTTCTTCTTAGCTATGTCTTCAAGTAATCTATTTATTCTTTAAAAATTGTAGTATCATTTAGGTGGTTGTAAATTACGTCACATTTTAACAATCGAAGTGTATCTTTTTTTAACTCTATGTTAGGAGCATTTTTATATTTTTTTTTGTGTTTGTTGGTTAACCGTTAACCGGATCAAATAGAACCATAAAAACATGGTTTGGTTTAATTAACAAAAAATAATCGTAAAAATATGATTAAATTTAGTGAAGTACGTTAACCGGCGTTAGCTAAATCGCGTAAAGCGTACAAACTCATTGAACGACTAGGAGTGGAATTTACTTCAGTAATCTCAGTCCGAAGAAGACATTTCCCAACGATCGACCGCTTAAATCTTCAACGGGATGAGAAGAAGAATCTACAAACTTGAATCAGCAACCTCCCTTTGCCTTAGGGATGCATGCCAACTTTGATCCTCGGTCACTCTCAGTTCATACTCTTCTACTTCATACTTACTCCTCGAGTACTCCAGACCATGCTTATTCATGGCCACGATCGATCGGAGAGCTTTCTAACAAAAATTATACTTTACATTTCAGTATATATATATATATGTATCACCTAACTTTGAAATATTATATTTGGAGGCTCATCCTCCTATTTATGATTTTAGTACTGCTCTTACAGCCTTACGAATCCGATCACTCCTTCCATGACACATGACTCAGCCCTTTTTCTTTATCTCCTAGTACTTAATCAGGTCCTGTGTTACTGACTAAACGTTCACATCCGCTAAAGTAACCAAACCAAGTGCGATGTATCAAATAATCTCCATTGACATGAATGGAGAGTAGGTGCCCAAAAAAAAAGGGCAACGTATCGGTTGCATGCATAGCCATGATTCCTGCAACATAAAAGTCGGTCGGTTAGTGATAGTATATCACTTGATTTGACAAGAGCAGTTGTTCGGTCGGGCCATTTCTGCAAATTAATCAGCATGGTTTAAAGTTTTTTTTTTTTTTTTTTTTTGCATGAAATCATTCATATCACAGTATAGGACTATCAAATAATATGAAAAACTCATTTTATTTACATTACTTTTCAATAGGAGCGGGACGAAGAGCTTCTAAATAAAAAAGATGGATATAAATAGAAATTGAAACGAGGGAGTCGCTACGCGTTAGCTTGCTGGCTGGCCGGCTCAAAATAACATAGAATTATTGGAGCGCCGGCTGGCTCCACAATGCCCAAATTGTTTACGCATCCTGTCCGTGGCTTGGTTCAAACTTCAAAACGTTCTATCCTTCAAATCTGGAGTAGTTGAATTATGATCTATCATGCATCTTTCTCGAGTCCGGAGTTTTATATATGTAAATGATTAAAGAACACATAGGTCCATCTTTTTAATGAATGTCCTAACTCCTACGTAATCATTAATAAGGGTGTACATTACATAACAAGAAATTCATGTCCATTTAGCTAGATATTTTCTTTTTAAATATCTATTCTTCGCCTTTTAGAATAGATATATAAAAAATAACAAACCAAATATAAATAGAATTTTAATATATCTAATATTCATATAAAGAAACACTATTTTATCAATTTTAATAACCCTTGTTAAAAATGAGATTTTTTTCCAAAAAAAGATCGTATATTAGTTAATATTTATATTCATATAAGTATCTTATTTTATATAAAAAAAATGTATTAAATATTCTTATAAAATCTTAAAATATAAAAATAAATAAATATTTTTTTATTAAAAAAAAACTTAAAATTATAACAACACACTATTATGATGTACTGTCAAAATAATCAACAATATATCTTATTTTTTCATATCAAATAATTTAATCAAAAATCGAATATCTAAAATATCATATATATTTTTTGACTAAAATCGAATCGGATATGCTAAATATCATATTGAATTTTTCGGATACCAAATTAGATTTTTGAATTCCAAATTATTTGCACAGTTCAACTTATTAATATTACTAAACAATAAAATAAAATAAAAAATCATTTAATATATGCTATTTGCTTGCATTTTTGTTATAAATATATTAGGTATATTATTTTAGATAAAAATTTAAGTTTCAACGAGTGTCTGACAATAATCATACATCGATATAAGAAAGAAATATGGCTGGCCCCTTTGAGGTTGGACGAGATGCCCATCAAACCAGACGATATCTAATCTGATGATACCTTTAAATATGAAAGTGACGTCCCATTAGGTTGTGGGTTCTATTTCATCCTACGTATGGCAGACAACAACACTTGACTCCTTTGTAGCTAAGAGACAAAAAAGAGTATACCATACCTACAATATCCTGCCGATTAGACGATGAAGACGTAGGGGCGAGGGTTTTGTTTGTTTAGAAAGAAAGAAAAGTGAAAGGAAAACGAAAAAGAAGAAATGCGAGATCCAACAACTAGAAGCATGCAGAACAAAGAGAAAAGGCCACGAGATAAATGTGTGAAATTTTTTTATTTTTAGCTTGTAAGACGAAATTTAAAGGCATAAATTATAATCAACAATTAACATATATAATTCAGCACAATTCAATGACCAACTTTTAAAATTCTAAAGCATAATACAAACATTCAATATGTAAAATTTAACTGCATAATGCTTGTTAAGAATTATTAGGGATGTAACGAAATTAATTTCACAAAAATAAAAAGTTATAATGAAATAGAACATATTTTAACCGTTTAACTCTTCTTTCCTTAAATCCATTGATGCCTATTTCTTACAAAGAGTGTGAATATGAACCTTCTTTGATTTTCTTTTCTATATTTGATTTTACACAAAAATCATATAACATTATAAAGATTATGTCTCTCCTTTTTATCTCTCTCTTCCAAGAATATGAACCATATCAAAGGTTAATATGTGTGTGTGTGTGTGTATAATATTTTATTTTAAAAAATAACAATAATTTTATAAACCTAAAATATATTAACATAGCATTGTTGCTTTTTGTCATTTTGTTGAGAGAGAGAGAATTGGGGCTAATTGTTCTCATTTTTATTCCAGTAAAAATATGCAAAACAAATTTATATTTTAATTAATAATATGTGAATTTATGTAAAAAAAAAATGTATCACCTTTTCCCTATTTTTTTCAATCAACATCAAATTAGCAACGAGCAAGAAAATATACTTTTATTATTATCATTATCATTATTATTATATTGAGCTCGAGGATGTATTTAAATCATGTAATACAGGCAGGTATGTGATAATCTATGGTACCATTTGGTAACTCATTATTTTCATCTATCTTATAATATAGACTATAGATTATTTGTTTCACCAATTATTTTTATATATTTATAATATTATTATTTACAACTCATTGTTATTATAAAAGTATATCCCACCAAATTCGATTAAATACCAAAAAACAAACACTTGTGCTATGTAATTTTTTTATATAAAAATACCCTTTGTTAATTAACTTAATCACTATAACCCACATGTCTAAAATGATTATTATAAATCAATTCAGTTCAGTTCCGATTTATTATCAAACATAATTATTATTTCATACATATTTATATACAAATAATTTGTATATATCGTTACTGCATAATACATTCAGATCATGTATTTTTTTGTCACTCAAATAACACATATGTGATGCCCAGTGTTGACAGTCGACCCAGGTATGGCGATGCTGACCCAAAATGATAAAACGATTAAAAAATAAGTGTTTGCCTTAGCATTGAATGATAGAACTGTAAAGAAATTAGGCCCATATTATTTGATGGAGGCCCACTCCAGCTAACTAATCTAACATCGGCCTCCAATGGAACCACATTTGGAGTAGACTATGTACGGATCACACTTTCTGAAAGTCACGCCGGCCCAAAATCTCATCAATCCATCTTTACGTTTCCTCGGTCTACTTATAGGCTAACGCAAATTATATAGGTTAATAAAAAGAAAAAAATTATAGCACAGGGTCTAAACAATAAAAAAAATTATATAATAAATTCATGCGCGTCATGCAAGATACTCCCATATTAAAATTTAACATGGAGGTTTAATTAATAAAAAATTATTTATAACACTAAGACTGAAAAATCAAGATATGAAATATATAATCATTTTTTTGCTAAAATAATTTATTTATTTTTTACGCAATAATTAATTATTTGACCAAGTTAATCACTTGTACAGATATAAAAATCACGAACATTGCATATAGCACATAATTACTTTTTTTTAATCACAAAATTAAAGGAGCACATCATAGAATTCTAAATAATGGGGGGAAAAAATCTTTATAATACTTACTCTAGGTAACCAAGACACCTAAGTTTTTTGAATAGGATAATCACATGCACAAACGGACCAATCAACAATGTTGCACATAATATATAATCAATTATTTTTCCATGATAATCACGTGTGTATATCATATACTATTGGTCGAATAGTTATGTTTAGTAGTAGTGGATTTGATATGGTTAATTTTCTTTTCCGTAAATGGTAGTTTTGTGTAAACATATATACATATATGTATGTATGTATGTATTCACATATTTTCATATCAATAGTTATGTTTTTTTTTTATTAATATTAATCACCCACACAAGTATAAAGCTATGCAGTAGACAAACACTAAACAAAAGTCACAAAGGTTGATACAATAGCGAGGGATCATTGGAATATGTATAGAAGATTAAAGCTACTTGTGTACATGGTTTGGTTGATAGAAGTTAACCTGCTTAATCAAAACAAACTATATTTAATTTATGGTTAATTTTTTAAACAAATTAAATTATATTTTAAAAATTGTAATTTTATGATTTGTTTTGGTGCAGTTAATAGTTAATAATAATAATAATAATAATAATAATAATAATAATAATAATACACAATTATTGTTGTTTGCTAATATAGGTATATTTTTCTATTATTCACAAAAAAAAATTATGATAAAATGTCGAATATATCTAGCTATCAAGCCATAAATTATTGTGATTTTAAATCATCCACGCCACAAGGTCCAATATAATGTAATACAGTTAATTGTTGAACAAATCCAACAAATATGCAAGAATACAATTTTTTTAAAAAAAATATAATAATAGCAATATAAAATGAGTATACACAAACTATATATTTTCATAAATATAATGTGGTCAAACAGTAATTTTAGTCTCCTAACCATTAATCAAAATCATTTTAGAAATCTTGAACTAATCCATCTTTTTTTTCTTTTTTCCTTTTTGAGTTGTCAACAAAATCAAAACTCAATTTTATGGTTTGGTGCAATTTGGTTAACAATTTATCCATGTCATGTACACTCCTAACTAAGACCCTTACCATAGACTTGGTTAAATAATTTATACTTGGCGTATGTGAAAATTAGGGTCCATTCTTTTTGTTTAACTTTTACTAATCTTATTTGATTTGAATAGAGAAATGATTATATCTTTATGGTTAGCATCATTATTATTCATATTATTATTTTAACAATTATATTATTTTTCTTTTTAATCTTATATGAAATTAGAACTAAGAAAATATATCATTAATCAAATAAAAAAAAGGTGTATATAAAGTCGTCATTTTACAATCCAAACTCAAAACAAGTTCCATGAGCTCGTGCTAAATCCTAATGTCATATGGTAGATTTCTCAAAAGAATGTTATCTTTACTATATATAAATTGAGAGCTCGTGATACATCATTTTCCCACTAAAACCTAAGGGAAGCACGGTTGGCAAGTGATTGATAAAAAATAAAAAATGGAGAGAATTATGTGCACTACAGAAGTGCTACTTAATAAGAAAAGCATGAGAAAGAGGGAGGAGAAAACATAGACCAATGAATCAAACAAGCCAATTGATTTGATTGAAAACAATAAGGTTAGAAGACCAACATTCTAAAACAAGTAGATAATGAATTCGATGGAAAAACTAACTTATTTAGGATTAGTATTGGTGGAGGTTAATTTTTATTAGCTTTGTTATTCATCACATATTTTAAGAGTTTAGAAACCCTATCTACAATTTTGAAGCATTTTCCTCGGGGAACAATATCCTTTTTTACAATATTGTGTTTTATGAGACTTTCTAGGCACTTATAGACTCCAAAACTTTTTGAAACTCTTCTTTCGTGTAAATATTTAAAATTATCATATTTCTTGAGTCTCCTTATATTTTTCATAATGTCAAACCAAATTGTTGGCATAAAGACATTGTTTATCATTATGATATGTCTTAATCATGTGTTTTGAGCACCGAAAAGTCTTTTATGGTTACTTGAATATCAAAAAACTTTGGGAATCACATTATTTTAGTATTCTTGAGTGAAATAAGGTCGAACTATATTTTTTTATTACTCATATAATTTTGGGATCATTTTAGATATTATTGGATAATAAAAGATAAAAAAACACACATTTTTCGTCCTTAAATCTTATGTTAACCTTATGATATTTGATCATAACTTTTCATTATTTATTAGTATGGATGAGAACTTTTGATTTTTACCATCCAAACTTTGAGTACCCCCTTTGTATTTTTCTACTTTATGTTTGTTTTCTATGTTAGATATATTGTATAAATATCTAAGATTAGCTATGGTTTTTTTTTTCAACTTCCCTCCTCCACTCATTTTCTTAGCAGTGTAGCTTAAGGAAAGCCACTCCTTCCCCCTCTCCATGTTATTTCACCACCTTCTCCTCATCCTTTTTTGATATTTTCCAACAATAAATAAATAAGTCTTAATCATTGAGTTATGGTTTTACTTAGCCATTAAGTATTCTAACTTAGCACATATATATATACAACCATCCTCCTTCCCTTCTCCCTCCATTTTTGAACCACCATAATCAATTCCTCGCCATCTTGAAGCTTAAATCCTTAATAAACCTTGAGGATAAGTACTTTCTCCTTTGTTTTATTTTTCTGATGATCGGTTTCCCTAATCTTTTATATTGATGTTCTAGGTTTTATATTGTATTTTTTTAGTGTTAGATATAGGTAAACCACCCAAACCCTAAGTAAATAGAATCTACATGAATTATTTGGTTTATCTTAAGCTTAAGCATGATTTGGGTATTTGTGTGGTGGTGCAGGCTTTTGGCCATAATTTGTGATTCATGGGATTTTATCTAAATCTTAGTATACCATCATAACCCTTGATGCTTTATGTTGTTATGCTATGTAACATGTTATGATTTGGGTTAGTTAATATGTTTGACAAGTAATTATAGAGTATCATGCTTTAAGTATTCCTCCCATGTTCTTGGGTGCTTTGATGGCAGTTTTGGTTTTGGGTATCATTTTCAAGATTTAGTTTATTGTTGTTGAATTTGAGCATACCATGTTATTCCTTACAATTTTTAGATGAATTTTGGTATAGATTATTCCATGTTTTAAGAAAGTTTACCATATTTAATTATGTGCTAAAGTTTTAAAAGCTTAGGTTTGTTCTTCATGTTCTTAAGATATTCAAAGTTTTATTGGTTAACTACACCCTAATTACCATCAATAGGATTAGATTTGGAGTTAATCATGATTTTGGATAATTAAGCTCAAAATGGAATTTTAAAGCAAGTTAATATATTTTTTGAGATATTTTGATATCCTTGAGATTTTTTGGTGGTTTTGGGACAATTTAGAGAATTTTTTTTCATGGATAATATCAATTGAGAGAATATAAGTCACAGTATTTTTTAAACCAACCTACTTTGGAAAAAAGACAAGGATTATCATAACCAGTTGAGAATATGAAAGGAGGATTTTGCTATGTTTATTTCAACCTTGAGAGATTCTAGGAGACTAAGTGATACTCATTCCAGTTATGTAGAGGAGTGAGTGGCCATGTTTCTTAATATTATAGGGAATAATTATAATATCGCCAAAATTCACTACTAAAAAATTTCATTTTATTGAAAGATACAATGGAAGCAAGGAAAACAATGTAAATTTTGGGGATGTTACCGTCGTGATTAGTATAAGCCCGGCCCCCGGCCGGTCTCGTACTAACTACAAGGCTAAAGAAAAATTACCAAAAACCATTATTTGAACTTAAAACAAAAATTCATAAAAGCACTTAAATGTTCATAATACGAAAATCAGAGTACGCATAACAGAGTTTACAATCCAAGAGTGCATAATTAAAGTACCCAAAGGGGATAAAAGTTACAGTATGATAAAACAAGTTTGAATAACCCAATAAAAGATAAATGAACATTAAAAAAGAAATCTAGCCACGTAGCTCTCGGTCCCCAGGCCAGTTCCAGCTCAACTCTTAACCCCGTTTGATGCCTTGTAAGCATCGAAGGCATCGGAAATAGCATCGCCTACTTGCACAAACTCAGTAGGGAACTCTGCTCGTGGGAATAACCAGCACCCATGAAATGGGTGGTCAGTACACTACGTATTGAGTAAGGTAACCATGCATCTAAGGCTAACACACAAAGGCATATAGCACAAGCATGATCATATAAACAACATACAAACAATACAAATAATAAATCCATGCAAGTCCCCAGACCAAGCTATAGTCTGGATAACTTATTCTTTAGGTCTTTGATCAATACTCTTTTCACACCATACTTATTATCAATCCATGCAAGTGCGGGAACCCCACTATTATAGCCAATGGACCAGAAACATATAGGGCATAACGCTTCTGACTACTATTATTGTCGATAGATCGGTCTCCAAGGCAAAGTGCTCCTAGCCACTATTATTCACCGATGGAGCGATATGACCCCGACTCTCATGGTGTTTCATGGTAAATACTTATTTTTTTCCTATGTCTTTTCACAATTATGTTCAGTTTGTTGAGCACGAAATCCCCTACTCTTATAGCCGATGGACTAGAAACATACAAGGCATAATACTCTTGGTCACTATTATTGTTGGTAGATCTGTCTCTAGGGCATCCCGGCTCCTGGCTACTATTATTCACCAGTGCACCGATCTAGGTGTTTCATTGTAAATACTTATTTTTTTCCTATGTCTTATCATAATTATGTTCAGTTTGTTGAGCACGAAATCCCCTACTCTTATAGCGATGGACTAGAAACATACAAGGCATAATACTCCTGATCACTATTATTGTTGGTGGATCGGTCTCTAGGGCATCCCGGCTCCTGGCTACTATTATTCACCAGTGCACCGATCTAGGCCCAACTCAAAAATCTTCCTCTTTAAATAGTTAGTATCTTAATTGTGTCTTATGCGACAAGTTTTCACCCTATACATGCATGTCACCAACCGTCTACTCTTATTCTCCCAAGAGGGCTCATCCCATATCTTGGGACTCCTACACCTCCTAACACATTCCGACATCCTTTTCTTCTTCCACTTACTCACACTGAAAGCCCAAATCCTAAGTGTGTGGGTCAAGGCCCACCACCTTATTCCATCCAAGTCCACTCACTATCTTCCTCTAGGGGTTTTCCCCTGAAACCCTAATTGGACCTATGTGGCTCATCCTTCCTCTATCTCACACAACCAAAATTCCTTTATCACCCAACACAACATCTCACTTAGATTCAACCCTAACCATTTCACTTTACTCCCCAAATACACATGTAACCATGAAACTCTATTTGGCCACTCCAAACCCTAGCACCTTTCTTTCCCATATGACACCTCTACATTTCTCACATGCCATCCTTTCTTTCCCAAGACACCCATACTCACCCGACACATGATATTCTTCCACTCTTATCTCATATTCCACTCACCCTTAATCATTTTTAAATTTCACAACCACCTCCAATTAGGGTTTTCCTCCCCAAACCCTAGCTAGGCCTCCTATGCACCCTTATACCAACTCACGTACTATTTTCCACCCAAAGTCTCCAATCACCCCAACAACTCTTCCCTTACCTCACTTACTCCCCAATATAACTTTTCTCACATATAGATCATCCCCATGAAGACTCCATCCCTCCCATTTAAACCCTAGAAATTCCCATGCAACTCCTTTCATTCCATGCAAAATCTAGAAATTCCCATGTAACTCCTTTCGTTCCATGCAAACTATAGAAATTCCCATGAAACTCCTCTCATCCCATGCAAACCCTATACATTCCCATACAAACTTCTTCCATCCTATGCAAGGTTCACCCCACTTTTTTATTTTGTCCATACTCTCCTTTGTTTGCCCCCCCCATGGACCATGAGATAATTAGGTCAATCTCACACCCCTTTTTTGTCAACTCAATTCCCCTTTTTCCCTCTTCATCCTTTCACCCCATATCAATATATTGAAAATCCTAGTATGCATGTCTTAGAGGGTCTCATCATACGACATCATAAGCACAACACACATATATTATACGCATTCCATAAGAAAGCCATATAAGTATACCTCAACTTTAAGATGTGTTACACGTAAAACAGTCATAATAATCATAAGGTACATAACATAACAGAGCACATGGCATACAAGGCACATAACACACACATAGCTGGTCTTAGCTACATCCTTACCTAACACGACATTGGTCTTGGAGCACGCTCCTACGCCTCCTTAGGGTTTTGACTTAATTCACCTATAAGAGAAAAAAACTAAGGGTTAATTTTTCTCTTACCAAAATTACTATTATTTCCTACCTTACCCTTATCATATCCTAATATTAGGGTTACTATTATTAAGAGTAGCTTTACAAATAAAAATAGGGTTTTTATTTTTAAGGTGGCTAACTATGTTATTAACTTATTACTAGTCAAAATAGATCTTAGGAGGTACATAGGTTCATGTTAAAGTATTTATAGCCATATTTATATTATTAGAGGTAATATCTTAAATATTACTGATAATAGTAATAATGATAGTTTTAGCGATAATAATAATAATAATAATAATAATAATAATAATAATAATAATAATAATAATAATAATAATAATTATTATTATTATTATTATTATTATTATTATTATTATTATTATAATAGTTCTAATCTTAAGAATAATACTTGAAAAGGTCCTAATAATCATAGTAATAGTAACCTTAGTTATAATAAGGTCAAGTATAAAATAGTGATAGTGATAATAATAATAATAATAATAATAATAATAATAATAATAATAATAATAGTAATAACAACTATAGTAACAATAATAATAATAAAAGTGTTAAGAATAATACTAATAATAATAATAATAGTCGAATGGTAAATAATAATATTAGGGTTCGAATATTTATAATAGCAATAAAAGTGATAATATGCTAAAGTTAGCATGAATAATAATAATAATAAGGATTATAATGATAATAAAAATAATGATGATCGTAATAATAATAAAAATAGGGTTTCAACCCCTTTATAATAATAATAATAACATTCAGAAGTTATATTTAATAATAATGATAACATAATAATGATGATGATGATGATGATGATGATGATGATGATGATATTAATATTAAGAATAATAACATTAATACAAGTAAAAGGGATAATATTAGTATAAATAGGGTTTTAAGGGTTGGGGTACCACCTAGGGTTGGTGGTAACCAGGTGGCACAGGCGACAACGTAAGGTGGTGACGACGGCAGTGGAGGGAGAAGAGGGGGTGGAAAGTTGGTTGCTTAGGATAATAGAGGGGGAATGAGAGGGTGATTGAGGTGGTGGAGGATGCCCTAGGTTGAGAGGGCTGGAGTGGTGGTGGTGGTGTGGCCAAGGGGTGGCGCAAACGGCGGTAAAGGTAGTGGTCGAAGGTGGTGGAGGAGGAAAGGAGAAAGAGAGGGAGGTAAGGTATAGGGAGGTAGAGGAATTTTTGTTGGTGGTTTTGGGGGGTAGAGTGAGTGGTGGTCGCAGCGGGAATGGCGGCGCGAATGGCAGTGGTGGGTGAGATGAGGTTAGTCGAATAACCAACTTTGCACGGCTAGGGTGGCTTGTGCAGGGAGAACCGGGGGTGGTGAGTGGTGTAGTTTGGTAGATGGTGGTGCAAGGAGTATTTGGGAGGTGGTTCGAGCGGTGGCAACGGAGTGGACGCCTAAATAGGTGGCGACGCACAAAGGGAGAAAATTTCTAGGCAAAGAAAAAAGATCAAATGAGGGGTAGTTGAAGGGTATTCATAGGCCAATGAATGTAAAAAATGACAGAGGGGGAAGAGGGGAAGAGAGAGGATGCGTGCCTACATGAGGAAGAGGGGAAGTTGAGGGGTCAGGGAAGAAGGAGGGTCGAGGGAGAAAGGAAGAAGAAAGAGGGTAGACTGGTTGGTCCAGGGGAAAAGAAAGAAGGAAAAAGAAGGGGGGCAGACTGAGCGGCTAGCAGGAGAAAAGAAAAATAGATGGCGGGCCTTGGGCCGCACGGGGAAGGAAGAAGTTTGGGCCGCGAGGGGAGGGCTGGCCCAGATAAAGGAGGAAGGAAAAACAAAGAAAAGGAGAAAGGAGATGAAGTAAAGAAAAAAGGAAAAAAAAAAAGAAAAAAAGGAAAAATAGATGGATTGGGGTATTTAGAATATTTTGGTATTTTTAAATACTTAAAATAATAATATATTAATAAAATAATAAATAAATTCCTTTTTTAAATTAATTTAGGATTTTGAGAGATTTTTCCTTAATTCCATTTTAATTAGCAAAACACCCTAATTTTTTCCAATTAAAGTATTTATTATTTACCTCTTGATTTTACCTTAATTACTTCCTCTTATTTTAATAAAATAATATATTTGATTAATTTCTCTAATAAATCCTTATTTTTCCATAATTTTCTAAATTAGGATTTTGGGGTATTTTAATAATAGGAGAAATTGGTCAATCAAATTAGACTTTTGGTGGTCCAACAAAATAGTGAGTGGGCATTTTCACCAAGTGTTGAATGCTATCATTTATTTAGTAGATAGTTTTGGTAGCAACTTTATGGATCTTATTATCCTCTTGAAATATCAGGAAACTCAAATTTTGGGCTATATTTTTAAGGTAAATGTCATAATGTTATAAAACAAATGAATAAATACATATTACAACTTAAATTTTTTTGATAAATTGTTTTAGAATTTTAGCATAAAATTGCATTGGAGCAATTGATGGATCACACTTTCATATGAAAGTACCAAACAATGTGGTACTAAGATATTATGGCAGAAAGGATTTCCTCACCCAAAATGCATTAGTCACTTACTTTTTTGACCTAAAGTTTTTATGTGTGTTTTCGGGATGGGAATGGTTAGCATCTAACTCAAGGATGATAAATAATGATTTATCTAGAGACATAGACATATTGGTAGAGCCACCGAATAAATTTTAGGTGATGTGGGTTTATAGCTGGATTTATTAAACCATATCATGGTATTCAATACCATATCAAAGAATATAACGTAAAACATCCTCGAAATGCTCGAGAGATTTTCAATTTGGTGTTTAAAAGAAATGTTTTCCAGTATTAGAAAGTGGAATTAAACCATTCTATCTTATTGAAACTTAATCATTCATGGTTTTAGCTGGATGTATTTTACATGACTATCTCATGGTAATAGATCCATAAAAAGTTTAGAGGTTGATAGTGATATCAAAATTTTTAGCCCACAATTAGAAGTTGCTCCCTCTAGTTTAATATAAGAGTGTCGAGAAGCTGAGCAATTAAGAGATGGAATAGCAACTTCAATGTGGAGGGATAATTTAAATAACTAATAGTAAATATAGTATTATTATAGTTAATTTCAGTTAGGAAAAATTTATGTTCGATAAGTGTACTTGATAAAAAAAAAAGAAATTGACCACTAATTTATTTTTATGGAATTTGATTGTGGATCTTGTTTGATTATTGAGAACATTGGGAAAGGTTTTAGTGTTCATCTTTTATAATAATTTTATTGTAGTATTTATCCATATGATAAAGTTATTATTATATGATTATTGTGGATCTTATTTTTCTAAGAACAAATTGGTGAATTTTCCATCAAATTAAAATAAAATTTTAAATTTGGATAAAAACATGGACACATTTCTAATAAGATCTCTTGATTGATCATATGCATTTTGGGTAAAAAAAAAGTGTTCATTTTTTATAAAAAAAAAAGGCGTATACTAACGTTAGTAAAGGGGTAAGTGCTATGTTTGGATATGGTTTCTTGGTTAGTCATATAAATAAATTAATCAAGACCCTAAAAAGTAATTATACCATAGCTTCTATGGCCTTGTAAGTGAGTGGGTTTGGTTTTAATCAATCTACCCAAATGGTGGAAGCTGATGCAACTATTTGGGAAATGTATATATTGGCAAGTATTGTACCCTCTCATTCATGCATATTATAGGCAATATAGTTGTTAATGATTCTATCTTTTGTATTTTTTTTATTACTTCTTATTTCTACAATAATGTCTTGATAATAATACAACGAATCATTTGGGAAGTTGATGTATGAATGTTGTGAATTATGCTTTGAGATGTATTTTCTTCTACGTCTGCTTTGCATCTTTACCTCAACAAGATGTATCACTTTTATTGGGCCTATTGGTTCATTTGATTTTCAATTTGATAAATTATATGTTATCGTACTTCTAAAGTTGTATGAATAGTAGTACTCAATAATTGTATTTTTTTTATAAGCTGATATCGATGAAAAACAACTTTAGTACAATCCAATTCAAAATTACCATAAGTTGGATATTTTGTTTGATAAGGACTGAGCCACTAGAAATATGGTTGTTTGTCCAAAAGAAATGTGTATGCACCTAGAGAGACAAGAACGCAAGAAAATAATGATTGAGGATCACAACACCGAGCAAGAAAATCATAATGAGTCAACCTCTCCTTTAGTTGGTGCATCATGATCAAGAAACACAAAAAAGAGAAAAGTGAGAGATTACATATCAAAAAAGATGAATGTTCTAAAACAAGGGATGTATGTAGTTGCAAAAATGCTTGATAGAGGAAATTTGCATAAGTTTACTAAGTTGAGTTGTTTTATGAGGTTAAGAATGTTGAAATATTAAAGAAAATTCCTTTGATGGAAATCTTTACCAAGATTGTAGTAAATATCAGTGATGCTCAAATATTTCTTAGTTTTCCACCCAAGGAAAAAGCTATATGGTAGTGCATGGAGTTTGGTTCTAACATTTTTGATGATCCTAGTCTATCACTTTGACTTATTGAATTAACTGTTAATAGCTATGAATTGTTTATTTCCTTTGGTATTTTTTTTTCTTTTCTTTTAGGATTTTGATATACTAATATTTGGAAGCCTTATTGATTTGCATGATCCTTGGTCTGTTAATTTCTACATTGGTTCCTAGGGGCGTAGTGTAAAGCAAGTGATTTTTATTTTTATTTACTCTATCCATTATTAGTATGGTTTTTGAATGTTTATACCAAAACACTACTTGGAATATGGAATAACAGGTCATTGATATTTTACGAACTAATGTAATACCTCGTTCCTAACTAGCCCTAATTATGTGTAATCATATAAAAGTGTTTTTTATGTGTAATTAATTATATAAATGATTATATGATATTTTATGACTTCAAGATTGTTTTGGATGATTCTATAGTAATTGCAATTTTACTGTTAGACAAACTTTAATTATAAAATATTATTCATATATGTTAACTTTTAAGTTATTCCTTAAAAAAATTCTTTTAAAATTTTATTTGGGTCTTAAATAGGTTAAAATTTAAATCTATAAATTTTGGTTTATTATTTGTATTTACTACTCTTTTTTAATTTTATACGCAAAATATGTAATTAAGATATTCTAAAAAAAACATATCAAATATGTGTTAAAAAATTTGAAAAATTGTATTTATGTTTTAAATAAGTAAATAATAAGATAAGAAAAATTTTGTGGTTTTAAAAATAGTTTTGATGCTTATTTTTTAATTATTTTTAAGATTGTTAGTTTAATGTTTGGTTCATATTTTATATATCAAACAATATTTTAAACTAATGAAAATTTAAATGAGAGTTTATAATAAGGCTTTCCATATATTATTGTAATTTTATGAGCTTATTTGATATTTTTCATAATTTTAGCCTCTTCATTGATCTTTTCACCAATAAAATAATTTATAAATCATAAAATTACTATTGACAAATGAAATTCCTTCCCTATACTTATATGATTAGATTTTAAATCAATTTGACTAGTTTTTCATTCATTCAACAAAAATTGAGGTAAAGTCAATTCCTACCTATGTTATTTGTGTTCTTTTGGATTTTCTTGTGCCTAACCTTCTTCACTTGCCTTCTCCGTGCTTGAATTGGACCTCCCTTGACCTTGGATCTAGGGCTACAAATGAGTTAAGCCGAGCCGAGCCGAGCTGAGCTAAGAAGGCTCGCAAGCTTTTGTGTTAAATGAGTCTAGCTCACAAGTTTTTATACTGTAAATACAATTAAGCCTAAATTCTTCATACTCAAACTCGGCTTATTTAAAAATAATGATTGAGCTCAACTCGTTTAGCTAAATGAATGAACTAAGATTAGTCCTTAATGAAATGAGTCTAGAAAGCTTGCAAACCCACTCTATTTATTTGCAACCCTACTTGGACCTACACACCATCACCTCCTCCATCCCTTACTATAGCCTCCATTTAAAATATCCATGCCCCATTTATTGTTATTAACTTCTATAATTATGTGACCATGTATTCTTATGCAAGATCATGTTAAATTTATGCATTTTAATATACGTATAATAACATTCTAGAATTGGATTGTTTGTGATAAAATAATTATGCACAATTGGGGTTTCATGTGTTAAATGTGCTTAATTGTGTTTTTTGGGGGAAATGGTAATTTTGTCACTTTTGAAAATTTTGAAAATTTTTAATATTATATTAAAGGGCCTATTTTAATGTTATTTAATCATATCATGATTTTTTCTTGATTGTAATAAAAATTGATATTAAAGTGATAAATTATTGAGTAAATAACACACAATGAAATTTTTGTCATTTATGACTTATTAGGTCTAAAAATTAAATAATTAGACTATGATGGCTTCAATTGATTCCTAGGTTGACCTTACTGTTCACTCTGCCTTTGGATTAGATTGTTTACCATAGAGTTGACTTGAATAATTATAAATAAAGAAAAAATTATTAAGTGTGGAATTGGAATCCTCATACATTATGAGATATTTTATAATTACATTATTAATATATTAATATTTAAAGTGGAAGACCTTAAGATTCGAGAATTGTTTCTCTTTAGGGGTAGCTACTGTAGATAGAGGTGGAAATCGGGTCGAGCGAGTCGGGTCATAGCAGGTTGGGTCATTATCGGGTTGGGTCATTTTGGGTGAATTTTTCGGGTTGGGTTTGGTTCCAGATCGGGTCATTTCGGTTCCGAGTCATTTTGGGTCAATTTTTCTGGTCGGTTATGAATCTGGTAATTTTGGGTTAGTTTTTCGGGTCGGGTTCGGGTTTAGAAAATTCAGATTCGGATCATTTCGAGTTAACTTAACTAGTAGGGTCAGGTTGGTTTCGGATCATTTTCTAGTTCACATGAGTAGGTGGCTTCGGCCCGTTCAGGTCATTTCATAAAATATGACGGGTTAGTCCTACTGTGTCCGAGTTGTTTCGAGTTAAGTTTATGGGTGTGATCATTTCATACAATTTGACGTGTTGGATTCGATTAGTTACGGGTTAACTTAATGGGTCGGGTCGGGTCGAGTTTTGACAGGTTGACTCATATTCGAGTCTAGGCAATTATCATTTCATAAATCGTAAATATCAGAGACAGACAATCATAAGATTAATGTTGCGGATAAAAGAATTAAAAATATTAAATGCGCTTTATTTTCATAAATAAATAGTAAAGATATTTATAAATTTTAATAATAAAAAATATTGCGCTTTGAATCAAACAAAGATATTTATCATTGATTATAATTTATTTGATAACTTAAAATATTTAATTAATTAAAAAAAGATAATTTTATAAAATAAAGATGATCAAGACAAGACTATATAATGTATAATTATTATTTATTACATTGTATATATTAGATATAATCATAAGATTACTAGTAAAGATAAATGAAATAAGAATATTATATGTATTTTATTTTTTACAAAGGTAAATAATAAAGATATTTAAAAGTTTTTAAAATATTATATTTGATTGCTTAAAATATTTATAAATTTTAAAAGTAAAAATATTAGATGTTTATCATATATTATATTTAATTCATTGCTTAAAATATTTGATTACTTAAAAAATAATTTTACAAAATAAAGGTGAGCATAAAAAGAATATAAAATGTATAATTATCATTTATTACATTGTAAATATTAGACACAATCATAAGATTACTAGTAAAGATAAATGAAATAAGAATATTATATGTATTTTATTTGTACAAAGGTAAATAATTTACAAAATAAAGGTGAGTCTAATAATACTATAGAATGTAAAATGATCATTTATTACATTGTATATATTAGATACAATCATAATATTACTAGTAAAGATAAATGAAATAAGAACATTATATGTGTTTTATTTTTATAAAAGTAAATAATAAAGATATTTAAAAGTTTTAAAAGTATTATATTTGATTGCTTTAAATATTTATAAATTTTACAAGTAAAAATATTAGATGTCTATCATATATTATATTTATTTGATTGCTTAAAATTTTTGATTACTTAAAAACATAATTTTATAAAATAAAGGTGAGCATAACAAGAATATACAATGTATAATTATCATTTATTACGCTGTATATGTTAGATACAATCATAAGATTACTAGTAACGATAAATAAAATAAGAATATTATATGTGTTTTATTTTTATAGGGTAAATAAAATAATATATATATATATATATATATATATATATATATATATATATATATATATATATATATATATAAGTTTTAATAGTATTATATTTGATTATTTCAAATAATTATAAATTTTATAAATAAAAATATTAGATGTTTAACATATATTATATTTATTTGATTACTTAAAATATTTGATTACTTAAAAAAAGTTAATTTTATAAAATAAAAGTGAGCATAACAAGAATATATAATGTATAATTATCATTTATTACATTGTAAATATTAGATACAATCATAAGATTGCTAATAAAGATAAATGAACTAAGAATATTATATGTCTTTTATTTTTACAAAGGTAAATAATAAAGATATTTATAAGTTTTAAGAGTATTATATTTGATTGCTTTAAACATTTATAAATTTTACAAGTAAAAATATTAGATGTTTATCATATATTATATTTAATTGATTACTTGAAATATTTGATTACTTAAAAAAAGTTAATTTTATAAAAATAAAGGTGAGCATAACAAGAATATACAATGTATAATTATCATTTATTACATTGTAAATATTAGATACAATCATAAGATTATTAGTAAAGATAAATGAAATAAGAATATTATATGTATTTTATTTTTACAAAGGTAAATAATAAAGATATTTAAAAGTTTTAAAAGTATTATATTTGATTGCTTTAAACATTTATAACTTTTACATGTAAAAATATTAGATGTTTATCATATATTATATTTATTTGATTACTTAAAATATTTGATTACTTAAAAAAAGATAATTTTATAAAATAAAGGTGAGCATAACAAGAATATACAAGGTATAATTATCATTTATTACATTGTAAATATTAGACACAATCATATTATTACTAGTAAAGATAAATGAAATAAGAATATTATATGTGTTTTATTTGTACAAAGGTAAATAATTTACAAAATAAAGGTGAGTATAATAATACTATACAATGTATAATTATCATTTATTGCATTGTATATATTAGATACAATCATAAGATTACTAGTAAAGATAAATGAAATAAGAATATTATATGTGTTTTATTTTTAAAAAGGTAAATAATAAAGATATTTAAAAGTTTTAAAAGTATTATATTTGATTGCTGTAAATATTTATAAATTTTACAAGTAAAAATATTAGATTTTTATCATATATTATATTTATTTGATTGCTTAAAATATTTGATTACTTAAAAAAAAGATAATTTTATAAAATAAAGGTGAGCATAACAAAAATATACAATGTATAATTATCATTTATTACATTTTATATGTTAGATACAATCATAAGATTACTAGTAACAATAAATTAAATAAGAATATTATATGTGTTTTATTTTTACAAGGTAAATAAAATAATATATATATTTATAATTTTTAATAGTATTATATTTGATGACTTCAAATATTTATAAATTTGACTAGTAAAAATATTAGATGTTTAACATATATTATATTTATTTGATTACTTAAAAAAAGATAATTTTATAAAACAAAAGTGAGCATAACAAGTATACACAATGTATAATGATCATTTATTACATTGTATATATTACATATAATCATAAGATTACTGGTAACGATAAATGAAATAAGAATATTATATGTGTTTTATTTTTACAAAGGTAAATAATTTATAAAATAAAAGGTGAGCATAATAACACTATACAACGTATCTTTTTTTTTTCATATTCATTTCTCTACATAATTTATCTTATTATTTTCTCTAGTTGTATTTATTTTATTAATTTCTCTACTTATATTTATTTTATTAATGTTATTATATTTATTTTTTTATTGTAATATTTTTATTAATTATTATTATTATAGTAAAAAAAAACTATAATAATTTATTTTAAACATAATTTAAATTAAATATTAATTTCATATATTTTCACAAATTATTAATTATTATATATAAATTGATATAAATTAAAATTTGAATAATGTAAAATATAAATAATTAATATTATAATTAATAAAAATAATTAGATATTGTAAATTTAAAATTGATGAACGTAGAATAATTAATTATATTTAAAGTAAATTAATAAAATTAAAAGAAAAAGTATAACTAAAACTTTAAATTTAGGGTTGTAACGTGAGACAATCTTGATACGGGGTATAGTTATTGCTTGTTGGATTTTGTGGGTGATAACTAATAAAGGACACTATTATGCTCTTCTATTAAGAGTTTCTTCAAATAGGTGGATTAGTGGATGTAATGGAACACTTTTCGAAAATTATTTTACAAGTTTACAACTGGATGTTTGCATTTTTTATTTTAGTTTTTTGTTTATTAATAATATATCTTATCAAGATATCATTAATAAATATGAATGTCTAGGGTAAAATTATGAAAAATAAGTATAATTTATAAAATACTATATTTTTAAAAGCTTTAAATGAATAATAAAATATGTGTAGTTTATTATTATTATTATTATTATTATTATTATTATTATTATTATTATTATTATTATTATTATTATTATTATTATTATTATTATTATTATTATAATATATTTTGACGTCCGATTGGGTTAATGTTGGGTCAAATCGAGTGAACGTCTGATCGGGTCAACGTTGGGTCGGGTCGGCTCCGGGTCGAGTCGAAGCAGGTCGAGTTAATACCGGGTTTGGTCTCTATCGGGTCGAGTCAATGACGGGTCATGGGTTGGGATCGGGTCGGGTCGGGTCGGGTCGGGTTCGGGTTGGGTTGGGTTTATTTTTATCGGGTTAGTGCTGGGTCAGGTCAATGTCGGGTCGGGTCTGGGTCAAGTCGGGTCTGGGTCAAGTCGGGTTGCTAAATTTTTCGGGTCTTATCGGGTCTGGTTTCGCTCGGGTAGGGTCGTGTTGGATGGGTCGTGTTGGATGGGTCGGGTCAACTTTTGCCAGCTCTAACTGTAGAGATAAAGTAGAAGTTCTCGATTTGGTTTAGCAATTTTGTTAGATGTATAGGCATTTAAGCTAAAGCACTAATCTACTCTATAGGTGACCTACATGCCTTATAAGGGTATCAATATTCAAGGATTAGGTATTCTAGAATAGGATAATACCTTGTTGCCTTGTTGCACCATTTTGACCGGAGTACTTGTATGTTTGTATGTTTCAATTTGGGAGGATATTGCGTTACCTTAGTGCAATGGTATGATTGATTTTCTTTATATGTTTTCAAGTTATTATTGTATCCCCTCAAGTAATTAAAAATTGAAGTAATTGTTGTATGATGATTTAAATGGATTGTTATGGTTTTTTGGCTTGGTAGCTGCCTTTGTACATGTAATACCCCAATTTTCTAAAATTTATTTATTTTTATAATTATGAAAAATTATTTGTAATCAAAGCTTTTTACATCTCTTTAACTCTCATAATGTTTTTAAAATGTTCTATTTCCACTATTTAACCCTTATTACAATTTCTTTCCCACTTTGAGCCTTCAAAATTCTCCCAAACCTTTCTTATTTAATCATATTTTAATTATTTGGATTTTTATGAGTCTCCTAAACTTTTTAAAATTGTAAATGGAGAATTCTAGGAAAAAATACTATTAGTTATCCCTTCTTAACCCTTACTCATTTTTTAAGCCCTAAAAAGAGCGTTTTAGTTAGAAAAATTTATGAATATGTAAGATTACTTATATTTTGGCATATTTAAGCTAAAAATGCATTCAAAATGGGTTATGACATTTTTTTTATAATTTTTAGAAAAATCCACTAATTTTAGGCATAATTAACATCTAAAACTCAACTTTCTCTTAATGAAACCTACCATAACTACCTTAATTTTATTCATATCTTCCTAAAATATATAAATTAAAGTGATAAATTTTTCTTGACGTGTAGGGGGACTGCTGAACCTAGAATACTTGTTCTCTTATTTTTTAGATATTTTTATATTATTTTAACAATTTAAAGGCTTTTAAGTATCTAAACATCTATCTTAACCCAAAACTATGTCTCCCACTTTTTCCCATATTATTTTTTGTCCACTTAAACTCTAAGCCAAACTCTCATTCAACCTCAATCCATTTCTCCATTGTTTGGCATTTGTTTTAATTTTTACTTATTTAATCTTAATTTTTAGCTCTTTATTGTTTTTCCTAAAAAATTAAGCTTTAAAAATAAAATAAATTGAAACAAAATCCCTATAAGATCTTCCATAATTTCATAGATCATTCCAAGTAAGGTTAAGCCATTCTAGCCTTGATTCTTACTTTTATTTGTTTTGTGTTGTATGTTTAAAGTGTTTTGATGCTTTTTGGTGCAAGGTTTTCATGTGGTGGGAAAAGGTTGATCTTCAGATTGTTTTTGCTTAATATTGGACATAAAAATTTGATGAGCTAAATTGTACTAAGAGTAGATATGGTTTGATGTGTTAGAATGGTTAAATGTGATGTTGTTAATGGCATTTTGCCATATTTTTGGCCATTTAGCCACTAGGCAGAATTCTATGTTTTGGTTGTTATTATTATTTTTTATTCCAGTGTGTTATTTAGGTTGTTTAGATGCAATTTAATATATTTAAAGTCTTGATTTGGTTTATTATAATGAAAGTTATGATTAAGTTAATTTTTAAGCATGACTACGGGATATTTTGGCCATTGCATATATAGGTTATGAGTTTGGTTGTGCTTGATGTTCTAAGATGTTAATAATGTTCTTAATGAATAGTGTGAAATTTTGAGGAGTTAGATCATTATATGATAAGATTTATGCTATTTTTGTGTGTTTTTAGGGTTTAGGGAATTTTTATCTTTTTACTTACAAATCTATTTTTTATATCAGGTTTTGTGTTCTAGCATGATAATTATTTATTAAATGTGCTTAATATTTTATTTTATTATTGTAAGAGTTAGCTTACTATTTTATTCATAATTATTATCTTAAGGGAATTTTAATCATTTTGCACCTTAAGGACTTTATTAGGTATTTTAGAGTTAATAATTGACCTTAACCATTGATGTAACTCTTAAAATAGTAAACTATTGGGAATAGTGATATAATGTGAATAGTAAATTCATATAATATTAAAATTTTGGTTTTTAAATTTAAACTTCTAGGCATATTTATACAGAATCTCGGTTATATAAATAGTATTTGATGAATAGTAATTTTTTATGAAATTGGTGTGTAAGCTTATTTTGAGGTAGCGATCATTAATATATCTAAAGTTTATTAATAATTTTTGTGTGAAGTTGAATTTAAAATTTAGATGAGTAGCCTTGAGATGGCTTCCGAGGTGGGGTTTGCAGTTAATAAACTCTCAGTTTATATATGTAGTTGTGCTACACCATTAGCATGTAGAGATACCTCTTTCTACTCTATATGTAACGTATGGATTATATAGGGGGTATCAATACTTAAGGTTAGAGTGTTCCTCAGTGGTTGTGAGATGCTTCTTTAGCCATAGTACTTTTGATTAATGTCTTAGTCGTTAGTGATCCAACTTTAGTATTGTTTCGTCTCAGATAAAATATAACATAGTAGATTGTGTGATAACCTAATATAAAATAGAATAAATGGCGGACCCCATATGTGCGTGATTTTCTCTGATTTTTGTAGTCGGTCTTACATTTTCAATGTTGATCTAAGTGTTTAATGTGATATCATGTTGTATAACTTTCTCTTGCCTTGAGCATGCTCCCATGTGTTTTCTATGTTGTATGCTATCCGTTTTTAGTAGATTTAGTTTACTCAGTATGCTTGTTGTACTAATTCTTTTTTTTTTCATTCAAACTTTTCAGTAGAGATTGAAGTTAGTGAGGACGTTGTTGATTTTGTAGAGTTTGCTTGAGGCACTAAGGGTTAGAATAGGGGTATCCAGTATATTTTGTGAGTATCATTTTTGTTGTATGGGTATGAATATTCTTATTCCTTAATTTTTTTTATACCTCTTTTTTTTATATCTCTTTTTTCTGGAATGTTACTCCTTTTGGGTTTTGTGTTGGATTTCTCTATACTCTCTCTCTCTCTCTCTCTCTCTCTATGTATGTATGTATCTTTCCCTTTTTATGGTATATCTTTTTATTGTCTTTTGTTTGAATGTTTTAGCCTCGCGCTTCATATAAGAAATGTGAGGGAGATGGACTTGTGTGGAATATGGCAGTAACACTTATACATTTGAGCTAGCTTCTGCATTTCAAAAAGAAATACTTCTAAAAATTGAGGTTTTATAGTGCACTACTTAGTTTTGGTATGTTAGGTTATTAGTTGTCTCTGTTCACAATTTGGATTTGGTATATTGGTTGGTAATGGTCTTATTGCTTTCGTTTTCATGTTATAAGTAGTATAAAGGTAGTTATTAAAAAAAGGTTTTATTAGTGACTTGGTGTTTTCTCCTTCGTGGGACATCCTTAGTATAATTTGATTAATAAAATAATCATAATATGGTTAAATTTGATATGGTGACTATGTGGTATATGGTACGATATGAACTATGGCATGAATGTGGCACTTAGTTATAGTATGTACTATTTGACGTGTTATGGCATGATCCTTTATGTTACCTTCTATGTGTTTTATGTGATAGTTTCATGCTCAGTGCTATGTAACTGTTTATTTAGTATTGTTGTAGTGATGGGTTCCATTTTGTGGTTACATGCATATTCAATGAGCAATTTTTACATTATAGGAGTACTCTAATGGTACATCTTATAGCTTTTTGTAGGGTTGAGAGTTAAAATTATCCAGTATCTGCTCCGATAACTTTTGATCCAGATATCCCTTAGACTCTTATACTCCACTTTATAATTTTTTTCTCTTGTCAATTATAAATCTTTTGTCTAATATTTTTTTTATCGAAACAGTTTAATATTGTAGTGAAATCTATATCTACTTTTTATCAATTGTTAGTAATCAAAGTAATTAAATTAACGTTTAGCATTAACACTTAGTGGAAAAAGGGTAGAAGAACAGGACTTATATTAAGTATTGTAGTAATGACTTGTATTTTTAATGGTTTGGTTTCTTTAATTAACTATTTCTAAATAACTTTTTAAGTACTAAAAATAAGGGGTGTTATAACTAACGAGTGTATTAGTAATAAGCCACGAAGGAAAAATTACTTCTATTTGCTTGTTTGGTATGGAGATAATAGGGGTGGAAAAATTAGCCCCATATTTTACGTATCTTATATAATATAATTGAAATAAAAAATTTCTTTTTTGGACGAATATCTATTTATATCTTAATTTATTCTAAAATGGGTGTTTAATTAAATATATTATTATTATTATTATTATTATTAAATACTTAATATAAAAGATATAAAATAGGGAGAATTTTTTCCACCCTATTACCCCCATACCAAACAAGCCCTATGTGTGTTGTTGTATCACGTTTGAAATAGAAAGGAATATAAAATATTTTGTACTTTTTTAGATTTTTTTAAAATATTGTAAATTATTTATGTAAATTTTTAGAATGTTTCTAAATTTTTTTTGCATTAGTAGTGAGTTTATGGAATTTTTATGAGTTTTTTTTAGAAACTTCATGAAAAAATTTATATACTGATGTAATAGTTTACTTTTAATTTTTTTTATTAAATATAAAAAGTATTCAAATAGCAAAAACAATAATAATAATAATTAATTTACTTGGAATTCTCTTTCTAGAAAATCAAACACTGAAACCAATTTTTAAGAATTATATTTTTTACAAAATTTATCCAACAATCAAATAAGAAAAAGAGAAATAATCTTTTTGTTTTATTATTTTTTTATTTTCCTTAATTAAAAAAGAGCCTAAATCTCGAGGGACCCATGAAAAACACGCATACGAATGCGATCGACATGAACCAACCCCAGCCCAGCACG
The DNA here is from genome assembly GCA_039764185.1 of Tamarix austromongolica. Lineage (NCBI taxonomy): Eukaryota > Viridiplantae > Streptophyta > Magnoliopsida > Caryophyllales > Tamaricaceae > Tamarix > Tamarix austromongolica. Next base: position 101,136,785 of record CM077810.1, on the reverse strand, counting down.
CCCTTTCCCATTTGCTTTAACCACTTAATAAAATGAGTGTTTCAACAAGAGGACATGGCGGTCAGCTTCATGCGCTCTCCTCCAAATTCCTTCAGATTTTTCTTAGCGTGAAAAGATGCTTTCAATATTGCTGTGGTATAACAGCAACGCCTTGGTTTACTAAGGCACTCCTAAACAGTAGCTATAGACAGCACCTCTGCAACCAATTTTCCTTTTGAAAATACGATCTTATTCCTCCCTCTCCATAGGGACACGATTCGCTCCCATGGCCATAAAAATTGATTCAATGAGTCGCAAGATATTGTACAAATAATTTATTGTGTACATCACAGTCTGATCGATGTGGCCGTAGCTTGAAATAAGTTGTTCGAAAAATTGCTTGGTCATCAAGAAAAAAAGAAAGCACGTTCAAGTGCTGTTCCAAGGTAAACAGTATGAAGAAGCTTCTGTCGGCGTCATTTTCTCAGTTTGGTAACAGACACATATGTTTAACAATTAAAGACCGGTTATGTGTTTCATTAATCATTCCCATTTAGAGAAACCACGGGGAAGATTGATTACGTCCGTTCACCCTATTCCTCACCTACTAACAAATCTAACTAATATAGCTTCATCTTAGTTTAGGGTGTCAAAATGAATTGTCATAGTTTAATCCAACTTGTAATATTTTAACTCATATAATCCATGTAATTTATGGTCTAACTTATAGCGGGTCGGAGTAAATGATTAATAATTTTCAACCCAATATATCATAACTTACATATTAGATGGATTGACCGCAGATTATCGTAGGTTAATAAATAAATAAACATATCACTACCTCGTGGTGGCAATCGGATTAGGTTATATCATTTGTCCTTTACGACGGTTGTGGGTTGGGTCGGGCTGTGTCATTTCAGCTTCAATTCCTTTTGGTTATCTTATTGATCGGGTCGGTTTTTAGTTGTTGTAGATTAGGATCATATTGGGTCAATTCTTTGGGTTTGGTCAAGTTTGGGTCAACTTAATTGGTCGGGTCAATTTTTGATCGAGTTAGATAGCGTTTAGGTAATTTTAGGATCGAACAGAGTCATGTTGGATCGCGATGGGCATAAGCAATGTTGGATCTTAATGGGTCGGGCTCGAGCAGAGTCCGGTCAAGTTGAGTTGGATCTGACTAGGGTCAGGCCGAGCAAAGTTGCTTTAGGGTAGAACAGGGTCGGGTAGAGTCGATTGGATCTAAGAAGACTTGAACAAAAACAATCTGTCAGGAATCTAGTTAAAATAGGGTTGTGGTGATGGTGATTTTGGTATAGTAGAGGTAATACTTACTAACCCACAACAACCAATGGTAACTCATGGACTAACCCATACTAATATATCTTAGTTTGTAACCCACCATAGGTTAACCCATATAAACTTTTGTAAAATACCAACCCACTATGGGTTTAGATTTTTGATTTTCTCTTTTACTCTCACTCCTCATTCTCCTTTTATCAGTCGATGGCCAATATTTTCCTCCTCTTGCCTATCGACAACCACCTTGTTCCTCATGTTATTGGTCATCATTTTCTCTCTTTTACTTTCGCTAGGGTTGCATGCCATCATTATCTTATGCTCACTCTCTCTCCCCGCTCCTTCGTGTTCGCCACATTTATTTTGTTGTGTCTTGCTCCACCACCGTTGGCAGTCACTTATGCATGAAAGTTGGTTTTCTTACTCTACCACTGACACTCCTTCTTTTATCCACCACACGCTGATACGGACCCAAAGGGGGTACTCCCCTAGTGGGCCCCAAGGGTACTCCCCCGGGAAGAGCCCTAACTCCACCCAAAAGCTAGCTCAAGAGGTGAGGACTGACTCCCCCATATAAACTGCCCAAAGATCCCCTCAATAACCAATGTGGGAATCCCCTTTTGGGTCTGTATCATCTGGTATCAGAGCTATCCTCAGTCAAACCTCCCTACAGTCTTGCGTGCCGATCGCCGATAGAGGCAGCACGAGGACGTGTAGTCTAAAGGGGGTGGGTGATGTGGGATTCCCACATCGGTTATTGAGGGGATCTTTGGGCAGTTTATATGAGGGAGTCAGTCCTCACCTCTTGAGCTAGCTTTTGGGTGGAGTTAGGGCTCTTCCCGGGGGATTACCCCTGGGGCCCACTGGGGGAGTACCCCCTTTGGGTCCGTATCAGCGTGTGGTGGATAAAAGAAGAAGGAGTGTCAGTGGTGGAGTAAGAAAACCAACCTCTTGAGCTAGCTTTTGGGTGATGTGGGATTCCCACATCGGTTATTGAGGGGATCTTTGGGCAGTTTATATGGGGGAGTCAGTCCTCACCTCTTGAGCTAGCTTTTGGGTGGAGTTAGGGCTCTTCCCGGGGGAGTACCCCTTTGGGTCCGTATCATCTGGTATCAGAGCTATCCTCAGTCAAACCTCCCTGCGGTCTTCCGTGCCGATCGCCGACAGAGGCAGCACGAGGACGTGCAGTCTAAAGGGGTGGGTGATGTAGGATTCCCACATCGGTTATTGAGGGGATCTTTGGGCAGTTTATATGGGGGAGTCAGTCCTCACCTCTTGAGCTAGCTTTTGGGTGGAGTTAGGGCTCTTCCCGGGGGAGTACCCCTGGGGCCCTCTGGGGAGTACCCCTTTGGGTCCGTATCACACGCCGTTTTCATATTTAGATAGGTAGTCGTTTTTTCCTTCTTCTTTCATTATAAATATATACATGCATGGTATTTAGCTTGGTCTTACGTATATTATTGCTTATATGATATGGGTTCACCTCTACTGCTATGTTGCTATGCTTTTTCGCTGTAGGTTGGGTCTCTTCCTTTGTAAATATATACATGCATGTTGGTATAGTTTGCATGTTGTAGGTTGATGCCTTTGAATTATAGGAAAAAAAAACTATAAATATATGCATGCATGTTGGTATAATTTGTTATTGAAAGATATTACATACAAGTTAATTTCTTTTGATAAAATAGTTCTTGTGTGGTGTGGATGTGCCTCTAACAAAATTTTGCTAATAAAAGTTAATTTCATGATCGATATCTTATATATGTGGGTATGTTGTTAGCTTTACATAATTGGTTAAAATATGATATAATATATTTATGAATAATTCAGCTATAGAATTTACATATTTTATAATTTAAAATAGTTAGACAACAACCTTAATGACAAAATTTAGTGGTTGTTTTCTTTTATAGGTAGTGAGATGTTGCACTTACCTATTACTTACATACATCTACCATATTTGTGCATGGCACTTGATATGCATCTTCGGGGTCATGTGATACGGTCATATGATTAGCTAGGTTGCTTGTTTGTGAGTGGGTCGTACTTTGATCCTTTTTATTTTAGATCGTGTCACTTGTTGTTGACTCTTCCTTAGATGGGATCATTTTTAGGGGATTTAGCTAGTTATTTGCAGTGGTTTGTCCACCATACCGCATCACAACCAGAATTTGTTGAGTGTGAGGTGTTTGTTAGGGATTATGATTGGATAGCTAGAGAGCTAATGGTAATACATAGTGAGTGGAGGTTTGATCATAGATTACCGCCGAGCATCCACCCTTGTTACCCTAGTGTATCCATCATTGGACTCTCCACTGATGATGAGAGGGAGCACTTGATATATTGGGACAAGTGGAATATGAGAGTGACAGTTGATAGTTAGCCTACGCAAGGCAGGTGGTGGTTTTCATAAGATGGATAGAAGTTGTTATTAGTTAAGTGTTTGGGTTGTAGCAACCTTTTGATGTATATAGTGATGTTATTACCACAAGGTTCTTAGTTTTTGGTTCTTGTTTTAAACGTGTAGTATGCATATCTTTCAAATTTACAACCCTTTTATAAAGTTTTGATATGTATCTACATATGAACTCTTTCTAAGCATGAATGGTTTGTGTATTGGTATACTTTTGAAAATGTGTTGGAATAGTTTGTATATATAGCAACATAATAGTATGATACATTATACAAATATGGATTTTTTTCTAAGCATGAACCATTTGTGAATTAATTTGTAGAGCTGAATTGATTTATAATAATTACTTTTCGGGGAGATACATATAAATTGGAAAACTATGGATCGAAAATGAATGTGTGCAAATAGTTTGTTTAGAGAACATGACATATGAGTGGAATTTTTTTTATCAAGTTTAGAGTAGAATATGCTTGGAACCCTAGTAGAATAGTCTATTCTTGTTTGGACAATGATTATATCCAATGTGCCAATACTAATGATTTGATATATCATTTGTTTGTGTAGAGAATTGATATAAATTACACTTGTTGGATATGATATGGTGAGACAAATTATTAATATGATAATAAGGAAGGTAGAGGGGAAAGTAGTGGAACATTTGACAATTATGAGGGAGATTCATTATACGAGATGACTTGGAAGGTTGAGGAAAGTGTTTAGAATTGTCTAAAAGTGTTCGATAAGTTATTGTGTGACTCGAAGAAACCTTTTTAGAGTGATTATAATAAGTTTACTAGATTATTTGCTACTTTAAGGTTGTATAACTTAAAAATATGTAACAGATTTAGTGATAAGGGTTTCATGGAATTATTGACATTTTTGAAAGATATGATTCTTGATGATAACATTCTACCCAATCATACCTATGAAGCGAAGAAGATTCTTTCATCTATGGATATGAGTTATGATAATATACATGAATTGCCTAATAATTGTATATTATTTTGCAATGAGTGCATCTTTGGATAATTGTCCTACTTTTGAATATAAAGCCCCATGATACAAGAAGAACAAGATGTCAGCTAAGGTGTTATGGTATTTTTCCATAATACCAAGATTCGGGCAGATGCTTAAAGATATTCAAGATGCGAATAACTTGAGATGGCTTGTTGGTGAGAAGATAGATGACAGGCTTCTAAGACATCTATCCAACTCTCCATAGTTGATGATGATTGATAACTTGTTCCCTAAATTTGGTTTAGAACCAAGAAACATGCAACTTGCACTTTCTACGGATGGTATAAATCCACACAATTAAGGCACATACAATATATGACGGAAAATTTTGGTTGTATACAATCTACCACCATGGATCTATAGGAAACACAAGTATATGATTTACTCATTTTGTACCTAAATTAACAAGGGAATAATATTGATGTTTATTTGGCGCCTTTTATTTATGATTTGAAGCTTTTATAGGACATGGTGTTGAAGTATTTGATGCATATGGTGAGAAAATTTTCACTTTGAGAGAAATGTTATTCTATGCTATAAGTAATTTTCTAACATATGGCAACTTGTTGGGTTATAGTGTGAAAAGCCATTATACATGCCTGATGTGTAAACATAATACTTCATTTGTTTAGCTAACATATGATCAAAAGACTATTTTTCTCGGGCATTGTAGATTTTATCCAAGAATAATCATTATCGTAGACAAAGGAAAGCTTTCAATGGATTCCTGAAAGAAGGGCATGCACCAATCCTGATTACAAGTTGAAAAGTGTATTTGAAGATGAAACATTTAAAGGTGTAGTTTGGAAAGAAGAATAAAGATAAGTCTCCATCTTTTGGGTGGAAGAAGATTCCTATATTCTTCAACCTTCTGTATTGGGAATCTTTGTAAGTGGGGCACACCCTTGATGTGATGCATATTGAGAAAAATATATGTGATACCCTTGTTGGTACATTACTTAATATTCTATGAAAGACTAAAGATATTATCAATGCTCGATTAGATATGGAGTAAATGGGCATTAGGGATGAATGGGTACTACAAGACAATGGAAGAATAACATATTTACTACCAGCTAGTCATACTCTCTCTAGAAAAGAGAAAATTATATTTTATAAATTTTTTAATAGTTTGAAGGTTTCAGAAGGATATTTTTAAAATGTCAGAAGACTAGTGTTGATAAAAGAGTTGAAACTAATTAATATGAAGTTTCATGATTGCCATATTTTAACGCAACATTTGTTTCCGATATCCATACATAGAATTTTTCCTAAGAGTTTCAAATTTCTATCACTAGTATTTATTTGTTCTTCAATGCACTCTACTCCCAAGTCATACACCCTGATAGTTTGGATGTCTTAACAAGAGATATTGTGATGACTTTATGCCATCTCTAAATGTACTTTCCTCCCTAATTCTTTAACATTATGGTGCATCCAACCTTTCACTTCATTTATGTGATAAAAATGTTAGGACCTATTCAAGGGTAATAGATGTACCTTGTTGAATGGTTTATGAAGTTGATAAAAGGTTACATGAAGAATCGATATCAGCCAGAAGGATGTATTCTTGAGAGTTACCTAGTAGAAGAGGTAGTTGATTTTTTTCACAAATTACTTATCCAATACTAAAGCTCTTGATATTTATAAGTCTAAGCATGCAAGGAAAATTGATGAACAGGGTATTGAGGACAAACAATTTTGGGCATGTAGCCCTAACATATTTTGTAAAGCACACATATGTGTATTACATAACAATGCTTATGTTCAGACATATGTTGAAGAACATATGCGTTCTTTGATGACTAAAAATCCATCAAAGACTAATAAATGGATAGTCGTAAACATGATATTTCCTTCATAGATTAGCTAAGAGATCGCATCATTCTACTCATTGGACATTCCCTCACTATAATTTATGAAACTTTGTATTGGTTATCTCAGATGCCCTGCTATGAATCTTTCCCTTATATCAACTATGCCATCAACTGATACACTTTTTACATGAAACAACAAGATGAGAGGAGTGCAATGCAGAACAATGAGGTCACTTTAGTTATTGAGATAATGCATACTGCTTATGCAAAGGACAATAATATAACCTAGGAAGATCTGAATTATTATGGTGAGATTAAATAGATTTAGGGGCTATCTTACATTTTGTTTAAAGCATCTATTTTTAGGTACATATGGGTTGATAATAGTCATGGGGTTAGATATGAAGATGGGTTCACATTAATAGATCTCAATAGGGTAGCCCATAAAAAAGATTCATCTTGGCATCACAAGGAATGCAAGTTTTCTTTGTCACCAATTCTACTAATAAAAGATGATATGGGGTACTATCTATAAAGAAAAAAATGCTAATGAATGTGATAATGAAAATAATTCCAATTGGGAGAATGAGTGTGTCACAACAGTGTAAGAAATTCAATCATTGAATAATAAAAACAATGACATTGCTGAGGAGGAAATCTGTGTAAGGGATGATTATCGTGGAATAATATATATATATATATATATATCAAATTATGAAACTAATCCAAAAATAAGGAAGAATAAAAGAAGGAAAAGAAGGGGATGAGGGTAATAACACTCTAACATATGATATATGTGCTTGATATTTTAACTTCATATATTTTATACATTCATGAAACATGAGTTGTGGTTAATTTCATAACATTACTACATATGATATGTGTGCTTGACACTTTAACTTCATATTTTGTATGTATTTATTCATAGTCTTGTTTGTATTAATTTATTTATTGATATTTCACATAGATATGACAAAGAAAACTGTTGATAGGGACTCTAGTGATGAAGAAGGGAAGAGAATGAAAACTGTGATGAGAATCATTACTAACATGAGAAATAGAGAAGAAAGGGTGGATTTGAGATGGAATACTTATAATATTTTTTATGGGTGAGTATGTAAACATGTTTCTCACATATATTTTACTCATCACTCATAATCGTGTTCCCTTCTCCTTCAATAATTGGAAGTAGGTTCTGAAAGGTCATGAGGAACATATTTGGTAAAAAATCACAATATATATTGTTTGCTTGTTCATTTTTGGAAGTCACGTGTTATTAATTTTAATATATTAACATCCATATACATATTTATGTCTTATTTTGTTGAGAGTATTCATCATCCCAAAGGTGAGCAAGAAGTGGCTTCTTAGACGTTGCAGTGAGCGTCTAAGAACATTTAGAGCATACTTGAAAAATAAAAAAAAATGTATAAAAAGAGGGATGGTGATTTACGCACGAAGCCACCTATATGTTATGGTTTCATTGATCAAGATAGTTGGGACCAATTTATTACATATATTCTTTTGGAGGATTTTAAGATATTTGTTGCATAACTATGAAGTTTTTTTATTTAAGAATATTTCATTGATATTTAAGTAACTGTGAGTAAATATTTTGGCTTGTAATATAGGAGAAAAGTGCCAAAAATAAAGAACTTGCTAAGTAGAATATTTACCAATATAATATGGATCGAAAAGGCTACGCAGGCTTTAAAGAAGTATTAGTATGAAATTTTGATTTATGTATTTAAATTCTTACATAGAGAGTGTTATAATAATATTCTTATTGTAAGTGCATATTTTGGATTTGCAGCTTATAGCCTAGGGCTTGGATCCATGTACCTCATCCATCAATATTGGTACATTATGGAAGAATGCTAGAGAAACAGAACATGGATATCTTAATGAAGATGTACAAGACACTGCCAAATAAATTGTAAGTTTGAAGATATCCCTAACCCTAGTTAGTTTTCTTTGAACAAACTATTATATTATGTTTATCCCTATATTTTAAATTGCATACATTATAAGATTAATGTGAAACATTAGAATATATGGAGGATTTATATCAATATAGCATCGTGTCACAAGTAATAGAAATTGAAGAACACCCCGGAAGACACAAGGGTCTTGGATTAGGGGTTACGAGAATAAGCATATGTTGTCAATCTCATAGACCCCAAAACACTAATGACCAAGTGGCTCTCTTGACTCAAAAATTGAACATGAAATTTGAAAGGATGGTTAAAGTGGAGAAAGAGTTGTCACTTATCAAATCTCAAGGGTACAAGCCATCCAATTTAAATGCACATGATCTACTTCACATACCCCATGTAAATAGCATTGGAGTTAGTTGTGAAGCTGATAAACGTTTTTCTTCTCTTCCTAAGGTAAGTATATCAAACTATGATATGCTATGTAATATATCAAATGTCAACTCAATAATTAACAATATGTAATATTTTATTCTAGGGTGTGCATGTATATGACTTGTTAGATAATGAACTTTCAATTATTTTGACAAAAAGGAAGGGTACAGATCAATCATTGTACCATAAAACTAATGGTCCATGGGTTTATCTTAGATGATCGTAGATGCATTCCAATGATCATAGATGCACCCTTGCATTGTTAAAAAAAGGCAATGACGTAGCCATAATGTTGGAAGCTCATGGAAGCTTCATGCCTTAGCCCACAAACCATATATGCCTCAATATTGAAGAGGTAATCGCATTCTCCATCCATGTTATGCCTAACATATTACATACATTATTTATACAATATTAATATTTTAGTGTGTGTGTGTGTGTGTGTGTGATCATTATATTTCATTTAATACTATGAATTAAGGAATCAAAAAAGAAGAATGCTTGTAAGGAAAAGGGAAATATAGTTACTAGTGAAAAAAGCAAAACGAAAGAGGGCGTTGAGAAAAGAAAGAGAGCCAGAGCAAAAAAAAATCCGTTGCCCTATAATAAAAAAGATTCCATATTTAGAGGAGGACCAATTGTAATACCCCCAAATTGAGAAAAATGTTATAAGGATTGATATGTCTACTTATTTCAATATGGTATATCATCATTTTAATCATGTTAGTATATATCAATATGGTAAATCAATCATGCATCCATATTTTAACACTTTTTGTTGATTTGTAAGTCGTCTGTCCTGATAAAAAAATAGTATATATGTTTGATTCCCTATGAAAATATTATGTTCCTTTCACTATCGCTCGTTTTAAAAGGAAAGATTTAATTGACATGTTAGTATACTTCTCACTTCATTATCTTATTTATGAATATATCTTGCTTTAATTTTTGAGGTATATAAAGTTACAATATTGTGTATATGAGGAGATGCAGAATTGGTGTGCCAGACCCAAGGAGTCTTGAGTATGATCTTATAATGATATGTAGAAAGATAAGTGTTTTGTATTTTATTTCAATTCCAATTAATATCTAAAAGAAAAACAAGCTAATTAAATTCATTTAAAAGTGCCCACAACAACAAAATGGTAATGACTATAGATACTATGTTTGTAGAGCAATGGATCTCATACTCCAAAACAAATCTATAAATATAGATCCAAGCCATGTATGTTTCTTTTTCCATACTTTTTCATTAACTAATCTATAGAATATTAATTACTAATGGAATGATCAATTTGTATCAATTTATAGTTTTTCAGTGGTGGATACGCACGAAGCCAATAATATGCAAATGATGAAATTGATGAAGTTAGAAATCAATAGGCCAAGTTCATGCACTCACACACTTAGTATTAGGGATCTACATACATGTTCAAGTTTATATCTCCTATGTCTTTTGTTCTTATATGCGATTGGAGGTGCACATGTATGCATGCAAGTATTTATAAGTTGTTGATAGTTAGGTTTTATGATATATGGACTCTGACTTTGGAGTGTAGAGACACCTGTAACACGTCCATATTTAAGACTTAAAAAATTTAGTGTAAAGAGCTAATTGCAAAAGCTAAAATAATAAAAATGTAGGGAGTTATTGCCATACTTGGTATAAGTCCGGTTTTCTCTACCATTCTTATACCGAGTGCTAAGGCTTAAATCGCTACTATACTTAAATTAATAACATAGTTATAAGAGTTATATTAGAAGGAAAAAGGTGTATTAATATCATTTTGAATAAAACAAATGATTAGTTGTTACAAAACTCGGAGAAAGTAGAATAAAGAAGGATATAAGAGGGTAAGAACATCCGGATTAAAAGATATTGGATAAGACACCGAATAGTTCTAACTCTCAACCCAAACTATTAGGCTTCAACTAATCCTACAAGCTAACTTACAAAGACCATTGTCCATTGAATAATTAGGGCCCCATGAAACTGAACCCTTTAGTGTAACAATACTGAATAACCCATTATATAATTCTAATATGAAAAGCCTACATAGAACACATATAAGGCATCACAACAAGACATGGTATAAATATTGGGATATGTATGCGTTGATAAAAATACGATAATCATATCAGATAAACAAATATAACCAAAGCTACAAACTGCTCATACCCGTTCATTTAGAATATACTTAAACTTACCAACCAAGCATTCAAGGGATACTCTCTAAAGTAATGATTTGAACCAATCTCAACCTAATAACCATACCAATCACCATATATCTCATATCTCAACATCAATACAATGAATAATATCACAGGTAGGGCTCAAAGGCAATTGATGACCATAGGTAGACACGAAGGAAACTACCAAACCATAGGTAGGAACAAAGGCTACTATTGAACCATAGGTAAACACAAATGCTACTACCAAACCACAAGTAGGTACGAAGGTAACTACTGATCCATAGGTAGCCATGAAGACTGCTACTGAACTAATTTATTAATCATTTCAAACCAACAATAATAATTTTTATTTTTATTTACTTGAGGACACCTAACCCATAAGTATACATATCTTCTATAAGTCTAAGGAGCTAAATAGAGTAAGATATAGGGTCTGGCTAGAGTAATGAGATACACTAGAAAATATCCATAACCAACTATGGAATAAACTATGTCTTTAGGGTAGCAACTCCTAAAGAGCCACAATTTCTGATCTTAATGTCTTTTACTTTAAATATTAGTATTTTATTAAGGTGAACATAAAATCATATAATACACAAATAGATTCAATTTTCATATTTATCATTTTCACTCATTTTCAAGACAATCATAATTAAGGTCAATATTAAGGTCAACACTAAAGTCAAATCTAAAATCTACTAAAGTCATCCTAGGTTCAATTATTCACATTCAGGCATAGTAGACCAAAAATGACTAAGATACCCTTAAAACCATAATTACCTTATTATTATCCATTTTAAATATCAATTCCATTTTATTTAGCAATTTATCATAAAAGACTACAATACAATAATTAAATTATTTAATATACAGATAAATCACTAGACATAATAAATGACCATTTTGCTCATATATAATTTAGAGCATAACATCCTAGTATGTGTTTCTAAAATATCAAATCACATACCTATATACTTGACAATAAATAAGGCATACTAGGCATTCTTATTGGAATAGATGTCACGATATTCTTAAAAAGACCAAATTACCCCTAGGTAACACAATAATAATAATAATGTTAAAAATATGCCTACGGATGCTTAAGTTATCATAATAGACATACGTGACATACGTAATTTATCTCTGCCATGAAACTCATTTTAAAATGCTTTCATACATATAATACTTTACACAAATCAACATGCTTCATTTTATCAAATTTCATGCCAACATTATTAGTTAAATAATTACAATGTAATGAATATGCTTAACACAATTTATACATCAAAATTCTAATATGATATCATATAATATTTAACATTTTAGTGAAGTATAATGATTACTATATGAAAAAAAATGCTAAACACAATTTAGACATCAAATGTGCTATTATGCAATGTCTAATATTTTAGTAGAGTATAGGGATTACCTAATTTTCAGCAAAAGTACAAATTATAGGCAGCCTATTAAAATTTATTAGGCTCCACAAATCAGCCTCTTTTACCTAAAAATAAAACCAACATTAACTATTTTAATGTCTAACCTATAAAATAGTAATTTTATTAAAGTATTTATTAAAGTAGGATTACCAAAATACCCTCAAATTATAAGGTGAGGAAAAATAGACAACCTCACGCTATATGGGTTGGTAGCGTGAGTCCACATGCGCAAGGGGATTACAGCGAGGAGGCTAGCTGGTGGAGGAAATGGACAGCTGGGCGGCATTGGGTAGAGCTAGTAGTTACTAGAGGAACAATAAAAGTGTTCGGGTAGTGAAGGTTGGGACAAAAGTAGGTGTAGGGATAAAGCTGAATGGTGATGTTTCATGGGATGGGCTACGTGGGTAGCTCACACTATAAGGGAGGCATCGTGAACGATCGATGTTGGGAAGTAATTAATGGCATGGATGGGAAATGCTACTAGGCAGGGGCAACGATGGTGGCTAGTGATGGGTTGTTGTGTCGAGGATGATGAGAGGCGTGAGGCAGGGAAGTGAGGAAGCTGCAAAGGAATGGTGAGAGGTGGGTCAATGGGGCATGGTTGGGGCATGTCTAGGGCATAGTTGTGCAAGAAAATAGGGCATAACTAGAAGGAGAGGGCGTGCAAGTAGGGCATGGGCATGTAACATTCACAAAATATAACAAGTTTGGGATGAAGAAGAAGTAGAAGGAAGGATATGGGGGTCATGCAATGGCAGAGGGAAAGGAAGAAGAAGAAGGAAGGAAAAAGTAGAAGAGAGATGGGTGTCAGGTGGCGAATGGTGGTGGTGTCGGCAAAACTAAACAAAGTAGGGGAAAAGAATGGGGTGGAGACGATCAAGGTAGTTTTGTTGAGGAAACTGAATGAAAAATATAGAGGAGAAAATAGGTGTACACATATATACCAACAACTCCATGAAGGCTCTAGGTGAGGGTTGAGGGAGATGGTTTGAGTGGCTAGCTCGGATGGGCAGTAGTGTGGATAGTGGAAAGGCAGGTGTGTGTAGGAAGAATGGTGTAGGGGTCAGAGGTTGCAAGAGGTAGGAAGGGAAGGGAAGAGGGGCATACACAAGGGGGAATGCAGGGGTGCATGGCCTGAATGGGAAAAATAGGGTGTAGGTTGAGTAGGGGAGGAAGGAATGAAAAAGAAGAGGGAGAAAGAAGGAAAATGGAAAAGAAAAGACACTTAGGTTAGGATTAGGATTATGTTTAAATTTATAATTAAGGGATTAGGATAAAATTAATGTATTCAGGGTTAGGGTACATGATTAGGAAAAATAAACCAGAAAAAATTAACCGGTTTAGGGTGGATTTAGTAAAACAAAATACATAAAAATAATTAGGATAAATGTATTTAAGAATTTAGCTAGGTTGCGGATCAAGGGGTAACTAAATAATAAAGCTAAGATTTAAGGGTTAGGTTTTGAATAAAAGATTAGACACTTGAAAACAAAGGTTACGAAATTTCAAAGTAGTACACTACCAACTTGTGGTATGCCAGCTATTTTCATTATTGGATATGCCTAGTGTACCTAGATGTACCAATATATATACATACATACATACATATATATATATATATATATATATATATATATATATTGCATATTTGGTAAATATTTGAATACACAACTGTATATGTGGGCTAAAATAAAAATGCACTATTTATGATTAAAAAAACAATTAGGTTTTGATAATGGCTCCACCGAAAAACCAATACTAATTAGGGTTTAATAACTATGTAATGACGGTTTTAGGAGAAAACTATTATTAAATTATAAATTTAATGATACTTATTAACTATTTAGGGTTTTAATTAATGCTTTATCAAACTTTTGTTAGTATTTTTTAGGGTTTAAACTTTATTAAAAGCACCTGAAATATATTAAAACAAAAGGATTTTAATAACAGTTTCTATGTAGAATCGTTATTAAAACCCCAATATTTTGTCCCAAATTTCACAATATTTTTAGATTTATAATACAGGCTTTAGAACTGTTATTAAAGTTTTAATAACACGGATTCAATAACAATTTAATACCGTCATTAAAAGCCTTTTCAAAATTGTTATTAAAACCCCTTTTTGGGGTGGAGTATAAGTCTATTTTTATGGTTTGGGTTATATATAATCTATAGTTAACCCAAACCATTGAACACCACTAATATCAACAAAAATAAAATAGAACGTCTTGATCATATATGCATATATCCATGTATACCTTAATTTTTGGTTAAATGAGTGGTGAACATTGCATGAGGGCTTGTTTGGCATAAGGGCAATAGGAGTGAAAAAGTTTTCTCATATTTGTATCTTTTATATTAAGTCTTTAATAATATTTTTTTAATAAAATACTCATTTTAAATCAAATTAAGATATAAAATGAGTATTTGTCTAAAAAAGAGTTTTATTTTAATTATATTATATAATATATACAAAATACAAAAGTAATTTTTTTTACCTATATTACTCATGTACCAAACGAACACTTAATCTAAAGAATAAATTAGGGATCGGAAAAAACTTTCCGGTCCCGACACGTAGCTTTTTAAAACTAAGTGTTAGAAATATAATAAGTTTAATAAGTTTATGCTATAAATATATTAAAACAACAGACGGCATAAGATTGAAGTATATATATGTACCTCTAGATCCCAAGTCCAAAATTTCTTCATGTTTGTAATAGCAATGCATAATAACAGTAGTATATAACGTAAAACTATTAAATGTGACAATATAATAAGTGTAAACAATAATAATATCGCTTCAAACCTCTTGTGAATAATAGGAGAAAAATAAAACGAGGCGAACACTATGCTATGAAAATTGTTATAGTAATCCAAAAGATGTACATAAATTCAACGTCTTTGAAAATAAATGAGAATAGGATGGTTTGTTTTTATTTTCATTCACGTTTTCGCTTACCATACATACATACACGTAGGGCTTCGAGTGATATTCTGGCGATGGAATTAAGTAGAGAATAATTTTCAATAATATTCGCAATCAAGGATATATATTCTGCTGATTATATGAATATAATTATCCAACCGGAAATGGTCGGTCTTCGGATTTTATTATTGGTATTAGTAATATTATTATTATGTTGGTGGGACGTCGGACGTCGATCGGATATATGGGAGTAGGAGGACAGGAAAGAGAGAGGGACTGGTATGAATTTGCATGAAAGAAATTGGAGGGTTCGGGTGGGTTCGACAAGGGAAGAAGTGGATTGACTTTCACATCACTCTTTTCTTTTCTTTTTTCTTTTTTTTTTCTTCTCCCCCCTCCCCTCCCCGGGGGGAGATATGAGTTGGTCACAGAATGGACAAAATAATTTGTTTATTTGTTCCTTGTACATCCAATGAACCAAACACCCCGGTCCTTGTCTTCAACTCTATATATACATACCGCAGCCGCATTCTGTTTCCCTCCAACTCGATCCATCATCAATTACTAATCCATTTAGAGTTTAATATCAGGAGTAATTGATTTTTTCCGCTAACTCGCCATTGTTTCTTCTTCTTCTTCTTTTGTTCCTGTCGTAGCTATTGAGATTGATCATGGGAATATTCCTCGTGTTCTTCTCGGTACTAGCGGCATTAATGGCCAAAGCTGAAGGCGGCATAACCAGGCATTACCAGTTTGATGTATGTATGCATACTCATAGTCATGGATATTATTATTATTATTATTATTATTATTATTATTATTTATCTGATCGTGATTCGGTCGCTGATTAATTGCTTCTCTTTTTTGTCATCCAATATTACGTACGGACACGGTGCAGATTCTGGAGAAAAATGTCACGCGATTATGCCAGACGAAGACCATTTTAACGGTGAACGGGCAGTTTCCAGGGCCTCCGCTTGTAGCTAGAGAAGGTGACCGCGTACTAGTGAGGGTGGTAAACCATGTTCCTAATAACGTCACAATCCATTGGTATGTATATATGCATTTCTTATTTTTATTTGTTTGCGTTACTAGCTAATAGTAATTAGTGTTTGAAAAGACACAAATGAATTTCAGTGTTGGATAAGCATCTCGGTTCCATGCTGATTCTAAATGAGTTGAGTCAACTTAGCATTCAACCCGATTCATTAAAAGAACGGTTCTAACTCGTTCGTTTACTTAAGTAATTTGAATATAAAAAAGTAAAATTTAATTTATTTTATAATTTTATTTTGTGAGCTTTATTCGACTCCGTTAGTTAAAAGATCATCTTAACTCGTTTATTTAATTAAACGAATCAAATCCAAATCTTATTTTAGGTTTATTTGATTAAATAAATTAAATTTAAATTTTATTTTAAACTCATTTAATTAAATAAGTCGAGTCCAAATTTAAATATATTCGATTTAACTCAATTCATTTACATCCTTCTATAAATACTTATATACACATTATTATTATTATTATTATTATTATTATTATTATTTGTTTTAAAAACCGCAGGCACGGTGTTCGGCAAATCCGAAGCGGATGGGCGGATGGGCCTGCTTATATCGCACAGTGCCCCATCCGCACCGGGCAGAGTTACGTCTACAACTTCACGATCACCGGACAGAGAGGGACCTTGTTTTGGCACGCCCACATATCATGGCTCAGAGCTACACTTTACGGCCCCATCATCATCCTCCCTAAGCGAAACGAATCCTATCCGTTCCCGATCAAGCCGTACAGAGAAGTCCCCCTCCTCTTGGGTGAGTGGTTCAAGGGTGACACCGAAGCTATCCTCAAGCAATCCTTACAAACCGGAGGAGGTCCGAACGTCTCCGACGCTTATACAATTAATGGACTCCCGGGCCCACTTTATAATTGCTCTGCGAAAGGTAGGTGGCAGTATCATAATACTACATACTATTACTCACTTACTATAATACTGAATTATAATGGTCCGTCCGTCATCATATGCGTGCGTGCATGCAGATACATATAAGCTGAAAGTGAAACCAGGAAAGACATACATGCTACGCATCGTCAACGCCGCCCTCAACGACGATCTCTTCTTCAGCATCGCAAACCACACCCTCGCCGTCGTCGAAGCCGATGCCGTCTACGTCAAACCGTTCGAAACGGAGACGATCATGATCACACCAGGACAAACCATAAACGCCCTCCTACGAACCAAGCCTTACTACCCGGGAGCCGCATTCTTCATGATGGCAAGGCCTTACGTAACCGGTTCCGCCACTTTCGACAACTCAACCGTCGCTGCCATCCTGGAATACGAACCGCCTAATCACGCTGCCGTCTCCCTGCAGCAGAGATCAAAGCTTCCCTTCTTCAAACCAAACCTCCCGGCACTCAACGACACCTCGGCCACGACCAATTTCACCAGAAAGCTCCGCAGCCTGGCTACTCCTCGGTTCCCTGCCAACGTCCCCCGGAGAGTCGACAGGCAATTCTTCTTCACCGTCGGTTTAGGAACGAGACCTTGTGATCATAACCAAACCAAGTGTCAGGGACCGTCGAACACCACAAAATTCTCGGCTGCGATTAATAATGTATCCTTCGTCCTGCCGACGAAGGCCATACTCCAAACACATTATACGGGGCAGTACTCGAAGGGAAATAATTACCTCGCTAACCTCCCTGTTTATCCCCTGAAGCAGTTTAATTACACCGGGACCCCTCCTAACAACACGATGGTCGAAAAGGGCACTAAAGCTGTCGTGCTTCCGTATAATACCAGCGTCGAGGTCATCCTGCAGGATACGAGTATCCTCGGCGCGGAAAGCCATCCTCTTCATTTGCACGGCTTTAACTTCTTTGTTGTCGGACAAGGGTTTGGCAACTTTGACCCTAACAGTGATCCCGCTAACTTTAATCTTGTCGATCCTGTGGAGAGGAATACTTTCGGTGTGCCCGTTGGTGGATGGGTTGCAATTCGATTCCTGGCTGACAATCCAGGTAAATTAAATTGTAGTATTAAACTACTAAGTCGCTTTTTAATCTATCTAGCTAATGTCCATTACTATTGTTTATTTATTTGTTTGTTTTATTTCAATCTAGTCTAGTCCGGTAGCTAGTTAATTAAATGATCAATATATATATGTATATATATTACGTACGTGCATTGGGATCGATGTGCAGGTGCTTGGTTCATGCATTGTCATTTTGAAGTACACACAAGCTGGGGTTTGGAGATGGTATGGCTTGTATTAGATGGCAAGCGTCCTAACGAGAAGCTGCTCCCTCCACCTGCTGATCTGCCAGACTGCTAATTTCTCAGTTCAAAAAGTTTTGTTCTTTTTTCTTCCCCCCACATCTAGCCTCAATCGGCAATATCATGTTTGATATTCTTTCCCTGTAGTACAACAGGATTCGAAATTACTCTTCTTTTTTTTTTTTTTTTGTTTGTTTTGTAACACACACAACACAGGTGTACACGTACGTACTCTCATCGGTGTGGGAGGGTTTCATAATAAAATTCCTTAATAAATTTTCTTAATCTTAATTTCCTTGACACATTTCTAGAAGCTTAATTAGGTCGTTCTGACCGATTAAGTTGATTATGACTACTACTAGTACTAGTCGCTGTTGTTGTTGTTGGAGATGACACATGTTGAAGCTCGATCATTCTCGTACCTAATTAAATAAGACGCTTCATATGCACTGTCTACAGAGCGGACCGCTGTACATAAATGCCCGAAGGGCTTCGGTGTTACACGTCGAAAGTTGTTGGAGATTAGGATTGATGCTTCTTTTAATCATCCAATTCTTGGTGTACGTATGGTGAGATAATAACTACTGTATAAAGAGCGCCGATGCTACCATATCACCGCCAAAAATTAGGTAGTATTAACCGTATAAGCGGTCTGTTCCAAATTTAGTGCCCGTTCGTATTAAAGTAATTGATTACTAAAAACAATAGGTTAAAAATAGAATGGAAATCTATTTCTATTTTTTTTTTTAAAAATAGAATTGTATTTCTATTGTTTGGATATCAATAGTGTGTACATATATGCATCTATCTTTTCGTATATACTTCAACATAAATATGTTTTTTTTTTTAATGAAAGAACTTTGTAACATTTCTTTATTTAAAGCGCGTGGCACAATGCCTTGTTGGATCCATAGGTCGTGCCTCTTCGAGTCCATCAACGCATGTTTCCTTGAGAGGGAGCATTCTCATTCTTTTTCTTCCTCTCATTATTATTATTATTATTATTATTATTATTATTATTATTATTATTATTATTATAGTTAAATCACTCCCAGTCCATCGACATGTCCCCGCAACACCTTATTCAACCAATGTTGTGCTACTATTCCTTGTAACATGGTCTACATGTGGAGGCCGTCAACACACATATATACGGAAAACTCTTTTTTGGCTGTAGTTTTGAGATAAAGGGGCTAACATGCACTAATCATAATGTATCATATTTACTTGCTAACTTGTCGAGCCAAAGGCATATTTTTCTCACCTTATTTTAAATTAGATCATATTAGATATACAAAATTTCGATAATCATATGAAATTAATGATAATAAGTGTAACACCCCCATTTTAAGCATTAGATTTTTTTTATAAACAGTTAATTGATTAAAAATATATCACACTTAGTATAAGTCTAGTTTTTCTACCTTTATTACACTAAGTGTTAAGACTAAAACTTTTATCCGCTTAGATAAAGAACAACAATTGATAAGAAGAAGATAAATATTTCATAACAATCTTAAATTGTTCTGGAAACAAAAGATCGGATAAAAGAGCTACAACTAATAAGAGAAATAAATACATAATGGAACATAAGAGTCCAAGAGATATCCGAATAAAAAAAAGTTGGATCGGACACCGGATAGCTCTAACTCTCAACTCCTATGAAAGGCATCAATCTATATCCCCAGAGTACTCCTGTAAGATAAAGATTATCCATTGAATAGGAAGGAGACCATAAAATATAACCCATCAGTACAATGGTACTAAGTCAGCCACTACACAACATTAAGTATGCAAATATCACATAAAGCACATATAAGGCAACAAAAAATTATCTTAGCATAACACGTCCAATAGTACATACCATAACTAAGTGCTACATTCATAGGGATAGCAGAGGGGCGGGTACAAATCGGGCACCCCATACCCATATCCCAACCTGATAAGATTTTTTTTACCCATATAAGTACTCGTACCCAAATGGATATCCGTTACCTCATCCATATCCGTATTTAGCGAATACCCAATACCTGACGGGTAATTTATCACCCAATGGATAAGCCTGCCAAACCCGTTACTTGACAAAATAAAATTATCTGTTTACCTATATCATTACCCATTTACCTGCCAAAAATTTTAATTATGTAACATTCACCTACAAAATTACTTTTTGACATTAAAATGTATATAAAAAGTAGAAAAAAAATTAATAAATCATCAGTTTGGTAGCTGAAGCAGATAAATCATCATTTACCAAAGCAACCATGCCTCCATTGTATATGAACTAATCATGCAACAAAGCTATAACTTGTAACCTATTAGACTTTCACAACTTTTCTAATAACAAGCAAATTATTTAAAATGCATTCGAGTAGCATAATAGAAAAAACATCATAAGATATATCAACAATAATATTATTTAAAATCAGTAGATAATGTCCACAAATATAAAAAACTAGAACACAAATGCCATCCATGATAAGAAGAACTTTTCAATCTTTATTTTTAAATCTTCAGACTTCAACCATCATGCATCTATTTGATACATCAAACAATCAAGTGGTGTTTTTGGGATTAAAAAGATGCTTGCAAAGGATCCAACCAATTTCCTCAATTTTAAATGCAATCAAAACACTCAACCTAATCCCAATTCACACATCACAAAAAATTATGTCAACAAAGATATAAAACACTAAGCTCTCTCTAGCCACAACACCTTATTGTATACTATATCTATAGCATGAATACTAATAACAAACAATCCATTAATGTTCATCACAAATTTCTCTACTTTTTATGTTGTAAAGATTGAACCATTTTCACTCAATCTTGTGATTCAAACCTTGGTTATGTTATTGGATCTCATCCTAACTTATTTCTCAAATTTTGTCTGAAATTCTCACATCGATACCAAAAGGTATTCAATTTTACAATTCCATCAATAAAATCAACAACACAACACATAATGTCATGAATGGAATTAGAAAGGGTAAAGGTTTCAAAACATTTAGATTAGGGATTTTTTCTTCAGCATAACACAATTGATTTAGTAATTCACGATTTTGATTAAACACGAGCTTACAAATAAAGGAGTATTCATTCCAATCAAAAGGTATAGAAAGAAATATCAAAGATACAATACCCTTTATTTGCAATTCAGACAAACACCAACCAATCATTTCACTTTGGATTACAAAGATTGGGATCTACGGTGTGTAGATAGAAAAGATAGGGATGGAGATTAGATGAAGAAAAGGAACTCTAGATCACTCTCTAAGTCACCCAAAGTCATACCACCAAAAAAGTCAAATTGTAAAAAATGAATAAAAATGAAGTAGTATGACATGACACAACCCTATCATTTGGCACAAGTCGTGTCATGTCCCTTACACTTAGTGTGCCACTGGAGGCGTGCCAACTCTTTACTTTATATTTTCCTTCATTTTTTGTCTTTCTCCTTTCTTTGCCTATTCTTCAAAAATCTTCTAGCCTTCATGCTTCATATTCTTTAGCTCCTATGGTCCACATTTTTGCTCCTATTAACTTCATATTTACTCAAATACATGTTAAAAAACATGAAAGCAATAAACATGCACATTGAAGCACATAAAAGTCATCATAAATCATACAAAATATGAACTTTAAAGCTTCATTTGACTAACATATTCCCTACCTATAATTCTTCACAAAATGCCTAAAATATAATATTCCCTTATTCAAAAATAAGGAAAGGTTATGCTAAAGGATTGTAGAAGAGACATGATGAATAAAAATAAAGATAAAAGAAAGGGAAGAAGAGCACATAAGCTTGGTGATACAAGAAGATGACATATTAGGGATAAAATTTAGAGAAACTGAAAATGAAAGGTAAGAAAGGATTTTAGTGTGTCAAAAAAACATAATAATTAGATAACATTGTGGCATCAACTAGACTAAGAAACAAAACTTGCAAAACACTTAAAGGAAAATAGAGTGATAGGAGAGGTAGGGTGAAAGTTGTGGAGAAGAAGAAAATCATGAAGGACAAGCATGGACAAGGAGGAGTGTGTGGAGGTTGTAAGTCATCTATTAAAGCTTCCCCAAACCAGAGGAGAGATGTGAAAAAGTAAGAAAGTTGACTTGTGTGATACCATGGTGGGTTAGCACAAAAAGTGACTTCTAGAAAGAAATTTGGGTGAATTAATCATAATTATGCTCTAGAAAATATGAGAATAATCACATAACCCATAAGAATGATTAACAACACAAAAATATCAAGATTTCAAGAAGTTAAGAAAAGATTATAAATCAAACCAAAGAGCAAAACAAGAATCCCAATCAACCTAGTTGATTGGTCTTATTAAAATAAAAATCATAAACAAAAGCTAACCAATCGGTTGCTCTCTAAAACTAGGCGATTGATAACCCAACTCTAAAAATTATCCAAAGAGATCTAGAAACAACCACCTAAAATATAAAATTCAAGAAAGTTGAGATCAAGCATAAAATTTTAGCATTAACACCTTTTATGATTTTGACCATACTTTTAAGATACATTGAATTTTTGAGATTTGAAAAATGTGTGGTAAATTAGACATCATATGATTTATTTTGGTACCACATATGCATCACAAATTTCATACAATATATATAGTGTTACATTGAAGCATAGAGAAAATTTTAGGATTATAAATGAGCATATTTCATGGTGTATAAGATGTGTTTTTCATGCATTTCATATATGACACTTAAGTCATGATTATAAAACTTAAAACACAAGATAATGCTTTGATGGAAATGAGCAATATAAATATCATGATTTAGAAAAAAATATATAACTCAACAATTGACATAACATTATATATCTAAAGTTAAAAATCACATTACCAAGGTTAACAAATCTTCTACCAAAGAAATTTCTCTACTAAAAATTCATCCTCCACAATAAGGTCTCGATAACCTTTACAAAGATATTAGATATAAAGTTTAGGGAGATGATCAGTATGAGAAAATGAAATTGAGAAATAAGGAAAAAGATGAAGAATGAGCCCTTGATTAGAAATGGTTTGATTGGGCCAAAGATAACAAGATTTTCCCTCCATATTTCCCTAAACATTAACTCCCTACACTCAGGAAAGTTGTTTAGAAGTTAATATAAACAAAATTAGGAGATAATGTAAGCAAAACAATGGGAAAATATGAAAGAGGGATGGCAATTTAGGCATAAAAAACATAAACCAACAATTATCACAAAAACACCACGATTATATCAAGGCTAATGAAGGATAAAAAGAGGTGAACATGAAAAGGATTAAGTGCAATGAAAAGGATGATAAAAACTAAAGAGTATAGGAAAAAAAATTGGGCAAAATCGAAAGTTAAGAGGGAAAGAAACCAAAGAGAGCACCTAGGAAAAACTTACAAAATAAGAGCTTAAGTGTAGTGGTGTGTGGTCGGGGGGGGAACTAAGGCCACGAAAATAAAGGGATAAAAATATGATCATTGACTAAGGAGTGATGAGGGGGAAGGTGGAGTGTGAGAGAAAGGAGTATGGTGGTGTAAGAGGTGTAAGAGAGTTGAAGGGTAAGGTGGAATAATTGAATTATGGAATAATATGTGGTTGATTGTGTAGGGACAAAAAATACCTGATCATTGGAGGTATGGGGAGTATTTTATATTCAAGGATATTAAAGGTTGACCAAAAGTGATTTTACATACTTTATTTAGGTGTAAGGTCAATTAGAAAAGGATTTATTGGAAAAAATAGCAAATAAATCTTAAAATTATGAAAATATGTGGAATAATTTAAAAAACTTAAATATATAAAAATATTGGGTATTATAGTTTATTTAAATCTCAAATAAATTCAAACATGTGAAAACTATAAAATGAATAAATCCTATATAGAATTTTTTGCGAATGAGCAAAAAAATAACGTAAAGTATAAATTGGACAGAATGGAATGAAATATAAAATAGAATATTTAGAAATGATTTATGAAAATAATTATATAGGGTAATTAGGGTTATAAAAATGGGATGTTACACTTAAAATTTGAACGTGTTTAGTTTATAATATCATATTTTGAAGTTTTTGTATATTTAGGCATAGTTTAAATAATATTACATGTGTAGGGATAAATATCTAGAAATATTGATGATTATATGTTGATTATGTTTCATAAGTTATATATGAAATTTATAGGATTTTATTATGAATAAAATATGGACTTTGGATTTAAAATAGAAATTTCAAGTTTAAGGGCATAATAGTCTTTTAACAATTTTTTAGGGAAAATATTATATTATGATATTTTTGATCAAAGTTTAATATTTATGAATTATATAAGTTTTTTAGTCATCATTAGAGGCATGAGGTATGCCTTGATAAATTTAAAGTATTTATAATACTCCAAAATTTAGAGTTTAGAATTTAATAATTAATATTTATTTGAGATAATTAAAATTTTTTACTATTAAATTAATAATTTTATTGAATTTGGATTTATAAAAATGGACATAATAATTTAATATAATAAAATAAATATTTTATTATTTTATCATACTATTTATTTAAATAAATTTTCAAAGTCACATTTTACTAAAATTATCCTATTAAATTAATATCTTAAATTTTAAGTATATTAAATTATGAAAATAATTTACCCATCTTATTAATTAAATACCGTACTTTCAAAAATTATTTTATCTTTTTTTTCTTTTTCCTTTTTGCTTTTTTCTTCTCCTCTTCCTTCCTTTTTCCTTTTTCCTCCTTTATTCCCCTTTAGGCTACCCTAGCCCACTCCCCCTCCTTCTCGCTCGTCTAGCTTGCATTTCTCTTTATTTTTTCCCTCGGCTGGCCCAGCCCAACAACCCACTCCCCTCCCTTCTCCCTCACGTGGGTCGGTCCGTCCTTCTTCTTTTTTTCTTTTCTTCTTCCCATGCCTGACCGGCCGGCCCTCCTTCTTTCTTTTTCTTCTTCTTCTTCTTCTTCCTCTCCCGCCTGCCTTCGACCATGCATGCATCTTCACATGCACCTGCACCTGCACCTGCACCGACTAGCCTACCCTCTCCCTCTCTCCCCCATCCGTTTCCTTTCCATTTCAAGCCTGGACCTCCCCTACTCGAGTGCTCCCTCTCCCTTCCCTTTTCTTTCCCCTGCTACCTCCAAGATTGCACATTGCAGCCCTTGCACCGACTGCCACCGCCAACCTACAGCCACCTGCCCTCCCACTCCATTTGTCCTCATCCCCGATTTCCTCTTCTCCACTCTTCACCTATAAAAGCCCCCATCACCCTTGTTTTTCTTCTTTTTCCTCTACCTGGCATCCCCAAAACCATCCTCTACTGCCCCTTCAGACGCAACCCCAACTGTCGCCGCACCTCACCGTCGTCCAAACCTCCACTCCACCTCTTCCCCATACTACCCTCTACCAAACAAGAACCCTCCCCACCTCTAACTCCCCCTGCTCTGCTTTCCCTGCTCATGCAAAGTAGACAGCTCGAGCTTCCTTTTGCACCCTATCCCTACCAATTGTAACGCCCTGCACCACCTCCTCCGTCGCAACCACCACCCCCACCACCTCCCTCTCTGCCCATAAATCCTTCCCCTACCTCCCCATGTCCTCCCTTTCCTTTTTATGCCCCTCCTTTCCTCTTCTCCACTTTTAGCCATCGTTGCCACCGCCATCTTTGTGGCACACCACCACCACCACTACACCACCTTTTAATCCTAGAACCCTACCACCTCACAACCATTACTTCCCTTCCCATTTTCCAACCCCAAAATTGTGTCTTTCTAAATCATCACCACCTCTGCCACCTTGTGCAACCACCGCTGCCGCCTCCACCCTTGGTTGTGTCCTAACCCTTATTTTTACTTAAGTGTAATTTATTTTGCATAATTTCCATTATTAGTCTTATTATTATTATTATTATTATTATTATTATTATTATTATTATTATTATCATTATTATTATTAATCTTATTATTGCCATTACTACTATTATTATTATTAAGGTGATTATTATTATTATTATTATTATCATTACTTTTATTAGTCCTTTACTAATTATTAGTTAGGAGATGATAAAAAAAAAATGAGTAAGAGGAAAGTTAATAGTAGTATTCCACTCTTATAGGTGAACCAAACCCATCCCTTGAGGAAGTATAGGATTCGTGCTTTAAGCCCGGTGTCCTATTAGGTAAGGATGTGGTTAAGGCTAAATTGTTTAATTATGTGTTCATGGGTGTTTTGGATATGTGATGTATTATATGTGTAGTTGGTGAATGTGAGGACGTAAAGGAATTTGTTATTAGATGGTAAATTTATAGTTGTGGCAAAACAATTGGGAATTTGTTTATTTATAATTGCTAAGGAGACTTTTTATTGTGATGTTTCTGATGTGTTTGAACACTCAACATCTATAATTACTAGATATTTTAAGAAATGTTTGGTTGCTTTATATGAAATGTCCATCAATATCATTAGGTCATATTGACATTTTATGGAACTTCCTTATGAAGCAGAACAAACTCTTTATATTGTCCATTTTTTAGGTGAGTACACACGTATATTACATCCTTAGAGTTTGGGTTTAATATCTTCAAAAAATGAATTACATGATATGCTCATCAGTTAATTTTTGTTTATCTAGGATTGCATTGGAGCTATTGATATAACTCATGTAGCTGCAATTATAGCAGACTTAGATGGCATGCCATATTGATCTCGTAAAGGAACCAAAATTTGGAATGTTTTGGTTGCGTGTTCATTTGATATGCTATTCATGTTCATTAATGTTGGATGGGAAGGAAGTGATCATGATACAACATTATAGAGGGATTCCTAAAATCTAGAAAGATATAAATCCCCTCATCCATCCCCAGGTACATAATTCAACCATAATTTACATATTTATACTAATTTTATATCATTGTGATAAAGCTTTTAATATTGGAGGAAAATATTATTTGGTGGATTCAGGATATCCAAACATGATTGGATAATTAGCCTTGTTTAGTGATAAAGTAGTGAGTTGTCATATGTGAGAATTTCAAAATGGTACATCACCTAAAGGGATATTAGAGCATTTTAATTATCTTCATTCTTCACTATGAACCCCCTCTATTTTTTTATACTCAACACAGTCCATATTAATTATTTAATTAGCCTTTTTATAGGAAGTCGATGCACACCATGCCTTTTTATCAAATCCATGTAATTATAGGAACACCCCACTATTTTAGCCAATGGGCCGGTCACTTGCGGGACAAAGTCCACACCACTATTTTTCACTAGTGGATCGGTCACTTACAGGACAATAGTCCACACCACTATTCCTAACCGGTAGATTGGCTAGACCCGGCTCAATATTCTTTCACTTTAAGTGATTAATGTCTTAAGTATTTTATTCAAAACTTTCGCCCAGACATGCATGACTAACTCCCACTATTATTATCCTCCAAACCCTAGTTGACCAGACCATGCCATGGAAACCATCACCAACCCTAACTTCCACGTAAACCCTAACTCCCATGCAACCCTAGCTCCACGTAAACCTTAGCTCCTATGCAAACCATTAATTCCTATGCAAACCCTAAAAACCACCATGCAAACCCTAACACCACCATGCAAAACCTAATACCACCATACAACCATTAATACCACCATACAACCCTAATACCACCATGCAACCATTAATACCACCATGCAACCCTAATACCACCATGCAACCATTAATACCTCCATGCGAACCCTAATACCACCATGCGAACCCTAATACTGCCATGCAAACCCTAATACCACCATGCAAACCCTAACACCACCATAAAACCATTAATACCACCATGCAACCCTAACACCACCATGCAAACCCTAACACCACCATACAAAACCCTAATACCATGCAAACATTATGACACTCCCATCATATTTTTACAAACCCCATCATGCATGTCTTATGGGCCACATCATACAATAATATCACAATTCTAACATATAATACACATGCCACAATTTAATGTACGATCTCACCTTAACTCCATATCATGCTGCACATATGGTAGATATACAAATACACATAAAATACATTATAATTCACATCACATGGCATGCATGTCATATAAAAAACATAATTACACAAATGGCCTTAGTACTCCCTTACCTAAAATGTCACTGGTCTTGGAGCACGCTCCTATACCTCTTGAGGGCTTTGACTAGGCTCACTTATTATAGGAGAAATACTATAATTAGGTTCCCTCCTAAAAATACTATTATTTACTAACTTATCCTAAGACTTGGTTTTTTAATTAAAATAATACTATACTAAAATTACTATACAAAATACTACTAAAAATACTAATAATAATACTAATGTAATTTAAAATGAATGGTGATATAAGGGTTTCTACCCTTCACCAAAATAATATTAGTAAAGATAATAATAATATTATTATTATTAATATTAATAATAATAACAATAAAATATTAGTAATAATAATAATAATAATATAAGCCTAAAATTATAAGGTGGGATTTTTGACCCTACCTCCAAATAATTAAAGTAATATTCAATAATAGTAATAATAATATTAATAACATATATTACTTATAATATTAAAAATAATAAAGATAATAATAATAGTAAAAATAGTAATAAAAATATAAGGGTGTGAATCCTAATTAAAAATTAAGGTCTTGACCCTCCTTAAATAATTACAATAATAATAAAATACTAATACTAATACTACTACTAATAATAATGATAATAATGATAATAAAACTTATAATAATTCAATTAATACCTAAAATTTGAAACTAATAATCTAATTAACTCAATACTACTCTCGATCCTGCCAAGAAAATTTATCATTAATATTACATCTCATAACAATAATAATAATAATAATGATAATAATAATAATTATAATCGAATAAATATTGAAAATTGGAATAAAAATAGGATAAATTACAATAAATAGGGAAGAAGGGCTGAGAGGGTCTAGGGTTTCACCTTGAGTTGGCGGAGATGGGTAGCACCGGCGGTGGTGCACGGCGGCAGCAGCGGCGGCCGAAAAAGAGGGTAAAAAAGGAAAAAGTTAAGGTTTGAGAAGAAAGGGTGGAGAATAAGGGTGGAGGTTGAGGTGCTGGTGGTAGCCTAGGCTGAGAGGAGCAAAGTGAGGGTGGTGGTGTGGCAATGGGCGGTGACGCAAGGCGGCAGAGGTGGCGACCGAATGGAAAAAGTGAAGAAAAAGAGGGGAGGAGAAGGAGAAAAGAGAAAAGAAGGTTATGGATAGGTGGAGGAGAATTAGTAGAAGTTTTTGGGTGGTGTAGAAGGCAATAGAAGTGGTAGATATGGTGGGGAACGGTGGCTCGAAGGTTGCGGGGGTAAAAATCTTAGTTTGATGGGCAAGGAACTTTGCACGGCTGTGGTGCCTCGTGCGAGAAGAATTGAGGAAGATGGGTGGCTTAATTAGCTAGAGGGCGGTGTAGGGAAGATTTTGGTAGGCAAAGGTGGCGGCGAAGTTGGCTAACGGTGGCAGACGGCTTGTCTGAAATCACAGTGACACACAGGTTAGCTCTTAGGATTTTGGGGAGAAGAAATCTCAAAACCACACAAACCAAGGGTATTTATAGAGTTGAGAGGGAATGGTAGGGTTTTGGGGGTCGGCAGGAGGGTATTTTATGTAGGGTTTGGGGTGGCCAGTGGCGTTAATCGGCCGACACAATTTCGGTCAGGGTCTACCCTTCGTGAAAGAATAGGGAGGAATCGAGTGAGAGATGAGGAAAAAATATTATACCAAGTTGATTTGCGAGTCAAGGGAAATATAAATAGTGGAGAAACGGTCGGCCAAGTCAAGTGTGGCCGGCGGAGCCATTTTTGGGCCTTGAAGATGCAGGTCGATGGCAGATGCTGAAGGAGGAAGAAGGAAGGGGTGAATCGGGTGGTCGGGAGAAAGGAAAGAAAAAGGGGAAGAATCGACTGGCTGGCGCTGGTTATAAGTTTCTTAAATGAAACGCGGTGTTCCAGGAAAAGAAAGCACAAAACACAGCGTCTCAGCTGCCAAAGAAAGAAAAGGAAGGAGCAGCGCGGGTGTGCGGGAGAAGGAAGGAAGAGAAGAAGGATTGGGCCGCGTCGCAGGCCTAATTGGAGAGAGAAGAAAAGACAAAGAAGAAAAGAAAGAAAAAGAAAAAGGAGGGAAGAAAAGGAAAAAAGAAAAATGAAAATTTAAGTGGTTTGGGGTTAAACAAATTAATTAGAATATTTTGGGTATTTGAAATAAAAATATTTAAATAAAATAATATTAAATTTTCCTTTTAGACTAATTTAGGATTTTTAAAAGACTTTTCCTAAATTCCTTTTTAATTAGCAAAAAGCCTAATTTTTCCTTTATAAAAATATTTATAAATTCTTTAATAATTTGCCCTAAATAAATCCTTCCCATTAAAAATAAAATAATTAATTAAATTAATTCCCTAATAAATCCTTATTTAATTATATTTCTTAAAATAAATA
Organism: Tamarix austromongolica; assembly: GCA_039764185.1. NCBI lineage: Eukaryota > Viridiplantae > Streptophyta > Magnoliopsida > Caryophyllales > Tamaricaceae > Tamarix > Tamarix austromongolica. The sequence goes on along the minus strand of CM077810.1, from coordinate 101,105,559 downwards.
TTTTTATGGCATTTCACCCCAACCCCTGCTCCCTTTCGTTTTTGTCCTCCTACCAGTACACCACTACAGCTCTAGCATCCATTAGAACCCCAGCCAACCCAACCCACTGAGCCATCCCTGTGCAGCCAGACTCCTCCCTTCTCCTACACCGCACCTCACACCCTCGACCACTGCAACCCTGCCTGCAGTCAAGAATTAACCTCTACACCACCCTCCTCCAGTAGCACCACACCACCCAGCCACCACTGAGCCATCCCACCATCTCCACCACCTATAGTCAATTCCCTTCCTGTGCTGCCAACCCCCAATTGAGCCACCACTACCGCCTGCCACTGCTGACAAAACCAACCATCACCACCAGCCTCCACCACTACCACCATCTTCTCCCGTACCTTACCCGTCCAACCCACCAATCTCAACCCTCCCCCAGTTCGTGCATTGTTCACGCTGCGTGCATGCAACGTGAGTGAGTGTGTTTGATTTTAATAATATTTTGGTAAATATATTAAATGTAAGGGTATTTTGGTAATTTTTGAAAAATAAATATCTAATTATTATTATTATTATTATTTTATTTGATAGATATTAATTCGGTAATTATGGTATTATTTTTAGGTACAAAAGGTTGATTAATGGGATCCTATAACTTTAGTAGGATACTGCTATTTTTATATTTTTACTGAAATTCAAATAATCGTTATACTCTATTAAAATGATAAATATTGCATGATAGCATATTAAGGTTTTTATGTGTGAAATGTATTAAGCATGATCTGTTAAGATATAATTATGTATTATTAATTGTTATCATGAAAATAAAAATAAAAATGAGCATGTTATCTGATATAAAATATATCGAGTACGAATATGTGATCAAAATGATTATTATGTCAGGAAAATATTTCGTATAATAGGTATGTGTAAAATAATTAGTTGAGCATGCTTAAACATAATTTTGGAATAATTATTACAAATAAGTGTCCTAGGAGTAATTTGGTCATTTTGAGTGTGTTATGATTTTTATCTTAAAAATCATGTCTAATATGTATTAGCTGTTGTTGAGTATGTGAGTATGTGCTTTTGATGGATTAAAGGTAAGAAAAAGGATTTTATGTGCAGAATTATGTATAAGGACAAAATGGTCATTTGACATATCTGATAATTTAAATCGCATAATAAATAATTTATTTATGATGTTTTAGCCTTTTCATGGAAAATTAATAAATAAAATGGAATTAGTATTTAAATAGATGATAATCTAGAAAATTTTGGTCTCAAGGGTATTTTGGTCTTTTTCTTCTTAAAGTGTCCAGATGTAAATAACCGAGCCTAGGATGACCTTAGTATATTTTAATGTTGGCCTCGATATTGACCTTGATTATGGTTGTCTTGGATGATTGAAAATAAGTAAAAACAGTTAAGTATGGAAATTAGATTTATCTATATTGTATGTGTTTTCGTGGTCATCTTAATAAAATACTAATACTTACCTCGAGATTGGGAATGGTGGATCCTCAGGGGTTACTACCCTAAAGATGTAGTTTAGCCCACGATTGATATTATAGATTTTTGCTGGTATACCTTAGTATCCTAGTCAGGCCCTACATCTTACTCTATTCTGTTCTACAGACTAATAGGGGGTATGCATACTTATGGATTAGGTATCCTTGTCGGTAGGGTACTGTGTTACCTTCGTGTACCAATGCGACCAGGGTGCTTTTGCGTCCTTGGGTTAATAGTCGGTAGGATATTGTGTTATCTTGGTGCATCGGTAAGACTGGAGTACCTTTGTGTCTCTAGGTTGATTGATCTCCCCTTAATAAAGCATACAAAAATGGGAAAGATATGATTAATTGAAATAATGATTATCAGACTATTGGATTGTTTGGTAGTAGCCTTTATGCCTACCTATGGTTTCGGTAGCAGCATTTGTGGTCACCTATGGTTTTGTTAGGAGCCTTTATGCCTACTTGTAGTGAAATGTCCCGAAAATTTTAATTTTAAAAATTATAGTTAAATTTTATTAAAAAATTTATTAAATAAATTATTTTTATTAAAATAAAAGGGAATTAATTAGGGTTATTCAAGAAGAAAATTATAATTATTTTTATTAGAAAAATTTGGGCATTTTAACTAATTATGGATATTATTTTGGAAATTAATTAAATAAATTATTTTATTTAAAATAAGAGGGAATAAATAGTTCCAAAGTAATAGGAATTTTATAAATAATTTAATTAGAGAAAATTAGAGTGATTTGTTAATTAAAATGGAATTTATGAAAAATCTTTCAAAAACCCTAAATTAACTTAAAAAGGGATTTAAATATTATTATTTTTAAATATCCCAATTAATTAATTAACCCAACCCTCATATTTTTATTTTTCCCTTTTCGTTTTTCCTTTTCTTTCTTTCTTTTTCTTTCTTTTCTTTTCTTTTCTTCCTTACCCTTCCCCGACCTGGGCCAGCCCAACGGCCCAGTCCTACCTCCCTCCGTCCTTTCATTCGGCGCGGCCCAACCCACGCGACCGAACCCCTTCCCTTCCCCTCTTGCGCGACACTTTCCTTCATTTGCTATTGAAATACAGCGTTTGACTTAAAAAAATTTACCCGCCACCCAGCCGGTTCTCCTCTCCTTTTTCCTTTCTTTCTTTTTCCCGGACTGCCGGTCCCCCCACCTTTCTTCCTTTCTTCTTCCTCCCGTCAACCACCTGCAACTCCATCGACCTGCAATTGTCAGAAAATTTCACCGCCGATCTCGCCGTTTGACCGACCTTTTCTCACTCTTTTTCCCTACTGAACCGTCAACCCCGTCACCCAACCCACTCTCTCCCTCTTCTCGCACAATCTCTCCTTTTCTTGCGCATACCCCCACCCTGTTTTGATTTCCACCGGCCAACCATCGCAGCTGGTGACTCTAACCCTACATGCCCTATTCCCACACCGACCCACAGAATCCTAACCTCTCATCTAAGATCTATAAATACCCCCTATAATCAGCAAGGCTCGAGTTTTTGATCTCCTACCCAGAGAGCTCCACTTGTTCGCCGCCTTCCCTTTAGACGGCCATTCCACTGCCGTCGGCCAACCACGCAACCCACTCCGCCCATCTAATCCTTCCCTGCATCATCCTCTACCCAACTAAACCTCCCATCTCCCTCGATTCTTCTTGCACGAGCCACCCCGGCCGTGCAAACTTCTCTTCTCAATCAACCTATTCTCTGCCCCTACACCCTTCACAACGCTATTAGCCACCACTTCCGCCACTGCCGCCACTCCTTTCACCTCCCAACCTGTTTTGCAGACCACCTTCTACCTTCCCCTACATTTCTTTTCCTCTTCCTCCCTCTTCTCCTCCCTTTCTCTTTTTCTTTCCCATTCGGCCACCACCACTGCCGTCGTGCGCCGTCACCTTTGGCTGCGCCACCACCCTTATTATGTTCCTCTCCTTCTGGACAACTCTAAACATCCCAACTCCCACCTCCATTCTACCTCTCCTTTTCCTAGCATCCAACTTTTTCCCTTTTCTTCTCTTTTTCCGGCCACCGCCACCACCGTCGTGCACCACCGCCGGTGCCGCCCCTCACCATCAGTCTAAGGTTGAACCTTAAACCCGGTCAACCCTTATTTTCTATTTAATTAAGCTTATTTTATTTTATTTCAATTTTTAACCTATTATTCAAATATTATTATTATTATAATTATTATGTATTAATATTATTATTATTATTAAGTTCAATATTATTAGTGTTATTAGTTTTATCAAGGCCAACCCTATTTGTCTTAGTAGATTATTAGTATTAGTATTATTAATATTATTAGTATTATTATGAGTTTTTATTTTATTTATTAATGTTATTATTATTATCATCATCATCATCATCATCATCATCATCATCATCATCATCATTATTATTATTACTATTTTGAAATTATTATTATTATTTCATTATCGTTATTACAACTATTTTACAATTAGTGTTGCTATTATTACTATTATTGTTATGCGATTATTATTAGTATTATTAACATTATTATTAGTAGTAGTAGTAGTAGTAGTATTCTATATAGGGCTGAAACCCTATTGTGCCTATTTTGAATTGTAGTAGTAGTATTATAAATATCAAGTCTTATTATTATTAATAATATTATTAAGAATTTTATAATTAGCATTTATTATTCTTATTAGTGTTGTTGTTGTTGTTGTTGTTGTTGTTATTTAATAAGTTTATTATTATTCAATGTAGGGTCGAAACCCTATTTCATTTTATTTTCAATTATTATCATTACTATTATTACCATTATGATTATTATTATTTTTGCAACATTATTATGGTTTTTATCATTATTATTATTACTATTTCATCATTATTATTATTATTACTAAATTTTATTATTAATTTTACTAATGTTATTATTAGTATTATTTTGTGAAGGATTGAAGCCCTTATTCCACCTTTTATTTCAAATCATATTATTATTATTATTATTATTATAGTATTATTATTATCATTATTATTATTATTATTTTTACTATTATTATTATTATCATTATTATTATTTTAGTATCACTATTATTATTATTAGGATAAAGTTTTCAAACCTTATATTATCAAAATTTACAATATTATTATTATTTATTATATTTCTAGCCAAATTTAGTAATTGGCTAATGATTATGATGGTGATTATTATTGTTGTTGTTGTTGTTGTTGTTGTTTTATTATTATTTTATCAAAAACCTAGTCTTAGAATAAGTTAGTAATTAATAGTATTTTTGGTAGGAAGGGATCTAATTTTAGCTTTTCCCTTATATAGGTGAGGCCAGTCAAAGCCCTAAGGAGGCGTAGGAGCGTGTTCCAAGACTGGTGTCATTTTAGGTAAGGGTGTTACTAAGGCCTTATGTGTGTTGATGTGTATTATATGCTTTGTATGTTATGCATCCTATATTTATTATTATATTATTTTCATGTGTGGTATGGCGTGGAGTTAAAGTATGTTCATGTGTTGTTATATGGTATGTGTATCATGTATGTGTGATAAAATATTGTGGTATGTGATGATTGGTTTGTGACCCTTTAGACATGCATATGAGGATGTATAAAAGTGGTATTGTGTGGGAAATGATGAAAAGAAGTTGACCAAGGGGAGTAAGTTGACAAAAGGGGAATAAGTTGACCAAGGCATGTGAGTTGGCCTAAGTATTTTAATGATCCATGAGTGGAGAAATAAAATGGAGATTTTAAATAAAATAAAAGAGAGGAAAAATCTATGGTTTTGTATGGGAGAAAGAATCTAATCTATAGTTTTGTATGGGAGAAAGAATCTAATCTATGGTTTTATATGGAAGAATCTAATCTATGGTGTAACATGGAAAAATCTAATATGTGTTTTGTATGGGTGGACTTAAGGTTTTGCATGACATATTTTATGGTGTTGCATGAGAGAATCTAAACTAGGATTTTGTATGGATGGACTTAGGGTTTTGCATGACAGACTCTATGGTGTTACATGGGAGGATCTAATCAAAGGTTTTGTATGGATTGAATCTAGATTTGGTATGGATGAATCTTGAATTTTGTATGGAAGAATCTAGGATTTTATATTAAGGAATTTTGGGTTTTGCATGGAGGACTCTAAGGTTTTGTATAGATGGATTTAGGGTTTGCATGAAAAGTTTGAGAGGTTCCATGGGATGTGTAAAGTCTGCATGGGAGTAAAATTTATGTATGGGTTGTTGACTTGGGATGTAAGGAAGATAATAGAAGTGTTATTTGGGTGTTTGGAAGTTTTAGGTGAAAAATAGTACGTAGGACAGTATAAGGGTACATAGGAGACTGAGCTAAGGTTTGGGGTAAAAACCCTAATTTGAGGGGTAGTAAAAAGGAGAAATAAATGATGGTGAGTGGAGTATGAGAGAATGATAAAAATGATCAAGTAATGATGAGCATGATTGACATGGAAAAATAATAAGTGGAATATGAGAAATGGAAGGGTGACATATGGATACAGGGCAGCTAGGGTTTGTTGTGGCCAGTTAGGGTTTGGTGTTGTTACCTAGGGTTTTGTGACCACACATGTGCTTAAGTTGTAAGGCGTAATGATGAGAGTTGAATCTAACGGTTGTGATGTATGGAGTGTTAAAAATAATTTGGGTCGTGTGAAGTGGAGTGGGATGGATCACAAAGGTTAAAATTAGGGTTTCAGGATAAAATCCTAGAGTGCGATGTGGAGTGGACTTAGCAGCGTAAAGTAGTGGGCCTTGACCCATATCTTAAGTGTTGGACTTCTAATGTGAGATAGGATATGGAGGAGAGGATGTTGAGGCAAGTTGGAGGTACATGATTCTGATGATGTGGAAAGAATCCATTGGAGGATAGGTGTGGGGAGAGTGAGTCATGCATGTCTAGGGTGAAAAGTTTTGAATAAGATACTTAAAACATTAATCATATAAAGTGGAAGAGTATTGAGCCGGGCCCAGACCGATCCATCGGCATAATAGTGGCCAGGTACTACGGTATCCTGGAGACTGATCCACCGACGTATAATAGTGGTAGGGTATGTTACCCTAAGTGACCGATCCACCAGCTAAAATAGTGGAGGATCCCGAGCTCAATAAACCAAACCCTACAATTTGCTAAGATATAGGAAAGACACTAATTACTTTTAGTGGAACACCATGCGAGTAGGGGCCAGACCAATCCACCGGCATATAATAGTGGTAGGGCATGTACCCTAAGTGACCGATCCACTGGCTAGAATAGTGGCTAGGAACCGAAGTGCCCTGGAGACCGATCCATCAGCTAAAATAGTGGGGTTCCCGTACTCATGTGGACTTGATAAAGAGCATGGTGTGAAAATAAATTCGATAAAAGATTAATTAAGTAATTAATCTGGACTATATTGGACTTTGGTATATTCACCTAGATGTTCATTTGCCTTTGTGTTATTATGTTGAACTTTATACTCTTTTTACTATTTTGCATGACTTATGTGATTTTGTGTGTCGGCTTTAGCGCACGGTTACCTTACTCAGTACGTAGCGTGTTGATCATCCTTTTCATAGGTGCTGCTTATTCCCACGAGTAGTAGGCCTTTCTGACTTTGTGCAGGTGGGCGAGACATCAGGCGGGGGCTGAGTGTTGAGCTTGTGGTTGGCTTGAAGTTTGAGAGTGTTGTGGCCATATTTACTCTTTATGCGATTTATTCCTTCTATATTTTTTTTGTATCGTATTTACCCTTTTATGATTTATTACCTTGTATTGAGTATTTTAATTTAAACCTTTTATCGATTATAAGATTATTCCCTCCGAGAAATTTTGATTTCGCACTCTGATTTCTATCTTATTATTGCTTATAAACTTTTATGTGTACTATAATTTCTATGTTATGATCTTGTTAATTCATTTTATAAATTCTCGGTTTAAGTTTGAAAATAATCTTTTTAGCCTTAGCACTTGGTATTGGAATGGCCGGAGAGAACCGATCTGGTACTAAGTGTGGCGGTAACATTCCCAGAATTCACAAGTTTTAATTTAAGTGCTTCCGTTTTTTTTAAATAGTGAATTTTGGGGTGTTACATGTAGCCTGTGGTTTCAGTAGCAGTCTTCGTGCCTACCTATAGTTTCGGTAGCAGCCTTTGTGCCTACCTGTAGTTTTCTATGGTTTTGGTAACAGCCTTCGTGCCTACTTGTGTTGGTATTATGCCTGTAAAAATACCTAGGATGATATGGATCTTAATATATTATACCCGGTGAACATACCTGTAATGTATGTAATTGGTTGGGATTTATGCTGAGACATGAATTATGCTGTGAAGGTTAAAATTGTGGTGTAGAGTTGGGTTTTAACTATTGCTTCAGAGAGTATCTCTGAGATGTTCATTAATAAGTTTAGTTGTTTTAGATGAATGAATATGAGTAGTACATGACCTTGATGGAATTTGATTATCTAAATGATTATTTTATCTCTATCCTCTTATGTGTATGTATATGTCTTATACCATGTTAGTTGTATGCCTTACATGTGTTTCATGTTGTTTTATCATATTTGTTTGGTATAAAGGGTTGCTTAGTACCGTAGTACTAAATGGTTCATTCTCGTGGGCCCCTACCTATTCAATGGGTAGTAGACTTTGCAGGTTAGCCTCCGAGTTCAGTTAAATGCCGGTAGTTCGGATTTGAGAGTGTAGGACTATCTGGTGTCTCTGTTGCTATCTTATTTTCGGTTATATTTGGACCTTTATGTCCTCCTTTAATTTCCCTCTTGAGTTTTGTAAACTGCTAATGTTATTTTTAATTAACATGGTATTTATCTAACGTTCTCTCTATTATAATTTCTATAATCATGTTATTAATTTAAGTTGAGTAATGATTTCAGCCTTAGCACTTGGTATGAGAATGGTAGAGGAAACCGGACTTATACTAAGTGCGGCGGTAACACCCTTCGTTTTTATTGTTTTAGATTCTGCGCTTAACTCTACAAATGAAATTTTTCAGTGATAAATTTTGGGATGTTACAGATGATGTGGTATTAAACCTATGCAAAGTGAGAATATGTGAAAAACATGACCTTAAATGTTGTTGTTGTGGTAAATCTTGCTTTGTAACCCTATGTGTGAGTATGTAACCTACGATATTTTATTATGGTTTGTATAGGTATAGAATGATGTTTAATAATGTGTTAAGCATTATCTTGTTGATATACTGGAAGTTGGGAACCCTTCATATTAGGATTCATCAGTTTTTGTGAAAATGGGTGTTTTGGTTAGTTTAGGGGTATTTGGTCAAAATTAGTTAAAAATGAGAACTTTGGTATTTTAATAAGTTAAATGGTTATAAATATACTAAATACCTTGTGTGGAATATTTGGAGAGATTATGAATGATTTAATATCAATAAACAAAAAAAAAATACCTAAAGTGGAAATAGTAACCCTAAAGATAAGTTCATTATTATATATGTAAAATATTAGAGTTAGACCTTTAATTTTAGATATGTTGTTAGTATTGAAATTTTTTGAATGTACATTAAATTTGGTGGTCATATGAGTCGAATGAGAAGAACTATGCTTAATTTGTCAAATTAAGATTTTTGGGAATTATGAATAGTAATCCTAATGGTAGGCTATTATCACATGTATAAAACATTGGAATTAGAACATAATTTTTAGGTATGCTATTAATAATAATATTTTAAGAATGGGTATTGAAAATGGTGATAAAATGAGTACTAGGGAATAATTTATGGTTGACTTATAAAAATTAGAGTTTCTTAGGAGGGGTATGACATTTTCTTTAGAGAATTGTATCGATATTCACATAGCTATGCTTTATATAATCCAAATAATTGATTTTAGATATATTACGTGTTTTGCATGTCTAACTATGTGTATATATAAGGACCTTGAGAAATACCATATTGAATAAAATATTAATTACTTAAGGTAAAATATTATGTAAGTAGAGGCTAAGGTGTTGTTTGTACGTTCCATAGGATGATAATAGTGGTACAACAAGTGTATTTTTTGTCCAGATATGTACTCCAGACCATTCCATCGGTTTCAAAATAGCTTGGTTCCCAAGATCAATGTAAACTAGAACATGATATTGAGATAAGCATAATAAGTAAGACAATAATCAATTAAAAATTAAAACGAAAGATTACGTGAGTCGGGATCGAGGTATTGGATTTATTTTACCGAACAATAATAGTGGATTATGTGTGTTTTATATACTTTTAAAAAAATTAAAACTTAAATAATTATAAATAATTACAAATGTCTTAAAATCATTTTATTAAAAAAATTGAATATTTTTTCTTACAAAAAACTAAAATTCTTTTTTAAAAGATATGATTTGAAAAAATTATAAAAATGAAAAAAAAACTTCTAATTTTTTTAGTCTATCTTTATTTTGCAATTTTATTTTTTTAATTATTTCATATTTTTTCCTTTATTTTTATGAGTTTTTTAATATAATTTTTTTTATTAAAAAACAATTTATTTATACTAAACTTAATATAATCTAATCTAACTTTATTAATGTAAATGATAATAATTTAAAATATAAATATAACTAGGCCTTGCTCTCCTCAACTTATAAGGTCAAATTAGATCAACATTAATAATATAAGATTAGATCATATCGACACAAAAATATTACCTTACTAATAATAATTAATAATATGGATATTATTATTATTATTATAAATAATGGTTATTAATGATAATTAATAATTAATTAATTTAATCACCAATACTGATTATTATTATAAATAATGCTTATTAATATTGTTATTACTATTAATTAATTAATACGTTAGCTGCACAAAAGTTGCCCCCTTGTATGCTTTCACTTCACTCATCCATCAATTAATAAATAGACAAATTAATACGTCATGTTTTTTATTAAGTAATTCCAAGGACTAATTAATACTATGTAGGAGATCTTCGGCTTGTCCATGGGCCTAATGCCGAGCAGAACTAATCGGAAAAAAAATACCATGCAGAGGATTGACTAATATTTAATAAAGTGGTCGAAGTCGCTAAGGTTTTATATCCAATTAATTATACGTGTTCACCAAAATCAAAAAGCTTTGCAGTAACCTTTGATTGACCTTCATTCTTATTACTTTTTATCAATAAAAAAATTACAAGACTACAACTCCCTTATTTATACGGGCAGAAGGTATTAACATCCACTCCAGCCTTCTTAAATTTTATTACACGGGACAATGTTTAGGGATATCCTCAGGATAGACGACCTGAGAAAGTGGCAGCTAATGGGGCACAATATTAGTAAAGTTAAAAAAAATTACAATTTTATTGCTGATATCCCCAAAACCTACACAATTAATGTTATCATTGATTAATTAAGAAGTCTCATCCCTCAAAATTTTGTCTAGGAAATAACTAATATTATAATCAATATTATCTTAATAATAATTAATTTTACAATAATAATAATGATGATTAATAATATAATTAATTAATTATAGTATATGTAAATTATTATTTTTCATGATGGATCAAAATTATGTTAATAAGAAGCATAATATATATTAAGATAATATTGATTATAATCACAATTAATTAAATTGTTATTTACCAATTACTAATAAAATAATGATTTATGATTAATGTATGTCAATAATAGTTATAAATATAAGTAATATTATATATATATATATATATATACTATAGTTCATTGGGATGATGTATCATGTGAATTCTGCATTCGAACACTAAGTTGAAGACTTAAAGAGTCTCATAATCTCTTACAAGAGTTTACTGGACGAAAATTTGAGGGATGCGACTTATTAATTAATCAGTGATAACCTTAATTGTGTATGCCTTAGGAATATCAATGATGGAACTATACATTTTTTACCTTTACTAATATTGCGCCCCATCGACTGCCATATCAGTTCGAGTCGTCTACCTTGAGGGTAGCTCTAACATTTTCCTTCTTAAAATGTATACTATCAATTTGCTTGAGTAATTCATTTGCTAGTTTAGCACCCACTATTCTATCTATTCTTTTGCTTGAGACACTTTCGTTTCATTGTCAAAATATCCTACTTTAATTTTGGTTGTTCTCTGGTTCTTGACCGAGCAAGATTCCAGTTTAGTGAAATTGGGTTATTCTTTTCTCAACTTCGTTCTTTTAGGTTCTTTTGTTTCCTTTCTCTTGTTGCCACTTTAAGTTATTTCATTTATATGTTTAAATCTTATATCCATCATTTTAGCTTTCTTATCTGAGCAAGGAAAGGTGTCTTCCAATTTTGTGAAGTTAGGTGTTCTCTATTCAAGTTCATTTTTTAGGTTATTTGCATTCATTTTCTTTCTCTTGTTATCATTTTATGTTATTTTCATTTATATATTTCAATCTATGAATATGATCTATGCATGCATTTCTATGAGCTCCTTTTGTTTTTTATGTTTAGAAATGCACTTAAATTGATTTTGTTTGAAAGCATGCTACTAAAATATGGTGAGACTTTTGATCAAAAAAAATTATGGCAAGACTAGTGGTAAAAAAACCATAGATTTATGTTATTATTTAAATGATTGTTAATGCATTTATGTTTTATTGGAATAAATTATCCTGGCATTTGTATTGGGTACTTATGTATATAGGTCATTAAGAGTGATATATATGGAATCATCTTTCACTCCCAATCGAGCTCCATTGGAATGATAGTAATAGTAAAATAATTTTCGAATTATGTGTCAAAAAAAAAAACTAAAGGAACCACAAAGTTTCATTGGGAAAAATTATGTCATCTATTAAATGTACAAGCTAGGATGGATCTCACTTATAAGCAAGTGAGAAACCGTTTTGATGCATCAAGGAAAAAATATAAAGCATGGGAAGAATTATAAAAGTAGACATGTTTATCTTTTCATCCTATTACTAATATTCCCTTAGTGGAAGGAGATGACAAATGGCCTACTTCTATGCAAGTATTATGGATATTTACTATTATTATTTAATTTTCATATTTAAGTGTAATTAAATAATAATTTTAAATTTATTTCCTGTACAAGTATCAAAATATCACTAAGGATTTTCTAAAGAAGCCACTTCTCTATGTTGATTTGCTTAAAACCCTCGTCCATAATAGGTGCCATGGGTTTTTCTCCACCAATGGCTAAACAGACACCTATTTTGAATAGATATGTGGATAAAAATACCTAGTTTCTAGGGACAATGGGGATATTGATGTACAACCCCATGAAGTGGTCGATGAAGGTGCTAATCATTATGACAGGGAGTTTGATGTGGAAAGTATATCTCCCCCAAAGACCACTTCTAGGATACCTAAAAAATTCTAGTAAGAGTGTGGGGGAAAAAGAAACACAAGGAACTAGATATTGAAGATACCCTAGAGATATTGATAAAGCCTTCTCAACTAGCTCCCCTAAGAAGATTATATTTGAACTAATTTGTGTTGCTATAAGCAATATTGAAGGAATAAAAACTTGAGGTGATAGATACTATCTTGAAGCGGCAGAATTCGTAAGTTTTGATGAAAATAATTAATTATTCTTTGCATTGACAAAAAATAAGTTCAAATGATGTGGTTAGAGAAGAAACTTGGGCGCTTTAATGTTGGATCGCCATAGTCCTATTTTGCTCTTTTTAGTGGAAGGACAAATATTTTAACTATTTTCCTTAGTATGATAGTGATGTTATGCCTTTGTTTTTTGTGGACTGAGAAATATTTTAATTATTATCTAATGGTGGTGGTGCTATTTAGTACGTTTTCATTGAGCTAGATACAATTCCCATATATAAGCTAATTAAATTGGCATATAATACCATATAGTCATAGCTAATATAATGTGTAGGCAGATGAGAATTGTGACTTTAGAGCATTAGCATATTATATGCTTCAAGATGAGAATAAGTGGGTTCAAATCTGTATGGAGTTGTACCATGAGGTTCAGGCACGACATTAGCTATATGAGAACATGTTTCAATATATAACTATGGATCAACTCCTTTGTAATATTGTTCACTGGGAAGGGTATGCTCCAAAGGCACATTGGATGGAAATGCTAGATATTAGTCATGTAATTGTCACTCGATACAATGTATTGATTGTGTGATTGCCTCAAGCTAGCACTTCATTTCTTCCATTAGTGGCACGACATGATATGTAGGGCCCTAAAAGTGAAGTTAGCATATGTTTCTGGATGGAACACGCACACTCCATAACGATATGTATTATATTATGTCTTATTTCAATATTATCATCAATGTGTAGCAATTTCTTATAATGATTTGTTATGTAGGTACAACTCTTAGAACATTTTCCACTACCACCGGTGAATGTGATGTGGCAAGTGTACCATGATACTAGTGTCTTAGGATAGATGATACCATATCAATCAAGGTTGGGACTATGGTTAAGGTTAAATAATGAAGACACACATGACACAAAACCAATTTCTTTATTTACAGATAAACAATAATGATGTTTTGAAGGATTTGATAATCCATTATATCGTTATATTGTTATCTTATTTGATTTTGAATTTTAAAATATCTAAACAAGACATGCATAAATGTTTGGAGTAGTTCACGTGCAACAATGTTTGAACTTTTGAGCAACGAGTATCATATATATGTGAAACACCACAAAACAAAACACACATAATAAATCAAGCGCTATAACCACGACTACCCCCATGCCCACACCCATTCTCTCTTATAGTACTCCGAACTAGCAAACAATTATCTTAATACAAAGCTTGCTTTTGTTCATAATATGAGCGTGGTTCACCCCTCCAGCACAAATGACGGATAATTGTTGATGCTTCAACAAGACATATGTCAATTGTAATTTCATCATTCTCATTATGTTGTGTCAACATATGTTGCTCCATCATTTGTAACATATACCTATGAGTCACACTTACATACCACTCTATGAAACCATCATCAGTATCCCATAAGTCCACTATTAGAGGCCCAAAAATATGTGGTTCAAGTAGGTGCTCATGTCACACGCTCCATTGGACAAGCATGTGATGATGGTGGACTTTATATCTCCTCGGGTTAGGTTCTCTATATGTTTTTCCTGTTAACTTGATAGGGTTATAGGAGATCAATTGTGTAAAATTGAACAGACGAACAACTCTCTTTTGCATACACAGTTCTACAACACTCATATAATATTATATTCCCATGAAACAGTGTCATAGGACAATCACTCCTAACATTTTTTACCTTATACGAATCTCATATCACCTATAATAAAAGGATTATACTAACTACACTATAATAGCTATAATAGATATTAAAGAATATTTTACGTTTAATGAGTACATCTTTCTCACATGCATATAATCAATCACCTTTCTTTAGTATCCAAGCATAGAATATTCGCGTCAAAGAATCAATCACACCACCATCTTTGACAAAGGGGCATGCGAAAGCCTCAATCACATCTAACATGACCAAAATCTAGAAAGTATTTATATATCCAAATCTATTATGGCACATGTGTTAGAAATAGAAGTAGATGATCATGAAATGTATTATATAGATGATAGTCACATGATCACCTATAAAAGAGTTGCACATCTAGATATTTGAGCAACAGTTGATCTTGATGCTATATCAAGCTGTCGATATAAGAGAATGAGTACACCCATTCCCGATGCATAGTCTTTCATAACCGTAATATTCCTATAGAACTAGAAGCCAATATAGGTTGACTCGATTGGATGACTTGTTCACAAAGAATGACACGTCGAACAACCACAATAGGTATGCAATAACTTTACTATCCCTTGGTAACCATATTGATGTGCATAGGGCATGAAGCATCAAGAATTCCATTCCACCCCCACGAATTATCGCCTTCACATCCTCCTCTTCCATACTAAATAGGTCAGCTAATACATATATCACTTGCAAATAAGTTTCATCTATATATATGATGGATGATTGCCAACATTTAGTCCTAATATATGTTGCACTTCTAAAAGAGCGATGATTATCTCACCCCATGACATATGGAAGTTATTAATTTTTGGCTGGCATATCTCTACAAAGGAAAATATGAGAGGCCAATCCACATATGAAAAATTGTAGGCTGTCAGATGCTCTGATCAAGTACCACAAATTTAGGTGAAACACTCATCATCAATAGTATTCATCCAATTACTAAACTGCTCCAGTATAGTGTGAACCCTCAAATCTTCACGATCCTAAACAACAAAGTAGACAAATATAAGCAATACGTGATAATTAACAAAGGAAAAGTGTCAACACAGATATATATTTTGTAACTTACATTAACAAAGCTTGGGATCAAAGTAAGGTTGCTTGGACCTCTAGAACATGGTCCAACCAAGTACTAACTATCCCTTTGGTATTTGTCTCATTCATTTGGTCTTACATCATTATCCTCCCTATCATTATCACCACCATCACCTTCATCTTCATTAATAGGTGGCAAACAATGTACATGGGTCAAAGAGGATGGGTGACCCATGCAGGTTGAGGAGGATGACCAACCCATGTGGGCCGAAGATGATGGTTGGCCACTAAAGGATGATTAACCCATTGATGATGAATGTCCCCCAATGGTCCATGATGATGGAATAATTGCATTAGGGGTAAACGATGGATGATTTGCGTAGTCTACAAATGTTGGAATTGTAGACATCTAATAATTAGGATCATCTTGTTGACGAGCTTCATGTTGGACTTAGTATGAAGTTTTTTCATGTGACGATCAACTACATTTTTTACTGCATTGTAGCCCACTAATAAAAGATATTGTAATACTTGTTAAACTCATCAAAGTGAGTTGTGGTACTTGTTTAGCTTCATTTCTATGATTCACTGAAGCTGTAACTTCACGATTCTACAATATTCCTTTCCTTGCCTGTGGTTTATCTGTATTTCAATAATAAAAATACTTCAATCTTAATTGTGTTTGTATTAATTTGTTCATGTACATAAATATACTAATTTTTACACATTTATACCTTCATCAATCTTCAAACTTTACTTTTACATCTACGCGGTCTAACATATCCAATCTCTAATTTTTAACGTACTAATTAAATAAAACATTTTTAGAAGTATACAGTCTAACAGATCTAATTTTTACCGCACCAATTACACCAAATATTTCTACATCTATACAGTCTATCGGATCCAATCTCCAATAATAAATTAATGTCCAAAATTTATACACAAATTTATCCATCAACATCTACATGATGAGCTTGAGTTGAGCGAGGCTCTTATGCTGCACCGCCTGACCTACAAAAGAGCAAACATTGTTTAGCCCTGACTTGTGGTGGAGAAGCACGCGGAGCTCATGCTTCTCGGCCTGCCTTACGCACGGAGCTCACACAGTCACACTACACACGGTCTGACTTGTGTGTGGAGTCGAGCAAACAACTATAGAACTACGAAAGCTTACCTCGGTGTCGAGTTGGCATTGGAGTTACGTTTGACTGATCGTTGCTGGATGCTAAAGAGATGGATAAAGATGCGAGGATGCAATAGTGAGAAGAAGGAGATGTGAAAAGAAGATAGGGTTAAAATGGATGAAGGGACCGGAGAGATGAGCCAAATAAGTTGAAGAATAGTATGGTATTTTTTGTTTTAAAAAAAAATCTAAACAATAATATACTCTGTTTCTATATAGCTGCCACCTAATTCAATACTAATAAAATTAGATCAGATCAATTAATAAAAATAAGTTGTAGGCAACATGTCCTAACCCAAATTAATTATTAACCGCCGGTCATGTGAGGATACCTAGATAAAATTTGTTCTAAGGCATTATAATACTAGAAAGACATTGGTGCCGCTGCAAGCAACGGCACAGTCTAGACGAGACTCTAGACAGCTTGTAAGCCGATCACCGAACTTCCGACCCACCTTACTAGTGGGCTACTTTGCACCAGAACTCCATTTCGCGCTCCCATCTTTCCTATCTCTTCCGCTCCCTCCTGCTGCCTTCGTCCGCCCACTTCGGTGGGCACACGCACGGCCTCTTTTAGCTGCTGGGGTAACCACCGCTGTCACGCGTCCCTAAAATTCATTTCCGATCCTTTAAAAAACCCCTACCCCAGCAACAATCAACGCATCATGAGTAAGAAACCCGGGAGTCTGTCATTCCCAGTATTAGTGGTCGCAATTTCAATTTGCTTCATATACTTTACCAGTGTCTTTGTCTTCATTGATCAGTGGTTCGGCCTATGGTCTTCTCCGGGACTCATGAATGCCGTCGTTTTCACCGGTATTGCCTTCATGTGTGTTTACAGCTATGTCGTTGCTATATTGACGGATCCGGGTCGGGTTCCATCTTCCTTTGCGCCTGATGTTGAAGATTCCACTGCTCCGATCCAAGAGATCAAACGTAAGGTATGGTACGCAATTTCACTTCTGTGTTAAAATTTTGCCAATTCTGATGTAATACATCTTTTTCTATGTTAACATTGATGATGTGGCTATACGAAGATTCCATAATTTTCAAGACGGTAGCGTTATTTATTAACTCTCGGCTTAAGCCCAAGTTCATTGATGGGCGGAGCATTAAATTTAACTTGCTTCAGATTTCGCTTCTCTCTCTAAGAATTGGTTGTCGTAATACACGGGCGTACTATCTGGATGTTCACTGCTTCTTTTCTCGTAACTTCGTTCAAAACTGGAGATTTGTAATGTGGGCTTGCTGGATCAAGACAGAGCTAGATACGTCCGGCATCTCTCAATTTGGTGGAAAAGTATTTGAGAGATCTGGTACCCTCTAGGATTTCCTAGCGTATTCTAGAAAGTTCTAGAATTTTTTAGATATGAAATAATCTATAATATTATGGAATATTGTAGAATAGAGGGGAATGAAGTGTAATGATGTAGATTACTCTTGTACATTAGGGAATATTAAAGAGAACGTCCCAGAATCGTAAGTGCGGGAAGGTATTAGAATAATATAAAAGAGAAATATTTGGACTTATTTTGTATTGTGCAGAAATTTTAGAACCTTCTCTACCTCCGAGAAGGAACTAAGGGGAGTTAAGCTAGAAATAGAGGTGCACTCCATTAGTTTCAATCATCTAAGAAGTCCCAAGGGTTATAAGTTTGCTACGTTTATATATGTTCTCTTATAATATAAAGCTTCATTCTTCAAAATTCTCTTGTGTTCTATGCTGCTCACACTCTTATCTTGCCATTACTTGACTTAGCCTCACGCAAGGGTTGTGACTAAGCAAATGCCACCCGGGGCTCTATAGAAAGAGTCAGGCCCTGACATTGTGGTCGAAACCTGTCTTTGAATTTCTTTTCTCTTGATTCTATTTCATTGCAAAGGCACGTTTCTGCCGCAGCTCTGGATAACAGGCTTTCAGATGGTGCTGTGTGATCAAAACTGTTTGAGGAGGTGAGCTCCAATCAAGATTACAAGAAACCAAGCTATGTAACAAGTGGACTTCCGAAACTAGTTTAGATGAGACACTAGTTTTAACACAACAAATGCCGTTTTTTTTTATTATGTCTAATGACATCTGATCTTGATATTGGGTTCTTCTACTTGAAAGTTGAGATCTTGGTGATTCGTGATCTGCAATTGACATTTCTTGCTTCTATGTTTGTATCTCCTCTTGCATTTTGCTATCTGCATCCATGACTAACTCTTTAACTGATCTTTGAGTAGCCATATTTTATGGATAAATGAGTGATAAAGCAAAAGAAGATTAACACAACAAATGCCGTTTTTTATTTATTATGTCTAATGACATCTGATCTTGATATTGGGTTCTTCTACTTGAAAGTTGAGATCTTGGTGATTCGTGATCTGCAATTGACATTTCTTGCTTCTATGTTTGTATCTCCTCTTGCATTTTGCTATCTGCATCCATGACTAACTCTTTAACTGTCTTTGAGTAGCCATATTTTATGGATAAATGAGTGATGAAGCAAAAGAAGATTAACACAACAAATGCCGTTTTTTATTTATTATGTCTAATGACATCTGATCTTGATATTGGGTTCTTCTACTTGAAAGTTGAGATCTTGGTGATTCGTGATCTGCAATTGACATTTCTTGCTTCTATGTTTGTATCTCCTCTTGCATTTTGCTATCTGCATCCATGACTAACTCTTTAACTGATCTTTGAATAGCCATATTTTATGGATAAATGAGTGATAAAGCAAAAGAAGATTAACACAACAAATGCCGTTTTTTATTTATTATGTCTAATGACATCTGATCTTGATATTGGGTTCTTCTACTTGAAAGTTGAGATCTTGGTGATTCGTGATCTGCAATTGACATTTCTTGCTTCTATGTTTGTATCTCCTCTTGCATTTTGCTATCTGCATCCATGACTAACTCTTTAACTGATCTTTGAATAGACATATTTTATGGATAAATGAGTGATGAAGCAAAAGAAGATTAACCACATTGAGGCTCTTCACCCATGATGGGTTAAGAATGAGAAGTATCACTCGTGTACTAATACCAGAAGCATCCTTGAACAAGGTGCTTCAACTGGTCTGTCAGACATCTCTTAAGGAATAAAATAATGTTTATGGAATTGTGCTTCATGTGCTCTCAGGCCAACTTTCTAATTTTGCATCAGTACATCTTAACAAAAAGGCCATATGCTCTTATCCCTCGTTGTTATTTTCTTGCACCCACAAAATAGAACAATTTGAGGCTTGACCTTTCTGCATGTTTCTATTTTGTCAATGCAGAGTGGTGATCTTAGATATTGCCAGAAGTGTTTGCACTACAAGCCTCCTCGTGCACACCATTGTCGCGTCTGCAAAAGATGTGTTTTACGAATGGTACGAGTGCTTCATATTCTAATGGCTATCTTATTTTCAATCCCTTGGTTAGTATGTTAATGTACTACTTCTTGAATGATAGGATCATCATTGCATCTGGATAAATAATTGTGTGGGGCATGCAAACTATAAACTCTTCTTCGTCTTCGTCTTGTATGCTGTGATCGCCTGCATGTACTCCTCGGTATGTTCCTCTTGCTAGTTGAGCTCACAGTAGCGAATTAAAATCTTCCTGTATGAGACATCTTTCCTAATTTTTGTGCAGCTAGCTATCCTTTTGACACAGGTTTTTTTAATTATAATATGGTATCCTTCTTTTCCTTGCAATTTTTAGGTCTTGCTCATTGGTAGCATTATTAATGACCCCCTTAAGGAGGAACAGCAGACTGAAGGTTCCTCTAGGTCTATATATGTAAGTTTATACCCCTTCTTGTATGCTTAGTAGTTGTACCATGTGTGTTCAGTGGTTATGTTCGATTTGATTGGGTCACATGTTTTACTTATCCATCATTCACAGGTGATATCTGGGCTGCTCGTATGCCCACTAACAATAGCACTGGCTGTTCTCTTAGGTTGGCATATCTACCTAATATTACGAAACAAGACCACTATTGAGGTATGTCAAGGTCCTCATGATCTTAAGTTTTTTAAGTAATTTGTGACCGGAGTGAGATAACATCTGTCAAATTTTAATGTGCAGTATTATGAAGGAGTAAGAGCATTGTGGCTTGCAGAGAAAGGTGGAGAGATTTATGTCCATCCATATGATCTTGGCACCTTTGAGAACCTGACAGCAGTAAGATACTGCACCATTTGGGCTTATTTCATCATATTATTATTTATTGAATATTTATGCATTGGGTATGCTTTGTTCTCTTTTTGTTGTACTTGCGCAAGGTTATTGGCTCCAAGCAAACAGCCCAAGTTTGTTTATTAGACTAGTCATTTAGAGCTTTCTAGTACTAATGCAGCTGTAGGTTGCCAGGAAAAATTCCTTGTGTAGAGATAATTAAGTTATATATTGTCTCAAGACTTCTTAGTGCAAAGTTACTCTAGCTTAGGCCTCATACATGTAATTTTTCACAAATCAAGGATGCTGCGATACCCTCAACAATCTACATAACAGAACAGGTGTAAGTCTTCATTTTCTTACCATGATATAATTGGTAATTCAATTGCCGAGCATTAAGAAACAATGCCAGCTTGACGCACTTGTGCATTTTCTGGCAAATTCAAGAGTGACAACAATGGTAAAGCTGATTCATGTTAACCTGACGCCATGGATCTAAACAACAGCCACTGTTCACTCTAGGGGTAAGGGTACAAATATGTTGTGTCTACTAAACCCATAAGGCAGAGTGCCTCACTTTGAAGCATGAAGATGTGCAACAAAGCAATTCACATTCCCAAATTGTTCCGGGAATGGAAACAACGTCAAAATTGTTGTTTGCACAATATTCCCCTACTTGATGTTTGCTGTCCTTGCTAGTTGCCAGCTTTGTTTGCCACCACTTGACTTCTTTGCTTGTCACCTGCATACAATAAAATATCAGTATTGTAATTGTGTATCGGCCACAACTGCATGGTTTTTTGGTCAACTGGGACGCCAAATTCCTTAAATATAGTCATTTCAGAAAATCACATATTTATTGCCGTAATATCGGCCGATATTTTGCATATATTAGCCGATATTTACTGATATTGGCTGATATTTGTTGGGAAAAAGAATTAAAAAATCATGCCACGACACTTGTGACATATAAAATATCATTTGTGACCCTCCAATACCGTGACACCACGGCCACAATCGTGACTGCGGCCACCATTTATTGCTTGGTCTCCTATCCTCATGCAAATCTTGTAGGTTTGCTTGCCTCTTCCATTTTGCATTGGTAAGGATGGTCAGGGAAGGGGGCTGATATTGAAATTCATGAGAGAGTTGAGACAAAAGAGAGGAGTTGAGGTTGTGAGAGAGGGTTGGACGTTCAAATTGATATTTGAGGCTTTAAGGTTTTGGAATGTATTTGAGTTTGGCCCATGGTCTGCTTCCAAAAAAATGACATTTTATTATGTCATAATTAAACTTAGTATTTGATTACCTAAATTTGCAAGCACAATTGTAATGATACAAAGTTGTATCCACAGGAATTTCATTGTTTCAAACTATCTAAGTGGATCAGTTGCAAGGATTTTATGATAATATTAGAGAGTAACAAATACACTATAAAATACCAACACCGAATTCAATCAATCAAAAGAGCCTGGGATTGAAATTTGGTTGCAAATCCAATGTAAATTAATAAATTGATCAATCATACATCAAATGGCTCAATACATTAAGAATGATTAGCCTATTTTGATGACTAAATAACATGCTTAATTCAATCTAAGAACCTATTTTTATGGCAATAGAACGAATGAAACTCATTAAGTTCAACTTAGTATTGTTAATTCTCAAGAACCTCTAATCAATTCTGATTCAATTACTATGTTTCGGTGTTAATTACAACATTTCAGTTCTACTTAACAACCTAATTGGATTAAATATTAACCATAAACAATTATATACTAGCAATTGAATAGCATAAATTAAGCAATTAGATCAATTCATCATATCAACAACGAAATTGAACTTAATCTCACATAATATCAAACATGATAACAAAATAGAAATGCATAATTTAAGTAAGAAGAAGGAATAGTATAGATTACAGAACCTAAATGTCGAAATCCAATCGTCACACACAAATTCTTCAAAACAGGGTGATTACTATTCAAGAAATAATCTAATTCTAAGCATTTCTAGAATGGAGAATGGAGGAGAGGAAAGTGAAAGAAGAAAAACTGGGAGATAAAACGTAGAAGAGAGCTCCTTCCTGTCCTGATAAGGTCTAGGAAAAGAAGCCCTGAAAATAACCGTTCATTTAGCCTTGAAATTGTGCGATAAAATGAATTGCTGGCACCAACACAACCATGTTGGTGAACATAGCCAGGCCTTTTTCCTAGATTGCTGGCACCGACACAGCCATTTTGTGTGAGAAAATAAATTGTTGGCACCAACACTGCCTTGTTGAGTGTAAAAATGTGATTCTGATGCGTGGCGCTGAATACAGCCGTGCTGAGCAATGTGGCCAGTCTGTTTTTCCTTTTCCCTGCTGTTTTTGATCCACTGCAACACGCTGGTGCTCTTGAACACTAGGGGGCATGTTCTCCTCTTTTGATGCTTTCCTTGGCTCCGTCTTAGCTCTGAGCATTTACCTACACAATTCACAAAAAAGCGGTAAACACGATCAAGGGAGCTAAACAATGCCAAAAACACAAGAATTCACATTAATTATCAAGCAAAGCAAGGGTAAAACACTATCGAACGGTAGAAAATATTCATTTTTATCTGTACTTTATTACTTTTTCTTTGATAAAAATAATAGGTATTTTTCTAGAAATATTACATTTTTGGGCTAGCTTATAAGTTGGGATCTTATTTTTAGACCAAAAAATAGATATACATGAATGTATATAAATATAAGTAGATTATAATATTTTTTTTGTGTGTATATATTTATATATAGGATATTATTTTTAGACCAAAAAACATATATACATGAATGTATAATATATATATATATATATATATATATATATATATTGTGTGTATTTGTTATTTGCCAACGCCTAGGTTTCCTAGATTTGTAAGAATTGCTGTTGTTCTGTCCTGTTTTGTTGTCCCCATTTCTGTGTAGGATAAGAATAGTAGGCCTGTGCCTTCGGTCCTTAAAAGTAGGGGCCTCGTATTTTTATAACATATACTATAAATAATAAAAAGTCAAGGAAATGAGTTCTTAGTATTGATAGCTTAGTTGGGAAACTTAAAACTAAAAATATGGAGGTCATGGGTTTAATTGCATTTGACTATTCAAACAATATGAAGACAACTTTTTTCCCTGCATTTTTGTTTTAATTTTATAGGCCCCCAAAATTTTACCCTGTGCAGGGCCTCCTAAAACTCAGGGTCATCCCAGCGTGCAACCTAGATGCCTCATGCACTAGGCCTTCTTTATTGCAATATCTATGGCTGTCATTCACAGGCATGAAATGATGAAAAGTGTGTATTATTATTTGAAATCGTCGCAGTCTTTTTTTTCTGTTGCATATGAATGATGGAATCCTCCCCCCCCCCCCGGGGGAACTATTTGTCTTATCCTCTGAAAGTTTCTGGAATGATGATTCTACTGGGATGGTGGGTACTGCATTGAGTGCTCATGGTGGGTGCTTCAATTGGCAGCACATCGTGTTCATTCTTGCTATTTGACTCTTATAGTAGCCATTCTCATATATAATATATGCTTGTTCAATATAGATGTGTTGGAATCCCTCTTTTTGACTCTTACCTGTGTTTTTGCTTGTGATGTTGCTGTAGTTTGTGCTGTTGCACTTATTTTTTGTTCCTCTCTTTTTGGGTGGGCAGCGGGAAGGGATTCCAAAAAAGAGGGAAGAAAATGGAAGGTGGTTCTTATAGCTTGAAAAACTGTCCATTTGTTATTAAAAGATTATTTTTGGTCTAGTGCAAATAGTTGGACAGGAATTAGGTTGTAGCTGTATGCCCTTACCCTAGTGGAAGGAGGTTAATGAGGGTGAATCAATTGTTTGGATACCAGGCTAATAAGTTTACTTGGGTGAATCGAGGTTAATGTTTCACCTCCATTCACCTCGATTAACTTCGTTTTTATTAACCTCTGATTTCGGGGGTAATCGAGGTGAAAGTGAAAGAAAAAGTAAATTTTTGACTTGATAGGACCAAAATACCCCTCAATAAGACTTACCTATTTAATACAAGAGTATAAATGTATTTGTTTTATTTATTTTTTAATCTTCATTCACCTCAATCTAAACGGAATTTTTAAAACATTCATCCCGATTCACTCAGGTTTATAGGTTAGGTTAATATCATCCAAACAACATTTTAAAATATTCACCCCAATTCACCTCTATTCTCGTAGGATAAAATTTATAACATTATATCAGTTTTCCTAATGAATGTTGGAGTCGGTGACCTTTGATGTAGATTGTTGCACTTGGAGGTGTCATACCTACGAGAACTGCATCATTTATGCAGTTGTGTTTATTATTGGGGTGCGAAGGCACTCCATGCTTGATGCTTCACATAAAAAAAATCCCTTCTTTGTTGCTTGGATGAGAGTGCCCATTTCACCTCTGAATCACTGGAAAAGCAAGAATTATGGCATACTTGTTTGCTGCATGGCATATGTGAACTAAGATGCTTTAATGTGTTGATTGCCATTTATTATTATTATATTTTTCTTGTTGGGTACCGTTGAAGTTTTATGTACAAATGAATGTATATTGTTTAGTTGGTTATCTGTGATCCTTATTCCTGAACTTATCCGCAGAAATTGTATACCATAAATAATTAGTGAGAAAATAGTTTCAATTGCTCTTTCTTATAGTATACTAATCTGCTTCTACAGATGCTGGGTCCCAATATCCTGAGCTGGGTATGCCCTACATCAAGACATGTCGGGTCAGGGCTTAGCTTCAGAACAAGATACGATAACAGCTCAGATGCATCCTCATCAACATGAAGTTTACTTGAGTCGTGAGACCAAGGGTCCCTATCTTTAGATTATTGCCGACTATCATTTGATGAAAATTTCAGAACTGTGATAGAAAGCCATACCGCCCAGTTTTTGGTATTCCGGCTCATTAGCTCATGGTGAACAATTTGAGTTAAATTGATTCCAGATGAGCGAAGTAGTTTTAACACTTTAAAAGGGGGTATCTAGGATAACAGTGTATAGATTTAACATAATGCTTTTTTTTTTCCCCTCTGATGCAATTCAATTGAAGACCACAGTTGTAGCCTAGCCTTTATAGAGAGATTGAACCTGAAGAACTAATGAGCATCGAAGGTTCGATGTGGATGTTTCTGTAACATATGCGGTTGTACATTGTAATATTTGTATTTCTGAACACAAAAAGGTCGTGGCCCTTTCATCTGTCATTCCTTTTTTTTTCCTTTGATAAATGAAACTAATGTCTTTTTCTTGATCCATTTATCGACTTTTTATTTGATGGTTTCTATCTGTACACCCACGAACATGTTCGAATTCAGTCTGAATCCAGATCATTGTAAGGACGAAGAACATGTTAATTGAGAAAACACGGCATTCTACAAGTATTGGCTTCTTCTAGTTAATACTGGCCGGTTGAAATATGTTCTTCACGAGCTCACATCGTTGATTGAACTCAAGTCTAAACACTGAAAATGGGAGAGGGACGTAGCCTGTCATTTTTTTCTAAACACTTTATTAATAAAGATTCAGTAAAAGCAAGTTACCATATGATCATAATCAGAGCGACGGAGGATCAATTGAGGCCTCTAAGTAACACTATCACCTCAGCCTCAGTCAGTGAGCACGAGCATTTTTCAGCATTTTGTGTAAGCTAAATATTATTTTAGTCTCTTTATAATAACATTTGTCTTATTCCTAACTAAAAATAATACACATTGGGCTCTTAAGAATTTATTTTCTACCTATTTTAGTCCCTTCTCTCTTATTAACCTACAATAGCAGGTGAAACATACAATCTCTCCTAGTCATCTATTACTTCTCTTCTAATCACAAAATAATTCAAATCTAAATAAATAAATACTAAAAGAGAAAAGTAGTGTGCGGTCCACCCAATTAAAAACTATTTAGGCTTGCCCTGCCATTTTTCGTATTGAGTCCATTTTTTTTTTTTGTTTTACACAAACCTTCATTCCTAAGTAGAATGTGCTGGCCCAGTGTATGCCAAGCCTATCGAAATTATGACCATCGTTTACCCTCTTCTACCTCGCCTCGCTTCCATCTGACCATCTCCATCCTTCACGGTAGATAAGCTGTGTTTTGTTGTCGGTCTCATCTCCATCGAAAAATTATCTGCCCTGAATATGACGTTGCCCCATTCCGGTTGGTTTGTATCTTCAATAACTACGTCTCTTATATTTCGTGATCATGTTTGAATTTTCAAGTTTCATATTCAATTTTGTAGGGAAAAGACCTAATTATGGGGAAAACATTGCCCTGTTAATTTGGTTGGATTTGTCGAACCCTCCGATTTCTTTTTGGTTATAATTTCTTCCTTTATCGTTTTCTTAGTTATCTCAACCTTTTAATAGATGCTCATTTATTTATTGTTGCCATTTCTCCTTTCTAGGTATTGTATTATCTGAATCATCTATTCCATACTTTATTTTTACATTTAATTTATTAAAGTCTTCTGCTATTTCTATCTATTTACAAAAGTTACGAATTTAATTGTCACACATATTTTAACTTCACATTTAGCATGAGAAAGATATTGACCGGACTTGTGCTAAATATGGAGATAGTATCTAATAAATTATATTAATACTTTTGCTTGAAAAAAATTAGTACTAAATTATGGGATATTATACACACATTAAATATGATGAATGTATAAATTTGTTTTACATAATAACTTTTTTGCATAAAAATATATATCAATATGGATATCCATTTATAAAAAAATTGTGAGGAACATTTTGAGATATATATATATATATATATATATATATATATATATATATATATATATTAATTTTTCTAGCATCCCAATATAAAAATAATTAATTTATAAAATTTCTAATGAGGGTGGCCACCTATATATACATTATCCTCTAGAAGAATCTCTTTTAAGAGCTCAAGATGAGAGTGAAGCTTTTATCGCTCCATGCCTTCAAGTTGTACAATTACAGTATGTCTGATAATTTTATAAATTTAGTTCAACCATTGTATAAAGGCATCTCCAAATCATTAACCAACTTTTCAAATATTTTCAAATGGTCTCTATAATGTTCTTCAACAATATTGGTGAAGTCTTCCATGTAAACAAAGTCATTTGTAGCTTCAACATTATTATGAACGACCACATTAGGTTTATTAAGAAGTGTCTTTTAATGTCATATTCACCTAGTATAACTCTTATCAATTCCACAGATAATGAAATGATATTGTATCTTATTTATCCTTCTTTTTATCATATTTCTACAATCCACATAAGGAAAAAATATCATCAAAGGATCTTTTGAATATTTAATGACTATCTTAAGAAGTCTCTAGACAACTTACTTGCATGTATCTACTTACAATCCATAACAAGAAGTAAGTAAAATCGAGCCCTTAAATTAAAAACAAAAAAGGGCAATATGACAATATTAGGCAAGTTAAGCAAAAACCACCAATATACTTATAATATATATAAACCACAACAACATTTACACTATTACACAATACTATGATTTCTACGATACTATCTATTTCATTTATATACTCTATTTTTAGAAATAGTTTGATAATATAGCTAGTAAATGATTTTCCACCTCCACAAGAAATATTAACTCAAAAACTAACAACATACAGTGTACATATATATGTCATAACATCATATACACTACACACACACACACATGAAGGAGTTTGAATATGCAAGACACAAGCAAAATTTAGAAAGTAAAGAAATTTATTTAAACGAGCTCAAACTACGAAGAGGAAAAAAACAAAGGAATAATGAAAATTTTGTGAGAAGAGGGAGAGAAAGTTGATGCCAGTAAATAGAAGAAGAGGAAAAATGAGCAAGAACTCCTGTGAAGAGAAGAGATAAGGACAATAGCAGTTGTAGGGGCTCTTCACTTCGAACAACTATTATCTAGTTTCTTACTATTGAACAAGGTAAAATGAAAAGTTCACCAAGCGAATCTATGTTAGAGCACAATGAAGTAACAAAGGGTAGAAGGCATACACTATGGTTCTAAGATTTAATCACTGTGTATTCTATTTTTCATATTAAAAAAAAGAAAAATGAGAGTATAAATGATAGTTTTATTATATAAGTGTTGTGTATACCCTTATCCAAAAAATATATACTCTTGGTAAGGGTATATACGATGGATATATATAAAACCTGCCATTTATACGTTTTGCAAATAGAGTATACATTGTGGTTTTCCTATATAACCACCACATATACCCTTATCATAAAATTACTATTTTCTAAAGGCTATACACGATGCTTATATAGACAAATGGCCATGCATACTTCCTCCTTAAAATGCCAAAGTGCTTCCTCTATGGTTTTCTTTTTGGGTATTAGAATACAAAATAACTTAGTTATCAGATGCCTTATATTGGCTACTATAAATTCCAATTCATGTACTAGTGAGCGTTTGAAAATAGTTAATATTAAGAAAATCTACGCATTATTAATTTATAATTCTATCTTTGGAATATTCATCTTCTATTATTACACATTAGTTGCCAATGCCATGAATATTAGAAATTTAATATTATATATATATATATATATATATATATATATATATATATATATATATATATATATATAGATATTAATGGTAAGATAATTTACATTTTAAAAGTTGAAAGCTTATTAATATTCTAAGATGACCAACAATGAGTTGACAAAATAATAGGAAGAATACTTTAAAAATGAATTAAGGCTTCATCTAGATGAGAAACATAATAAATGAAGGGATTTTAAACATAAGAAAATTATTCAAGTGATTCAATTTTAAATTTCTATACCAATATATTTATTGTTTGATAAAGATAAGAAATTTAAATGAAAACTTATATATATATATAGATAGATATTAATGGTAAGATAATTTACATTTTAAAAGTTGAAAGTTTATTAATATTCTAAGATGACCAACAATGAGTTGACGAAATAATAGGAAGAATACTTTAAAAATGAATCAAGGCTTCATCTAGATGAGAAACATAAGAAGTGAAGGGATTTTAAACATAAGAAAATTATTCAAGTGATTCACTTTTAAATTTTTATACCAATATATTTATTGTTTGATAAAGATAAGAAATTTAAATGAAAACTTTGACACTTAGAAATAAAAAAAATTCTAAGATGTTCATAAATTATATTTTAAATTAATTAAACAAGTAATAATTAAAGTTATAAAGTTTATAAATTCTCTTTTAAAGTGAAAATTCTTTTAAAAACTTCTCTACCTAAATTAAGCTTAAAAGTTTATTAAGAATATATTTTACAAGCATGGATTAGACTACCCTTAGGAGATGGTGACAAATATTTAATGAGAACCACCTTCTTGGTAAGAACTAAGAACCCAAAAACTTTCAAGTTGAATGATTAGTTCAAAGATGAATGATTGAGATTAAAAATATTGCTACAATTAAGGAAACTAGCCTTATTAGATGGTTGGAATTATCATTAAAAAAAGACTATAAATGACTTAGAAAACTATAATAGTTGAATGTAAAAAAGTAGTAATATTTTTATAAATATTGTGTTTTCATGTTTTAGGTTAGAAAACTATCTTTAATAAGTGGCGGAAACTATCTTTCGTAGGTGGAAGAAACCACTATAAGATACTAAAAAAACTATAATATTTAAGTGTGTAAAAAAGGTGACATTTGTGTAAATATTATGCATTTATATTTTAAGTTATATATAGGCCGGAGATCATATACTCAACATGCAGGACCAGTTTTCTCCATAGACATGCATGATCCATCTTATACTCAATATGCGTGGCCTTTTTCTCCGTAGACATACATGATCCAGGCGTAAGGAAATTTTACAACAGAATGAAAAGCTTTGTGCCTATTATTACATTTAAGGATATGGTAACTCTAGTATTTGAAACGATTTAGAGTATAGATAAGGCAATACAAACCGGAGATATCTTGAGGTTTTATACTTTGATATGCACATGTATCTCACATCTTTGAATTATGGATAAATCTTTGATGATCCGAAAATATCTTTACCAAGCTAATAAATCGTTCAAGAATGTGGAGGTAAATGAAAACGAGGATCGTATAAGAATTTTAACTGTATTGGTTTGTGCTACTTCTGTGAGAAACTTAAAATAAATCGTAGGCATCTCCATGTTCCACCTTTTTTCCTACAAAATAAATATCATAAAGCAATGCAAGAAGTGGTTAGATTTCTGCCTCACAAACTTCTTGGATATATTTTGGACCACTTCTTAATTAACTTGGTCGCCTTTGAATGGTGAGTGAGTGGTGGCACTTAGGAGCTGGAAGCATGTGCAACATCTGGTACAAAAATTTTGAGATGATGTTTTGATCCGGTTGGCACTGTCATGATAATCATAATGTGAAAACCAAAATACACAAACTGTGAATGATGCGTACCATATGCTTCATGCAGACAATGTCGAATTTTCCTACCAACCGCGGAAACGAGCTTTAAATTTGAGTGTCGTTGATTCCCCCCACCTTCTCACCAGTGTTATATCTTCAGTTTTTTGGTGGATTGCTGTAAATTGATGAATGTCGATGGAGCCTTGTGGCCTCGTTCATGATATGATCGGAAATAACCGACAGAAACCGACCTGCTCCCTCCAAAGTTCATCCAATTTCAATTCCAAAAACTATCACCCGAAACTTATCCAACCCGATCTGATGCAGAGGATAGATTGGGTGCCCGCAAACCAACGATAGATCAAGAATTTGATAAGTATTTCTCAATGCTTATGTTGTAGAACAAGCTTCCTACAGCCCAACAATGTTTGTTGTTCTCAAATATCTGTTTACAATCTCATGAATTTTATGTATGTGCGCATAAAATGTACCTAGCTATTATCTTGTCGCTACTAGCTTGCCTTTTTGTTGTACGTTCATCGACCGTGTACCATCATACCCTCATTTTGAAGTTGCTCCATCGTCATGAATTGTAAATAAGCAAAACCTACAGCGCGAATGCTTCAGAGAACGATGATGAAAGTTGGCGGAATATATGTCAGCATTCTGGAAGGTCAGAAGGCTGCTGTAATATCTTCTGATTTGGTTCCTTCCCATCCAAGACGATCCATGCCATGCTCATGCCCCAGCTGGAATGTTTTTCGAGATGGCAGTGCATAAACCATACTCCTGAAAAATTAAAAATCAGTTTACGCGGGCTTACCTGGACACTTCGGAGAACTGCTGTTATGCATTTCGCTCAAGTTATATATGATGCATAAAACTGTTTGGGAAAATATAATTCAGATAATCACTTACTGTATACATACCTGGATTATCTGCCTGAAAGCGGACAGCTACCCAGCCATCTGATGGAACACTAACAGTGTTCCTCTCCGGAGGGCCAACGAGATTGAATGTTGCCTGATCCTTATCTGGGTCGTTGACTGAGAAAGGGTGGCTTTCAGCTCCGAAGATACCCGTACTTTGCAGAACCAGCTCCACGCTTGTGTTGTAAGGTAGTACTATCACTCTTTCCTTGTCTTACAATTATTTAGGATGAAAGTCCGCGTATGTATGTATGTATGTATGTATATATATATATATATATATCGTAGTGGTAGGATTCAGACTTATTATCTTAATTAAGAATGTGCTAACTAGCTAGGGGAATTACCTAGAGAACAACCGTAAAAATGACCCAGAAAACCGTTGATGGTGTATGCATCTGAGGTTTGTAGTCACCTCCTGGATGAAGAGCCTGACTGATCATCTCCTCTATGTCTATGCTCCACTGTGTCCCTTCAATTCCCAAACTCAGATTAATATCTCTATAAGAAATCCTTCTGCGTCGTAATTGGGAAAAAAAATCCTTATATTTTAAATTCATGTAAAAAAAATTCAAATTGCCAAATATTAAAGGAACTTGATCATATGGCTTTTGAAATGGATAAGAACAATGGTCAAAGATGATTAAAGGGCCATGAAGATTAGATTTTGTGAGTTTTGATTGGGTATTTGATGTACATCATAGCATTGTGTTAGTTTGTGCAGATGTTGGAAAAGTTTGAGATTAATATATGATTTCTGTGAGAAACATGGGGGTCTTGTGTTTTCTCACAAAATATTTTGATGTGTTTTAGGACAAAAAATTGAGAGTAAAAAAAATAAAATTTATCACACGCGTCCTGTATTTCCTAAATACAAACCATAGTTATATAAATCCTTTTAATCCTTCATCATTTGCTACATCACTTGCGGTATTACACAAGAATGATTTTCATAAGTGGAGCCAGATACTTCATGACACTTACAGATGTCTACTCTAAGTGAGTGTAGATTTACTTCTTGAAAATTAAAGATGAGGTTCTTAACTCCTTCAAAGAATGGAAGATTATGGCTGAAACTCAATATTAACATTAATACTTGATAATGGATTAGATTTTTGTAATGATTAGTTTGATGTATTTTGTAAGAGTAAAGGTGTTGTTATACATTTGACTATGAAAGGTACTCCACAACAAAATGGTATTGTAGAAAGGATTAGGGGGACCATTAAGCAGAGGGTACACTACACATTGTTTATTTCAAGCACACCAAACCACTTTTGGGCTAAGGATGCAAAAATAGTTTTCTACCTGATTAAGAGGTGTCCTTCCTCAACTTTTGATCTTGAAACACCTTATAAGAGGTCAAATAGAATAGAAGCATATTAAGAACGCTGAGGAGTGTCTAGAAGTATATCTTATGCTCACAAGAGGAAGGAAAATTAGATCTAAGGGATAAAAAATGTGTTTTGCTTGGATATCCTATCGATGTAAATGTGTATAAGTTTCTTGCCCTAGAATCTAAAGTGTACAAAAAAGTTTGTGAGTAGGGATGTTGAGTTTAGAGAAGAAGAGTTCTATAAGGACATAGGCTTTCCTGGGGGGAAAATAGATGATAAGGTGTAGATTTTTGAGCTTGAGGCAAATTAAGGTGGTTATGGAAGTGAGGATATATAGAAACAATAATAATTTATTGGTAACTCTAATAATGAAGCTCCTACAATGAATGAATCAAATAATCTAGCAAGGCATCAATTAGTACGAGGTAGACAATTGAGGGTTATTAAACCTCAAGACATAGTTGGTCATGTAGAGATAGTTTGCTATGATTCAAATGCAATTAATATTGTTCAAGATGAACTGGTGACATTTAAATAAGAAATTTCAAGTAATGACAAGAAGAAATACAATCAACCAGAAGAATAAGACATGGGAATTAGTTACTAATCTTAATGACAAGAAGCTTATTGATTGTAAGTAGGTGTTTATACTAAAAAAAGAAAGAAATGAAAGTAGGGTAAAACCCTAGATACAAGACTAGGTTTGTTACTCAATGTTTCTCCCAACAATACGGAATAAGTTATAAAGAAATCTTCACACTAGTGGTTATACGTACCTCATTTATGATTCTATTCTCTTTAGTGGCTATTAATGACTTAGAACTTGAATAACTTGATGTCAAAATAGAATTTCTACATGGAGAACTCAAAGAAATGATATTGATGAAACAACCATCATAATTTACTAAGTTAAGGAAGTGTAGGTGTGTCAATTGAAAAAATTGTTGTATAGGTTAAAATAATCCCCAAGAAAGTGGAATGGGACATTTTTCATATATTTAAGAAAGGTTGGTTTCTAAAGAAATAAGTTCAATCAATGTGTGTATGTAAAACAATAAAAGGGTGTGTATTTTTTTGTTGGTATGTTTATGATATGCTACTGTTTAGCTATTAGAAGATAAAGATAAGTACAAAGAAAGATCAACTCAGTAAAGAGTTTTCCATGAAGGATATTGTAACACTCCCAATCTTTGCCGAGTGTAATATTGAAAAGTAAACTCATATCTAAAGTTCAAGTGTAAGAAATAATTTATTCGACAACAATACAATATAATGAAATAGAAGAGAAGAGATAGAGATAAGAGAAAATAGAGACTATAATTTTAAAGATAAGGAAAAAGATATATCCAAATAACAACATTATCAAGTACCAACCCACAAAATAGCTCACCGCATGCAATCACAGCAAGAGCATCAAACCATTAGATACCTGCAAAATAGAGTATCATTTTTTTGTGGGAATGAGCAAAACACAAAAAAATTATAGGGTTGAACCAATATAGAAGTTATACGTGCATATATGCTCTTTATATGAGATAATTAAGGAGAAAACCATATTAGGTTTCAACATTAGGTAATCACCATCGCCATAAGGAATTTAGTCTTTAGTAATAAAAAAATTGTAGCAAATACTAAATTGATGCTATAATTAAATTAAAAACCATATAAATGTAATAAATACAATTTTTGTGACTATTAGTTATATTATATAGGTTAAAAAACCTAATTTCCATAATTAAATATTCTCTATTGTAACAAACTAAACACTTATAGAAATTGATACTAAATCATTTGCGGCAAAGTAAATAGTAGATGCAATATAATGTATGTAAATCACAATAATAATATAAAGAGCCATTTTTTTCCTTTTTGAGACCAATGTTAATTTTCCCCCATAAAAAAACATTATTATCTCAAAATTATTAAGATACACTTCAACATTATTAACAAATAAAAAATCCAAACTTTGATATCCCTATTCAATAATCCTATATGAGAAACCCTAAATTTCTCTTATTTTGCTCAAGCCCAAGGTCTCTTTGAAAATTTGTAATAATTCACCATTGTTCCTCCTATCTATTACTTGTATTTCGTCCTCTCCTTTCAGTTACAAGTCTCTTTCCACTGTTATCTTCCACACTCATCTCTCCCCTCCAACAAAAAGAACCATATAGGTCGAGAGGTTCCATTTTTTCTGTTAATAAAAGGAAAATTTCAATGGTTGAAGCTCATTCTTATGCTTTTAATTGATGACATAAGGGGGATCCCCAATAATGAACACAAAGTTTGAATAATCTAGTAAAATCTATGAACCACTCAATGAATATGTTATACCTTACATCAGAATGTTATAATTTGTGTTTAGTAAAAAGTGGGTCTTTCTTTTCATTCATCGTGTCATTTTTCTTCTAATTTTAGCTTAAATG
The DNA here is from genome assembly GCA_039764185.1 of Tamarix austromongolica. Classification (NCBI taxonomy): domain Eukaryota; kingdom Viridiplantae; phylum Streptophyta; class Magnoliopsida; order Caryophyllales; family Tamaricaceae; genus Tamarix; species Tamarix austromongolica. Next base: position 101,069,355 of record CM077810.1, on the reverse strand, counting down.
AAGTTGATATGAATCCACCATTATTATCATTTTACAATTGAATTATTGTTCACTTACAATTTATTTATTATATTTTGAGAGCGTGCAAGGTTTTTTCAAAACACTATCAATATATAACATGGCATGGTAGGTTATGGAATCCATTAATCACATACATAATGTAGAACACTGATTTTAGATTCAAATTAATTAGATATTTAGAGCCACTCATTGAAAAAATTATCACACTATAAGATTCAAGATTTTTTTTTTCATGAAGCCATTGAAAAAAGATGTGCTCATCCATATTCTGTGAGATGTAGTGCATTATATACATTTTTATTTGATAAGTAGTAGTAAAATTGCTCAGTTATAAACAAAATAGAGCAATTTCATCCCTAATTATTGTGTACCTAACTTATAGTTGTTGGTTGAAGCTACATGTTTATCTATATAATGACTAGCATGGATGCAATCTATAGAAGTTTAACACTTACTTCTATGTTTTTTTCTTTACTTCAATGTTTATAAGATATATTAGGAGTATCCATTTTTTATTGACAATGTGTGTGTGTGTATGTATGTATGTATAGCATTGTATTATTTGTTACAAAAATTTAATTTCTTGTAGAAAAAATGGGGCATGCTTTTGTTGACTGTTCCCCATTTTGTCGTTGAAATCCATGATAATGCTTCATTTTCATTTATAGTTCTTTGTTTTGCTTAACAAGCTCAAACTATAAATATGTGGTTGATCCACTATCTTAGATTAGATAACCACATTTTTTGGTTTTTAAGAAGTGTCACTACAAGGTTATGATAAAGAAATATTGGTGTTGAGTCTCATGTATGGTTTAAATTCTAGGACATATAACCTTAGATTTGAATTTTTTTTTTTCATTTTTGGCTTTCATCTAGCTAGGGCACTGCAACTTTATTGTAAGGAAAACTTAGTAGTATGATACTTAGTGTTTTGATATTTTTTTTTATGTAGGATTATCAATCTAATATTATTATTGTTTGTCTTACCGACACATTGTTTAATTTATGAGTAGTTGCTTTAGGGTCTATAGCCTTTCATCTTCGTATTCAAGTTATAACTAGTAAAACCATTCTTTTATCATTAATTAAAATGACAAAAATAATGATCACGGTTATCATTTATATGCTACCACTTTAATTGATTTTTTGATTATTATTAGTGAAATGGGTGATATATTGTAGGTTTGTTGGAGATTGGTGCTCATATTCAAGCCTTAATAACCAATAAATTGACATATATTTTGGATTGTGATTCATACTTAAGGGTATAATAAAATGCCCCAAAATTTTTATTTTAAAAAGTATAGTTAAATAAGATTTTATTAGGAAAATTATTTAAATAAATTATTTATACTAAAATAAAAGGAAATTTATTAGGGAAAATTAATAAGAAATTTTATAAATATTTTAATTAGAGGAAATTTGTGTATTTAACTAATTAAAATTTTTAATTTTGGAATTAATTAAATAAATTATTTTATTTAAATTAAGAAAGAGAAAATAGTTTCAAATTAATATTAATCTTATAAATAATTTAATTGAAGAAAATTAGGGTGTTTTGCTAATTAAAATGGAATTTATGGAAAATACTTTAAATATCCTAATTTAGCCTAAAAATGGATTTAAATATTATTTTATTTAAATATTATTATTTTTAACTATCTCAAATATTTTAATTTATTTATTTAACCCAACCCTCTTATTTTTCATCTTTCCTTTTTCCTTTTTCCTTTTCTTTCTTCCTTTTTCTTTCTTTTCTTCCTTCTTCTTTTCTTTTTCTTTTTCTCCTCCCCGAACTGGGTCAGCCCAATGGCCCAGTCCCCCTCTCCGCTCATTCCTTTTCCTTCGGGCCAGCCCAGCTGCGCGACTGGCCTCCTTCCTTTTCCCTTGTCGCACTGTGTTTTGCTTATTTTCCCACCGAAACTCTGTGTTTCATTCAAGAACCCTTCACCTCGTGCCCAATCGCTCGGTTTGCCTCCCTTTCCATTCTTTTCTTTTTCCTCAAACTGCCGGTCTAGTTTCTTCTTCCTCCTTCCTTCTTCCCCAGCCCTTCGCACCCCTGTCGTCGGCAACCTGCAACTCCGTCTGCCCAACTCCCAGGTTTTTCGCACGTTCGCTGCCCACTTTCTCCCCCTCTCTTCCTCGTCAACTCACTAACCGCACATGTCTGCCCACTTTCCCCCTTTCTTCGCACGATTCCCCTCTCCCCCGACAATTTGTCGACCACGATTGGGGAGTGTGCCGGCTGCCATCGTCGGCCAGTGCCCACTCCTCCTTACCACTCCCCACTTTCCCTTCGACCCTAACTTCCTTTCAAGCCTATAAATACACCCCATAGTGGCGTGAATCGAGTTTTTTTGGTTGATGTTCAGAAAATACCTTCCTTTGCTCCACCGCCCTTTGAGACGCCACTCTCGCCATCTCCGGCCAACAACAACGCCTGTTCTTTCCGCCTACGCCTTCCCTGCACCTCCCTCTAACTAACCAGACCACCCATGCCCTTCGATTATTCTTGAACAATCCACCCCAACCGTGTGAATTGCCTTTCGTAACCAAACCATTTCCTGCCACTGCCGCCCTTCGAACCACCCTTAGCCACCTCTTCTGCCGTTTCCTCCCTCTTTTCCTCTCTTCCTCTTCTTCTTCCCTATTCAGCCACCACCGCTGCCGCCGTGCGCCGCCACCATCATTTTGTTCCTCTCCTTCTAGGCAATCATAATCACCCTTACTTCCACCCTCCTTCCTTTTATTTTGTTCCCACCCTTCAACTTTTCCCTTTTTCTTCTATTTTTTTGGCCGCCGCCGTGCACCACCGCTGGTGCCGCCTATCCCCACCAGCCTGAAGTTGAACCTTTGACCCTCTCAACCCTTTTCCCTATTTTTATAAGCTCTAAATTATTTTATTTCAATTATTGTAATATAAATCCTATTATTATTATTATTTCCATTTTTAATATGTATTATTATTGTTATTAATATTAATGTTTTTATTATTATTCTGGTGAGGGCTGAAGCCCTATTGTAATTTTTAATTTGATTTTAGGACTATTACCCTTATTATTTCTATCATTACTATTATTAATATTAATATGTTATAAGTATAATTATTATTATTATTATTTCCTATTTCAAATTTCTATTATTCCTATTCAATTATTATTAATACAACTATTTTACCATTAGTGTTGTTAATAATGTTATTATTATTATTATTATTATTATTATTATTATTATTATTATTATTATTATCATCATCATCATCATCATCATCAGCATCATCATCATCATCATTATTACTATTATTATTATTACTATGATTATTATTATTTTCAAGTGTTAGTATTATTATTTTATATAGGGCTAAGACCCTATTGTGCTTATTTTAAATTTTAGCAATAGTATGATAAATAGCATGTCTTATTATTATTAGGGTTATTAGTATTTTTATTATTAGTAGTATTTATTCTTATTAGTGTTATTATTATTCAATATAGGGTGGAAACCCTACTTCTTTTTATCTTCGATCATTATCTTTACTATTATTACCATTATGGTTATTATCATTTTGTAATATTATTATGGCTTGTATCATCATCATCATCATCATTATTATTATTATTATTATTTCATCATCATTATTATAACTAACTTTGGTTATTTACCTTAATAATAATAATATTATTATTATTTTAGTAAAGGGGCCGAAGCCCTTATTTCACTTTGTTTTGAATATTGTCCTTGTTATTATTATTGTTACTATTATTATCATTCTTAATTATATTATCATTGATATTATTTTTAGTATCTTTGCTATTATTATTTTAGTATCATTATTATGATTATTAGGGTAAAGTTTTCAACCTCATATTATCAACTTTTATTATATTCTATTATTTCTATATCTTTAGCAAAGTTAGTAATTAATTAATGTTATTTTATTAATATATTATTATTTATTTAAAAACCTAGTCTTATAATAAGTTAGTGATTAATAGTATTTTTTTTATAAGAGGGAGTCTAATTTTAGCTTTTTCCTCATAATAGGTGAAACCAGTCAAATCCCTAAGGAGGCGTAGGAATGTGCTCCAAGACCGGTGTCATTTTAGGTAAGGGTGTTACTAAGGCCATTTGTGTGTTTAGATGCATTATGTGCTTCATATGCCATGTATTACATGTTTATCATTATTAATTTTTTCGTATGCGGTATAAAGTGGAGTTGAAGTATGTTGGTATGAATAAATTGTGGCATGAGAATTATGTGTATATTTATGTTATTATTATTGTATGATGTGGCCTTAAGACATGCATGTTAGAGTTGTAAGATAATGATGGGGAGTGTAACAATGTGGTGTTAGGGTTTTGCATGAAATGGCATGGTGTTTAGGGTTTTGCATGAAATGGTATGGTGTTAGAGTTTTGCATAAAATGGTATGGGTTAGAATTTTGCATGAAATGGTATGGTGCTAGGGTTTGCATGGAAGCATGTCTACATGGAGCTAGGGTTTGCATATAAATTAGGGTTTGCATGGGAGTGTGGTATACAGGGAGCTAGGGTTTGCATATGAATTAGGGTTTGCATGGGAGTGTGGTATACATGGAGCTAGGGTTTGCATATAAATTAGGGTTTGCATGGAAGCGTGGTCTACGTGAAGCTAGGGTTTGCATGTGAATTAGGGTTTGCATGGAAACATGTCTATGTAGAGTTAGGGTTTGCATGGAAGTGTGGTTTATGTGGAGTTAGGGTTTGCATAGGGACTAGGGTTTGCTTAGAATTAGTCATGCATGTCTGGGCAAATGTTTGTGAATAAAATATTTAAGACACTAATATCTTAAAGTGGAAGATATTGAGATGGGACCAGCCGATCCACCGGTCAGGAATAGTGGTTAGGGTTGTACCCTATATATGACCGATCCACCATCAATAATAGTGGTTAGGACATGAATCCTATATGTGACCGGTCCACCGGTTATAATAGTGGGAGATCCTGAGCTCAATAAAGACAAACCAGAGTTGTTAATGCTATTAACAGATACTAATTACTTATAGTAGAATACCATGCGAGTAGGAACCAAGCCGATCCACCAGTCAGGAATAGTGGTTGGGCTTGTACCCTATATGTGACTAATCCACCGATAATAATAGTGGTTAGAGCATGATGCTCTATGTGTGACCGGCCCACCGGTTATAATAGTGGGGTGTTCCTGTACTCGCATAGATTGATAAAATGGCATAGTGTGTATCGACTTCCGATAAAAGAAAGATTAAATAATTAATCTGGACCTTTTTGGGCCTTGTGTGGGCTCGTTGATGATAGGCTATGGATTTCTCTATACGCTTTTATGTATCATATGAGTGGTTTGAAATTATATGTTGATTATTATCCTGCATGATTTGGTGTGTTTATGTGTCGGCCTTAGTGCTCGGTTACCTTACTCAATACGTAGCATACTGATCACCCGTTTCATGGGTGCTGCTCATTCCCACGAGTAGTATGCCCTTCTGACTTTGTGCAGGTGGGCTAGACGTTAGTCGGGGCTGTGTGTTGAGCTTGTTTTGGCTCAAGGTTCGAGAGTTGTGGCCATATTTATTCCTTACGCGATGTATTTCCTTTTATTAGCTCTTTTGTATCAGATTTATCCATTTTGATTTATTACCTTATATTGAGTATTTCAAATGAATATTTTATCGGTTGTAAGCTTATTTCTCTTTTGGAAATGAATTATAATTCTTTATGCGTATTGTGATTTTGTTTTACAACCGAGTTTAGTTTTTCTTGAATTATAATTGATTGTTAATCCTTTATTTAGCCTTAGCACTTAGTACTGAAACGGTTAGAGAGAACCGGTTTGGTACTAAGTATGGCGGTAACATCTCCAAAATTCACGGGTTTTAAATTAAGTATTTTAATTACTTCCGCCTTAAAAAAATAGTGAATTTTAGGGTATTACATATAATGCCCCACTTTTTGAAAATATATTTAGTACTATAAGAAGGATAGGATTGTGTTATCTAGATATTTAATGCATCTTTTGAAGGAAACTAAAACTCTAGTGGCATTTTAGAAAAGTTTCATTCCCATGTACACATCTTCTCCATGAGATCTTCTAAGCCTATTTTAGCCAACTATATTCTCCTATATCATTATAAATTGATCCTATTTTGTTTCTTTGGTTTTTCATATTTTTTCTAGACATTTTGAATATTGGTAAATAGCGATTTTGACAAAAAAAAACTAATTTTGTCCCATTTTTTGCCTCAAATTTACACAATTAATTATATAAAATTATACAAAACTTTGAGGATTAGTATATTTTATTTGTAGATAAATTATTACTTCTTGGGAAAAATAAGCAATTGAAACCTATCTTTATGTACTTGAATATTACATTATCTTCTAGGATTCAATACTAGCCATCCAAAAATATTTTAGATTTGATCCTAACACTCTATTCTAAGACAAAAGAGGTGCCAATTTCCATCTTTCTCCTTGGAAGAAAATTAAACTATTCCTTAATCATAGTTAATCACTAAGATTAGAACATGGTATGTTCCTAACTTATCCCTCTTCACTTCCAATGTGTGTACCATCCTCGCCCTCCATATATTAGTGTGTTACCTATGCCTTGATCAAGGTATTGTAATGCCACATTTATCCTCAAATGGATCCCTCCTCAATAATGAAAGCTATTCATGAAACTAACATGGTTCAACCTCTTTAATGTGTGTTTAAATTTCACTTCACCTCTTCTCTTTATCACCTTGGCATGCTAACATTACCATATTATTTCTCCTCCATTCCATAGCCTCCATGCCTTTTCCCTCTCTAATCCTCTCATCTTTGATTTGGTTTTTGAGTATTGATTTGTATAAACTTTTATCTTATTCTTTTAGGTTTCAAGAAGGTGATTAATGGGGTCATGTTTGATTCTTGATCATTCATTTTGTTTGAATATTAGGCTTTTGGTAAACCTTCTAAACTCATTAGAAATGGATTGACATGCTAGTTTATATTTCTAGATTTTCTCCTTTGTTTTATAAAAGACGTTGATGTGTTTGGTTTCATTTTGTGCATTTTTAATAAAGCTTAATATTTTTTCTTTCCAACATAAATTTTGGTATGTGATTTTTTTTAGCATGTCAAAAGTTATAATTGTTCGCCATGAATGCATAAATTTGTCAAATTCAACCATGTTTGGCTTATCAAAGAAATTTGGCTCATTTTTTATGTTAAAGTTTGTTTTTCATTAATATAATGATTTCATGATGTTTGATGACACTTTTAGGTGCAATTTGATAGATAATATGTTATCATGTGGATCACTGAATATTACAAGTGTTATTCACTAATTGCTTGCTAATCACCATAGGTATGGTTAGTTAATAATTAATCATGTTTATGAGTATTAATTAAAAGTTAATCAATTGAATTAGATTTAATGGTGGATTAATCATGATTGGATATAAAATAACCAAATTAGCCCTAAATGGTAAAATATTGCATATGCAAATATTGAAAGCTAATTAATCATGATTAGATATAAAATTACCAAATTAGTCTAAAAATGGTAAGATATTTAATATGTAAATAGTAAAAGTAAAACCTTAATCATTGACCATTGACTTTTATTTTTTTCTTTTCTATTAAATTTGACCTATACTTTGATTTTTTTTGGGTAAATAGTAATTTTTCCAAAAAATGCAACATTACCTTATTTTGTGATTTGTAGCTTACTTATATCTAATATTTATGTTTGTTTGGCCCATATATGGTCTTCTAGAGTTAAAAGTGGTTGTTTTGAGAAATTTCGATTGAAATTTAACTTTAGCTTTTTCTTGGTAAATCGTTTTATTTTTTAAATTTTTCCTAATTGATTTGTTTAGTGTTCTAAGTGGTTTTTAGCTTTCAGTTTGGTCTTTTATGGTCTCAAAGCAAGCTCTTTATTTTTGTAAGGCATTTTTAGATGGTTAAAATTAGTTCCTTTTGGTTAAGCGTGAACTATCTTGTTTTAGCTTTATTGCATTGGCATTGTTTTGTTTGGCAAGTATGTCATTAAGTTATTATATGTTCTTTCCTTATTAATTTAGTTAAGTTTTGATTAAATGAGAATAGGAAAAAGTTAGTTGGCTTGTAGTTCATTTTAGGTTTGACCATTAACCACATGATTAACAATTGAATTTATATTGATTGCTGAATAATTATAATTAAAGGGTAAAGCTGAAAAGAAATTGGTTATATGTTGCGAAACTATATGGCTTATTGTTTAACATTATCCTTTCGTAGCTAGTTAATAGTTGTGATCGTGAGTGGTCAAAGTATTGTTGCCTTGACTTAGATGTTACGTTGAATCTTGGGATCCTAGTTGAATTAAAAATACTAATCACTTTCAGTGAAGGATGATTTGATTTAGGTAAGCATCTCGTGCCTCGAGTTAAGACACCAAGTGAAAAATACCTTCAGGTTAAAGATCCTAGTTTTACTTCATAAGTTAAATTTCAAAATTTATGGTGGTATGCATATTTAAGGATTTAATGCTCTATTATTTGTGTGATGACACACAGTCGTGTGCTTCCTTAACTAACAATATTGGGAATGAGTGAGTTACTTTGGTTAATGACCATGGCAATTTCCACAATAGAGACTATAATCCCTCTTAAAGTTGAATGGAATAGTTTGTCGTGATAACCTAAATATGGTTTAAAAACTATAATTTGGTTTGGGATGGTAACCATTGTGTACCATCATTGGTAGTTACCGGTGTGTACTACCATTGGTTTAGGATGGTCACTGCTATGTATCATAATTTGTAGTTACCATTGTATACTATTGTTGGTTTGAGATGGTCTCTATTGTTGGTATGGGATGGTTATTGTCGTGTACTAATGTTGGGTTTGGGATGATCATCGTTGCGTGTCATCATTAGTAATTACCATTGTGCACTACTGTTGGTTTGGAATGATCATTTTTGTTTTCCGTCATTGGCAATTGTCGTTATGTACTATTATTAGTTTGGGATGGTCACCATTAGGTGCCATTATTGGTAGTTGCTATTGTGTATTATTATTGATTGGGATAATCACCATTTTGTGCCATTAATGGTAGTTACCACTGTGTACACCAATACAAAATAGCTTTAGACTGTGGCAAACAACTGCCATGTAAGTTGCAACCGTGTATACCATAGATTCTAGATTAATTATCATCATCTATAAATAAAAAAATATAGGAAAAAAAGGTGCTTTAAAAATTACGAGAAGGATTAGACAATACTTACTAAAACTGTGTTTATTTTCAACTATGGATGATAGTTATAGCTCACAACCTTCATATAATTTTCCTTTATTTTTTGGGGAAAGATTAAATGGTGGTTTTAGTCTACAAATGTGGTTTATAGTCCACTACAAATGAAGGTTTTTTCCCACAACTATTACCTAATCCTTCTTCTTCTTCTTTTTTTCTTCTTGTTTGAATGACAATTATAAGTTAAAACTATAGTCTATAGTCTATTAGGTAAGAAAAAAATGAATAAATCAGATGAAAAAAATTGTAATCATGTAATTCATATGTTGTTAAAAGGCGGACTGTAGAGTTTAGGTAATGAATGTTCTAACAACCATGTTGTACTTAGAGAAAGTGATATCGAAGGAACTAGTGATTAAGGTTATTTAGTTCCCATTGTAAGGTGGAAATGTTTATTTGTTTTAGGAGTTATCTTTGTTATCTATAATGGAATCTCCATTTCTCATGTGTGAGTATTTGTAGTAGAATTTTTTAAGTCCATATAAAATATTGATGTTAAGATAGATAACAAAGACACCTCTTTAAGAAAAAAAATGCGCATACACACACACACATTGTGCCATTTCAGTGGGAACTAAAGAATCTTGATCATTATTGTTCTTTGTATCACTTCCTCTATGAACAACATGGTTATTAGAGTATTCCTTACCTAAGCTTTGTATTATATAGCATTCAATAGCATATGAATTACATTCTCACAATTTTTTCATATGAACTCCTCATCTCTTTTCTTTACCTTTCTCCCTAAATATTTATCATAATCACAAGATATCATACATGCAAAAAATAATCAAAGACATAAATATAAATACAATTTTATTAAAATAGTGATCATAGATTTGTATCATTTACAAATAATATACAGTTTTAACAACCATGGCTTATATCATTCGTCTATGCCTCTTTAAGACTCTTATAAATATATTTTAATACCATCTAACCAAATATAATAAGAGTCTTATAAATATATTAAATTATTATGGATACTTTTATAAAATTACACATGCACACATGTTATACAGTCACATGTTTATCATAAAAAAAAGTTTCTAGAGCTCAATGTAGAAAAAAAACACTCATTTTGAAGGTCAAAACAATATATTTCTAGGCCTTGGAAGTGTATAAATTCATTTGAAAAGAATAATGGATTCAAAAGTTATGTCCACAAGAAGATTGTTGATAAAGTATAAAAATAATATATTAACTAAATGTATAAAAAAAATTGTATAAAGGCAAGCATATACCCAACAACTCTAGGCATTACACATACATTAAACTAACAACTACAATATTAATACCAAAGAACTCCTAATAATATATCAAGCACATAACATGGGTAGTTGAGGTTACATTTACGAAGAAATAAGATGAAAAATGTACACCTTTTAAGGAAATGATGGAGAAAAGAGAAGAATTAGAAGGATGACTAGTAGTGGTGACAAAGGTGATCAATGGAGAAAAAGGAGGAGGTGGAGGAAGTAACAGTGGTATAAGATCGCAAGTTGGATCTTTATGTGTGTTTGTGCAAATGTAAAGAAGGTAATAGGCGCACTAGATTAAAAGAGAAGGACAAAAAAAGGAGTTTTTTTTTTCTAAAGCATATACAACAAAATAATTGGAGAAAAATGTGTCAAGGTATAAATGGTGGTTGTAATCCAAAGTCGTATATACCTGTAATAAAAACACTTGCTAAAGCATAAACAATAAAAAAAATTGGGGAAAATTGTGTTAAGGTATAGGCATTGGTCGTAATCTAAAGTAGTCATCTATACCCTTAAAAAACATTAAAAAAATCCCACTATGGTATAGACGTGTGTTTTGAATTATAATCATCATTGATATCCTTCCACATTGCACTCACACAATAGATGGCAAAACACGTACCACACTTAACATATTTAAACTCAAATAACAATTATATAAAATTGAATTTCTAGATTTAACCTTAAAAATAACTACTTGTGTAAGACTTAAGTGCTACTACTTATTTTTTTTTATCGGAAACAATTGTACAAAAAATTGAGTGTTACTACCAAATCCAACACGAAGAAGTGTATGATCTATACCTAACTTATACCGAATCTAAGGTTAAAACAAATCAAACACGAAGATTAATGGTAAGCACTTAATCTAAGGCTGAAGCTAAACTAACAAATAACTAAAATAGAGTGGAAGAGAGCGCAAGGTGTAAAATATGATACAAAAGGATTTTACAACACGTAATGTCCAAACAGGTGACAATAAGACAAAAAAAAAGTTACAACTAGAAAAAGAGACACCTAATGGCCCTACAACACTTTTATCTAAAGCCAAGTTGCCACTAAAACCTAAAAGATCAAGAGTTCCTATTGAATAGGTAATGGTCATGAATCGGAACTTATCAATACAATGATACTAAGTAAACCACTATACAATAGTAAGCATATAAAGCTCATTTGGATTACAGAGAAGGTAACACAAAGAATCATAGTGTAAATACATCAAACTTAAGCCATATACCATACTATAGGTCATATACTCATTACATCAAACTTATCTATGTCACAACCATTTCATTAATCCAATTTATGTCAAGGGCATCCCACAAAGGGGAAGCACCAAACCATGTTTAAGCCTTTCCCAATTACCACTAAAATACCAATCATAAACATAAAAATTAATTCACAAAAGCAATTACCAACCAATATGCCAAAATAATTCCATTAAATAAAGGGGTATTGCATAGAGGCAACTGCCAAACAAGCATACTAAATCCAAATAGTGCATGAAGGCAATTATCGATCCATTATACCAAATCCAAGTAATGCATGGTGGTAACAAAAAAACCAAACCAATATACCAAATCTAAGTAATGCACAAAGGCATCTGCAAAACTAACATACCAAAACCTAGTATACGAAGCCAACTACCAAATGAATATACCAAATTAAATCTAATTAAATTTCCATACAACAGTTACTTTAATTTTGATTTACTCATGGAGATAGAAGAATAGCTAGAAGATTTATAAAGTACACCAATCATATCAGTATGCTAATCTAACATAGTACTCTCGAACCTCATAACCTGAAAACGTGTAAAATACACCAGTTATACTAGTGTGCCAAGACAACATAGTACCCTCCTACCTAGGACACCTAATCTTGAAATATATATACCTTTTAAGAAGTCCCAAGAAATAATTACAATGTATTAGAGCCTTACAAGACATCTAACAACCATAAACCTGTCGAGGACTCTTACCTCATCTCTAAGGTAACTTAACCAAAAGAGAAAACCAGTTCCAAGTCATGAGATTTTTCACTTTAAGTATGAATATCTTATTAGAGTGATCGTTAACCACATAAAAATACACATATGATAATAATCTATGCTTAATTATGTTTCTTTATTTTTTTTTATACAAGTGAATCCTAAGGTCAATGATCAATGGTAAGTTATGGTTAATACTAAGGCCACCCTAATTCAATTATTCACAATAAGGCACATTTTAGTCTCAAATGACCAAAATGTCTTTAAACCCTAATTATCTCAATTTTAACTACTAAACTTTGATATAATTCCACATTTCTTATGAAAAGGCAAAATGATATTAAAAATAGCACATTAGCATAGAATATATTTATTCTGAAATTTCCAGCAGTGTGGAAAATAAAATTATTTTGTCCATATATATGAATTACGCATATTAAGCACATAAAATCTAAACATTCATATCTAACTTATCACAAATCACATGTTTTTCAAACTTAACATCATGTAACACATACTAGGCATACATATTGAAAAGTAGAAGTATCACATAAGTAAAATAACAATCTACCCTAGGGCATACAAATAATAATTCATGCATAAATAAATCTAAACACGCGAAAAACATATCATATTGTCTCAAAATTTAAGTAAACTATGCAAGGAATTTAATGGAAAGCTTAAAATGTAATTATATGATTTGGTCAAGACCAACAACCCTAAGAAAAATCCCACACACCACATATGTATAATTAATTCACAACATGAAACCCTATTCTAGCATGGTATCGTAAACATATTGAAGTACATAAATTAACCATGCTCTTACATAAACTCACATGGTCACATACTTAGAGAAAATAATAATAATACATGGCATATTTTTATGGAATTACAAGAAAGCATAAATTACACTTAAGCATAATATAGGAAACCCTAAACATATTATTGTATGACTTTCACACATTTAGTAGGAACATATGTATTACTTCATTTTCAAGCTACTAACAAAAATAAAATAAGAACAACTAAGACCTAGCCTCCAAATAATATTCCTTATTCACATTAAAAATAAAATCCAATAAATATTAGAATCTAACACTAAAAATAGCAAGACTTCAACATCAATTAATAAAAACCAAACCGCCTTTTAACAACATATAGATGTATACCAATGTTTTAAGGAGGTGATTTGAGGAGCTATGATAACTTATATAAAGGCAAAAAAATGTCCCCTTATTTCTACATCAATCAAATCTTACAAAATTTTAATAAAATTTATCACTACCCCGGAAAGGATTTTAATAATAGTTATTTTATGCTTTTCATAACGGTTTTGAACTGTTATTGAATCGCCCATTATTAAATCTTTAATAATAGTTCATAACCTTCATAAAAAATATACAAAAACCGCGAATATGGGCATAAAATTGGTATTTAATGACGATTTTCAAGTCAAAACCATTGTTAAAAACTAGGTTTTAATAACGGTTTTTAAGTCAAAACCATTGTTAAAAACAAACATTTAATAACGGTTATTACAAAAACCGTTGTTAAAATATGATCCAATTAGGGTTTTAATAATTGATTATGCATTTATTAAACCCTAATACATATTAAATAAGCATAAATTTGAGATTAAATATAAACTTTTAATAACGTTTCTTACTCAAAATCGTTATTAAAAATTATATTAATAACGATTTTAGTGGGGAACCGTTATTAAAATGTTTGTTTTAATAACAGTTTTTACCCAAAATCATTATTAAAACATCTATAATAATGGTTTCAGTAAGAACTGTTATTAAAACTATATGTTTTTTCATTTATATATTTTTGTTGTTTTGTTTCATCCTACATATACAATTTTATGTTCAAATATTTACCAAATATACAATATAAAACAAAATCATTTCATATGCATACATGTCTTCCTCCCAAATGATACTCCATATTTTTAATCAAGCTCTAATTAGTATATCTCAATACACTGGGCATACCTAGGAGTGAAAATTTATAGGTATACCACAATTAGGTAGCTCTACACTCTAAAGTCAAAATTTCATAGATTATAGCCTAGAAGACCAAAAGACGTAGATGAAATACAAACCTAAACATGCATGTAGAATAAATATCCCTAGCTAATACTAAATATATGAGTGCACGTGCTTGACCCATTGGTCTCTAACTTCATTAATTTCATCAATATCTTATTTTTAGCCTCAGGCATAGTCATCGGTGAAAAACTACAATGCCCAAGTTTCAATTAATATTCAGTTTGTAATTAGGTTAAGTACCAAATATATATGTCATGATTCATTAATGGAAAAATATGGAAAATCAAACATATATGGCTTAGATCTATGTTGTCCAATCTGTTTTGGAATATCAGATTCATTGCTCTACATACATAGTATCCACAATCATTATCGTTCTTCTATCGTAGACACTGTCAAATGAATTCAATTATCTCTATAACTATTATATATTAATTTGAATTAAAACAAAATACAAAATAGTTGTCTTTCTACTTACCATTACAAGCTCATATTGAAGACTCTTGGGGTCTGGGATACCATTCGCACCTCTCCTCTGATACACTGTCCGTAGTACCCTAATAAATAGAGTTGGATACAAGATGTTATAACTATATATACCTCAAATAATTAAAGTATAATATATGAATAAATAAGCTAATGAAGTAAGAAGTGAAAAGTATACTAACATGTTTAAAGCTTGTTGTATCCTTCAATGAAAATGCGATCCACTAAATAGTTTATGTGCCTACCCTATCTTATTATAGTATCGTTAGCTATGTAGTATCGGTATACAAACACAATAGAGGATAACATTCCCTCCATCGCAGTATAACTTGCTACCAACCTACGGACGACAATAACAATGCATATTTGTTAATAACTAATAACTCATATAAGAGGTGATAACAATTCCAATATAATAAGAAGTACTGAAATCTAAAATATGAAATAATACTTACGTGACATAGACGATAACACTCATGATTGACATCCATTCCAGATTATAAATGTCGCTTATGTCAACCGTTGATACCATGTAAGTAGCATCATCCCTCCCAACATACTCAAGATGACAATCAATGAAAATATGATTGTCCCTAAGGAAGTTTTGAGCATATAAATACAATAAATCTAGTGTTGGTGGAGGTTGGTTATTCTCTAAAGAAGGAATCTTTTGTGAGGCAATTGATTTTTTAGATTTATCTCTCTTTTCTTTAGCAGTTCCCTCTTTTGTGTTGCTCATTCTACTAGTATCTCTCTTGGTTTTACTAGTAGGAGCAGTCTTCTTTTTTGATTCCTTAATTGATAATAACAAATGAAATATGTATTGAGCATATATATATATATATATAAGGTATAAACAATGTAATTAATAAAGAAGGTCTAATAATGATATCGAATGTCATTACCTCTTTATTCGTGAGACGTATCTAATCCGCAGGCCAAGGCACGAAGCTTCCATGAGCTTCTAGCACTGTGGCTGCCTCATCGCCTTCTTTATAACAAGGGAAGAGCACACTGCCAATGATTGGAGTGTCAATACTCACTAGCATTGTATTTAAGGTTAAGTTATACCCATGGACTGTTTGCATTTGGGTACTATGACTAATGCATACCCTTCCTTTTGCCAAAAGAGTTGAAAGGCCATTCGCTAACAAGCCACATATATGCAAACCCTAAAATAAATATTACACATTCTTAATCATTTATGACACCAAATACATTTAATAATAATTCATAGTTTGTAATGCTTACCTTAGGAAGAGAAGAAAGATGTGCATTATCTTCTCAACTGTCTCTAACGCTATTTACATTGGGTATATGAAGTTGATCATGGTCAACTGAATCGGATGAGTTATACCCTTGAGATTTAATAAATGATAACTCTTGCTCCATTTTTGCCATCCGTTCAAATTCAATGTTTAATTTCTGGGTGAGAATAGTGCTATGAGAACCACGAGATCGACCACACATGCTCGTTCTCGTAACACCTAATTCAAGACCCCTATGTCTTTAGGGATATTCTACAATTCCTGTAGTCTGGGACACAATGTTATATTGGTCTACTGTAATACCCCAATTTGAGCGGATTGTTATAAGGATTGATTTGGCTACTTATATCAACATGGTATACCATCCTTTTGGCGATTCCATCCTAAGAACTCCACAGTTAAGCGTGCTGGCCGTGGAGCAATTTTAGGATGGGTGACCTCCTGGAAAGTTTTGGAATTTTTTTGAAAATTTCTCAGAAAGTGCGTGAGTGAGGACAAAGCATGCTGAAAGGACTCGTGTTGATCTGTGGGGCCAGCCGATCAATCCGAAAGAGCTCCAAGGTAGCCTTCGTGTGGTCGTGTCGACTCAGGGTGTTATAAATGGTATCAGAGTGAAACTACGACCGTGAGCTGAACTTGGATGTGCCAGTTAGTCACCTAGCGGGACGATTCTAGGGATGAACTGTATTGAGACAGTCATTGGTTGAGGCGCAACGATGACGTTGCGTTCTTTGAGTGGGGGTGAATGTAATACCCAAATTTGAGTAGAGTGATATAAGGATTGATTTAGCTACTTATATCAATATGGTATACCATCCTTTTGGTGATTCCGTCCTAAGAACTCTACAGTTAAGCTGCTAGTCATGGAGAAATTTTAGGATGGGTGACCTCCTGGGAAGTTTCGAATTTTTTTTTTAAAATTTCTTGAAAAGTGCGTGAGTGAGGACAAAGCGTGCTGAAAGGACTCGTGTTGATCTGTGGGGCCAGCCGATCAATCCGAAAGCGCTCCAAGGTAGCCCCCGTGTTGGTCGTGTCGACTCGAGGTGTTACATCTACCCCCTCCACAGCATCTGACATTTTAAATTCATCCTATAATTTATATAGTATATTTAAATTTAGCTTCTAGGAATAAGCATAATATAATATTTTTTCTAAAATAAAACTAAGTAGGGTTCGGGATATCTACAAACTTACAATTTTTTTGCAGCAACATCTACATCTTCATTAATATATCCATCTTTTGTTGATCTATCCTTCTTCCATAATATACCAATATTGATGGACGAGGTACATAGATCCAAGTCTTGGGCTAGGAGCTATAAATCAAAAAAATAATAATCTTACATTAATAATATTATTATAACCTTAGAATTTTACATGTAAATAGATAAATCAAAATGCCTACCAACTCCTCTTCAAGGCCCGTATAGCCTTTGCGAACTATATTATATTGGTATTTGTTCTACTTAGTAATCTCTTTATTTTCGGCACTTTTTTCCTATGTTATAAGCCAAAATATAGTCACATGGTTTTTTAAATATTAAGCATAATATTCTTAATCAAAAAGTTTAATTATTATCTAACAATTATCTTAAAATCCTCCGAAAGATGATTACACCTTTCTTGATCAATAAAACCATATCGTTTGGGTGGGTTCTGCCATAGAGAGTCATCCCTCTTTCTGTACATTTTGTACGAGCTAAGTATGACCTAAATATTCTTAGACGCTCCTCACAATGTCTAAGAATCCATTTCTTCCTAGTCTCCGGGATATTGAAGACTCTCTACAAAATAAAACATATAGATGTATACCAATGTTAATATAAAATTTAATAATATTTAACATACAAAAATGATTCAATAAAATAACATATTTACCATGACTTCCTGCCATATATCTCTATAAAAAATCAATAAATAAATTATGTTACAATGTTATGTATTGACCACAATGTACCACTTAATTATTTTTTGATACAATAAATATCCAATGAGGAAAGTTGAAAAATGCATTTAAAAAAACTAGCACACATATCATATGTTATAATATTATTACCTTTATTGCCTTCTTTTCCTTCTTTTTTCCCTTTGTTTAGGATTGGTTTTAGGATCTGATACATATATTACTTTACAATGATCATCCCTGACATATATTTCCTCCTCATTAATTTTATTATTATCATCGGTCAATAATTGATTTGCTTGCACAGTTGAGACACACTCTTTATTCTAATTGGCATTATTTTTATTATCACATTCATTAGAACTTCTTTTCTTTGTAGATAGTACCACAAACCATCTGTTATCAACGAGACCAGTGACAAATAATATTTATGTCGCTTGTGATGTCAAGATGAATGAGTCTTGTTTATGCCCAACCCTATTGAGATCTACTAATGTGAATCCATCTTCATATCCAAACCCATAGCTATTAAACCCATTTACAGCTGAATATAGGGATTTTAAATACAGTGTAATCTAACTCCCATATATGTTCGATCACATCATAATAATTTATATCTGCATAGGTTGGATTCTTATCTTTCGCACTAGCAACATGCATTGCCTTAGCCACTAAAGTCACCCCACTATTCTACATTGTACTCTTCTGATCTTGTTCTTTTGTATAAAAAGTTTAACCATTGATCACATAACTAGTATATGAAAAAACTTCATAATGAGGTTTCTAAGACAACCAATGCAGGGTTTCAGAAATTGAAGTTGGGGAATGTCCGATGAGTGGAATGATATAATCTCTTATCCAATCAATAAATGAAAAATTATATTTATCAATTATCCATTTCTCAGTCTTTGATGGATTTTCAATTCGTAAAGAAAGCATATGTTCTTCAATATACAGTTGAACATCATTATTGTTGTGTAATACATATAAATGTGCTTTATGAAAAATGCCAGGGTCTACACGCCCAAACTATTTGCCCTAATACCTTATCCTTCGATTTTTTCCTACATATTGAGACTTAGGAATACCAAGAGCTTCAGTATTTGACATAACCTTCTGGCCGATATTGATTCTTTACATAACCATTTATCAACTTTATAAACCGTTCAAAAGGGTTCATCCAGTGCCCATGAATAGGTCCTAACATTTTTATCTTATAAACTAAATGAACAGTTAGATGTACCATAATGTTAAAGAATGAGAGTGGAAAATACATTTTAAGCTGGAACAAAGTAATCACAATCCCTCTTTGCAAGGATCCAAACTATCAAGATGTATGACTTTAGAGCAGACGGTGTTAAAGAATCAACAAAGCCTTGTGATAGTAATTTGAACACGCTTTGGCACAATTCCACGTATAGCTATCGGCAACAAGTGCTGTATCAAAATATGAGAATCATGAGATTTCATGTTAATTAGTTTCAACTCTTTCATCATCTTGAGCCTTCTAATATTTGAAGAATACCATTCTGGAACCTTGACACTATTAAAGAATTCATAAAATAAAAATTTCTATTTTCTGGAAAGAGTATGCCACATTAGTGGTAAATATATTCTTCTTCCATTGTCTCACGGTGCTAGTTCCTATTTAATACCCATTTCTTCCATATCCATTCAAGTATTGATGCCATCTTTAGTATTTCATGGAACATTAAGTAATGTACCAACAAGACTGTCACATATATTTTTCTCGATATGCATCACATCAAGGGCATGTCTTACATATAGATATTCCTAATAAGGAAGGTCAAAGAATATTGACATCTTCCACCCAATTGATAGAGGTTTATCTTTATTCTTCTTCCCAAACTTGACACTGAAATGGTTCATCTTCAGCCACACTTGTCGACTCGTCAATCGGATTGGTGCCTTCCCTTCTTCTTGGAAGCCATTGAATGCTTTTCTTTACTTACAATAATGATGATTCTTCGGTAAAAACCTACATTGACCAATGAAGACAGCCTTCTGGCTACGTGTTAGCTGAACAAATGAATTATTCTCCTTACATATCAGACATGCATACTGACCTTTCACACTATAACCTGCCAAGTTGCCATATGCCAGAAAATCATTTATAGTACATAATAACATTGCTCTAAAAGTGAAATTTTCTTCACTATATGCATCAAATACTTCAACACCCATGTCTCACAAGAACTTCAAATCATTAGTCAAAGGTGTCAAATAAACATCAATATCATTCCTCGGTTGGTTTTGCCCTGAAATGAGTAAAGACAACATCATATACTTGTGTTTCATATAGAGACACAGATGTAGATTGTATATAACCAAAATCACCGGCCATAAACTGTAGGTGCCTTGATTGTGTGGATTCATTCCATCTGTAGAAAGCGCAAGGCGCATATTTCTTGCTTCTTTACCAAATTCAAGGAACAAGCCATCAATCATCATCCATTGTGGAGAGTCAAATGGATGTCTAAGAAGCCCATCATCTATCTTCTCATCAGCATGCCATCTCAAGTTCTTGGCATCTTCAACATCATTAAACATCCAACTTAATCTTGGTATTATAGGAAAATACCATAAACCTTAACAGGCACATTGTTCGTCTTGTATCGTGCTGCTTTGCATTTAAGATTAGGATAACTATCCAAAGACATATTGTCATTGTGAAATAAAATACAATCGTTAGGGCATGCATGTATCTTCTCATAACTCATGCCCATAGAAGAAAGAATCTTCTTTGCTTCATAGGTACGATTGGATAGAATGTTGTCATTAGGAATAATATCCTTTACAAGTGTCAATAATTCCATGAAACTCTTATTACCTCATATGTTAGGTAATTTTAAGTTGTACAACCTTAAAGTAGCAGATAATAGAGTAAATGTCTTAAAATCACCGTACAAAGGTTTCTCCGAGTCATCCGATAACTTCTCAAACATTTTTGGACAATCCTGAACACTTCTTCAACCTTTTAAGTTATCTCCTCTAATGAATGCCCCTCATAGTTCTTAAATGATGATCCACTAATTTCCCTCCTATCATCCTCATTATCATATATAGAATCTGTTTTACCATGTCATATCCAATAAGTGTAACTTGTATCAATTCCATACACAAACAAATGATCTCTCAAATCATCAGCATTGACACGCTAAATATGAAAACTGTTCAAACAAGGACAGACTATTCTACTAGATTCTCGAGCATGTTCAACTACAAACTTAATGAAAAACTCCACTCCTTCGATATATTCTCTAGACAAATGATTTGTAGATATATCCCATGAAAAAGTAATTATAACAAATCAATTGAATTATAAGTTTAATAATTCACAAATCGCTCATGCTTGGAAAGAATTAATCTCAAATGTATCATGCTATTCTGTATATATATATATATACGAATCATGCTAACACGTTTCCAAAAAGATATTAATACACAAACTGTTCATATTTAGAAAGAGTTCATATATATATATATATACCCATACATACATAGCAAAATATTATACAATGGTTCAAATTACAAAATATATACATACTACAGGATTAAAGCAATAGCAGCACTATATACATCAAAAGGTTGCTACATCCCAAACACCTAAATAAGAAAAACTCATAACCGTAAAACTAAATCCCCTTGTAGCCTCATCAAGCCAGACTAATAATTATAACTCTCAAAGTCTACTCATCAAGATATTTCATCCGATCCCTACCATCATCGCTAGAGAGTTTAGTCACAGATACTCTAGGGTAACTAGGGTGGATACTCGGAGGCAAGCTATGACGAAACCTCAACTCATCATAAATGACCATCGGCTCTCTCGATATCCTATCATACTCTTTGGCAAACACTTCACCTTTAATAAATCTCGGGTGTGGTGCATCAATATGGTGGACAAACTAATGCAAAAAAGTAGATGTAGCCAAAGATCATGGCTCTATTTGAGGTAGGGTCAACAGTAGGTGATATTATCTGAAATGGAAGGGGTGATAGGATGTGCCACTCGCATACAACCGACCTAGCTCATTATATAACCATATGACATGAGTCTGTAGATATGCATGTGGCACTATGCATAGATATGGTGGAGGGTATGCCATCTCACTACCTACAAATGAAAACCACTAAATCTTATCATCAAGGTTGTTCTTGAAAGGATCTAAATTACATAATATGTAAACTAATCTTCAACTAGCTAGACAAATGATAAATATATTCTACCAGATATTAACCAATTATGTAAAGCTAACAACATACCCACATAAGATACTCATTATAAAACTTATAATCTTGAATTGATTTTTTTTTATTTCTCAATTGAATAAAACTTATAAATATGTCATTAAATATCAAGAAAAGATAAATTATCAAACAAATCCTTTTATTTACCCCCACTACATTTGTCAACGAGTTAAGTTGAATCACACTTCCTCTTATTATACTCGACATATTTAAAATAAGGACATAATCTTTAGTTATATATTTAACAAACCGACGAAACATCAAACTATCATCAAATTGTTCAAGCTACGCATAGTAAAATAAAGTAGATATTAATAAGATAATATATATTGGTTAAGTATAATAATATGATATTATTAAAAGTAGGGTTGAGAATAATGTATATAATAGTTTGTTATAGGAGAACATATTAATTATTATATTCAGTATAATAAATGCTAAACCCAAACCCAAACCCAAACCCTAACCTTAACCCTAATATATTATAATAAAAACCAAGGCTAAACCTCATAAAACCCTAATACTAAACCTATCAAACTATAATTAAACCCTAAGAAATCCTATATCATCATCATCATCATCATCATCATCATCATTATTATACATAATTATTCCTCTTTATTTAATTATTCACTTTTATATTTAGTATAATAAATGCTAAACCCTAACCCTAATAAATTATAATAAAAACTAACTCTAAACCTCATAAAACCCTAATCCTAAATATATCTAACTATAATTAAATCATAATAAATCCTATATTATTATTATTATTATACACAATTATTCCTCTCTATTTAATTATTCACTTTTATATTTAGTATATTAAACACTAAACCCTAACCCTAACCCTAATAAATTATAATAAAATTAACCCTAAACCTCATAAAACCCTAATCTTAAACCTATCTAACTATAATTAAACCCTAATAAATCCTATATTATTATTTTTATACCCAATTATTCATCTCTATTTAATTATTCACTTTTATATTTAGTGTAATAAATGATAATTTTATATTTAGTGTAATAAATGCTAAACCCTAAACTTAACCCAAACCCCTAATAAATTATAATAAAACCTAATCCTAAACCTGGGCAACTATAATTAAACCCTAATAAATCCATTATTATTATTATTATTATTATTATTATTATTATTATTATTATACACAATTATTCCTCTCTATTTAATTATTATGTTTATTAGTTAGTATAATAAATGATAAACCCTAACCCTAACCCTAATAAATTATAATAAAAAGTAACCTTAAACCTAATAAAACCATAATCCTAGACCTAGGTAACTATAATTAAACCCTAATAAATCCTATATTGTTATTATTATTATTAATTTTATTAAAAATATTATTATTATACACAATTGTTCCTCTCTATTTAATTATTCACTTTTATATTTAGTATAATAAACGTTAAATCCTCACCCTAATAAATTATTATAAAAACTAACCCTAATCCTAAACCTAGAAACTATAATTAAACCCTAATAAATCCTATATTATTATTGTTATTATTATTAAAAATTATTATTATTATTATACACAATTATTCCTCTCTATTTAATTATTCACTTTTATATATTCTTTATTTTCCATATCTATTTAATCCTCATCAAATAAAAATTATCAACATGCATCTCTAATTAAAATTTTCATTTAATGATGTGAATATGTAAAATATATTTTTATTTCATTATATGAAATTTCCTATTTCTTATAGTGTCCTATACTTATTAATGAAAATGTATGTGTGTGTATGTGTATATATATAGTTTTTACGAGTGAGATTACTAATAATTTTAAGTATTTTATTTCTCTTTGTAATTAAGCACTTATGAATGTTATATATATATATAAGGTTTCGGCCAACACATGCATATGTTAATATATAACAATACTGACAAATTTAACAAAGAACAACAACATTTCTACCAACACATTCAACAACAACAAATTATAATTTTCAATAACAAACAACACAACCTGCATCAACATGCTTGAATTTATATATATAAGAAGAGAAAAAGCTATGCGCAGAAGAAAAAAAACATACGTAAAAAGAAGTGGCATCGAGCAAGAGGAGAGAGGTGACCACCTACGAGCATGGTGGAGGAAGAAGGAAGAAGTGCTGGCAAGGTGCGGAAGAATGGCAACACATGCAAAGCGGAGAATGACAGAGGTGTGGTGATGCAAGAGAAAGAGTGGTGTAAGGAAGAGGAGAGTTGGTGGTGCAAAAGAGAACAAGTGGTGGTTTCCCTGAGTTGAGAGGAGTCAGAGTGGTGGTGGTGTGAGGATTTACATGAGAAGGAGAGTAAGAGAGGGAAGGTGCAGAGTTTAAATTTTTTGGCATGAAATAGAACTGAACAAAATAATAGACAGAACGTTGGGTATTAATAATGGTTGTTGAAAGAACCGTTATTAAAACTTCTCAGCCTTTTGAAAGCAGTTATCATATAAACTATTATTAAAGGAGCTTTTAATAATGGTTTTTCATATACCGTTATTAAAACTACCGTGTGAAATTTTAGTGTTGGGATTTTAATAACGGTTTTGAACTATAACCATTATCAAAACTATCCCGTGCATTAATTTGTACGCATTTGGTAATGTTTTCCTAACCACCGTTATTAATGTCATGTTATTATTTCCCGTTTTCGTAGTAGTGTATGTTCTCTTTGTGATTTTTTCTCTTAAAATTCATATATGTGTGATTCATCTTTAATAAACCCTCTTTTGAGAGATATTGCATGAATTAATCAAGAGAGTTCTATCTTATGGTGTGTTTTGCATATTTAAGGAAACCACATTCATATCTAAAATCAAAACCCTATGCCATTCATCATCAATTAGCATCCATCATTATCAAAATTTAACCACATTTATTGATTCACCATCTCCCATCAATATTCATCATTAATTTTACTATATTTAATCTTTATACTTCTAACCCACATCAATTATGATAAGCTTACTACTTTTTAATGGTATAACAAGGTAAGAGACATTTATTTTTGCCCTCTAACATTTGTAGTAGTTGTGAATTTGTCCCCTTATCCATACCACCATGGAAAACCTAGCTCTTTTTCTTATTGAATATAAGCCTAAATTGAGAAGAGAATGCATCAACTATTTTTGATAACTTGAGTATATTTTTGCTATTGTAATTAGAGAAATTAATAGATCATTAACAAAAGAAAGCCTATGATCTTTGCTCTTTTACATGTATGATACCCTTTGAACTTCTTGTCAGTCCACAATCCCTACAAAAGCCTATGGATATATTTTTATAATAACAAAAAGCAAGTAGAGAGAGATGAGATCTCATTATCTTAATCCCTTAAACAGAGTATAGTAATCAACTATACGCAAACACACAACCATGATAAGCTTAATGAGTTATAAAGAAAATCTCAGACCATGTAACACTTGTTTATTAAAGCACTATTCAACTGAGTTGTAGGCATTCCTTAAGTTAAGTTTTAGCATAAATCTAAGAGATATATTCCTTTAATTATAGCACTAGACAAGTTTATGTGCTAGTAGAATTTTATTGCCAATATAATAACCCTCTTTAATAAAGGTAGCTTGTGAAGAATCAATAATGGATGAAAGGATAATTTAAATTCTGTCTGCATGGACTTTGGAGATGATTTTATATATAACATTACACTATGCTATATGATAAAATTATTCTACCTTGTTAGGTGCATTTGCTTTGGATTTTAGTATGAGAGTTGTAACATTAAGGTTTCTTGGTAATGTATTGGTATTGAGAAGCTCTTGCATCTTCATATAAATGTGTCCCCAATAATATTTCAACATTCCTTAAAGAAAAAAGGTATTGAAACTAACAAGCTCTAGAGCCTTAACATTTCCCATTCCATATATGCCTTTTTAACTTCTTCCATGTGACAAGAACAAGCAATAATATTTGTTCATCCACTATAAGCATGTGCCCCCAACAAACAATTCAAGGTGTAAGTGAGCTTCAGATATGTTAGAGCATCCCACTAGGCTCTTATAGATATCAGTGAAGAGTTGTAGAATTAATGATTTACATGTGACACTATCAGCTTAAGCATCCTTCATAGTATGTGTAACATCCTCAGTTGATACGACCACGCGGGGCTACCTAGGAGCACTTTTGGATTGATCGACTGGCCCCACAGATCAACATGAGTCCTTTCCGTGTGCTTTGTCTTCACTCATGTGCTTCCTAAGAATAAAAATTACTCCACGGCCAGTACGCTTAACCGTGGAATTCTTAGGATGAATTCACCAAAAGGATGGTATAACATGTTGATATAAGTAGCCAAATCAATCCTTATAACACTCCGTTCAATTTGAGGTATTACATTCACCCCACTCAAAAAATGCAATGTTCTTGTTGCGCCTCAACAACTAACTATCTCAATATATTTTACCCCAAGAATTATCCTACTAGGTGGCTGACTAACTTATTCAAGTTTAGCTCACGGTCACCGTTTTGCTCTAATACCATTTGTAACACCCCGAGTCTATACGACCATGTGGGGACTACTTTGGAGCACTTTTATATTTATTAGCTAGCCCCACAGATCAACACTAGTTCTTTCATTGTGCTTTGTCCTCACTTATACACTTCTCAAGAAAATTTTAGAAACTTTTTGAAGCTTCCTAGGAAGGTCACCCATCCTAAAATTTTACTCCATGACCAACACGCTTAATTGTATAGTTCTTAGGAACAATTCACCAAAAGGATGGTATACCATGTTGATATAAGTAGCCAAATCAATCCTTATAACACGTTGCTCAATTTAAGGCATTACAGTATGCACCTAGTTTCCTAACCAGTCTCCACTCATAGTGGCATGTGAAAAATTTGGTGCTCTTGTCCTCTAGAATCAGCCATTATATTCTAGATTTTTTTTATAGAAACTCTATTCACAATTGAAGTAGTGCTACACCTACTTCAAAGCTTGTGTCTCTTGTTGAATAAGTAAGCCACTAATAGAGTCTTAGCTAATTGTGTGTTGTATAGGCTAGAGGTAAGACCAATTTATAATTACATTTTCATGAATAGAGCTACATTACACTTGATTTAATTACTTCACCTTGGGTTTCATTAGTTTCAATTTCCTTTCAAAGGAAGTTATGATAGTACTAGTAATGAAGTACTACCATATCTCTTGAACTATAGGTTTGAAAGTGTTATCCCTTTCCTATATTTTATAAAATATTTATGACCTCTTGATTGGTTTGTAATTTTCACCCAATTAGAGGATAAAAAATGAATGGTTAGGGACCGATAAAGTCTTAAATTGAGCCTACATAGATGGAATACTACTAAGGTAAGCTTCATTTTCCAACTTATTACATATTCTACTATCACCTTATTATTGATTAGACCATGAAATTTGATAGCCAGTGTATATGATATTAGTTAGAAAGATGGATCGGTGGTAATCTCTAAAGTCATCCATATCACTTTGATTAGGGGATCTCTATTTAGTTTTACTTGATTTCACAGTATGATGTTAACTCTTCAATATCTATGGAGTAATGATTTAGTTACTCAATATCCAATTATATAGTTGCGTGCTCCCATCACCATGGTTTAGACCAAAGATAATGGTGACGTGGAAGCTAAAATCATATGCTAATATCTTAACTCAATAGGTAATACCTTGATTACAAGATAAAATCAAGGAAACATTCAATTTTTGTGTATGCCAACACACCTAAATTTTACCATTAAGATGATATTCATAGTTATAGATCTAGTGTTACTATTTTAAATGTATTTTCTTATATTATTTTCCTTTCTTATTTTCACATTCTTTCTCAACCAACCCAAAAAGTCAATTTATTCATTTGTAAGCATATTTTTATTTCCTTTTTTTGGTGCTTATCTACTAAGCCTCTAATGTTCCACTAGTCACTCATTATGCTAATTGAATCTAAATATCCAAAACACAATTACATCTCAAACAATAAGATAATGAAAATAAGGGTTCTTTGTAGAAGGGAGGGTGGTGGTGGTGATAGTGGGTAACATGGATTGTATTTTACCATTCACCACCTCATGTTTCTTATTAGTTTCACTCAATTGTTCTTCACGTTGTTATGAATGAGATGAAACTTCTTACATTGTAAGCACATATGGGTCTTCTAGTCATACACTATTGGCTACTATACCATATAAGAATATAAAGTTTTAGTTGAGATAGTGCCTAATACCTCTTTTTGATCATCTGCCTCTATTGGTAGTCTAGGAAATGAGACATAAGGCTTAGAGGTTGTATCAAATTGAACACAAGTTGGCATGCCCACATAAATAGCAATTCAACTATGTGAGTCTTTGGATCATGGAGAGTGGCAAGCCAAATAATTTGTCCAGATCTTGATATATTGAAACCTCTCTATTTTGAATTCAAACTCCTTTGTTTGCATCACCTACAATAGAAGGTATCCCTATAAACTCCAATAAAGAAAGTGTAGTATTTTATCACAGTCATACTCAAAGAATAACTAAAGGAGAAAGAAGTCATCATCATGTAGACGAATTTGAGGTAGTGTGAAATAATTCTAGTTCAATTTCACATAACTCACCATATATGGGAAGGAAGGATATATACCAAATACATATCCTATAACAGAATTTTGCCATTGTTTTGCTTTGTGCTCTAACTAAAATTCACATATTTTTACTAATGGTCCATTTTGCAATACCAGGGGGACTGTATTTCAATTAAAGCACATGTTTTCGTTTGCAATTGTTACATAATTTTCCTTTCTAAGTTGATGGAGGTGAATCTTCTTATACCTTTTTTT
Source organism: Tamarix austromongolica (assembly GCA_039764185.1). Taxonomy (NCBI): domain Eukaryota; kingdom Viridiplantae; phylum Streptophyta; class Magnoliopsida; order Caryophyllales; family Tamaricaceae; genus Tamarix; species Tamarix austromongolica. The sequence goes on along the minus strand of CM077810.1, from coordinate 101,039,964 downwards.
TTGTGAAACTAAGGTTATCTTTGGTTGTTGCTTCTTTGTATTACCATGCTCAAGATGAGGTGTTGATCTATGTGAAGGTATCCCTAAACCTTTTGAAGTCGATGGAGGAGGAATCTTCTTCCCACTCACCTTTTTTTGACATAGAGCTCATCTAGCCCATATTTGTGTGTTTATCACTTATAACAACAATAATGGGTTTTTGAGTATTAATCAAAATAACTTATTCCAATCTTTCCATTACCGATGCTATAGTTGGTTTTCCTTCCTTAGAGCTACCATTAGTGCCCCCTAAAGTAGCAGAATCATATGCATTTCACTTATTTCGAGTCACTAGTTGTTACAATTTCTTAGAAAGCATATTCTAGCGTATGTAAAACCTTCAATCTACTGATGTGTTACTTTTTCTTGTTTATATTTTCTGGCTTTTATGTAGTGTGATAACACTTTTTCAGAACATCCATTTTACTCCATAAGATGATCTAAAAGTATTATTCTTTCAAAAAGCTTTTTCTCCATCCCAAATGTACTTTACAAGAGTTGGAAAATATGGAAAAAATTATTTTAAGCTCATTATTGACATACCAAATATACAGATTGTGGACCCATTGGATGATGTGATCTCATCTAAAAAATTCAACATGTTTAAGTTGTTGTTATTATTATTATTATTATTAAACTAATGTTAGTGCATAGTTAATATATATTTTTGTGGCTTTGTCACTACTATTACTATTATTACTATCATTAAATTTATAATTTATTATGATTAGTATTAAAATTTTACGAATCTAATAAAATTTAAACTAATCAAAATAAGCCAGTAACAACATAGGGGGAAAGCATAAACTGACGTGAAAACACTTTTCACACCTTTCCCACAATACGTTGTAGAGCTTAAGGGTGTGCATTGTCGGATATCCGTATTCGAATGGATATTTTTTTTTTGGATATTTGATCCGATCGGATATTCGATATCCTATATCCGAATACACCGGATATCCGAAATATTGGATCGGATTTCGGATATATCCAATTATTGAAAAAAATATCCGATTATTAAATTTACATATATAATCTTTAACTAAAAAAAATTATGCAGACACACTTGTTTAATTATTCAGCCTGCATACAAAAAGATAAAATACATGATTAATCATATCCATACAAATTAGCGATCAAGATTTGTAAACAATGACACTCTAAAACCGTGGAACGACCTAAGTTAAGAGGCTAAATAAATTTAGAAGTTTTTTTCCTAGTTTAGGTGATTGCGTGTGTGTAAGCTATGACCTATTTGATTATTTGTAAAGTGTGGATGTTTACTTTAGACTTTAGTTTAGTAAATTATTGTTGAACTTATGTATTATAATAATAAAAATGATCCAAACTTGAAGATTGAAAGAAAAAAAATCAAATTATAAATTAAATTATGTCTAAATATAACTAACTTATTCTTAAAATCAAATATTTTGTAAGGATCAAATTATCCACTAAAAAATTAGATCGAATATCTAAATTTTTAAATTAATTTTTTTAAATATTGGATCGATTTTTTAAATTTTCTTTTTTTTTTTGCACTAGAGCTAATTTAATTCGAAAAGGTTAAAAGGGAGTTCGTAGCTCCTCCACAAGGAAGTTCCGTAGACGATCGGTCTAAACCGGGCTCTCTGATGTGAATGCCCGTCGTAAGATAGTGTGGGTAGCCACGTTAGCAGAAAATAAAATGGGTGGCCACGAGCCCCTGAGCCTGTCAGGGTCGTACGGTCTACTTCTTCCCTCGCATTACAAGACTCAAATCCGTGGGCCAGTAGACCCCCGATCTCCAACTTCTACGCTCCTTTCGGCCTATCTTGGCACGCATATTCTTAGTGGCCACGTGACAGCTCGTGGGAACAAGTCGAGGATGGAGACGTTCAGTACCGCCCTGTACAGTAGAGTTACTAAAAATTTGCAGGAATCCAATTTAATTTCAGCCATTAAAAAACATAACTAGCTCATCAATTTGGTCTACAGAATTCAGTACCACTTGAATGAGAATGTAGCTGGCCCCTCATCATAAAGTAAGCGTGCCAATCTAATTGATCGTTGGGCGTTTTCCGAAAACCCAGAGGAGGAGGGTGGAGGGTATCTGGACACTTGCATCAAAATGCGGGATTGTAGTACAAAAACCGAATCAAATCCGCGGATTCGATCGACAAACATCTTTTGAAGTCCTCAGAAGCCTAAACCTGGTTAACATAGGTTGAACTAATAAAAAAATAGTGGTAAAATCATCAAGAGTTAGTTAAAACTAACTATAGTTTAGTTTGCTATAAATTTTATATTTTCTAACATAGCATATATTGTTCACCTGACTAATTTAAGCTACTAATTTTACTAGTAAATTGGTAAAAATAGTGATGATATTGATTCAACGATCATTTGGTTTTTTAAATTATGGATAATACATTTATATTATTTCTTTTATTTGTTGTCAAAATTGACAGGCAAGTGTTTGATAATTCCTAACTAAGAAGGAAATGTTATTGAAATTTCAAGAGAGAATCTTATAATTAAGCTAATTGCGCGAGAAAAAATTTTTTTTTTCTTAAAACTTAAGTCACTTCAACTTACAAAACAAGATAAGCACATAACTAGCTTGCTAAATGCAACCCTAGTAGAATAAGCATAAGGGTTTGGGCCTCAAACTAATTATGTAGAAAGAAAGGACCAATACTAATATCACCTAGTGATTTGAAAGTTGAGTAGTTGAGGAACCTTTGTCTGATAACCTCATTTTTGATATCATCTAATCTTAGAATAAATAGATACGTTTAATTCAAGTATAAAAGTTGTTTAAGTAATAATGATGTTTGACAACTTATCTGATATGAAATAAATTAATATATATTGAAATTTTTTTTATACTAAATAGTGGCACTGGGTATATTTAATATGGGTATAAAGATAAAAACATAGAATCGTTTGAATATTTAATAACAAATAGCAGGAAATACTTATGAAGTAATGACATGTAATAGATAATATAGATAGTAAAGTTTTAAAAATAATATATAAAATAAACGACATAAATTCTATATAAAATAATAATATAGATAACAAGGGTGGTGCCAAATAAACACTCCATATGCTTACCTTGTACTTTTGACATTTGATGCATTCATTTGATAATTTTTTTTATAATTAGAGAAACACTAGACAATTAGGATTGCTCAATTCAAGTGGATAATCAAGTCTCTCCCAATCCACTCTTTTTACCCCAAAGACCCACCTCACTACAAAAAATTAAGATTTTAACGACCAACAATTTTCGCCATTAATGGCGAAATTTTGGTCGCTAATGTCAATAACGACTAAACAAATTGTTGGTTGTCAGTGGTCGTTATTGCTCCCTTGCTAAAGGTATTAACGACTAACCGAAATTTTTTGGTCGCTAAAGCAATAGTGACTTTAGCGACGACATATAACATTAGTCGTTAAAGCAATAGCAATAGCATATAATGTTGGTCGTTAAAGCAATAGCGATGGCATATAACGTTGGTCGCTATAAACAATAGCAACAACGAATAATGTTGGTCGTTATAAGCAATAGCGATGAACAAAATACACCGTTGTAAATAATGTTAGCGACTAATTTCACACTAATAATGATTAATTTTTCTTTCGCTACTAAAATCCTTATACCTATATGCATATATATATCTTTTAACACATGGATATAATTTTCTAAATACTTGTCTACAAACATTAAACTAAATATTCATATAAATATTTTGTATCAAATATTTGGTACCATAAACTATATGATTAAATATAAATATATTACAAAAGAGTTACAGGATACCATTGTATTACAAAAATATCATGATAAGCAGCCACCTAAAAATTAATCGTTAACGAATCTAATAGACTTAGTCAACTTGTCAAAATGAGTTGGATATGCAAAAACAGAAATATAAAAACAATGATTAATATAAATATCAAATAAATAATGATATATCATATCAAAACAAAAGAAAAAACATCATGCCAAACAATAAAGGTGAGCCCTTTTGCTTGCATTTTTCATTGGTATAATTATTATCTATCACTTCATAGTTGCAAGTGTTATAGGAAAATTTGTGGCTATGAAACTCTTCAAAGCCAAGAAAAGAGTTATCTGTTAACAAAGTTAATCAATCTTACATTGCAAGACTTGAAGTAATACATGTACAGGTATATTAATGAGATGATTATTTAATTTTATTTTGTCCAATTGATTAAAAGGTTTAGATCGATATCCTACATTCACGAAATTATTTTTTCTATTACACATACTAGAATATGGGCTATTTTATCTAAGGTTGATAAGATCAAACTAGATGGTATAAAGGTAATGCTTTCTTTTGATATTAAGTATATTTTTTTCATGATTTCTTCCAACGGTAAGTAGAGTTTTCATATAAGTTTATTTTTTTAAATTCATCTCAGTAGACTAATTATCTACTATTATATTATGAAACCGATTTCAAAAGTTAAAGGATTGGAAGGCCAAAATGGCATTGATGGACACATTTTCAGTAATTGGGTCATCAATGATCCTTAGGATTAGAGTATACAATAGTATTGTTGTTATATGCTTAGGGCTTATAAGCTCATTATCTTGAAATAGAAGATATGATGATCTCATCTAAATAAGTGTGTGTATGATGACAACCGTTACTAAGGAGATTATGTCATCTTTGTTAAGGGTGATTTTGGGTGCGAGTGGTTTTCAAATACGTAAAGGATTTCTCTTGAACAAAGACTCTTCAAAAATATCAAAGGGGCATAAAATGACTCAGAAAGTGTGTTAAAGTGGCAGATACAACTTGCAGACATTATTTGATGATAACTGTGGAAACATGATTGGCAACCAAGTTACCAATCAACAATAGATTAAACTATCTTACAACAAAAATATTATCATTAGTTCAAGATCAATCCAACATGAAACAAGAGTAGTAGGTACTTATAGCTTCAAATGCTGAATAATAAGTGATGATACCAACAGGGCACAAGACATACCCTCATGGATCTGAATCTAATTTGCAAATGACATGCACAAAGACATAAAAGAGAGGCAGATTCATAGTATCTTATTAAAAAGGTGAAAACTCGTGCATATGGTATTTTTTCGTCACCACCAATTTCATCCAAAATAATCAAATGATAAAAAAAATGAGTTTTAATACTCTCTGGAAGGTGAATTGCTAAGTACCTAATATGAAAATATATGGGAAAGCCCAAGCTGAAACAAAGATCAAAGGCATTACTTTTAATGGCCTCGTCAGTGCTAAATCTTTCAGATACGTTGTTTCTATTTTTAACATCCTGGAGCTCTAACTATTCAAGGTAAAGTAGGAACATACTAGTTCACAACCTTAAAGAGAAACAAACATGTAATATTGTGGACTAAATAACAATGATTGGAGACAAACCATCTACAGTTCTTCCAATTAAACAAAGATGAAAGTGAGAAAATGACATCTAGAAAGCTAGTGAATATTAAATAGAGAAAAACTGTGGGAAATCATTCCCCACCACCACATTGAGAGAAAAACAAAAAGACTTACCTGAATTAATGCAACAAAACTTGGGAAAGCCCAAGCTGAAACAAAGATCAAAGGCATTACTTTTAATGGGCTTGTCAGTGCTAAATCTTTCATATACTTTGTTTCCATTTTTAACATCCCGGAGCTCTAACTATTCAAGGTAAAGTAGGAACATACTAGTTCACAACCTTAAAGAGGAACAAACATGTAATATTGTGGACTGAATAACATACTAGTTCTTCCAATTAAACAAAGATGAAAGTGAGAAAATGACATCTAGAAAGCTAGTGAATATTAAATACAGAAAAACTATGGGAAATCATTCCCCACCACCACATTGAGAGCAAAACACAAAGACTTACCTGAATTGATGCTCCTCCTCTTCCATACTATGTATGTTGAGCTTTTATTACCTGTTTTAAAATTCTATGTCAATGTTGTTAAAAAAATGTCAATGTTGATAATCATCATATTCTTTATCTAATTTTATCAACTTGAATGATTATGAAATTCTTAAATGAATTAACATAGAAAATAATCTAAGGACATCAAAAAGAGATTATACAACAATATAAAGTAATGAAGAAAACTTTCAGCACCACCATCCATCAAAACCCTTCCTAATATTTTACTTTCAAGATAACATCTATCGTATACTCAATTGATTAAAACAATAAATGAAAGATCCAATTTAATATAATTAGGGTTTTTTTAGCCCGGACTGCAAATTTGGTCAAATCTTGCTAAAATATTTAAATTGGCATGTCAAAAATGAAATTAAACATAATATAATGCAAATTATATAATCAGTTGAATAAAATAACTCGATTACAAAATTCAATTTAAATCAGCAATAATTTTGACCTAAGGATTCAATTCCGATTAATTTCGCACAAAATTTTCAAATTGATAGTTCTAATATGAAATTAGATACATTTTAAAACATCTTATAAATTTAATTTATCTAAAATAGCTAAATCGGATAAAATCGAAAAATTTGGATATAGTCGGGTCATAAATCTAATTTTCACAAATCAACCATAATTAATACAATTAACCATTCCAAACCACTCATACAACACACACACACACACACAATTAAACAACTAAATTATCTTATCATAAGCTAATTTATTTAAAATTAATCAAAATAGAAGTTAGGGTTTGAGTATTTATACCAAATGAATTACAGCGAAATTCGAGGGAGTGAGGGGTGTTGGAACTTCACCGGTGGCCAAGGACCACTTGCCTGTGAAGAGCGGAACTAGAGGTAGAAGGACAGTGGTGTGTCGCGGCTGTCCTCGTGCGTTGCTAGCGGCTGCTGCTACTGCTCCGCTGTTGTTGTGCTAGAGGACGACAACGAGGAGCTAGAGCAAGTGTGGTGGTGTGCTCAAGCAGCGGTGGTGCGGCTTGGGTTGAAGGCGCAGAGCAAGAGGAGGCCTAGGTTGGGGTCTTCAAGCCTCGAGGGTTAGGGGCTGAAAGTTAAAATGATATAAAGGGGTTAGCTGGCGCGCTGGAGAAATGTTTTTGGGTTTTTTTTATATAAATTTTAAGAAGTTGAGGGGTTTAAGTATTTTTTTTATTACGTTTTATTTTTTTAGATTTTAGAGATTTAAAAAAAAATATATTATAAAACATATATATATATGGAACTTAAATATTCTTAGCAATAAATAAATTAATGATTAAAGATAATAAATTATATTAGTCGCAATAAATATACCAATGACGATGACTGTTGATAGTGGTCATTAATAATATATTAATAACGACCGAAATAAAAATTGGTCGTTAATGTACCAGTTTGTTGTAGTATTTTATACTATCACACAAGATGATCAACAGGCAAAGACAAACACATAAAGTGGAATCCCTTACACACTACTCCTCAGAGTAGTACTTAGACATGATGAACCACATTATTAATTCTGTAATCAAAATTGTCCTTCTTGATCCAAAATTTGATCCTCATATTGACTAATAACACTAGTCAACAATACATATTTGTTGGTTCTTGAACACTATTTTATTTTTTTACTTCCATATCACTCTAATTATTTGAAAAAACTACACTATTCAAGATTTGTCATCTTAAACCCTTATTTAACCTCCTAGCCAAGCTAAAGCACTATTAACTATAGACCTTGTTATAACCTATGTGTATCCTAGCCAATCACATACCCCATATCATATTCTTCTCATCACCATGCGATGAAGGATAGATGATTAATCGCCTCTTGCTCAACTCTACAAAAGGGACACCCCAAGTCAATGTTGTTAATGAGTTGATACTTAGCAAGTTTATCCTTTGTGTATAGTTTGTATATGCTGGATGACAAACCATGTAATGAGTTTAATCCTAGGTAGGACAATGCCAATCTAGATTCTACAACAATCCCTATTAACCCTTCTACCTTCACTAGTTATATGGTAAGAAGTCTCATATGAAGAGTTAAATGTATAAATCCTATATTATTATCATATTTTCAGCTAACTATGTCTATCCTATCTCTACATGAAATGAGTTATCTAATAATTTGTCCCAACTTCTCTGATTACTCTTCCTCCCAGATAAAGAATATTATTTTCCAAGTTAGGTTCTAATGCCACACCACACTATCCTATACTCTGATATTTGCAATCTTTTCCTCCTATTGATTTGATACTAAGATCAGTCTAGGAAATATTTGTTTCAGGGTACCCTACTCCATCCACTTATCATACCAAAATATGACTCTACATTAATCCTTTAGATCAACCATTATAATACAAACCCGACTAGCCGGATCGTACTCGATCCGTTAAACGGGGGTCGGGGACGTACTCGTCTCCCGCTGAACCGGAGTAATCTCTGAATCAAACGTTGATACTTCAACGGATTTGGTGCGAATTAGTAGGAAAACCCAAGAAATTTCATTCCAAAAACCTTCAACCTTTACAAGCAAACCCCGCCCAATATATATGACGGGAATCGAGCACCAAAAGGAAGGGGGAGAGGGCAAAGGTGAGAAAAACAGTTGACCTAGGGCCTCAGATTTGGTGTCAGGGACAAGATCCGGGGCAGGCAAGGGTGGACGTGCGTCGATGGTGACCTGCAACGGTCATCGACAGGGAAAAAAGAGAAACGGGGTCGAGCCACCAAGAGAGGAACAAAAGAAGGCGATCGGCGCTCCCCGAAGGAGGAAGAGGACTTAAATAAGTGGGTAATTAGGGCACGACGGGTCACCCGCCGATTGGACCAAAACTTGGGCTTGGGCTCAAGTTTTGGCTCAATCCAAACTTAGCTTAAAAGGAGGTTAACGCTGTTCTCCTATTTTCATTAGATTCAGGAGGCGATTATAACGGGATAATACCGATCCTGAATCCAATGCAAATAGGGAAACACGACTAAGTTACCCATACTCATTTAGGCTCGAGGGCGGCCATTGATAACCAACTCCGCCTAACCCGAGACTATCAATGGGATTTCCAAAAATTGGGGTAAAATCATCATCGGCCACTAAACACACACACCCTACAAAAATATTAATGTTCCAACCATGATTACACATGTTACACATTCAAGCTTAATTAATTACAAAAATACAGTTCAAAAGCGCTTCCGCCCCCGCTTGTTGCCTCCACTCCTCAATCTGGCTTCGGATCCCAACATACCCTGAAGATGGAAAATGTGGAATTATATGAGTGAGGAGACAACAGGGTTCGATTATCAAAAAGTAAAAGGAGAGGAGTAGTTGATGAAGTGCGGTTCGTATCATCCCCCCTTCTTTAGAGGGTTTCGTCCCTGAAACCTGCGCTAAGTGATCAAAAGGAGAGAGGTCAGAAACATTAAAAGTTGGGCTAATAGCGCCATACTTATCAGGAAGGTCTATTTTATAAGCATTGTCATTGATCTTTTCTAAGACAGTAAACGGGCCATCCCCACTTGCATCCAGCTTACTCTTGCGATGGGTGGGGAAACGATCCCTTCGTAAGTGTATCCAAACTAAATCCCCAGGCTGGAAGACAACCCTTTTTCTATGGTGATTAACTCGGGACGCCACGGCCTCATTTCGTATGTTAATCTGTTCAGCCACAGATTCATGTAGTTCTTTAATCATCTTGGCTCGTTTGTCAGCCCCCAAGGACACATATTGAGATGGGGGAACGGGAGAGAGGTCGAGGGGAGTTAAAGGATTGATTCCGTAAACAACTTCAAAAGGAGATTTACCAGTGGTGGAGTGGGAAGTCCGGTTATAAGAAAATTCAATGTGTGGCAACGCTGACTCCCACTGTCGTGAGTTATTGTCAAGAAAGGCTCGAAGCATATTGCCAAGTGTGTGGTTAACAACTTCTGTTTGCCCATCGGTTTGAGGATGGCATGAGGTCGAGAAAAGAAGTTTGGTACCTAGTTTCCCCCAAAGGACACGCCAAAAGTGGGATACGAGTTTAACATCACGATCTGAAACAATGGTCCTGGGAACTCCATGTAGCCTGAAAATATTTGAGGAGAAGTAGTCAGCAATGAGGGAGGCATCATTCGTTTTGTTACATGGAACAAAGTGGGCTATTTTTGAAAACCTATCGACAACTACCATAACTGAATCTTTGTTCTTGTTAGATCTGGGAAGGCCAAGAACAAAGTCCATTGACACATCTGTCCAAGGTTGGCTAGGCACAGGGAGGGGTGTGTAAAGGCCATATGGATGTGTTGTCGATTTGGCTCGTTTGCACGTCACACAATTGGAGCAAAAACGTTGCACATCTCTTTTCATGTGTGGCCAATAAAAGTGTTCTTTTAGGACGTCTAGGGTTTTGGCGTACCCAAAATGCCCCATTAAGCCGCCACCATGAGATTCAGATACGAGGAGTTCTCGGAAGGAACATCTAGGGACACACAAGCGACTTTCTCGAAAGAGGTAGCCATCATGGACATAAAATTTATCAAGGGAAGTATTTTGACATCTAGAGAATAAATCTCCAAAATCCTCATCATCGGAGTAGAGCAGTTTTAAATGGGAGAATCCTAAGAGCCTAGCATCCATAGTGGCCACAAGGGTGTGTCTTCGACTTAAAGCGTCGGCTACCTTATTATCTCCCCCCTTCTTATATTTGACAATGTAGGGGAAAGACTCAATAAACTCACTCCATTTGGCCTGGCGACGATTCAGCTTGTTTTGGGTTTTGAGATATCCCAAAGCTTGATGGTCGGTGTGAATAATAAACTCTTTTGGCCATAAATAATGTTGCCAAGTCTCTAAAGATTTGACAAGGGCGTACAACTCCTTCTCATAGGTAGGGTAGTTGAGACAGGCGTCTTTCAATTTTTCGCTAAAGTAGGCAATGGGTCGCTTTTCCTGGGATAGGACAGCACCGATGCCTACTCCCGAAGCGTCACAATCGACCTCGAAAACCTTTTCAAAGTCAGGTAGAGCTAGAAGTGGGGCCTTAACTAGTTTTTCTTTTAATTGATCAAACGCCTTTTGCTGGGCTATGGCCCACTTAAATTCTACGGATTTTTTGACAAGATCGTTGAGAGGGGCAGCAATGGTACTGAAGTGGGGAACAAACCTACGATAAAACCCGCACAACCCGTGAAAGCTCCGGACTTGCGACACATTTTGTGGTGTGGGCCAACCTTGAATGGCACTAATATTTTCCTCATCTACCCTAACACCATCCTTGCTAACCACAAAGCCTAAGAGTATAACCTCCTCAAGGCAAAAATTGCTCTTGGAGGGATTAGCAAACAAATACTCCTCCCGGAGCACACATAACACACTCCTCAAGTGTGATATATGCTCATGATAATTCTTGCTATAAATGAGGATGTCATCGAAGTAGACGACAACAAACTTACCGATGAAATTGCGCAAGACATGGTTCATTAATCGCATGAAGGTGCTGGGAGCGTTGGATAGTCCAAATGGCATAACAAGCCACTCATATAACCCAAAGTTAGTTTTGAAGGCGGTTTTCCACTCATCGCCGGGTTTCATTCGAATCTGGTGGTATCCACTTTTGAGGTCGATTTTAGAAAAAACGATACTCCCATTTAATTGGTCAAGCATTTCATCTAGGCGAGGGATGGGATAACGGTATTTGACTGTGATTTTTTTGACCGCACGTGAATCCACACACATGCGCAAACTCCCGTCCTTTTTTGGGACTAACAAAACAGGTACCGCACAAGGGCTCATGCTTTCCCGAACATGACCCTTTTCAAGTAATTCAGTGACCTGTTTTTTGAGTTCTTTAACCTCTTCTGGGTTGGCCCTATAAGCGGGGCGGTTGGGGATGCTGACTCCCGGAATGAAATCGATTTGATGTTCTATGCCTCTAAGAGGAGGGAGGCCTTTCGGAACTTCTTCCGGAAATAAGTCTGAGAACTCAGAGAGGAGATTTTGGACTTCAAGGGGGAGAGAACATGAAGGATCAGTGGAGGACTCGAGGCAATGTTTGTAGATTAAGATGTAGACAGGCATGTTTAGCGAGAAGGCCTGCCCAACATCCCTTTTCTGAGCAAAAAGGTTAGTATGCGGTCCGTTGTCTGACCCGAGGCGGTTATCAACACTAGTGGTGGAAGGCATTTTTCTATGGTCAAACTCATCCTTCAACTTGAGCTGGTCTTCCTTAACCTGAGATGGTGAAAGAGGTGCTAGGGTGTACTTCCTATCCTCCTTATAGACAGTGTATCGATTCTTGAATCCATTGTGTATGACTTTTCTGCCAAATTGCCAAGGACATCCTAGGAGGGCATGGCTAGCATGCATATGTACAACATCACACAAGACCTCATCCTCATATCTTCCAATTCGGATACTTAAGAGGACTTGTTTGTTAACTTTAACTTCCCCAAGCTCACTTAGCCACTGTAGTTTATAAGGACAAGGATGTTTAATGATTGGGAGGCCTAGTTTGTGGACCAACTCGGTACTGGCCACATTAACGCAACTCCCACTATCGATGATTAGGCTACCTTTAGTCCCATTGATATAGCAACGGGTGTGGAATAAGTTCTCTCGCTGATCGTAGGAGGGATCAGCCCTAACATTGGAGGCAAGGGACCTACGAATGACTAGAGACTCAGAAAGGGGTAACTCCATGTCCTCATCGCTTTCATTTCCTAGTTCCCCAAGCGTATTATCCTTTTCTTCCTCAGAATTAGAGACTAGTTCTCCGTCCCTCATCATCATGACCCGTCGGTTAGGGCATTGTGAGGCAATATGTCCATGGCCCAGGCATTTGAAGCATTGGACACTTCTGGAGGAGTTTGGTCTACTTGGGTTGACTACGGCTTTTCCTTTCTCACTTGGTAAAGGGAGGGAAGAAGTTGGAGCTTTATGGTCAGATCTCAGATTTGGGGGAGATTTCCAATGGGACGATTCAGGATTCCTAGAGAAGGATCTAGGTTGAGCTTGAGTTCGGGGTTTAGCCCTAGGATTCTTTATTTGCTTCTCAAGTTTTTCAACTAGGTTCAGAAGTTCATCCATTTCTACATAGGGATAGAGTTCTACAAGGTCAGCAATCTCGGGATTTAAACCTCTAAGGAACCTTGCCATTGTGGGTTCTCGGTCCTCATCAATGTTTAATTTGGCTAGACACATTTCCATTTCCTTATAGTATTCATCAACCGTTTTTGTTCCTTGTCTAAGGAATTGCAGGCGTTGATGCAAATCCCGATGGTAGTGGGAAGGGATAAAGCGTCGACGCATGAGGGATTTAAACTCAAGCCATGAGGAAATAGGGGGTTCACCGTAACGTTCTCTTTCCCTAGTAAGCCTACCCCACCAAGAACTAGCATAGTCCGTGAATTCAACAATGGCTAGCTTGATTTTTTTTATCGTCAGGATAATCATGGCAATCAAAAACTAACTCAATTTTTCTTTCCCAATCAAGATAGGCGTCAGGGTCATTCTTACCATTGAAATGTGGAATTTTTAATTTGATACTTCCTAGGCCCCGATCATGCCCATAATAATTTTGCCTATAGGTGCGATTAGGGGGGGGGGAGAGTGTGCATAACCTACGGACTCAAGATCGTTTTCTATTTGCTGATTATTATTTCCGGGTTGGTTGATGGTTCTCTCGTTGTTCTGATTATTAGCCATTTCAGCCCTAAGTCCACGGACCGTAGCATCCATGGTATTAAGTCGTTCAAGCATTGTCCTAACCATTTCAGCAATAGATTCACCCTCATCCATTATACCCTATAGTCTAGGTGGAGGCCAAAAGATTTGTCCGGTTTTAAGTCCTTTTTTTTTTCCAGGCAGGCAGCAAGAAAAGAAAATAAAAAGAAAAACGTCAGGTCATGCTTTCAATGAGAACGAGCAGGAATAATGCACAAGAAGCAACAAGGCAGATACGAAACCAAGCAGGACGGAGGAAAGCAGCAAACACTCAAGCAAGATAGGACCGAAACGGGGAAGGGATTAGGGCTTACAGACCAGGAATTAAAAATTTACAAGGCTTCCCTAATTAAATACAACCATACTAAAATTGAAGACAGAGAGAGAAAAAGAAAAAAAAGAAAAATTACAGCGAGGCCCCCGCCAAACGCGCCCTGGCTCGGGCGTTGAGTCAACTCGCTGGGTCGAACGAGTTCCCAGCCGAGTTAGCACGACCCAGTGAGTCCGGGCAGGTTGAACCGATTCCGATGTGGGTCCGGCTGAGTTGGCTCCGATTCACGCGGCCCAAGGTAACTCCACACAGAACGAACCACAAGGTTCGTTTTCGACAGCAAAATTCCCACACAAACAAGACAAAACGGGACAAGGCAAGAAAATAACATTCACGACAAGGAAAACAACCGAGGAAGGCATCCAAAAAGCACACATAGATCACAGCAGTGAGGATACATCATCGGGCGGATTTCGACTCCGTCCTCAGAGTTAAACCAAGTCAACATAACTTATCAGCTTAGATATACGAGTTCTGAAACGAGTTTACCCGAGTAGTCGATCCAGATGGGGGGGGGGGAAGTAACCGAGACTGGCTGCGGTTTCGTGCGGTGGTAGCGCTGTAGCGCCGCCTAAAGACACCGTTGGGCCACCAACTCGGAGTCGTTCCGGCTTCGATCAAGGCGCACCAGTGTCCCTACCATAGAGAAAACCCAAGGGTAAGTGTAGATCGAAGAACGTAAGAGAGAAACAAAAATTATCGAGAAAGATTCAGACTGAAGTACACCATTTGCGACGCCGATCGAGCAACTTAAGCTTTGATACCAGATAATACAAACCCGACTAGCCGGATCGTACTCGATCCGTTAAACGGGGGTCGGGGACGTACTAGTCTCCCGCTGAACCGGAGTAATTTCCGAATCAGACGTTGATACTTCAACGGATTTGGTGCGAATTAGTAGGAAAACCCGAGAAATTTCATTCCAAAAACCTTCAACGTTTACAAGCAAACCCCGCCCAATATATATGACGGGAATCGAGCACCAAAAGGAAGGGGGAGAGGGCAAAGGTGAGAAAAACAGTTGACCTAGGGCCTCAGATTTGGTGTCAGGGACAAGATCCGGGACAGGCAAGGGTGGACGTGCGTCGATGGTGACCTGCAACGGTCATCGACAGGGCAAAAAGAGAAACGGGGTCGAGCCACCAAGAGAGGAACAAAAGAAGGCGATCGGCGCTCCCCGAAGGAGGAAGAGGACTTAAATAGGTGGGTCATTAGGGCACGATGGGTCACCCGCCGATTGGGCCAAAACTTGGGCCTGGGCTCAAGTTTTGGCTCAATCCAAACTTAGCTTAAAAGGAGGTTAACATTGTTTTCCTATTTTCATTAGATTCAGGAGGCGATTATAACGGGATAATACCGATCCTGAATCCAATGCAAATAGGGAAACACGACTAAGTTACCCATACTCATTTAGGCTCGAGGGCGGCCATTGATAACCAACTCCGCCTAACCCGAGACTATCAATGGGATTTCCAAAAATTGGGGTAAAATCATCATCGGCCACTAAACACACACACCCTACAAAAATATTAATGTTCCAACCATGATTACACATGTTACACATTCAAGCTTAATTAATTACAAAAATACAGTTCAAAAGCGCTTCCGCCCCTGCTTGTTGCCTCCACTCCTCAATCTGGCTTCGGATCCCAACATACCCTGAAGATGGAAAACGTGGAATTATATGAGTGAGAAGACAATAGGGTTCGATTATCAAAAAGTAAAAGGAGAGGAGTAGTTGATGAAGTGCGGTCCGTATCACATTATGCTTGATTCTAGAAGGTTATCCTGCCTTCTAAGCTCCACAATATCTATCCAAGGTGTCATGCCTCATTCTACTCCTAAATTTATAGCCTTCAAAATTGGTTACACGAGTAGATGGACTTGATGACCCACTTCTATGATTTCCACTCTTTGTTGTAGAACCTCCACCACCAATTGAATATTAGAACACTATTCCTCATAGCCATATTTTTAACCCCAATCCACCAAATCTTCTAGGTTTTGTATCACACTTGAGCTTCCTAAAGGAAAATTATTTCTTTCCCCAATCCATGCCCAAAAGAAGTTCCTTTAAATATTGATGATCTTTTTTTCACTCTTTTTGGTATTTTGAAGAGGCTCATATAATATATAAGCAAGATATTGATTACATTCTTGATCAACACCAGCCTTCCTACTCTAGATAGCGTCCTTGCCTTCCATCCTTTCAAAATCTCCTTTAACTTACCCACCACTGGCCTCTAAGCATATTTATTCCTTGTATCTTTCCCTAATGGAAGGCCAAGATATGTGATAGGTAGTTTGCTTATCTTGTAGTTTAGGATATTTGCAGCCTCCTTTTAGAATTTTATATCCACTATTAACTCAATAAGCTCTGACTTTGTGAAGTTGATGCTCAACCCTAACACAAGAAATAAATAATCCAACAATCTCCTTTATTTCCTAATTTTATCCTATGATGCTTCGTAGAAGATGATTGTTTTGTTCACATATTGTAAGTGTATCACCTCAAGATGCTTCTTGCCACTTTCACACCTCAACCAACCCTTTTGTAGTTCCCTTTCAAACAAGTTGATTGAGAGATTCTGTGGCCAAGATAAAGAGAAAGGGGTTAGGGGATCCCCTTTTTTTAGGCTTTTTTTCATCTTGAAATGGGGGATGGCAATCTATTTACCATTATAGAGATGCTAGTCGTTGCTAGGCACTCCTTTATCTAGCCTTTCCATCCCACATTAAAACCCATTACTTTTAATATGGCATTTATAAAATCCTATCTAATACTATCGTAGGCCTTATGAAAGTCTATTTTAACAATCAAGCCTCTTAGTCTTCTTAAACTAGTGTACAACCTCATTTACAACTAACACTCCATCCAATATACTTCTACACGCAAGGGAAGCAAATTGAGAATACCATATTGATAGGTCTAAAGTGACTAATCTTTGCTGCCACTTTTACTCTGGGAACTTGGGTGACTAAAGTGGTGTTGAGTGCTTGCGATAAGAGGATGGAATCAAATAACTCTAGTTCAAAATCTGTGAAGTCCTCCCCCCAAACGCCCCACATCTTATGAATGAAACCCATGTGGAATCCATCATACCTCGAGGCCTTCAAAGGCTCACTAGCCCTTATCGCTTTCTATAGTTCCTATTGACTCGCTAACCATCCACTTTACCATGTTATTAGCTTGCTAAAGATCTCATCTGGTAAGCTAATCTCAGACATGTCAGGTTCCTTTTAGAGCTTTTTATAATAGGAGATAATCATTTCCTTTATTCTTGATGGGACAACTAGTATTTGGTCATTCTCTTTTAGCCTGTTGATGACACCCCTCTACTTTATTATAGCAACCATTGCATGGAAGTAATCAGTGTTCCTATGCCTCTCCTTGAACCTAAGTACGTTTGAGACCTAAAACCAATAGCTTTCCTTTATCTTATGCCACATCCATAGCTGATTCTAAAGGGCCTCTCTTCTTACCAGCATCACTTTTGAGTTTAGCAAGTCCTCCCTATCCTATTCCACCTTCTCCATCTCCTGATGTAGTATTTATGTTCATTTTAGCATCCCCAAAAATAGTCTTATTCCACTCTATAAGTGTACTCTTGAGCCTCTTGATTTTTTCTTGACAATTCCCCCTCCAATATACTCTGGCACTCTAATAGGAAGCTTCAAAATTTTAGGTGGGAAAACCACATATACACAATCTGAAGGGTTTGGGGCCACCCCCTACCAACTTGCAACTGAGTCAAATAGAGTTGTGGTGAGACAAATACTTATTGAGACCTATGCATGAAAGATTTGGACATGTTGTAATCTATTCTATGTCTACCAATACCGATCCAATAAGCTTGCTGAATTAGCCTTGTGCTAAGTAAACTCTAAATTTTCTAGTTTTATATTAATGAGCCCCATCTTGTTAATCCCTTCATTAAAGAATCTCATGCCCTCACTTTCTGAAGATCACCCCTTCCTTTCTCTTAGTTTTTTGAACTTGATAAAGTCTCCCATCACTAATAAAAGGATATAGCAATGTTGCCTAACATTCCAAATTTCTTCTAGGAGCTTCCTCCTATTGCATGGCTCAGAGTAGTAATACACCAATAGCACAACATACTTAAAAAAAGAAAAGAAAAGAAGAAGATACCAATTGGTCTTCAAGCACGATCCACCTATTACTGGTCTTGATGTTCCTTGTCTGGAATTCATTTGTGTCTCACCCAATAGTTAAACTAATGCTTCTTCCTTGTACTCAAGTCTTCCTCTACTCGGTCGAACCAATACACATCATTTGATGCTTTCATGGGTCATTTAACTTTAGTAAAAATAAGAGATTATGAATGAGAATAAAAAAATTGAATAGCTTAAAGGGGGTTGGGAATAAAATGCGAATAGAAGGCCCTTTATTCGCAAGGATTAATTATTATGAGCGATTGTTAATATTCATAAGTTCTACGCAAGTTATTCCTATTACATATTTCCTTTGTTTCATAATATATGATATATGAGCTTTTATTTATTTATTTTGTTTCATACAATAAGATATTTTATATAAAAAAGGTAGCAATAATTAAATGTTTTGTTTTCAATCATAATATCATGTCATTCATTTTGCATTAAATGAGTGTGGGGATTAAATTTAATAAGAGGGTATATTAATAAAGTTGATAATTTCTTATCTAAAATCTAAGACTTCTTAATATGTACATAAAAACTAAATATGCCTTATAAATATACTAAAATAGAGGGAGTAACAAACATGAAAAATGAGGATAAATAAATAAATTGAGAACCATTTACGTACTCCCAATTATATTCCAGCCTCATAATTTCAAACTCTTATTTCCCGTTACCAAACGCCCTACTGGTGTATACAAAATAATTTTTTTTTGATTGTAAAAGTAGAAAGTATGGAATAAGGTAAATCTTTCATGGCATCCCGCAGGTCGTAGAATTCTTCAAAATATTAGATCAACTGTCCACCAAATAATTAGGTACGTAATTAAAGAGCAGTACTGTATAATAGGTATTGCTTCAGGTAACACGGAACATATTGCCATACGGCGGGTATAGGCGTACTGTGAGACCACTGAGACTATTGGGTTAATTATAAGGATTCAAAACAAATACTATGAGATTTGGCGAGCTTTGGAGGCGTTAGTTATAAGTTACGATCAGCGGAAGATTACGACAGTAATCCCATGGAGGTCGCTTGTGACCAGTCTAAGGTGGCGGTTAATTTACGTTATCGTTAGGGGGCTTTGTTTTTTCCTCATGCGATGTCGGCGAGTCTAAGGTGGCGTGTATCAAGCTTTGATGACAAAATTCACTAGAAGTCATATATGTCGTTGATGTCTATTGAGAGTCGAAGCTAGCCGCAAATGGGTATATGGCGTATGGCCATAATTTTTTTTTTGATAGATAATGGTAATCAAAGCACAAACAAGATACCAAATACAGGAACAGAAGAAAAGACCTAGTATTTGTCCTGCCAACAAGGATGGACACTCTATTTTAAAAGGGCCTGAATATTACTGATCACATCATCCGATCTGTACGGGAATTTCTTTCTGCCATATTTGATCCAAAAACCTATTCTCGACTGAATAAGCAAAAGCATCCATCCCCTACAGATTTCGATATTCTCGAACACTCTTCTATTTCGGAACTCCCAAATGGTTCCTATAGTAGCAAAAAACGCGGCTCGCCAAATATCACCCTTCAGACCTTTACCAAAGGTTCCGAGCCAAGCAAAAGCGATGTCCTCGACTGAGTTGGGCATTACCCAGGAGTACCCAATTCAATCGCAGATATCATACCATAGTTTCCCGGTCACCGAACAGTGCAGGAAGAGGTGGTTCGCCAATTCTTCTTCCGTACCACAGAATGGACAGGAATTCTCGCTCGCATCAATGATTTGAAACCTGGCCAGCCTTTCCTTTATGTAATTGGAGTTTTTTTTCTTTTTTTTTTTCTTTTTTTTCTTCATATTGATGTAATGTTAGTTGTATTAGGGACCTTGAATCAATTAGTCAAATCCTTTTGTGAAGCCCACTTCAGAGGAAATGTAGGGGAGGTAGAAACAAAGGAAAACGGTCGAAAAGTCTGGATCGGTATAGCGCCACCAAGGATTGAACTGTCGACCTGGTTCGTGATTCAACAAAAGCTAAACACAAAGGATAAATTCGCAAAGTTACAGCTCATCACGACTAGGGATGCGTTATGCCCTTTCTGTGGATCAGAAGTGGAAACTGTCTCGCATTTATTTCTGCACTGCAGGCTCACGGGGAGACTATGGAATGACATTTGCTGCTGGATGGGATTCAATTGGGTAATGCCGGAAAACACTCATATGGCCTTCACAGCATGGCTAGGAGTGAGATTGAAAGGTATAAAAGGAAAAATCTGGGTTGCGGCCTTTTTTGCAGTTGTTGGAACCATTTGGGAGTTTCGAAATAAAGCGGTGTTTGACAATGCAAATATTTGCCTGAACTGGATTTCAATGTTGGTCAAGACTAGGGTGGCTTTATGGTTAAAAGACGGTCAACATATGGGTGACTATAGGGTCGATGATATTGTACATCAGTTGCAATGCCTAGGCTGAGTATAGGATCACTCGACGTTGGCTTTATTTGATCTTGATCGTCCTGTAGTTTGGTCTCCTTCGGAGCTTTTCTCTTTTATGGGTGGTTGTGTGGACTTTCGAGTCTTTGTACCTTAGCTCAAACCTCGTAGCTGTGTTTAATGCTTTTGTCTAACTGCTAAACTATTAAAAAAAATAATTAATCATATCCTCCGTCGGTTTCAAATTTCCAAAAAATATTTGTTATATACTTTTTAATGGTGGGCGGGGACAGAATGAATGGGTTACGTAACGTTACGTTACGTCTAGATCCATAGAAGCTGATCTCAGCGATGGAAACTAGAGAAAGGTTCAACGATTTTAATACATCTTCTTTGTAATCATTGTTGTTCTTTGGAACGCCAGGAATAAAATAGTGGCGGTTGAGAGTGTTAAGGCGTGCGGGTACGTAATAAATATGGATGGAAACTTAGAGGGGAGGTTTGGATCCAGTAAGGGACACATGAATTTTTACATGCAATGTTAGATGACGTAATTACCTTCAACACCCAAACCACAAGCAGTCGCTTGAGGAACTGAAATCTCGGGACAGTTGGGCACTTTAGTTTCCTCTGTTTTTAGTGTTACGGTTTATCTTGATAGTTATATTGAGTGTCCTCGGTCGATCATCTGCATCGTTCATTTTTATTTTTTTTTCAGTTCCTTATCATAGTATTAGCACGTTTCTTCATTGGTGTCTTGAATTCTTATAGTGTATGGCAAGTAATAATGTCTATTTTTGATTAAAATTGGAACATGAGGTTCGTGGTATCTGTCTCGACACCTCTACTCTCTATATTTGGCATTGGTGGTGATTTTGAATTGTCTACAAGAATGGTATGCGCATTATTGTTTTAAGGCAAGTCCCACAGAGAACCACTTTTTCACTTGGATTCTTTTAGAAATACATGAATGAGGCCGCAAGGCTCCACAAATATGCATGGTATTTAATTCGATTAACGACACACCACCAGAAAATTGAAGATAAACACTAATTACACAATGTCACTGTGGGGAGAAGAGGAGGGGGAGGAGAAAAATCAACGGACAACCAAATTTAAAGCTTTTTTCTGGGGTTGGTGGGCAAATTCAACATTGTCTGCATGAAGCATGAACTAATAAACATCGGTCATTCACAATTCGTGTACTTTGGTGTTCACATTATGGTTATTATAGCAGTGCCAACTGGATCAAAAACAGCATCTCACAGTCTGTGCATGAGGTATTGCATATGCTCCCCAAGCGTCGCCACCCACTCACCTTTCAACCGCAACCTAAGTAATCAAGACGTGGTCCGAATATATTCAACATGTTTGTGAGGCACAAATCTAACCACTTCCTGCATCGCTTTATGGTGTTATTTATTTTTGAAGGAAAAAAGAAGAAGGTGAAACATACGTGGAGAGTTCTAAAATTTATTTTGAGCTTATCACAAAAAAAAATAGTACAACCAATACAGGTAAATTTCTTACATGATCCTCCTCCTTGACTACTCACTTGGAATGGCTATCTATCACCATCATTCTTAGAATTCTATTGTTTGATATATATATATATCAGAGTAAATAATAAATATAACTTTTTCTTTAAAAAAAATGAAAATCAAAAGATGCAAATCTTATGGAATTCGAAATGAATTTCCATTTCCATTTCCAAATAGATTTTATACCAACAAACAGTAAATGTAATAATAGGTACACAGCTCTTCATTCTATAGTAAACCTTCCATCGGCCTGGATCATAGGTGTCTATGGGCAAAAAGGGTCATACATATTGAATACAAGATCTCGGGCTCCTGAGCAGTCTAAACCCGGTAGGTAGTTCACATGTGTGTGTGGTCATTCAAAACGCATTCTATTTATATATTGGGAAAGTACATCTCACGAATATGTATTGTATTAAATTCTAACTTTAATACCCCCATTATTCCCATAAGCTATAACAACTTTATCCATTAAAGTTGTAACAACCAACTCTTCATATCCTCCACCACTCCATATCTCTAACTCCTCTTATATTATGAATGTAATGAGTATGTGTGTGCGCGTTTGTGTATGGGAGGTAAAAGGTGGAATGTATAAAAAGAATGTCAATGAGAGCAAGAAGCTAGCACTCTCCCATCTTCCTCTCCATCTCACCTTCTTTTTTATTTGAATTCTTAGGTAAAAGCTCGATTAGCAGTCATCATATATATACTTGGAATGAGTAGCATACTCATTTCAATAGCACCCATCAGAATGAAAGCAATAGTTGATTGCCAGCAGAATTGAAGTGGAATGATAAATAAGGAATACGTACTATTTGATCTCATATAACTGATTTTTGCGCTCTTATTAGAATTCACACTCATTCTATATAACGCCTTTGGAATCCCAACGTGTACAGAAGAACTTGGATGCTTTTGAGCTTTATCATTCTCTAATATACATCAAACAATGATATACCAGGCGGTAGCCCTTTTCTTTCATCTTAGTGGCCCTTCCTCTCCCCCTGTAATTCGTCGGCATGTTTTACATTGCTGACCGAGGTATCAATTTTATGTTAGTTGGATCTGGTGGATCAACTTTAAATGAATGCACCTAATATATAGTGATATGATTATATGGAATGAATTTTCTAGTATATATTCGAAGGAGAAGCAAGCTCCCTGTTTTGCACTCAAATGTGCTAACCTAACCCAGCTTCCTCTCCCTCTTCCTAGAATAAACTCCAGCTATTTTAGCCCAACTTTGATCCTCTGCTTAAGTTATATATTTTTATATTACGTGCAACTCTTCTGTCACAGTACATGTTTATTATTTACCTTTTAGTCTTATAGTTATGTCAATCATAAGTCGAATGTCCTTTGTCCTTCATTTCGCATCTAAAAGCTTGTTAGGAATGACCCTTTTCATTAATTCTATGGTTTTGATCATATGGTTTATCCTTCCTTATTATATAAGATTATATGCTTACAACCTCCCTTCCAAAGTCTTGACATCCTAATAATGGTGGGTAGATATAAATAAAGGCAAAAGCCCAAGGCTTCCCATATAATAGACTCAATTGTTATCTAACATGCCACTTTCAAATAATAAACGTGATAGTTTGGCTGTCTAATAGCCAATCACTATATATATATATATGAATCTCCATCACTAGATGTTCTTTGGAGAACCACTATAAGTGGTTCTATATAAAGAATTCATAAATAAAATATGCATTACTTGATATTAATGAAGGACCTACCTAATGTGGCTAAATGTGTTTCCACGTACTTGAATTATGGTGGAAGCTTGAAGCTTCATTCAATGTTTTAAAGGTTCTAAAGGTCCGTCATTTATTTAGTCGAGAAGATTGAATGATTTCTAAGTGTTGAAAATTTATGCACAAATCGATCTAGTAGATAAAAAGATTTAAGGTGATGAATCCATAATATGATATTTGATCAAGATAATCAAATAATTATAAGTCTTGCAAGACATAAGAAAAATCGATCAAGAAAATTGAATATTTTGAAATCTATTAACTATAGCAAGTGTAGTTCAACCCAGAAGATTAGATTATATAACAACCATGAAGATCAAAGAACTTACTTTGTTTTTGCACTTTATATTTATACATTTAATTTTTGCAATTTAGAATTTGTAATATGATTTTAAAAATATTTAAATTGACATATCTAGATTTCAAAGTAGTAAAGTAGGATTTATGTGGAATTTTCCAGCCACATGATTATGAGATTATATGTGTACTTTGTCAATGGTAGTGGTTAGAAATATCATGATTTAGTCTCCTCCTTGCTAGATTATTTATGATAAGATCCCTTATTGTAGTGTTAGTGGGTAATTGAGTTTGATGGTCAGATCTTTAAGCTTTCCATTTAATAGATAATTTTATGGTTGAAGTTTAATGCTTCTCATTTGATAAGTAATTTGATAGTTTAAACTTAGAGCTTACTATTTCAAAAACATAAATACGATCCATAAGATTAGTTTATCAGATTTAGATGCCACTATACATGCTATTCTAATGAATTATATTATATGAGCTTGCAATTAAAGCTGACAAAACTTGATAAATTATCAATCCGACCCGACCAAAACTCGACTCAAAACTAACCCAACCCAACCCTGACCATAATATAAGTGACCAGATCCGACCCAACCCAACCCGTAACCCGCCATTACCTCGACCCATTATCAACCTGATCCACCATCAACCCCACCTGTTATCAACTCAACCCGATTCGACAAAACCAAATTCAATATTAACCGTTTATGATAATAATAAAATAAATATGTCATATATTTTATTTAAATCTTTTAAAAATATATTATTATTATTTAAATTATACTTATTTTTCTTACTTTTATTTTAAACTAATTTATTCACCAACGATATTATAATTTTATAGATTTTTTTAGCATATAAACACAACATTAAAAATTCATAATAATAAATAAATAATAATTAATAACACATTATTAATGACATGCTTACATGAAGTTAAACTTAATTCTTGTCCACGAGGTTATTGAGTTATAAATTTTGGTGGTCAATGTCCAATTTGACCTAAATCCAAAGTGATTCAATCCAAATTTAGCTTGCCTCGAACTCAACCCGACCCATTAAAACCTAAAAAAGACTTGATTATTCTAGTTAACCCCAAATTGACTTGTCAAATTAACTTAAATACAAAATTATCCAAATATAAGGTTGCTCGACCCAAACCTGACCCAATAGGGATGTAAACAGAGCGATTTCAAGGTGGATATGTCCATACCCATATTCGTACCTGATAAGAAAATCCGTACCCAAATTTGTACTCGTATCATGAACGGGTATCCACTAACACATCCATATCTGTATTCGTTGGATATTTATTACCCGATCGATAACTCGTTTACCCATTAATAGATATTATCCAACAAATAAATTCATTACTCGACTGATAAACCCATTTAGAGTTAAAACAAATGACAATGTCAACCTTAATTTATCCTATATTTATTTTAAAATTAAGGGTAAAAGAGTTATTATATATCTGGTAAATGGGTGCAGATATAGATACAAGTATTGGTACGGGTACGAATATGCCCAAACCCAAAGGGTATTTTTTTTCTATCATCCATATCTATTTATACATATCCATTTAAGTATTTAACGGATAAAATCCATCGGATTTCGGATAAAATCATCCTTGTTTCCGTCCCTAGACTCAACCATACAAGCTAACCCAAAATAATCCGAACACGACCCGATTCAAAATCAAATTATCTCAACCCAAATCCAACCCGAATTGACTCGATAAATTAACCCGAGATAACCTGGATCCACAACTACCCGAACCTGACCCGACCCAAACAATAAGATGACCTAAAATGGCCTGAATCTGAAATGACTTAACTCAATCCACAACCGACTCGTAAAGAAAAATAACCCGCTATACTCCGACCCAAATCGGACATGCCTAATCCAATTGCCACATATACCTAAAATTATCAAGAGCTAATGTACACGCTCTATGTGATATGTTTGATTTATTAAAGGGTTTGAATACGTCTATATCATTTTGTGGAGGAATGATTGGATAATATGCACATTATACTCCAAATAAGTTTTAGATGAAATTAAACATGACCTAAGAGTGTTTGATAGCATTACTATCATCAATATTGGCTAGAAATAATCCTCATGAAAAATGTATAGAGTGTGCAAGTTAAAAGCCAAAACAAGCATATCAACCAAAAGTTAGTAAACCATAAAATATTATCTTTGTTGCATGAAAAATAATATCACATAAATGCAACAATGATATATATGATCGTTGAAATTTGCACCAATACTCACTAAGAATACTAAATATTTTTTCGATTGGTGGTCTTATACAAATGGCTTACCATCCTAGCCTATATTATTAAGCAAACTATGCTTGACAACTTCCTAACTAATATAGATACTTTCCTACTTCCACTAACTAGGTAATCTTCCACTTTTTAATTATTTAAAAGTATTAAAATTACTCTATTACATAACTAATCACCCTACTTTTTAGTAGTATTTTTGAAATTTAAAATTCAAAAGGACAACCAATTATAGTAGCTACTCCATTTACCCACATGTAGATATCTTTCTTCTTCTTTTCTAACAAAAGACACTCCATGAAATCTATCAAATAAGTTAAAATAAAAAAAAATGATGAAGATTTCTTATAACATATTTTATTTCTTCACGCTTTGAGAGGTAAATATTGTTCTCATTTAGTTCATGAGTTGATTTAGATTTCTGACTACAATGGTCAAATTCTCTTTTTTTTTTTTTAATTTTATTTAGGTGTTGTAGTGCTTTATTGATGTTTGATAACTCAATTTATTATCAATGTCACCTATTTATTTAATATCATCAATAATCTAATTTTGCTATCTCTCTTTATACCAATGAAATCCCAATTAAATAGAAGGTACCTAAATTGTTTAATGGCTTAAAAATCATTTAGTGTATGTAGTATAAAAACTAAGAACAGTGAAAACGTTTATTTTTGCTACTTATGAATTATAAGCATGGTGTTGATAGATATAGTCTTATTAATATATTTTTATTTCAACTAGAGTATTATTTATTCATCTATAATATATAACTAAGCACACATCACATATAAAAAAAAGCTAGTTGCAATTAGGGTTGTTGGGGAGTCAAATTGAGGCAAATCTCTATTAGCTCATTTATCTTTTGTAATGCTTAAGCTCAACTAGAGCCAAATGATGTCAAATCAAAAATGTTTGTGAGCTATTCGACTTTGTTCGACTCATTTAACATCAATATACCAAATCAACTTATTTATCATAATTTAATTCATGGTTTAGCTTGCTTAACTAATCGGATTGATTGAAAGGTAAAAAAACCAAATTGACATGTTTGAATATTTTGCTTAATTGATAACTCATTTAACTATTTGACTTTTTTATTAAATAAATTCTATTCAAGCCTTATGATCTTTTATACAAACCTTTCAAAGTCAATATACAACAATCTTATAAACAAACATGTTAATGATCTTATGAATAGACCTACAAACAAGCCTATATACAATCTAATGAATGATCTGAGCCTACCATAAATCGAGTTTGACTCTTTTATTATATGCACCCAAAAATAAGGCCCGAGCTTTATTCAACACATGAGCCAAACCGAGTTGAGTCAAATTGGCTTGATTTGTCAACAACTCTAGTTACAATTGATGTGTTATGCTACAAGTAAATTCAAAATCTTTTATGTCCTTGATAACAACAATAGGGACACATGCAACCATATAATTATACCATAATATAAATGTCACATGTTATATTTGGTGAAATTATATTTGTAAATGTCAACATAAATTATTAGGTGTGCAAGCATTCAATTAAGATAATAATATAATCTCACTTAAATCACTAATTTAAGTTAAAAGAAGAACAAATTGGTAGAGTTGTTGATTATGCATTTCATTTCTAGACCCTCATTCATGAGGTTTAAAAGTGATATGTTAATATGTATGCAAAAGTTTTATTTTTGGTATGTATCAATCACATATCACATTGTTCATTAATATTATGTCTCTTGAAATGAGTCTCATACTTATCTTAAAATTTAGATATTTCATATCTGTACATATACTCTAGAGATGTGAAGCTACAGAAGTCTAGAAATGGTAGAGAGAACAAGATTAAGATAAAAAGTAAGTGAGCACATTAAATATATCTGTAACACCCCCAAATTTACTACTGAAAAATTTCGTTAAATTTTAAAGAAGTTTAGCGGAAGCAAGCAAATAAACTATAAATTCGGGGGTATTACCACCACACTTAGTACCAGATCGATTCACAACTATCGACCCGATACTAAGTGCTAAGGCTAAAATATTAGAACCAAAACAAATCATTAGTAAGGCATAAGTGATAAGGAAGTCAGAGTACGAAAGTCAAGAGTTACGTTCGGAAGTACAATTTAAAATTCCAAATGTCAGAGGAATTAAAATAACGGAAGGGTAAGGTACGATAAAACCCTTGAAAATTTAAATACAACACTTGTAACTTCCAAAGACAAATACGATTAAACAATACAATTTCCGAAGGGTAAATATCCGGACCGCTTACTCACTCAGATCAAGCCTTTCACCCCAAATTTAGTAACCGATCAACCTGCATCAAAGGTCTGCTCCCCACCGTCGGTGGATCATCACAGGACCCATTCAACCAGTGTAGTATCAGTACGGGTCCAGTATTGAGTAAGGGCGTAGGTGTGCTAAGGCCAAGCATACGATCATACCACGTAGCCTACATAACACAATCATATAAGTATCATGCAATAACACACAAGATAAGGCATGAGTACTTTCCGGTGACTTATTCTTTATCCTCGTTAATAATATGTCCATTTCACACACAGTCTTTATTAATCCACGTGAGTGCGGGAGCCCCACTATTATAGCCGGTGGAACGGTCGCGAGGGCTATGCCCTGCCACTATTATAGCCGGTGGAACGGTCGCGAGGGTAATATACCCTGCCACTATTATTTGCCGGTGGACCGGTCTGGCCCCGACTCACAAGGTATTCCACTGTAAATATTAGTATCTTTCCATGTCTTATCACTTTTACGTTTGGTTTGTTGAGCACGAAATCCCCCACTATTATAGCCGGTGGAACGGTCGCGAGGGTAAGATACCCTGCCACTATTATAGCCGGTGGACCGGTCTGGGTTCGGCTCAGCATCTTTCTCTGTAAGTCGTTAGTGTTTTAGTGTATCTTATTCGAGGGCATTTCACCTTTGTCATGCATGACCAGAGTTCTCAACACATCACATCAAAACTGAAGGTATATGCGTACTATCACATACAAATGAGGGCACATGCACACAACCCGATTCCAAGCCACGCCACACATGAAACAGTTAGAATAATGGCATTTAAGACCACGACACATAAATCATATAGAACATCCATGGCACGTAGGATACATGTCACACGTTTAGCCTTAGCTATATCCTTACTCGGTTTAGGTTACCGAGCTATCTCTTGCGCTTATATTAGGCCACTAAACACCCTTTGTAATTATCATACTTAACACATTTCTCGCATTGGAAACCCAAATCATGACCCTCAGACTCAACTCTCCCTCATACCTCACTCCTCCTCATTTATTTTTATTATTTTCTTTTTTCTTTTTCCACCTTCTCAAATTAGGGTTTCCTTCCCAAACCCTAGGTACCCTTAGATGACCCTACGTACTAATTTTCACCTCGAGCCTCCAGACTCCCAAACAGACCTTCCATTACTTTCCCCACGTCCCAAAGTAACTTTTCATACGTAAGGTTCGCCCCCATGCGGACCTTATCCTCCCCATGCAAACCCTATCATTTCCACCATGCCAACTCTATCATTCCCATGCAAACCTTAGTTTCCCCCTGGCAACCTTATTTTCTCCCACTCTTCCATTTGTTTTATTCCCCTTTTTCTCATCATTTCACAGATTACAGATTACCTAGGTCGTCCATACCTACGTTAACCAGCGTACTTTCCTTTGGTTATCTTAGTTGCTTATTTTTCTCTTTCAAGCCCCCACTCCACAACTCCCTATCAAATAACCTAGCATGCATGTTGTAGGGGTCACCTCACATCACATCACATTTGCAGCATGCCATATTAATACATACAGACAAGAGCACGAGAACGTACCTCGGTTCCACGCTGCGATACATAAATACACAGATAACATACAGTTATAGCATACACCCGCACAAGGCATACAAGACAGGTAAAACATGCAATACACACAGGTGGCCTTAGTTACGTCCTTACCTAAATCGGCGTCGGGCTTGGAGCACGCTCCTACACCTCCTGGGGTTTGACCCGGTTCACCTATAAGGAAGAAATACTAAGGGTCAATCTCCCTCTACCCGAATTATCATAATTCCTATCTTACCCCTATCATGGCCTAATACTAAGGCTAATATTAATAATAGGGGTTTATAAATAAAGGGGTAGGGTTATTTCTATTCTCACGATAGTTTAAACGGATTATCACTAATTAAAGTAGGTTTTAGCAAAATCCAGAGTATTAAGGTGAGGGTTTCAATATTAATAATAATGAATACTACTAATAGTAATAGTACTCATAATGAGAATAATAATGGCTATAATGATAATAATGATGATAATAATAATTGAAATCGTAGTAGCATAAGTGATAGTAATATTACCGATAATAATAAAATAATAACACAACCATAATCATCCTGGCAATAATATCAATAATAATGATAATAATAATAATAATTATAATAATAATAATAATAATAATAATAATAATAATAGTAGAAGTAGCAATAGTGATGAAAATAATAATAATAATAATAATAGTACAAATAATAGTATGAATACTGAAAATAATAATAATAGAAATAGTTGAAATGATAATAATAGTTAGAAAGATAAACCTAATGACACTAGTATTAACCATGAGAATAATAATAATAGTAATGATAGCAATAATGATAGTAACAATAATAACAATAATAAAAATAACAATAATAATAATAATAATAATAATAATAATAATAATAATAATGCAATAGTTGTGGCAATACTAAGCATAACAAAAATACTAAGGTAATAATATTAAATTATAATGCTAAGGATAATAGCGATGGTAATAATAGATAAAATAATAAATGCATTAAATTCAACAACAACAACAACAAAAATTATAACAAAGATAATAATAATAATAATAATAATAATAATAATAATAATAATAATAATAATAATAATAATAATAATAACATAACCATAATAATAGTAATAGTAACGATAATGATAATAATAATAATGATAAGGGTAATAATAATAATAATGTTAATCATACTAATAATAGTAAGAATACTACCATAATAATAATAGCAAAGATAATAACAACATCAGTCATAGTTAGAGTAATAAACATGGGAATAATAATAATAATAATAATAATAATAATAATAATAATAATAATAATGATAATAATAATAATAATAATAATAATAATAATAATAATAATGACAATAGTAGTAATAGTAATAATAAGAATAAGAATAATAATAATAATAGTAATAATAGTAATGATAATAGTAGTGCTAATAATAATAAGGATAATAATAGTAATACTAGCAATATTAACAATAATAATAACTTAATAGGGTCTTATAGTTAATTAACACCATTAATTAGAGGTTCTTAGGGTAAGGTTGGGTCCTAGTAATAATAATAAGGGTGGTAGTATTAGTAATAACAATAATATAAGTAATAATAATGACAATGTTGATATTAATCATATTAATACTAATAATAGTAGTTAATAATATTAAATCATTAATCACTTTTATTTTTTTAAGATTAAGGGTTCAGGGTGTTGGGCAACCTGGCTGAGAGGTGGTGGCGCCGGCGGCGGCGGCGGTGGAGGAAGGGAAGAGAGGGGGAAAATGGAGGTGGAGGCCAGGGAAGAGGGAAGTAGGGGAAAGTGGATCAATACCTCAAAATAACTCAAACATAAGAATTAAGTGAGGTCATCACTTAATCCAAGGTTGAAGAAAAACCAACAAGAGAAAAAGAAATAGATTAAAGATCATATGGATAAATATTTACAAAGCAATTGATGTCGCAAAGGGTGATAACAAAGGAAGAAAAAGATATAAATTCCAAAAGGGCTCCACAATCTACATTAGATAGATTTAAACTCTCTAACCCAACACAATGTTGTTAATAACCTATAATGTCTAAATTGCCCATTGAAAAAGCAGTGAACCATAAAACTAAATCTGTTAGTACAATAGTATTGAGTAAACCATTATGTAATATTAAGCATGCAAAGTCAAGTAGAGCACATTGAAGGTAAACACTTAGCATACATAAATATAACAAGAAGATACATAAGATAATTAACTATGACAATCATGCCATAAGCATATACATAACCAGAGATCACTTGGTCATCAAACCAACACACTTAACCATATTATGGTTATTTCATTAATCTAATTTATACCAAGGGTGTCCCATGAAAGAAAAACACCAAAACATATTTAAGCCTTTTCCAATAACCACCACAATACCACTCATAAACATAAAGAGTAGTGTACTAAGGCAATAAACAACCATTATACCAAACAATTCCATTAAACCAAAGGGTAGTATGCAGAGGCAACTACCAAGCTAGCATACCAACCAAGGGTAGTGAACTAAAGCAGCTATCAAACCAACATATAAAACCCATTCCAATAAACAGAAGGGTAGTGTACGAAGGAAACTACCAAACTAAGATAACAAGAGTTACTTCCTTTTTAATTACTCAAGGGAAAATAATATCAACCTAGGGATGCTAAGATGTTCTGGTCAAACTTGCACACAAAGGTAACATAATATCATAATGGCTATTAACCAAAGGATGCTAAGATACACCGGTCATACTAAAACACAAAGATGATATGGTATCCTACTAATAAGGACATCTAATCTATAAGTATTGATACCCTCTAAGAAGCTTAAATAGAGAATTTTAGAGCATAATTGCAATACTAAGACACTCAACGCAAATTATTGAATCAAATAGAGAGATAAATCTTATCTTTAGTTTTGCTACCCCCAAAGTGTCACTATTACCAAATTTAAAGTCTTCCACTTTAAGTATTACTATTTTATTGGATGATCATAAAATGTCAATACCACATGAACAATAGCAATTACATACTTAATCAACTCCCCTTTAATTTTGATTATTTAAGTCAACTTTAAGATCAATAGTTCAAGGCAATGTCAAGAGTCAGCACTTAGGTCAATCTAAAAATCCACTAAGGTCATCTGGTGTCCAATTATCCAACAATTAGGCACATTTTAATCACAAATGACCAAAATACCCTTAAATTCTAATTATATCATTTTTAACAATGTTAATACTAAAATTAATTATAACTCCACAATTCACATAAAAAGGCTATAAAGAATTAAAAGTAACGTACTAACATAAAATATAAATTCAAAAAATTTTTGAAATGGAAAAAAGATTATTTTGCCCCTACACATGAATTAACCACATAAAATCTTAAACATGCATATCTAACATACCTTAAATCACATATTTTGCATACATAACATAATTTGACACATACTAGGAATATATGCTAGAAAACATAATCATAACACATGTAACAAGATGGATTTTCCCTAGGACACACAAATATTAGGGCATGCATAAATAAGTCTAAAGATGCTTAAAACCTATCATTTTATAAATCAAAATTCAAGTAAAATATATGAAGGATTCAATGGTAACCTAAAAAATATATAAGAAGATGTCTTGGAAAAGACAACAAGCCCTTGTCAAACCAAACATGCCACACATACATAAATAATTCACTACATTCAACCCTATTCTAGCATGACATCATGCATATATTAATATATATAATTTTAACATGGTCTTACATATAATTCCATAATAGCATACTTAATAAAATGTAATAAAATATGGTACAATCACAAGAGGTTATAAAAACACCCCAATGTCTAGCCTCCAACACAAAGTTGTTCTTATCCTTAAAAATAAATAATCCAAAGTTAGAAACTAAAATACACAAACTAATAAGAGAAATAAAAGAAAAAGAAAAAGAAAAAGGGAAGTCATATCCAACAATGAGCGGTGCACCAAAGAGGAAGAAAATGAGAGGGGAATTCTTCAAATTTTCTTAAATCTAACACCTTATACTTCATAAAAATATAATGGGACTAGAAAAATATATAAGTTTAATAAAAGAGAATAAAATGTGTTAAAATCAAATAAATCAACTAGAATAATGAACAGATCGATTGGTTTGACTAACCATTCCATGGGTTTCACTTCTACAAAAATTGATTCATCTCTATTTAAACTCATTGACTAGTTTCTTCAAACTAATTGATTGGTTTGACCAATCAGTACATGAGTTTGACTCCTATAGAAATTCATCCGTCTTTGGTTAAAATCATCGACTGATTTTTTCATATTGATTGATTGGTTTGAGGGAACCAATCAGCTGGTTTAACCAACCAGCCCATGGTTTTCACTCCTATATAAATCAATTTGCCTCCATTCAAGCTCATCAACAAGTTTCACAAAACTGATCTACTAATGACATGAACACATTGATTGTTTTCACTAAACTATGTCATTATTCATGTGCGTTCATAGGATCAACTACATACTACATAAAACCAATCAACTAATTTGTGTAACATGAAATTTCCATTTCAGGTCTAAACATAATCGGTCGATTGCCTTGAGCCACCAATAAGCTCATTCGGCTATACCAATCAACCAATGAGCATTAAATGCTCATTTTCTACCCATTATGCAATATAACTTTTGGGGGTTTTTTGTATATGACACCTATACGATGAAGGTGAGCCTCATAAATAAAGTTGATATGTATTTATTACAACAAAAACTCAACTACATTGATTGTGCAATTAATAATATATTCTTAAATCATTCAACTACTCATTCAAACTCTTTCTCAACTTTCAAATTCAGTGTGTTTCATTGATAAGTGTTCATTTATCATTTCTCTTAGCTATAATTTCTCTTCAACTATAATACCTTTTATTATATCTAGCTAGATTATATATTATCCAAAGTTCTACACATTCATATCTTGTATTCTTAGTGAGAATCAATTGTAATCACAACCACCATACAAATTCATTTCAAAGGGGTTAATGAGTATTTGTCTGTCATTCTTGAGAGATTCTTATGGAGGGTCTAAAGAAGATAAATATATAAAAGTGTAAATCATCTATTAGAGGGTCATTGAGATTGAAAGACTCAAAAACTAAGAGAAGAGTGGTCATTAATAAAAATACATTACTATTAAAAATCTAAAAGAATATTTTAGCAGTGGATGAAGAGAATGTTTTACTTTTGAACCACTCTACATTGTGCGTAATTTTTTATTTTTCATTTTCATTTTGTTGAACCCTATTCTTTAAATAAAAGATTGAGAGATGACAAACAAACAAAAAAATGGTCAAAAGAAGATGACGAGAGTCAGCCACCACTAGAAGAACAAGGGAAGGATTTGTAGTACTCCTAAATTAGTGGTAGATAGTGGAGATGTAAAAGGATTGATGAGACTACCTATATAAATAAATTATACCTTCTTTTAAAAAAATTATATCTAAAAGACTTCATAATTACACATGCTTGATTTGAAGCAATGTAAGGATCAGTGATCTCCTAAGAAGTTTCTCAAGATGTGTGTGAGTGAGGACAAAAAATATTAAAAAAATACTAGTGTTGATTTATAGGATCCGATCAGTCATCAATCATCAAAGCGTTCCAAGTAACTACTTGCGACTAGTGTGTTGAGGTGTTACAAATGGTATTATAGCAAAACCACGATTGTGAACTTAATTTAGATAAGTTAGTCAGTCACTTAGAGAAATAACTTTTTAGGATGGACTTTAATGAGATTGTTAATGGTCAAGGTGCAATGGTGACACCACATTTTTGAAGTGGGGCATATGTTATAGCCCCAAATTAGTGGTGGATAGTGGAGGCTTAAAATAATTTATAATACCACCTATGCCAATAAGATATGCCTTCTTTGTGGAAAAATTATCTTTAAAGAACTTCACAGTTAAGCATGCTTTATTTGAAGCAATTTAAGGATATGTGAGCTCCTAAAACATTTTTTGGGATATGTGTGAGTGAGGACAAAGCACATTAAAAAAATTCATATTGATCTATAGGGTATGCCATCAATCCTAAAAGTGTTTGAAGTAACTACTCACGGATGGTATGTCAGGGTGTTACAAGATTAGTCTCCAACACATGAAATAAGAAAAAAAGGAGGAAAGATGAAGGAGAAAAAGCACAAGAGTTGAATGGAGATAGAAAGCAAATAAGGCATATGGAGGGGACGTGATGGAATATCAATTATGGAACTAAAAAATGAATAGAACAATAGAATGGCATATTGTAGGGAAGGTGTATCCTTCACTAAGGAAAAGTTTTTTCGTAAAAATTATCAACAATCAAACTCTCATAAAAAACATAATGTAAGAAATAAATCAATATAGCTTGATCCAAAATCTTATTCACAGTCAAGCATGGAATTCAAGAAGATGGAAGGAACTTCTTCTCATATAAATTGAAAGAAACAGGGTTATATAGAGCCAAACTATATATAATATACACTATTTGGTCCAAGAAAAGATATGGGTCAGACATAAATTATCTCGGCCTATTAATATAAATTCTAGCTAGCATATTCGGAGGACAATGGTAGTTGCCTAGGGGGGAGGTAGTATTAGGTCAATACCATATCAAGCCCAATAAAGAATCGGATAAGAAACCTAGATCAATATGTCACGAACTCCTTAGTTGGTTCACAATGATCACATCATGGACTATTCCACCCCATTATTCCTACTAGGACCAAATTAGCCCTATAAATGCTAAACAAACTAGAAGAGTATTTATACATCTAGGCTATGCACTTAGACAAACCCCTTATGTTTTTAATATTTAAATTTTAATCTATACAAAAAATATGATCTAAAATACAAGTCAAGAAAACAACAAAACAATCAACATATTTGAATGGAGACCATATATCTATATAAACATATAACAAAGCACAAGTAATAGCTAAATGAAAATAATACCCTTGGTATTACATCATAAGGGAATTCAAATATCTATAAAGAGAGAGGGGTAGGAGTTAACTTCAAGCTTACTTTTTTAACACTTTAATGATGAAGTTGATTGGATAAGATAAAGTTTGTAAGAAAGTGGGTGGGAGGTGAGTTGAGATGGCATAGGGCTAAAATATTATTTAAAGGGAGAAGTACAAGAAACAATCAATCCAAAGTAAGATGAGGTTAGGGGAGAACCCACAAGTTTAAATGGATGACCACCAAAAGTTAAAATTGATCAAATATTGCATGAAAAATATATATCAATGATGGGTGATCAAGTGACCACTAGAATCACCTACGCTACCTTAACTCCCGGTCCTCTAGTTTAGACACTTAGGTCAATCGTTCGCCTAAAAAAACTATTTACTTCCACTTTAACTTACTCAATCTAATTCCCTTCCAACCCAATATAATCACACATTAAACACACATTACCCTCCTATTATTTGCATAGATAAGTTTACATAACATATCAAGTTATATTCAAGTTCTCATATAGGGTTTATGGACAATGGGGTATTACCTCAACCTTCTCCTTAGCCTAAAAAATAATCAAATCTCATTTAACAATATGGACTAACTAAATACTAATACCATCACGAAATCAAATGGACTAGAACCTGTAGTTGATTTAGGCATCCTGTTGTAAGCAAACTTTGCATATGTCAGCTTCACATCCTAATCTTGAATACTCTTGATCACAAGTCCCCTTATTAGTGTGCTCAAAGTTCTATTAATCACCTAAAAATTTCTATCAATTTATATACGATTAGATGTACTAAACAATAATATAGTAACCAACAAATGGCACAAAGTCTTCCAAAAGTAATCGAGAAACTTCACATCTCGATTTCAAACAATGTACTTTGGAACCCCATGTAAATGAACAACCTCGTTAAAGAAAATATACATGCCCACAACCACTAATCTACATCAACAATCATCGCACCATCCTTTTGTAGATCATTATCATATCATAAACATCACCAAATTCAATCTCTACACTTCCAACGAACATTAATATTCATTACTCTTTGTTGATAGAAAAGATAACAAATAAGATCACTCTATGGATGGCCAAGATGTTAAGTTATGATGGACTATGACAATTGATTACTTTTTTCCTCATTATTAAACATTATTTATTTTACTAAAGAATATTGTAAAGATAATAGAGGCCATATGAGGGTATTTTTTATGGTCTGACTCACCTTACATAAGTAGGGAAGTTGGGGTTGCTGGGCATACAACATGTATCTCACAATTGGAAGGAGGATTAGAATTAGCATGCATGTACACTTGGAATAAAGGTGTTGTTTTGAAATCTAGTACAAAAGAAAGATACTTAATGGATAAATAGGTCCTATTAGTACAATTTAAACAATAAGAATATCTAAAATATTCCCATAACTCCTAGATTTTCTTAAGTAATAAAGAAAATCCTCTGTTTGAGAAAGATGTTAGAATTTTTTTTTCCCATGTGACAAATATTAAAGGTAAGTATTGTATCTTTGCTTTCTAAAAATAATTGAAGCTAAGATTACTAGCACTTTTGAGGAAAAGAGCATTATGGCACAAGATAGCCATGATAAGGCACCATTTCACCCTTTAGCTAGCCGATCGTGAGAGACTAATGGCAATGACCTACCTACAACACTTAAGTTTCATTCATGAGACAACTTTCTCTCTATGTGAGAAAAAGCATAAAAGTATTGCAATTTTGAACTTCAATTGTGAATAATCTATTGAGATTTAGCATACAATATTTAACAAGTTAGGCATTGGTCTTCAAATGGTGATTGGCAACAAGGGATGACTTGGGTAGCCTAGTAGAGACATAAACAAAAGGCAAAGGCTCAATCATTGAAAAGCTTACAGGTTTCTATAGTTTATCTTATATGGAAAGAGAGGAACTTCATAACTTTCCACCATAAAAGTATAACTCCCAACAAACTACTAAAGCTCATTATCACCGAAGTAGCAAGTAGAATAACTTAGGTCAAAACTATAAAAGGGTTTGTTGCTCTTGTTGGCCATATGATCATGATGACATCATAGGATGTACATGCTAATTTGGAAATAATAATATATACATTACTTACCCTCCCCCCCAAAGATGTAAACTATAGGATATTTTTCTTACCTTTGTTTATTTCAAGCTAAACCAAATGGACTTTGAATTCAACTTGTATTATTATATAGCCAAAAGATTCACTAATTACCAAAGTACATATTTCACTATAAAAAATAGTAATATAGATGAGGAGAATATTTGTTGATAATAAGTAAATCCTTGTGGCTAAAGAATTTTATCATAAAAAATCTAGATGTCATCATCCATGGTCTATAAGGTCATGTCAAAAAGGTTTGTCATGAGAAAAGTAATTTGGTGGCTATAGTCACTAAAATTACTCAAAAGTAATTTTGTAACCCACATCTCAGTAGCGACTAGTAATGTCATGGTTCATGTCATAATAGCCATGAGTAATATTGTGGTACACATCTAAATAGCTACAACTAGTTCTTTAATATACTTCTTGATAGCTATGAGTAGGGTTGTAAATAAGCTGAGTCAGCTCGGTATTTGGCTCTACTTGGTTCATTTTATAGTTTTGGCTCATGAGCTCGGCTCAGCTCAACTCAGCTCTTTAAAAGCTCAGCTTGTTTGTTCGTTTAGTTAAAGAAACCACGCCCGAGCCCAAGGGTATTCGGCTCATTTATAGCCCTAGCCATGAGTGGTCTTGTGGTCAAAATCTCAATCAACCACCATTACTCTTGTGGTTCACTATCTTGATTAGCCACAATCATTTCCCCAGCCACCATTATTATTGTGGTCATTATCTCGATGGGCAACTATCATTCTCGTGGTCATTATTTCGATTAGCTACAGAATTTTTGTGTGGCACACAATAATAATTATAATAATAATAATTTTATTATTATTATTATCATCACATCTTGATGTTAATTATGGGTAATTACCCTAAATACCTTTTAAGATTGACAACTAACCCCACAAATTAATACAAATCCTTTCTAATGTTCTATACTCACTCACATACATCCTAATACAGCTCATCCTTGAACGGCTGGAACCCAAACATGTTAAACTATGAAGTTCCTCAATAATTGGATTTCATAAATAGAGATACTTCTTGTTAATATACTTAGTTGTATAAATCCCTTTAAGTCGTCTCAACCTTACATCACTTATTTGGATTTATTTACATTACCAATTGTGGGTAATATGTATATAAAACAATATATAATCATGTATTTATTCATATGATCACATATTTGATTCATAGCTAAAATAACAATTTTCTTTTTATAATGATATCATTTCTCGTAGTGAAGTATATATTAATTAGAAAGTGTAATTATGTTTTTT
The DNA here is from genome assembly GCA_039764185.1 of Tamarix austromongolica. Classification (NCBI taxonomy): domain Eukaryota; kingdom Viridiplantae; phylum Streptophyta; class Magnoliopsida; order Caryophyllales; family Tamaricaceae; genus Tamarix; species Tamarix austromongolica. Next base: position 100,999,209 of record CM077810.1, on the reverse strand, counting down.
TGTGCATGGGCCTTGCTATGTAAATGACACAATATCTCTTTATCAAACTAATTAGGTGTTTAGTTTGGCATATAGATATAAAAAATTATCATGTAATGAATTTTTGAATTTTTTTTATGTGTGTGTAAGTTTATATATTTTTATTTATTAATCAATAATTTTCATATACATTTAATTTAGGAGTCAAATTAATAGTTAATTAATTTTAGTTTTTAATAATAAAAATGCAAGGATGAAAATGTACCAGTAATGTATTATACAATTGAAAAGAACTAGCCAAATGGATTAATAACATGGCCACTTAAAATATTTTTATTGAGTAGCTAAATAGGCACAAATTTTAACCAATATAATAGCTTTTTGTTACAATTGTGTGGTGAGGTTGTCTCAAGAATGATTTTTATAAAGTTAATTTTATGGTGTGTTAACTGCAAAATACTTTTCTTGTGAAATTTTATGACAATTTAGTTGCATAAAATATTGTTTTATGGAAAATTCTAGACAAACTAATTACAAAAATATTTTTTATAGTAATTTATGGCAACTTAAATATAAAAATGATTTATAGTAGTAGATTCGTAACGAATTTAGTACAAAATAAATATCTTTTTTACGACAAATTTGTTATAAAAATACTTTTTGTTGAGCAAATTAGTATTGAATATGTATATTTTTTATTACAAATTAGTGATGAAAGAGTTTTTGGTAGCAAAATATTAATGTAACCACTAAATTCCTATTTTCTATAGTTATTTTAATTAAGTCACAATGTTACATTATGTATAAAAAAAATTGTGATTTATTTTCTATAATCAGTTTCGTGGCCAATGTAATCGTAATAGATGAGCTAGTACACTGCACAATTTAATGATGTCGGAGGGCAAAGTGACGCCAAACCTCAAATCTAGCTCCCTCATTCAATAATCCTTCGAAAAGGATAAATAAGGTCTTATTAGGAAATTGTGTTTCACGAGATCTGGTAAGAAAAAATACGAATTTTTTTTTAAAATTAAAAAATAAAGATGAAAGAAAATGATATAAAAAAAATATCAGAAACGTTATTTATATTATTTAATTTAAACTATTTAAAAAAAAACAGAATTGGTCAGAATCTTCAGACAGGAAAAGTTTTTTTGGGACGGAAAACATCAGAAACGTTTCGTACTACGTTGTTCGGAAATGATACACACCGACACCGAGAAAAGGAACGGATACCATTTGACGTTTCATTCATCAAAATTACGAAGTAGTAAAATGGAAGATAGGACGTGTGAATGACGGAAATGTACCTCTACCGTTTTCCATCCTAATTATTTTTGGTAATGGAATTGATACTAAAAGATTTGGATTATTTTTTTAATTTAATTTATTAATAGCTTACATTAATTAAATGGTTAGTAGTTTCAAAATTTTTTATTTTATTTTATTTCTTAATTTTAGTTGATTTTATCTATTTTAAAAAATATATATATGTATAATGTGTATATATATATATATATATATATAATTTTCTATCATTTCATTTTACTAAATATTTTAAAAATAATATTTTTATATTCTCTCCGTTCTCATTTTTACGTCTTTATCCTTATCCCGTACAACATTGATTACTAGTATTACATTATAATGAGAAAAGTATAAAAATATTATTTTTTAAAAATTTTAAAAAATAAAAATGAAAGAAAATGATAAAAAAAAATACATATATAGCTATACAAACTATATATATTTTAAAAAATAGATCAAATCTATTAAAATTAATATATAAAAATTAAAAAAAATATTAAAATCACTATATATATTAATTCATGTAAATTATCAATAATATTTTTTCTAAAAATTAATTAGATACTTTTGATATTAATTTTAATATAAGATATTTTTTGAGATGAAAAATATGTTTGAAACGTTTCAACGTTTTCGTTTATTACTGCCCCTTGGTACTATTTCTCAACTACCGCTCTGAGTTCGTCAGTACTACCAGTACCAAACATAGAAATCATTATATGTACGTAGTACATATGTACCCTAATGTACAATTTTAATATATTTAGATACATTTTCGATATATTTATATAACTATGAACATTTTTAATATATTTATACTTATTTATTTTATTTGTCTAAAAAAATTCATTCTATTATTTTATAAGTTTTTTAAAAAATAATAAAAAATATTATCCACAGAGAAATTATATCACAGTTATAATTATAAAAGTACATTAAAAAATATTTAAAATATGCTGAAAATATAAATCGGATGCAACTAATAATATCTCCAAATCTCTAGCGAGGTGCTAAGAATTTGGGTAAAATCATTCAAAGCATGCATTGAATAAGATTAAGTATCGCACATTGACTAAAATAAATTACCAAACCCAAACAGTTTTTTTTTTTTTTTTTTTTTTTTTTTTTTTTTTTACGTTGAAGTCGTTGATGCTGTTACCATTTCAAAATCAAGCATTTAAGTCGACTCGACGATCGAAGTTTGAAACTGTCAACTCTCACATTATTAGTGTCGACTGATATCATTTATGCCTACGGAAAAACTAACTCCTAGAACGCAAATGTCGATTAATAGGCAGAAGCGTTGAGCCGTCGACCGTTTTCCTCAAACGCACGTACCGCGGTCGCATTAAAAAAATTATCACTATATAATTTAAAAATAAAAACAATTAATTTATTTTAAAACATAAATATTATACTAAAAAATTATAATGAATATATTCATATTTCAAAAATATTTTTATAATTTTTTATTAATATATATTAAAAGATATTAATAGTTAAATTATATTTTTAAAATACACAGTAACAATTTTTTTAATACAAAAAATAGTTTTTTTTTATAAAAAAAAAAACTTGACTAAACGCCTATGTAATATACAAAATTGTGTCAAAATCATTTGATGTTACATCAAAAAATATTTAAATAAACAACAACTTATATATATATCTATTACAATAATAGTAGTATATAACTCATCTAATAAAAGCTAAAGTAGCTTGAAAAAAATGATGTTATTATAGGAAATTATAGACGTCAGTTGTAATATTATAATAATAGTCATCTATAAAAAGGATACCTTATGAGAGATTATAGACAACGGTTCTAGAATAAAATCATCCTCTATAGTTCAGTGGAATTTTATTGGTGGTATAGACACGATTATAGTATAGGATCATCATCTATATCTCAATTTTTTTCTTCTTCTTCCTCCACTTTAACCTATAACGATTTTTACTTTCCTTTATTGACTCGAACAAAGAAGAAAAAACTATCAATGGTGCGAAAAACATCCACCATTTCTACCATCTCAAATATTCTTCTCTCGTTACTAGGGCTGTGCAGAAAAATCAGGATCCGAAAAATCGATCCGGTGTCCGAAAAAATCGATCCGAAATTTTGGATATCCGATTCGATTTTTGAAAAGCGGAGCAGATATCCGATCGGTCAAATATAAGTTTGACCGGAGCAGATATCCGATCCGATTTTTTAGTAGATAATCCGATCCGTAAAAAATATCAGGTTTTAAGAATAAGTGAGTTATATTTAGGCATAATTTAATTTATAATCTGATTTTTTTCTTTCAATCTTCAAGTTTGGATCATTTTTTTTTACTATAGTACATGAGTCCAAATATACTTTACTAAACTAAAGTCTAAAATAAACATCCACACTCTACAAATAGTCAAATAGGTCACGACCTACACACACGCAAGCACCCAAACTAGAAAAAAAAACTCCTAAATTTTTTGAACCTCTTAACTTAGGTCGTTCCACAGTTCTAGAGTGTCATTGTTCACAAATCTTGATCGCTAATTTTTTTTTGATATGATTAATCATGTATTTTATCTTTTTGTATGCAAGCTGAATAATTAAACAAGTGTTTATGCTGAATTTTTTATTATTTATAGATTATATATGTAAATTTAATAATCGGATATTTTTTTTAATAATCCGATATATCCAATCGGATATCCGATCCGATATTTCGGATATCCGATGTTTCGGATATCCGGTGTATTCGGATATGAGATATCGAATATTCGGTTGGATCGGATATCCGAAAAAAATATCCGATCGGATACGGATATCCGACAATGCACACCCCTACTCGTTACACCATCATCATCTTCCCCTCTTCCTTTTGCCTCCATCGTTTCTCTTCATACTTCATGTATGCATTTTTCTCCTTCATTCTTGTTTAATGTTTGACACATTCTTACGTTCTCCATGCTTAAATAGTTTTTTCCCTTAAAATGTGTATGGTCAATTTAGTTCTTCAATATGTTATATACTCTCTAAAAGTATTTTCAAATGTTGTTTGAAGTGTTGTTTATTGTCATAGGATTTAGAATTTTTATAGTTTTTGTTTTCCTTGTGTTTGTGGTGCATGTGTTATATATGCTATATTATTTGGCTAATTATTATTGTTTTATTAGCAAAGAGGATAAAATATTGGTTGTCATAAAACATAGATGATGTAGGTAGTAATTTAATTAGATTAATCAATACTATAAGATTTTAAGCCATTAGTTCCATCTTTACACATCATGCTATGTTATAGTGTTGCCACCAAATTAAGTGTTGTTTATTGTCAAGTGCTTGAAGAATTTTACACTATTTTTGGTTTTCTTATTCTGTGCTAAACTAATGAAAAAGAACTTTGTGGAACTTACAATACTTTATGTAATACTACCTTGGTGTATGTTTGAATTTTTAAATATGACAAGAGAAGCAAGCATTTGGAATTTTACTTGCTTGGTTGTCTGAAAATAGAAAATACTTATTAGTGGCCTATTAAGCTAAAAAAAACTTTCTTTGATGGTTTCAAGTAGATATGACATATTTAGATGATCGAGGGAAATACTAAAGGAAAGAGATGGAGGACGTAAACGAAGAAGATATCTAAGTTAAAGTACAAGGAACTTAGCACCACTATAGAAAAAGACAACAATTAAAAAAATGATATACATAGCAGTTTGTAACCATAGCATAATCCATCATAGCACATACTATATAGGACACTTTTAAAAATCGTCATATAATTTATTAAATTTGGCTAAAAAAGTATTGATGTCATAATATATGTTACGGTTCAGATGAAAACATTGTATCATATTATTAATATATATAGTTATAGACCAAAACTGTCATGTATATGGTATACCCAAAACACAAACCTCCTAAATGTTTCACTGAAGGGAATACATATACATGGTGGTTATTAGACATAACCGTCATGTATTTCTCTCACTAATTTGGGATGTTTTGCTACAATTATACACAAGAGTTTTGGCTAATAATTATCGTGTATTCCCTATTTTTTTTTTTCATATTTATGGATCTCATATGATCCTTGTCATATCACAACTTTCTAAAAAAAACTATAGATGATTTCCAAAATGCTTTCACTAACATCAACACTTACCACATCCAAAACAAACAACTAGAATATACAAGGCTCACATCAAAATAAATATTTTTATTCTTTTATTATATACCATGCATAAAAAACATAAGAAATTTTTTTTCATTCATATTTATACTATAGGTACAAAAAATTAAAAGAGCGTATATGATCTTACAAATAATCATTAAAAAAAACTTGCAATAAAATCTAACAATTCTTTCCTAACTTCATTAATCTTGCTATTATCATATTTGCGTAGCTCAAAAGGTTCATAGATCTACAAAAGATGAAAGTATAATATTTGTATCAATGTATATAGCTGCTCATAATTAATATGTACTAAAGAAAGTAAATACATACTTCTCCTTATCCCATCCATCATTTGCAAATGATTTTCTTCATGAATATCATGACATAGTATCCATGACTTGTATTGTCGTGGATACCAAAAAACTTATATAAATAATATTATCTTATCATTTCCTCAAATTAAATACTTAAAATTAAAGACAATGATTATTAAATAACATGAAAACTATGAACCATAATATTTTTTCAAGTGATACAGGGTGGTGGTGCCCTTCTCTTCTTTTGTGGCCTAAAATAATTCTTGAATGACATAGTTAAAAATTTATATTATATTATAATATGTATGTATGTATGTATGTATGTATGTATATGTATATGTATGAATGTATGTATGTATATGGTTCTAATTAATATCATTGCAAAGACAAATATTTACCATTGAACAAGCAACTTTGGATTAGAATGAGGATTTCCATCAATTGAATCTCTCCAATATACGGTCCATAAAGATGGTTGTAATATCACTAGTACCCAATGTATACCAAAGCAAAATGGATCAAAAAAGATAGATTGTGGAGTCATCTTCATCGTATTGACTACATATAAAAAATGTTCATTATTATCATTTTTATTAGATATCATGTCTCAGTATAAAAATCTATATACATTAGACCCATCTAAAATATCATATAAGAAATTTCCTTTCAATAATCTATGACCATAAAAGAACAAATTGCATAATTAGTATCAAAATATTGATTCTCACTATTAATTAAAATAAAGATAGATATAAAAGGATTTAAATTACCTTGTATACACTGTTATATATTGACATTGTAACATGCCACCTTATAACAAGTATAAGATATCCTCTGCCCCAATCCATATACTCACATCCATTTATTTCTTGTGAAAATCTACTAGAAAAGGAATTATAATATAATTACCATCCAAAGATAGTGTCATGTCCAAATACAACCCAAATTGAGGTGACAGGTCACAACGCTTAATTATTGTATCCATACCCAAAGCTTTTTGGACTTTCGCATACTACATATCTTTTAGTTCCCTTTTACTATTAATTCTTGGTATAATATGACCACCCTAAGTAAGAAAGAAAGAGTAGAAAATATAATTTGTAGATCATTTATTACCATCCTAAGTAATAAGAATGTGATCTAAAATTGAAAACGTTTGGATCACTTCATCCTTGATAAGTACAAGGCTACATAACCTTCTAATACATTTACTTTCTAGTAATAAAATTACAAGAATATCCTCCTATTCGAGTTTATATGCCACACCAACTAGCACTAGCTCCATTAAGTGTGCTTTGAAGACATTATGAATTATGACCCAAACTTTATCAACCCCCAATAGTTGAGTATGAAGGGTTAGATTAGACTTAATGAAGGAAGTATCATTTTATACAATAGATCCATCCTCTATGACTTGCAAATCACACTAATATAGACCTTATAATAGTTACAAAATTTAAGTTATAGCCACAAATTTGAATGTAGATTATATTTTATAAAAGAAATACATTGAGGTACAAAAGTGTAGTATAGTATACTGCATCATTAATTTTCAAAAAAGGTATAAGGACACTAGATGTGGAGGGTTGAAATAGACATTATTAAGTGGATAAAATACTATCTAACCTCCTAAAGATTGTCTCTTGTGATTCCCTTTACGTCGCCACTTTTTCATCCACCAGTTCAATTTTTTCCTTCAAAAGGTAAGAATTATGGTGACATCCAAAAACCTTATATAGGTTGAACTCATATTTATATATCCTACTTCATATACCATGCTCTTAAGAGCCCAATATGTATGCCAAAAGGTTTTTTTGGGCCTTCTTTGACAAAAGCATCGATTGGAGATTCTTTTCTCAAACCCTCCTATTATAACTAAGAAAAATAGGTATGGATAAGTAACCATATTAAACCAAGTGAAAAGAAATATTATGGGCCTTACAATTTTCTCAACCATATGTTAAGTTGGTTTGCTCACAAGTTTTCCCTTCTTTACCCAACATATATATAAACATTAGCTCGTCCCAAAGTACATATGGGGTCTAAAATATCTCTCCTTCCTCAATCAGTTGTTTCTCCTATTGTAGTTAAAATACTTAGTGACAATGATAATAAAATAATGACATATAGGGGTGTGTGTGTATCATACCAAGTATTCTCTAGCTTTCTTGGTGCCTCTACACCCTATCATGTAAGCATAAATGATTTTTGCTTCATTAGCTTTGTTATTGGTGATCTTCGCCTATCACATTAAATAGAGAGTTTATGTTGGTTTGAATTGTAAGCTAACTATACTCTAGTTATATTAAAAAGTTAATAATAATATGTTCTTACATACTTCATATTCCTCTGAAGTCCTCCATGAACATAAATCCTTCCATTAGTTGAGGGTGACTACATATCTATAGAGATCTAGGGGTGTCAATATGATAGTACCATCAACTGCATACATATAGTTGTTACCCATCAATGACTTTTAGTCTATCTCGAACTTTGTAGCTCAACTCATAACAAATTTCCTATGTTTTTGTCCAACATTACATCCTTGCTACAATAAATAATATGCATATAATTAAATTATCATATATTAATAATAAAAAGTCATATATATAATTCTAATATTCTAATTATGTAATAATGTCATCCCACACCCTATCTTTCAAATCATTTAGGGGATCCCTCTATGTCCAATAAGTGATGAAAATGTGCGCACAAGCCCTAGAGTTATAATAATCAACAACAAAATCCCTATTCTTATGCATCAAGAATAATGACACTTTCTCTATTTCTAGCTATTTGTGTCAATCTAATTCTTTCCCTTCTTTGTATTTTTTTTAACCCCCTGAGCATGTACATCATCTTCATGCGGATCCATACTTGAAACAAAAAATAGAAATTATAAATTAGGAAATAATTAAATTAATATGTGATGTTATATAGTTTAAATATAAAAAACATACATTTATGCATGAAATAAAACAAAACAACACAGAGTAAGTAATTAAAGAAATATGAAATGTGATATAGTCAAAATATATAAAATAAACCTTTATACACAAAATAAAATAAAACAACATATAGGGAGTAATTAAAACAATATGGGATGTAATATAATCAAAACATAAAAAATAAATCTTTATGCACAAAATAAAATAAAACAACACATAGGAAGTAATTGAACATTTCCTCTATAATACTTTAATCAATGACGTGTGTGTTCTTTATGCATAAACTCTTATTCAAGTACATAGAAACCTTCTTTGTGATCACCTCATACATAGAGGTCATCGGTAATATCATCATGGTTAGATGAGAAAATTAAGTTTGCAATCAAAACACTCTCCTCTTGTATGTCATATTCCCATTTTTTTGCATTCAAGATAATGGATCATCGTTTATTATCGGGGTCAATAACATAGAACATATATTTTGCTTCTAAGGAAAACATAAATGGGTATTATTTATGATAAAGCCTTGAAAGATCCACCCTTATAAATCTGGTTGCTTTAGTACAAACTCCATTATGATTGTCGACCCATTTGCACCTAATTAAAAGAACTCTAAAAGTGGTGTAATCTAATAGCCATATGCACTTTATCACCTCATGGTATGTTATTGATGCATAAAAAGGATTTTTGTCACTAGCACTTGATATATGCAAAGCTTTTGATATTACACTCACACCACTATTTACATATTACTCTTGTCATCATACCCTTTAATGTAGAAAATATAACCATTGATCATATATAAGATGTAAGACATCAATTCCCTACGAGGTGGGTGTACAACCAATATAAATTAGTATCAAATTCAAATGATTGAGACGATAAATACTCTAAAAAGGAGCTATTAAGTCTATATAATATCAATTCTTTTTGCTTCTAGATGGATTTAAATCTCTCCAATTCTCCATGTGTTGATCTACATATGGTTGAACATAACATCTATTGTGAAGGATATAGCGGTGAGCTTGTGAAAACATTTGATCATCATCAATAATGGCCATGCAAAATCATTTTCATCCTTTCCCACTTCTCTATGCCCGCATGTCGTGGTTTAGGAAGGTTTATCATATTAACATTAGGTCAGAAATACAACAATATTATGTCACCTCCTCCACTAGATAACTCTCAGCAATGCAAACTTTAGGTTTGTTCGGATTCCTTGCATATCCTTATAAGAATTTTATATAGCTTTCAAACGGATACATTTGATGCAAATGAATTGACTTACATAATCTAACCTTACCAACCATTTGAATTGTTAAATGAATCACGATTACAAATTATGGAGGAAAATACAACACAAGCTGACATCAGATAGTCACAATCTCACTCTACAATTTGTCCAATCTTGTAGCGTGAATAACATTACTACATAGTTTATTGAAAAATAAAAAAAAATGACACTTTAAACCCATTTTAGTAATATATAATGTGTACCAATCGGTAAAAAATATTGAATGAGAATTTAAATATCATGAGATTTCATACCCACTAACCTCAAATCTTTTATCGCAAAAAGTTTTGTGATGTTTGATGAATATCCTTTGGGAACCTATACTCCGTGCAAGCACTAATAGAAAGAGATCTTCTCTTTTTAGAAAAGAGTATAACATGCACGAGGTTAAAAAAATTTCTATTTCCCACCTTCTACAAATGTAATTCTTTTCTTATACCTATGTCAACCAAGTCTAACCAAACATTGATAAGATCCTTTGTATTTTTTAGCACATTCATAAGCATATAAATTAGACAATCATATACATTCTTCTCAATATGAGTCACATCAATAAAATATTATACATGTAATGTAACACCCCAATTTTTACTACTGAAATTTTTTGTTTGCAGTGGAAATAACTAAGTAAAAATAGTTGGGGTTACCGCCGTAATCAACGTAATTTTAGTTTAAGAAACCATCCTTACATCAATCACAAGGCTAAAGTGTTCAAGATAATACAAGGAAATTAGAAAACAAAAGTAAATTTATAGTACAAACATTGAGTTTGGAGTATTACTCCGAGTTTTACAATACCAAAATACAAAAAGGGGATACCGTGGATCAAGAGTCCAAAAAGGGTATCCGATTTAATATATAACCCGGATAATAGATACTCTTCACTAGACCTCGGCATAAATGGAGTCACTCATCCCCACATAAAGCGTTATAGGCCGCAAGTCATCTACCTAATCCTCTAAAAACTACACAAAAGATCCAGGGCCTTCTGTTCATAGGAATGAACAACACCCATAAAACGGGTGGTTAGTATGCTACGTACTGAATAAGGGAACAGTACTATCGAAAATTGGAATACAAGTATCACATGCTTTCACATTAGATGACAAAGGAAAAACAACCAAGTAAATGATCATCTTATAAGGCATAATATGATCCTGATTCTTTTATTAAGTATAGTCCATTTTCATTCTTTTATGTGCGACGAGTGCTGGAACCCCACTATTCTTAAACTGATGGAATAGTATGAAACTTCTCGGGGGATAACATGCCTGAGCCACAATTCTTTTTGGTGGAACGGAGATGATAACATCTTCTCAATACAGAACACTCCTGAGCAACTATTCTACCCGGTGGAATGGGAATAAATAATCTCCTTGGGGTAGAACGCTCCCAAGCCATTATTCTACCTAGTGGAACGGAAATAAATCACCATGGTCCTAACTCACGCATTCTTCCACTTTAAAGGTATGTTTTATTTCACGATGAGTAGGTGCCCCACTATTCTCAACCGGTGGAATGGTTTGAAACTTCTCGAGGACAACACACCCGAGCCACTTCACCAACATCATCAGGTTTCACATCAACAAAATCATTTGCTAGCTGGTCAATAGAAATAGTAGAAGAAGAAACATCAGTAGTATTAAATAATAATTCTGAGGTAGATGAGTACCTTGTATTCAAAAGCTCTGCACCCATCTCATGCTCAAAGAATACTACATCTCTACTTTTCACTACCTTCTTCTTTTCTGGATCATATAGTCTAAAACCATACTCTTCATCACCATAGCCAAAAAACACACAAGGATGAGTTTTGGAATCAAGTTTTCACCTTTGTTCTTTCGGCACATGCATATATGCCTTACACCCAAAAACTCTCAGATGTGAGTAAGTGGGATTTCATCCCTTCCATGCTTTCTCAGGAATTTCAAGGCTAAGAGGAATTGATGAAGCTCTGTTGATCAAGTACATTGCACACTAGACTACTTCACTCCAGAATGTTAAGGAAGATTTGACATTCTAAGTATACATCTCACTTTCTCCATAATGGTTCTATTCATTCTCTCTGGAACTCCATTGCGTTGTGGTGTACCAGGCTCTGTCTTCTCATGTCTAATGTCATAATGTGAACAATAATACTTGAATTAATTAGAAGTGTATTCACCACCATTGTCTGATTGAAGACGCTTCAACTTCCTTTCTGTCTCCCTTCCTACCATGGCATGAAATTTTTGAAAAATCTCAAAAACTTGACTCTTTTTCTTCATCATGTTGACCCAAGTTTTTTGAGTAGCATCATCAATAAAGGTGACAAAATATTTATTGCCACCAAGAGAATCCATCTCAATAAGACTACAAACATCAGAGTATATTAGCTCCAACTTATCTTGCCTTCTAGTGGAATTCTTGGCAAAGGAAGATCTATGTTGTTTTCTTACCAAACAATGATCACAAGGGTCAAGAGAAATAGTTTTATCAATAGAAATAAGATATTTACCTGCTAACAATTTCAAACCCTTGTCAGTCATATGTCCTAGCCTTCGATGCCACAAATTAGGAGAGTTCTTTTCTTCCACTGCATTTAGCTCACTAGAACACACATTCAAGTATATCTTATATAAAAAACAACACAACTTGCCTCAAGAAACTATCATAGAACCCTTAAATAATTTCCACTTGCCATCACCAAAGGTATGTCGAAAGCCCTCTTGATCAAGGATATTTGGAGACAACAAGTTAAGGCATATATCAAGAATATGGCGCACATTTTTCAATGTAAGCATGCACCCAACATCACCTAACCCAACAATGCTTGCTGAGCTCTAGTTTTTCATCTTAATACTACCAAAATCACCAGCCTGGTAGTTCATGAAGTACTCCCTTTTGGGAACACAATGGTACGAAGCTCCTATATCTACAAGCCACTCTGTATGTGAACTCTCAATATGATTACATTTATTAGTTACACAAATCAAAGTGACCTTATCATCACTTTTAGAAGCAGTTGCTGCAGTATTTTTATCATCTCCCTCCTTTTGTGAATTTTGCATCTTACCTTGCTCTTTCTTCCACTTATAGCAATATTGTTTCAAGTGGCTAGGTTTCTTGTAGTAATGACATGTCCTAGTCTCCTTTTCTCTAGACTTGGACCTTTCTTTTGAGTTTCCACGCCCTTTAGGACCTCGACTCTTGTCTTTTCCTCTGTTCTCAATAACAAGAGTTTGTAAATTGTCAAATCCCATCTCTTTTCTTCTTTTTTATTCATTGAACATGCTTTCTTTGATCACATCTAATGATAGCACACCGTTCGGAGTAGAGTTACTAATAGTCACAACCAAAGTTTCCCAACTATTTGGTAAAGAATTCAACAAGAATAAAGCGTATAATTCATCATCAAGAACAATTTTAATGGTAGTCAACTTGTTAATGATGTCTTAGAAATCACTAAGATGTTCTGACACTAACTTTCCACCCTTCAGTTTTAAATTAACAAGTCTCTTAATTAATGAAACTTTGGTATAAGAGGTATTTATTTCATAAAGACCCTCCAATTTCTTCCATAGATCATATGGGTCGAACTCCTAAGACACATGGTTAAAAATACTAATATCAACTTATTGTCTAATAGTCCCCAAAGCTTTTCTTTTCATCTTTACCCAATCTTTATCTTCCATCTTTTCAGGTTTTGCAATTTTACTAATGGTGCCATCTTCATTTGTGGTTGAATCAATTGGGTCAAATAAGTCGTTAAAGTATAATAAATCCTCCATCATCAATCCCCATATGGAATAATTGGTTGATGTCAATTTAACCATTGAATTGCTACTACTAGACTCCATAATAACAGTCAAATTAAACCTTCGCTCTGATATCAGTTAAAAGGTCTGGGTAGTATATGACAACACTCATAAATATCAACATCAAAACAATCAACCAAATAACAGAACCCAAATTCACCACAAATAATTCACCAAATGAAATCACCCAGCAAAACTAATTATGGGCAGCAAGTATAAGTAAATAGATCAAAAAAATGAAGTTTTCAACACACACGATTTATACGTGGAAACCCCCTTTGATGCGAAGAGTAAAAACCATAGGACATTTGAGGAGTCCAGCCTATTTCCTTCTCTTATTTTGATAAATTGAGGGAAAAATTAACCCAAATCAAGTTCACAATAATTCACAACCTACCAACAATTACATACAAAAGAGATTAAGGAAGAAGAGATCAAAGGTGAAGAATATCACCAAATTCAAAGGTTCTATCCCACTGTAATAACAGACAAATCCAACGGTGGAATCTCAAGAAATCGATAACTTTGTGAAAGTTGTCCCTAAAAATTGTAAAGTACTCTTCTCTTATACCATTTGTCTTCCTTTCTTCTTTTGCTTTTAATTGTGTGTGTAATTTTCTGGATTCACACCTTCACTTGCTATCTTAATTTGTACAGCAAGGATTTCTATGAAAGATTTAATTAGGAAGCCCAAATAATAAGCCCAAGTTAGACTTAATCTAATATTAGTAAAATGCTATCAAATACCCATTCATTAGGACAAAATAAAATACACATTTGATTAACACATGTAGGTTGGACCCACAACAATTTCCTGAAATAACATGAAATGAAAATAGTAATAACTTGTTTGTTTAGTTATGAGCATTGGTGTCTGACTATACTTTTTTTTTTTCTGAAATAGGGATGGGAAAAAAAATCACAAGCCCCATTCCCACCTAAACAAGAACAACCCAATTTGGAAAAAATCTACCTGATCTCCTTTTCTTTTACCTTCGGTTTTTCTTTTGTCAAAACCAAATAAAAGAAGCCAATCCTAAAACCCCTAAGGCAAGTGTACTATTTGTCAAACGATTGTTACGTCTTATACTCAAGATAACTCTAATACTAAGAAGCCATAAAACATAGCTATTGTAAATACATCCAAAGGTTGATATAGATCGCAAACAGTGAGTTCTTTTATAGTAATCAACAACAAGATGTTAACAGTAACCTTATAAATTTTCATCAAAAATCAAGCACAATAAGCCACTCATTTGAAGTAAAAAATAAAACTGATCTGAAACCATCCTAAACAAAAACGTTCACTAAAATACCAACGAAAATTTGACCCAGAGAGCTCAAAATCCAATCTCCACCGTTTAGAATCAAGATTGGTGTCTTAGGAATCTTGTGTTAATAATAAAAAAGATCCAACGCTAAACGACTTCATATCTTTGAATTGATCAAACTTCTACATAAAGTAATAATAATAATAATAATAATATATTTTAAAAATTTTCTCTCTTTCACCTATGAGTTTTAAATCTCAATATTTTCACATTTACTCATCTTTCTGAATCAACATTTTGGCTTATGTTTAGTATACCCAAAATTAGGTCATTAATAATAAAAAATTTAATCTTAGTTAAAAAAAATGGATCTTACCACGTAGAAAAGAGCCAAAATGCTCTAACAAGTTAGAGTTTCCGTAAATTTTAGTTAGTTGGTAAACTTGGTCTTCCATCGTTGATATATATCTCAGCAGAACTAAATACCGTAATTGAAGTAGTGTACAAGCTTGTACACTACATATCGATCATTAGGGTTTTCTTCAGTTCCTTTGGTTTGGGTCTGAATTTGAAGAAAGCAAACGGCAATTAATTGCTTGAGGGAGGGGGACAACCTCGAATATATCTTGAATCTCTTTCGACCAAGTCTTCCCTTCCAACCATTGAAAGACCACCATTTCCCTTCCTGCGTACTGATCTCTTCTTTTTGACATCTCTAGGAAGCATCATCGAGCTAGGCAAAGTAGCTCTTATCCGCCCCTCTCCAAGAACACCAAGATGCCATCCTTTTTTTTTTTTGGGTTACATACGTACACTTACATAATACACATCGCCAGGAGGACTCTCGTCATGTTGCTCGATAGGGCCAATTAAGCTAGCTAGCCAGCCTGGACAAGCATTGATGGCACGAGCTAAAGTTAATTAGTGCAGATGATCTTTGATCGTACGTGATTGATCAATCAATTGGAAAGTTTGGCGGCCTGTTTTGGTCACATTATTGATGAGGTTGTCTGTCTCGGGTTTGTGGTGGAGTTTTTTTTTTTCTGGGGTACGTGGTGGTCATTACACAAATGTTCACAACAAACCAAACTTTATTTATTTTTTAATTATTTCTAGCTAGGGTCATAAATGAGTTAAATCATTTCAATATTTAATTTGGTTCGGTTCATTAAAAGTTAGATTCGACTTATTCGTTTAGTTAAATAAGTCGAGTCCAAACCTCATTTTTGGACTCATTTATTAAAAGAGTCGAGTCTGAGCTTGAAAAAGTGAGGCTCAATTTATTTTATGGCTTTGGCTCTGCTCGACTTATTAAAAGTTTGACTTGGTTTATTCGTTTAGTTGAATGAGCCAAATACGAGTTATATTTTAGACTCATTTAATTAAACGAGTCTAGTTGGAGTCTAAAATATTTGACTCGATTTATTTATAACCTTAATTATCACATCTCTAGCCTTCTAAATATTGTATTATTTTGAGATGACTAGCTATGTGTCATGAAATTTTCGCATCATATCAACCATAATTAATAACATATTTAATGATAAAAAAAAAAAGATGAAGGGAATGCCCCATGTAATAAGGCAGATGAGACGTTCCACCTAATATTAATATTACCGTTGTGTATATATATATATATAGATCTGTCAAAATTTATATAAAATATCCAAAAGAAGGAATCTAGGGGAGGGGAGTGGGAAGGAGAACGTCTTTTCCGAAAGACAAATTTCTCATCATCTATGCCTCCACAGCCGCTCGCATCAATTGAATATCATAAATAAAGGAGATAAACTGTGACCTATGTTTTATCGACGAGAAAACCTTTCCACCATGTACGATCACGTTGTACTAAGCAAGCGACTCTCCTGCAGCCACGAAAATACAAGCCAGACATATACCCTTTAGACAAATAAAACCTTACATGTACAGGCAGTGCCAAACACCATCCCCACAAGCTGCGAGGGGACCCAAACAACAACCACCAACCATGGATGGAGTTAACTGGGCAACGCACTAAGCCTAATGTATAGGAACATGATAGCTTAGAACTGTGTCCTTGGGCATACATTTGAGGATCAATTTCACTTGAATACCACAACGTTTGACTTACTTACTTTAGGTACTATGGGTCATTTTTAATTTAGTGCCATCTTATTAATGTTTTAATTTTATATGATTAAAATGGAAAAATTTTAATATTATTATTTTTTAAAAATAAATGTTTGAATAGTTTTTCATAAATTTTAGAATTTTTCTAGATTATTTTTATGAAAATTTCAGATTTTATTGTTGTTTCTTTCTTTAAAAAATCTAGAAAATTTCAAGAAATTAAATAGAAGGTATATTTAAAACACTGTGCCCCCTCTCAATTCAATAGTATATTGCTATTGTTTTACATGTATATATATAATATATACATACATATAATTGACAAAATCTATTAGATAACATAGAAAGAAAGTTATTCCATCTTCTATGAAGGATTTCAATTCCTGATGTTGTGGTAAGCAATACTTTTACAACAACGAAGATTCAACAAGGCATGTATCCTCCAGCCAAGCGTGCAACACCGTATAATAAATGTAGCACCACCTTTTAATTGATCTTATATATCAATCTTATTTTTTATAATTAAATTTTTTAATTTTTATAACAAATTAAATTTTTATTAAAACTTTATATATATATATATATATATATATATATATATATATATATATATATATAAGAAGTTTACTAAGACTATTGTTTTATAATATTTTTGGAATGTTTAAAATAATTTGGAACATAAGCGATTCTTGATTTTATTTCTAGAGCTGTGGCACAATTATTTTAAAAATAATTAGAAAGATTACTTTTGGACAACTTTTGAGGCTTCAATTTTATTTATCGTTATACTTTCTAGAATATTTAAGAAATGTATGGTTTCGTAGAATTTTTTCAATTCAAAATATTTATGAAACTTTTAATACAAAGTCGATTTTTTTTATAAGTTTCAGAACTCTTAGCATCTTTTTAGAAAAAGTTATTGTGTGATTACAATATTGTAAATACTATAAAAATTATAAATATATATGTGGTGTAGTTTTATACAGTATAGTCATTGAACTTTTGTGCGTGTCTCTATATTTATAGCCAGCCATTTTTATTTTATTTTTCAACATATATATATATATATATATTGATCCTTTATTAATAACAATCCTTAAATTTTAATCATAAAGTACTCATATCCTAATAAGAACAATCTCCGTATTGTTACGAAAAGGCAACAAAAATTTAGGCCGTAGTGAAAATATTCCCTCAACCTATATATCCTTAGTGCTCATTTGATACGGGGGTAATTGGGGTGAAAAAATTACTTTTATATTTTATATATATTATATAATTTATTTAAAATTAAATATTTTTATTCTAATAAATATCCATTTTAGATATTAATTTGATCTAAAATAGGTATTTTATTAAAAATATATTTATTATTATTAGATACTTAATATAAAATGTATAAAATAGAGGAAATTTTTTTTTACCCCTATTACTCCCCTACCAAATAAGCCCTTAAGGTTATAGTTGGAATGACGGTAAAGGCCCCAAAAAAAATACGGGGGAAATTATTTCCCCTCTTATATATATTTGATATAAATGTATCTATTTAAGTCTAACGTAGCAATCCACAACTTTATTGCAACAAGAGAACATCAATCGTACAAAGTGAAGTCTTATTATAAACTCGTTTGTTATTCCTTACTAAGTACGAGTGTTATTAAATAATTATAAGAAAATAACAGTTGTGATTTGGTTGACTAATTTTGCCCCTATTATCAGTTTCTATCATATTTAAAATTTGAAGGAAAACATATGAAAAAAAAAATCGCATTATTAATAGACATACAAAAAAATAATTAAATGTTAAAAAAGAACATTGCTAAATTCAATATCACTGGTTAAAATGATATATATATATATATATATATATATATATATATATATATATATATATATATAACATAAATCATAAATTTAAATATTTATTTGAATATAATATTTGTTGTTGACGTATTCCAATTTTAGTTCCCATCATATAATAAAGTTATATTCTTTTTGTGCGTTAAAATAAAATTTACCTCAAAAATGAAAAAATTAAAAGAAAAATTAACCATTATCAATTGAGAAGCAATACAATATATATCAACTATAAATATTTTTTTTGTCATTTATGTAGAAACTTAAAATTACATATATACTTGAAGAAATAAGCATAGATATGAAAGAAACTAACACTTAAGGCAAGTTTAGAAATTATTGTTAAAAAATAAAATAAATAAATAAATTTAGATTTTTTTAGAATTACAATTAAAATTAAGAGCTAAGAATTAATTAGTAATTATTATAATTAATAATTAAAATATTGAAAAATTGATTATGGTTCTATAAATCCTAGTTGGACTAATTTGTTTGATTTGCAGCTACATGTAATATCTCATCTTAAAATATTTCAAAATTTATTGAAATTATATTGATATTAAAATATTTTGGTCTTGAAAAATGTTTGAAAAATGGTTGAATATATGAGTTTCGGGTAAATCAATCAAATTGTCACTCAAAACCAGTTAACTAGTTTATCTAGAAATTTAGTTAGTTATCTTAAATGAACCAATGAACTAATAGGAGAAATCAACTAGTATTTCCAAACCAATCAACTAGTTCTGCTAAAATTTTTAGGTACTTCATAAAATTTTTTTCAATTCTTATTCAAATGATTTCATAAGCTATTAATTAGCGTTGGTTTGTGCTCATAAAAATATTTTGGTACCCTGTGATTATTTTCCTATTAATTAGATCATTATATGATTTTTTTAGCTAAAAATCTTTACAAAATACATTTTTAGATACTTTTCTCGCATATCGGTTCTTCTCTCTGTGGCTAACTTAAACTCGTGCATCCTGGGTTGCATCTGTTGTTGATGTCCTTTGGCCTGATGTTGCATTGATTTCACCCTTCCTTCCTCAACTCATCATGCCATCCCATTACATTCCCTCACCAAAGAGATCAACTTCATTTTCTCTCTCCTTCCCCTTCATATTATTAACCATAAGGGCCTTTAGGAGTCCTATTTCTGATACATTCCCCCACACTCATACACTCTAAAGCTCTCACATTTTCTTGAGCAAAAATGGATGAGTGTTAGGTCTTCTTCTCCTTGTTTCTTCTTTATTATTATCTTGTTAACCAAGCCCCATTCATTATTCTCCATTATTAAGTTGTGATTCTTGCTCCTTTAATCCTCTTCTTAATCTTTTCCTCATATCTCCCTTGCTTTTCTTAAGCAAATAAGGGTTTAGGTCTTAAAAGAGTTGAGTATTTTTAGCTTTTCTTCTTCTTAGTTCTTCATTCCTTTGGGTTGAGGTTGAGAAAGAAATATTGTTATCCTTTTCCTTTTATTTTATTATTTTAAATCAATTTTAAAGTGTATAATACTGATATTAGGTTCTTGATTCCCTTAGGTAGTCATGGATCTTGTAGTTGGCACTCAATTTAGGATTGTTTTCCTTTTTTGCTAGAAGATTTTCTAGTCAGGTAATACAAATATCTAACTTATGATAAGGCTTAGTTTTCATGTATGCCTTAGTTGTTATAATTGATTGATAAAATTTTTCTATGTAAAGCATGAATTTTGTTAATGGTGGTAAGAGTAAGAGTAGGGTGTGAATCATGAGGTGTTAAGGTATGATTTATCTATTTTTGGCCGTGGCATGTTTATGTGAGATTAGCATGAGATTGTTGGTTAATTTAATTTTGAAGCATAATCTTTGTATTGAATGTGTTAAGCATGATTTTATATGTATTTTTCTATCAAGGTGAGCATTTTAGAGATCTTGGTTTAAATTTGAAGCTATTTCAATTCATTTGCATGATAATATGTGTGATGCATATTTAAACCAATCAACCTGTTATTATTTACTAGTCCACCAGTGAAACTAAAATATTTTGTGTAGCACCCTCATTTTTCAAAACCAATTAACTAGAAATATATGAAATTTGCTGGAACTAAATACAATAAGGGTATTACTGACACAACTAGTGTAAGTAAACTTCGCTATTCAACTTACACTAGCTGCTAAGGCTTGATAAAATAAGAAAATATATCAAAATTTATTATTAACTAAAAAAATTAAAAATGTCTAATAAACTCAACAAAACCAATTGAATGCAAAACATAAATGAAACGTTAAGTAAAACTAAAATCTATGAAAGTAGCCATTAGAAGAAAATAGGACTATGAAAATTACCATCACTCTCATTCTTCCTCACTATGCATGATATCTACACCTTGAACAGGTTCATGCTCAATCTACACTAGGTTATCTGTTCACCATGTATATCATGGATCATCATGACCTTGTTTAAATTAAGTATCAATTTAGCTAGGAAAAAAAACTAAGTAACATGTAAGTACAATGGAATGTAATATAGAAGTACACACACACACCCTACCGAGTCATATAAGAAAACTAAACGGAGAATAAATGAAACATCTGCCTATTAATCTTTACTTTATCTAATCACAATCTCCAATTATTTAAGTAGGTAAACTAACCAAGGGTTCACCTAAAAAATAAATTGCAAAGACCTAAAACAACCACAGGAAGATTAAAAGTCACGCATGGGTCATTGAAGTGAATATAGTCTAAAGGGGATAACAAAAGTTTAAAAAACAACAACCTTAGTCATCATATCCTTACATGTGCACATCTCCTAATAGGATCTGGAAAAACCTATAGAGTAGACAATGAGCCTTAACTAGAAACAGTTGGCAAATAAAATATATAATATCCATAATAAAAAAGTAAAGGCTATTACTGATCCTCAACTTCAAGAGACCAACCCTAAAGGACCTAAAGCCTACATGTTCCACTGAAAGTATTAATGTTTTATTAAGGTGATCACATAATGCACACAAGCAACTATTATTCATTGAATATTTTTCTTTTATTATCCACTTTATACACATGAAAACTTTTTCAAATGGGAAACTCTCTAAGAAAGGTAACTTTCCAAAATATATAGGTCCAACTAGAATAACTAGCTTTCCAAATCAAACTCAAATCTTTACTAAAATATTTAAACCACATGTATATTAAAAGATCAAGTTCACTCAACCTAGGTCAAACATTAATATTTAGTGTTTACATAACTATAACACCCCCAAATTTACTATTGAAAAATTTCGTTTAAATCCAGAGGTTTAGCGGAAGCGGAAGAATTAAAACCGTAAACTTGGGGGTATTACCGCCACACTTAGGACCAGACCGGTTCACTCCTACCGTTCCGATACTAAGTACTAAGGCTAAACTAACCAATCATTAAGTAAGAATCATCAAAACATAGGTACATAGTTAACATAGATCATTCACAAAAACACGAGTCAACAACCGTTAGAATATCGTTTAGGAATACAAATTAAGAGTACAGTTTCAAAACAAGAAGCATAGTACAAATATAGCTAAATGAAATAGATCCCAAGGGACCAATATCCGGACCGCCTACTCACTCAAGTCAAGCCTTCCACCCCAAATTAGTAATCGATCAAACTTGCGTAGGAGGTCTTCTCCCCACCATTGGTGGATCATCACAGGACCCATTCAATCAAGGTAGTATCAGTACGGGTCCAATACTGAGTAAGGGCGCTGGTGCGCTAAGGCCAAGCATACAGTCATACCACATAGCACACATAGCACAATCATATAGACAACATGCGATAACCCGCAAGATAAGGTCTGAATACTTTTCTAGTGACTTGTCTTTATTCTCATTAATGATAATAAGTCCATTTCACACATTCTTCAATAATCCATGTGAGCACGGGGACCCCACTATTATAGCCGGTGGACCGGAAATAAAAACACAGGGCAGGACGCCTCTGACCACTATTCTTACCGGTGGACCGGACTGGCCCCGCCTCACATGGTGTTCCACTATAAGTACTTAGTATTTTTCCCGTGGTTTAACTTATTTACTTTGGGTCTATCGAGCCGAGGCCCCCACTATTATGATCGGTGGACCGGAAGTAAACACACAGGGCATAACGCCTCTGACCACTATTATAGCCGGTGGACCGGAACGAAACGCTCAGGGCAGAACGCCTCTGACCACTATTATAGCCGGTGGACCGGAACGAAACGCACAGGGCAGAACGCCTCTGACCACTATTATAGCCGGTGGACCGGAACGAAACACACAGGGCAGAATCGGGCTGGGCTCGGCTCAACAGTCTTTCGCTTTACGTTATTAGTATCTTATCCGTGTCTTATTGAATCACGCAACACCCTTGACATGCATAAATCATTCTCTTTATACTTTACACATCACACTAATAAAATCCCACATTCATAACTACACTTTAATCAATAAATACACATGATAACACCAACAACTCTAAGCAGCCATAACCGACCCTAATTGTCCACACCAAACCGTGGTTAACCACTCTTAACCCTATTTTACCATAATAACCATACTTAGCCATCCCAAACCTTAATTATCCTCAACAAATCACAATTAGCTACTCCAACCCTACTTAATCACGACGACCCAGAGTTAATCACTCCAAACCCTAATTATGTCTCCTCCATACCCTTATAATACTCCACGTACTATTCTCTGTCCAAAACAGTTAAACACCCAGATCATACTTGCATTACCTTTCTTACATCCCAAATCAACCTTTCATACGTAAATTTTGCTCCCACGCAAACGTTACATATCCCATGCAACCTCTCAAACTTTTCATACAAGCCCTAAATCCCATACAAACATTAATACCACCAAACCATAACACCACCATGCAAACCCTAATACCACCATAAGCCATTAATACCGCCCTGAAATCACTAATACCACCATACAGACCCTAATACCACCATGTGAACCCTAATACCACCATTCCAACCATAATACCACAATGCAAACCCTAATATCATCATGCAGCCATTAATACCACCATAGAACATTAATACCACCATACAAACCATAACACCACCATGCAAACCCTAATACCACCATAAGCCCTTAATACCACCATGAAATCACTAATACCACCATACAAACCCTAATACCACCATGCGAACCCTAATACCACCATCCCAAACATAATACCACCATGCAAACCCTAATATCATCATGCGACCATTAATACCACCATGTAACCATTAATACCGCCATAGAACATTAATACCACCATACAAACTTCAAGACTCCCATGCATGGTTCCCAACTCTCATTTATTTCGGACATTCCTCCCACTTAAATCTTCTCTCATAGATCATGAGGTACTTAGGTCAACCTCATATCCCCCTTAGTGGTCTCACTTCCCATTTATTTCCGGTCATCCTTATATTCCCAACTCATATTACCATTTATTCTAACGAGCATGTCCTAGAGGGCCATAACATAATACATCATAAACATCACACATATACATGTCATGCTCATGTCATGGAAGCACATACAACATACCTCAATCTCTAAGCTGCGCTACACATAAGACAAGTTATACACAAATCATATAATACATGGCATAGCATGGCATACACAACCTTCAACACATCCATGTCACACATAGCACAAGGCCATTAGCTTCGTCCTTACCTAAGGTGACGCCGGGCTTGGAGCACGCTCCTCTAACTCCTTAGGGCTTTGGTCGGGATTACCTATAAAAGGGGGAAATGCTAAGTATTAGTTTCCCTTATAAGTACCATAATCCCTTATTCCAGTTTAGGATTAGAGTTTTTATTACTAAAAAGGGTGTTATACAAAAACTAGGGCTTTTACCTTAGAATTAGTATACTAAATATTAGTAGTCAAAATATATTTATTTTTTTGATACTTATTGTTACACTTATTTTATTAAACCCATTAGTTCTAATCTTGTAGTAATAGGGTTTATGCTAGCTATAGGAAAATAGTGTTAGTATTAATAAAATAGTGACACTAATGTCTAGTGATAGAAACCCTAGCGTTTTAAGGCCAAGTCTATTAATGGCGTTATATTTGAAATAATAATATTGTAAGGTCAAAATATTACAAGTAACTATTCCTAAGGGTGATAATGATAATAGTTGTTTATTCTTGAATAATAAAAGGGTTCAAATGCTTTTGATTACAACAATAAGGTAGTGATAGTAGTAGTAATAGTAATAGCTAATAATAGTGTCATAGTAATGAGGCTAGGGTTAATGTTAAGTGGTATGGTAATAAGGTTCAAGTACTCTTCTTAGTTAACAACCCCATGATATTTACTAGCTTGAGTTAAGTAACATGGATAAGAGCAAGAAAAGTATTATTATCAACAATAGTGATAAATGTGTTAGGTATAATAATAATAATAATAATAATAGTAATAATAATAATAATAGTAATAATAATAATAATAAAAATAATACAACCAAGTAAGGTTAAGCAATAATAATAATAACCATAGTAAGGATAATAGAAATAATAATAATAAAAATGTTAATAGTAATAATTATAAAATAAGACCAAGGTTAAGTATAATACAAGTTAGGGTTAAAAGGGATGTTAGTATTAGTAAGAAAATAAGAACATTAATGATGGAGACAATAATAATGATAATAATGATAATAATAATAATAGTAATAATAATGAAAGAAATAATAATAATAATAATAATAATAATAATAATAATAGTATTAATATTGGTAGAAAATAGTAGCAGTTATATAAAAGGGGTATTAGGGTTTGGATGAGTGGAGAACCACCTAGGGTCGATGGTGATCCGGCGGCGGCGCGTGGCGGCGACGGCGGCGGCGGTGGAGGAGGAGAAGAGGGGGAAAGATGGAGGTGGTGGTTAGATGGGAGGAGAAAAGAAGAAGTTTGAGGTGGGGGAAGAAATAATAGATGAAGGGGAGTGGAATGAGGGTGGTGGCGTGGCAAGGGGTGGCGACGCGCGGTGGTTGGCGCGGCGGCCGAGGGTGGAGGAGGGTGGTGGAAGATGGTGAAGGTTGGTGGAGAAGGAGGTAGGGAGTAAGGATGGTATGGGCAAGTAGGGGAGGACCTGCTGGTCACTTTGGGGGGTGGAGAGGAGGTCAATCACGGCGGAGGTGGCGGCAGAAGGTGGTGCGAGGTGGCGGGGGTGGTTTTTGGGCAAGGGATTTCGCACAGCTGTGGCGGCACGTGCGGGGTAGGAACGGGGGCAGCAACAGTTTGGTTGCGTGGAGGGTGGTGCAAGGAAGGTTTTGGTGTGTGGCGGTGGTCGCGGCGGTTGCTAGAGGCGGCGGAAAGGGTGTCTGATCTGGCGGTGGCGAGGCAGGGTTTCGGCAAGGTCCAGAGGGGAGGACTTGCCTTGGCCGTTCGGGGAGTGGTATTTATAGGCAATTGATATATCTTATGTAGGGGCAGATGCGGCAGGCCGCCGTCCGGGGGTGGCACCCGGTCGCAGGTCTGTGGTTAGGCAGGCTTGTTTGGCAGTGTGCGGGAAAAGGAAAGGAAATCAGGACGCATGAGGGGCAGGACGATTGTGCTGGGTTGATTTGGGAAAGAAAGGGACGGGAATGGCAAGGGAAGGACGGCCGGACGGTAGGGTTGTCAGCGGCGGCAGGCTGCGAGTTGCAGGCCTGCGCGAGGAAGAAGACGACGGGCGTGGGCGGACCGGCGGTCTAGGGAGAGAAAAGAAAGGGGAAAAACCGGCCGGTCGGCAACGGTTATAATGTTCATAACCTCGACGTGTCGTTTCATTAATTATACGATCGAAACGCATCGTCATGACGTTGGCTGGCAACGATTATAAGATTCATTAATCGCGACGCGGCGCTTCGGCGGATTGACGGGCAAAACGCTGCGTTGCACGCAAGCGTCGGCCAGCGAACGACGCTGGGCCGCGGGGACGGAGGAAGGAAGGAAGAAAGGTTGGGCCGCGGGGAGGAAGGCCCAACCGACAGGGAAAAGAGAAAAAAAGAAAAGAAAGAAGGGGAAAAGGAAGGAAAAGAAAAAGAAAAAGGTTTATTTAGGGTTTTGGATTTTGCATAAATTATTTAGAATATTCTTGGGGTGTTTAGAATATTAATATTTATAAAATATTAAATAAATTCCCTTATTGCTTAGTTTAGACTATTTTAGATAAATTTCCTTAACCTCCATACTAATTAGGAAAATACCCAAATTTTCTTTCAATTAAATTCTTTATTATTTTCCTCTTAATTTACCTTAATTAATTCTCTACATTTTAAGTAAATAAATTTATATGTTTAATTTCCCTACTAATTCCTTATTTGGCCATAATTTCGGAAATTAGGATTTTGGGGTATTTCAATAACTACCAAAACTCAATAATTGTTCAAAACCAACATAACACACCAAAAGTCAATTTTGTAAGAGATAATAATTATCTAGGTTCAACATATCCTTACTATAACCCCATTTATTTTTCATAAATAACTCAAAATAAAAAAAATTTATAAACTAGACTATAGGGGCTTCGATTTGATATATAGCATGATGGGTAAACTCTCATTATTGAATTATATTTGATTTTTATAAAATAGTGCAAAGTTGCAACCAAATCGAATATACCACAAATTGAACATAAACTCATATTTTCTTATGTTAATCATATTACATATCATGATGTATGAAATACAATCATAAGAGGGTATAAAATTATATAATAAATAAAAATCCATACTTATAGACATTATATTCCACACATATACGCTGTATGTACATAAGTTTAATAAAATAATTTTGTTGAATATAAAATCCTTATATATAGAATATCATGTCTTCAAGCATAAATAATGATCCTATGGCACTAAAATTAACTCCAAGATTTGATAATCTTGAAATAATAACTATTCCTTGAGAAGAAGAAGAAAAAGAAGAAGAAAAATGACAAAAAAAAAAATTGATCTTGAATCTATTATCTTGAAGATAGTTTAATATTTTGATAAATCAATTGAAGGTACTAATGAATTGGTTGAAGACGTGAACATATTTGATGAATTAATTGAAGGTATTGATGAATAAGTTGAATATGTGAACAATATTAGTGGAAGATATAGAATATAAGCCACAACACGAGAAGAGAAATTAAAATGTAGGTTTAACTATTAGGGTTTAGTATGGGCTTATATGAGCTTTTAGAATAGAAAGATATAATAAAATCGTGCAAGTAAGATATCACCAACATTCATTGATATATTTCACTACTTTCCATTTATATATTAGAAACATCAAAAGACAAAATTTGTATATATTAAATTTAGGTTTCTAACAGAAAATAAATCGTCCAATTTCGTTATCAAATGAAAATTTTATGGCCAACTTATTAAATTTTTGCCAATTTATCTATGAATTTGCATAAATTAGATAAAAAAAAAGAAGATAAGTCATATAATATCATTTAAGATAATTAGTAGAGAATAACTACAAATACTAAGGAATAAATAACAGTATAAAATTTTATTATATATAATAAGAAAAATGTTTTACTCTTTAAAATATCATAATTAACCACAAAAATAATGTAAGATCTAATCACATGAGTATAAAAATAAACTTTCAAATCACAAAGTAATCTCACTAACATTTTTTTTAATAAAAATGATATATCACATCCCACATCGCTCATAAGGAATACATCTTATTATTTTAATTATTTACTTTATTTTTTTTGAAAAATTATATGTTTATGAAATTATCATTTTTTCCTTTTTACTATTCTTTATAAAATAAGGGTTTAAAATGACATTTTAAATTGTAGAAAAATCCAAAACACTAATATAACAATCTTTAAAATATTTTCAACACATCATCTCATAAAAAATAATTATTTTCTAAAAATAGTAACTTTTAGGTTATCAAAATTATTCTACAAATAACAGCTTTTTTTAAAACTTTCAAAACTGAAAAACTTAAAATTATGGGGTTTTACATTTTGCTCTCAAATCTTGAGTATGATTTCATGAGTTTTATAATGTTAATCATGATTTCATGTGTTTATTGGCTGAATCTGCAAGCACACGAACTCATTGTAGCACCTGAAGATCGTATATTATACGAACTTAGTTGTTTAGTACCGATCTTTACTAATTTATATATCTAGATTAAATAGTAGTGAAAAGATGGATATGAATTATGAAATAAACTTAATAACCAACGAAATATAAATTCTAGAACAAGGATGATAAAATATAGGTTTGAACGTCGGTCTCAACCTAAGTATGTCAACGAATTAACATAACATTGTACTCTAATTTAAATGGATATTAACAACTAATTTAGTGTGAATCACTAGCCTCTTTCAAGTTCTAAGAATGTATTCAACTAAATTCATTGACTAATTTTTTGACAGATAAATTATATTAAACCCATTAAGCTCCACTAATTTAATAGTCACTAAGAACCAAACATCTACTCTCATGATTGCTTGTTTCCCCGCTCATATGTTAAGTTCCGACATTGGTCTCAACTTTTCAGTTATAGTCAACATCTAGGCACGCCAAATTTCATCAAACCTGACTCATGACAATGATTTCTAACATAAGAGACACCACATAAGAACTATAAATACAATACACTCATCAATTAATCATCACGATAATGAATTCAACCCAAGAGAATATATCTACTAACTCATGATTGTGGTAAATTGCTAGAAATGAAATGCCATAACATAAATAACATGAAACATAGTAAATACCAAGAGAATGATAGAATAGTAGATTATGAATGCTAAATATATTGCCAAAGGTACATACACAAACTAATAGTAAGACTATAATGAAGATTAGAATGAGGGAATCAAAGGTACAAAGATGGAGTTTTGGTCTCCATAAAAATGGGAGAAAAGAGAACTTTTAATGTCCGATTTTTTGAATTAATGATAACTCCTAAAGAGAGGGGACGATCATGTGGTTAGTATGCGATAACCTCTATTACACGATCATGCTTGGCTTACAAAAGTGTTCCTAGCTTACATAGTAGGATCGTGTAGCTTTACTTCTCTCACTGATGAATAAATTGAGGTTTCATGATTGTGCAAATTTCTTCTTCTCAACTTTCTAGATAGCTTTTGGAAAAATGCTCATAACTTCTTCATCCATAGTCAAAACACAGGGATATTGGATTTGTTTACAAGATGAAAATATTATATATAACTTTCATTATGTTCATTTATCGAACTTAATATTTAAACCAAGGAAAAATTCATCCCTTTTTCAATCAAATGTAATTATCTCCGAAATTAATAAGGCGCTATCCATGATGGGTTCTTTATGATGTCTTCCTTAAGCATCTATATTACTTTATCTCAGCCTTATTTGTATTCAATGAATGCACTTACAAAAAAATGCCAAATGACACAATATCCATAAATATAACAGAAAATATAACAATATACATAGAGAATTCATGGAAACAAACATATATCAAGAGTGAAAATCATCCTAGTATTAGTCCTTTCACTAATTTAGCAACTCCTTGATGACTGAATTGTTGTGTGTCCCCAAACAACTCATAACATAAAAATAGAAGAATAAGAAAGGGAATGAGGATCGAGGCCTCAGGTGATAGAAGCAAACTATGCATACAGGACATACATTCATAGGACCCACCTAAATTGCAAGCATCAATAATAGGAAAACCAAAATAAAGGTACAACCTTAGTTCTGACTCTCAAACCATTATTATTATGGCACTCTATGGTTTAGAATCATGTTGATACACATCCTTATGAGACAATAGTTAAATAAAAATCCTCATTATAGATAAAAGCAAACACTCTACATTCATGTTCTTTAAGGATGTAATCATTTCACTTAAAATTGTCCATGCTAATTATGATTGAGCATATGCTTGCACGTATTCTCATTCACCACCACTTAACAGAAATTATGAAAAGTTAAAACCATGAGGACTTATTAAGATTGTAATGGGGCTAAGTAAATGGTAAGGTAAGTCTAGGATTGTACCTAATAGCCTAAAAACAAGAAGAACGATAACTACAATAATACATCTCAAAATTTGATGTCACTGATGCACTAACTCCAAAAACAATAACTATGGCTTTTGCTACAATTCTTCTTACTCCTCAAAACTTAAGTGCTCAATCATTTGCATCACAACTTCAACACTTTTATTTCTTTTTTTTCTTTCTCCTTTTTTTGATAAATATAAGATAAAGCTACATTTAGATCATTTAGAAGCTCTACCAAACGCTTCCACATCATACCCCCATGCTTATTCTTAATATACCTACACAAAATATATTCAAGAGTTATCACTAACTAGTTTTGGGCAAGGGAAAGGAAATAAATCAAGATCAATGGTTAGCAATGTGGGTTTCTAATCAAAAGAACATTTCTTAAGCTCAAAGGGGTTTAAGTAAAGGGAAGAAGATATCATTTGGTAGGCAATTTGGCTAATGTAGCTATGAAAAGAAAACATATGCCTAAATCATGTTAATGTATGCATAAGTCATATATGGCCTTGAAGATAAATGGCATAAGTTCTAGTTTCACACATCAGAGAAGAATACACATAATTAAAAATTAGTGAGATTGTACAAAAGATAAATAATTTTTAAGGCTAAAGATCTCAATGATTCTAATGCCACTAGCTTTATTTCTTTTTTCTCATTCTAGATGAGCAAATCAATGAAGATAAGCCACTAGATTGATAGAATAATAAGTGGTTTAAGAATATATCAATAAAAAAGTTAACGCTTACAAGTATTTTGAAAGCCTTTTTCATTATACTTACTCACAATCTATAGTCTTACTAATTTATTAAGTTGTATAGAGAATTCTATAATGTTTTTACCATTGGCTTATCATTTCCCAAATTTTATCACTTTTTTTAGAAGAATTAAAAGAAAAATAAAACACACTATTGAAAATAAAGCACACTAAAAACAAGAAATGGACAGATTAAAAACAAAAGAAAGAGAGAAATAAATAAATAAATAAATGTACACCACCCAAAACAAAAATAAGGTAAATAAAGGCAATATAAATGACAAAACTAACACCATGCAATAGGGATCTTAAGCTTTGAAATACCATCGTCATCACAACACTTCAAGCATTGGACAATCAGCTAAAAATTATTCAAACAAGATTTCATTTTTTTGTATAAGAGTGTTAAGTTGCTCATAATATCTAACACAAACACTCTTATACACAAACATACCTATTACTCAAATCTTTATTTCCCTATTTATAGACTTTGGTGTTTTTGTAAATGTGCAACCTCAACTTATATAGCTCGTAAAATTTTTGTACCCTATGAATTATTAATGTAATCTAAATTTCCTAATTAATATACTCATTTTAGATCCATTTATATTAACACCCACATTCATAATATATTTGGAGTTAGATGCGTGAAAGTTATATATGAGAAACGAAGAAGATGACTCAAGTTCCATGATTTGAGACTTTGCTTCCTTGAAAAGGAAGGCCTCAATATCATACTCCAATTTCTATTCTTTCGGGGGTTGAGGTGAGAACATTCTTACTCCACATGGTTCTCTCAGATAATACATTAGAGGTGCTTTCTCCTATTAAGGTTTTGTAACTGAATTGGCTTGAACCTCCTTTACCTTCTCCTCATTATTCTTCTACAATATTATAGATGATAAATCTTGAATGCCCATGCTATTGCTCAAGGTAATTTCCATAGAATTTCATTTTTTTGGGATGTTTCTCTGCATTCATAAAAAATGTTCCTTGATCTTCTTTGGCTAGCATGTTGGCTAATTGCCTTTTTCACACCCCAAGTTATTTGATGATGCCTTTAGATCCTCCATGACACTTTCTATTAAATACTAACCTCAATTTCATTAATGAACTTAGACACGCTCTCCTTGAAACTAGGATTTATCTCTTGAACTGAAGATTAGACTTTAAACTCTTGGAACGACTACCACATTGGATACCGGTTTGGAATGGGATTATGATTTGACCATAAATAGTTAGAACAATCACACCATCTCAGGTAGTAAGAATATAAGTAGGAATTAGTTTGCCTATCTAGATTACACACACAGTTAGCTTATTCATATGGATGACAAAAATGATTACCTACTTGACGATTTGTACTAGCATGCAATCCCCCACAATAATAACATCTTGTGGTTTGGACCTACATGTTAGCAATGTTCAAATTATTACTTTTTTTAGAGATAAAGTATCTAACTATGCATCTAACTTAGATAAAAGAGAATTTATGGTTGATGGCTCCGATTCCTTGATAAAGTGCACTCGCAATATATTAGAAAAACATTAGAGAACATATTAGATGAGTACAAATTAGAGAAAAAAGGGAAATTAAAATTCTATTTTAGGAAAACAATGAAAAATTCAATATTAGTTGTTGAGTACTGATCTTCACTATATATTAAATAGTAGTGAAAATATGGATATGAATTATGAAAATAAATTTAAGAACTGACAAAATATAAATTATAGAACAATGCTGATAAACCTAGGATTAAACTTCGATCTCAACCTTGATATACATTAACGAATTAACACAACATTGTACTTTAGTTCAAATAGCTATGAATAACAGGTCTAGTGTGACTCTATACCCTCTTTCAAGGTCTAAAAATATATTCAACCTAATTCATTGAATAATTTTGTGACTAATAAATTATATTGAACCCATTTGGTGCCACTAGTTTAACAATCCCTAAGAAACTAACATCTACTTTCATGATCACTTGTTTTCCCATTCATATATAAAGTTTCAACATTGATTTCAAGCTTTTTTGTCATAGTTAACATCTAAGCAAGTCAAATTCCATCAAACTTGATTCATGAAAGTGTTATCTAGCAAAAAAAATAATTCATAATAACTGTAAATACAACACACGTGTTGATTCTTCATCACGATACCGAAGCAAACCTAATTCAATCGTAGAGAAAAGATCTACCCACTCATTTTGTAGTAAAATGTGAGAGATGAAATTTAGTAACATAAATAATAGGATAAAGATAGAAAGATGGAATCATAGATTAATAATATTGAAATCAACTATCATAGGTACATATACAAACTAAAATTAAGACATATTAAAATAGCAATTTTAATGTCCACTATTTCAAATCAATTATAACTCATGAATAGAGGGGATGATCGTGATTTTGATATGAAATAATCACAAAATACACAGTTGTGCTTGGCTTGTAGGGTTGGATCGTACAACTTTGCTTCTCTTGTTGGTGAATGAATGGAGGTTGTACAACATGTAGATTTCTTCTTCTAGGCATTTTGGATAAATTTTAGAAAAAATCTCATAACTTCTTTGTTTGGAGTCAAAACAAGAATATATTGGTCACATTGGAAATCTAAGAAAAATATCAGTACCTTTTATTCTTTTCACTTCTCCAAATTTATATTGCATCAAAGGAAAAACTCTTCACCTTTTCAATTTAATGTAATTATCTCCAAAATTAATTAGGCCATATCTATGATGGGTTATTTACAATGCCTACTTAAACCCTTCATATTGACTAATATTAGCCTTATTTTCATCCATTGACTTCATGAACAAAACAAAATGCCAAAGAAAACAATATCCACGAATCTAATAGAAAATATAACAATATGCATAGAGAATTCATGAAATCTACATATATAAAGAGTTAAAACCATCCCAATATTAGTCTTTTTACCAATTTATCATATGTTTTTTAATAGTATAGGGGCATTTTAGGAGTCTTTGATAAGAATTTATTTTCCTTTAATTACGTGATTTTGGTATTTTCTACCTAGTAGCACCAGTTGACTGGTGCTAGTCAACCAGTCGACTAATTAAGCTAAACTTTATTTTTCCCCCATTTTTGGTTTAATCAATAGGTTTATGGTTTTTTTCTCTAATAGTACTAGTCTAATGGTTTGTGACACATTCCTACCTACAAGCGCACGAGGTTAGACCTCTACATTATCTCTAATTATGCTATTAGGTCTAATCCTAAATTATCTCTCGACCTCATCGGTATTTCCCACATCAAAAATTTGAACCTAGCCGGAGTTCGTCATTCCATCAATCAATCAACAACACAATGCAAGGATCATGAATTGAATAAAAAAAATTCAAATATTCAACACATTTGGATTGGGGGAAACTCCCCTTCACCTTAGCACAAAAACCTATCCAATCAAACTCATAGTAAGAACATTAAGAATAACAAGAGATTCCATAGATAGATAAGAGAGAAAAGAAAATACTCTTGAAATCCAATGATTTTGACAAGTGTTTAACTATTTGCACCTAGATCTCTACTTTACAAGAGAATTCTTGAGGAATTGGGGAAGAGGATGGGGAGAGAGAAGAGAGAGGGAGTTTAGGCTGCTAAGAGAGAAGAGAGATATAGTGGATTTTGCTTCAATGAGAAATTATAATGAGAGTTTAAATACTACTGCCTCTCGAATCCCTAGAGTATTGACAAACACGGGCTTCCCATGTCAGCTTTGATATTGCTGGGTATTTTGGCCATACCATTTTCATCAGGACTCTAATTAAGCTGATTTTAGATGTATTGGAAAGATATTGAAAATATCTATAACTTTTATGTTGAAAGATCATCCAAATTCAGATTTTTTACTGGCCTAAATTCCACTTCGTTTATGCCCATATACTTTGAATATGCATTATTGCTTTCATTTTATTTCAGAATTTAAATTTTAGCTCTAAATCTCTCTCCGCTTTACATTTTTCTCCTCTTTACTCCTTTTTTATCCTTTATTCTCCCTTTAAAATTATTCTTTTTTCCATCCCTCATGATTTTTTGTTACTCAAAGACAGTAAGAAGAACAAAATGGGAGAATTCAAACTAAAATTTGAGGTAAAAACTCTTATAAACCTTAGGAATAAGATGAAAAAGTCACACTTATTAGTTTAGCTATAAAAAATATCTTGCTTTTGTTTTGGGCATAATTAACAAGTAAGGTAAATCGGTATACCAATACATAAACCGACCAACCACCCTTATACTAGTTAATTGGTCCCTTTGCTTCATTTTAGTTATTCCATTTTGGGGTCCCATTTCAGCCAATTACTTTGTGAGACTAGTCAGTTGGTCCCATTGGATAATTTTGTGTTATTTTATGGGTTTTATCTTTTAGGTTAACCTAGCCTTTAACATTTAATTTTGATTTTGGTCTTGAATAATCTAACTTACAGAAAGGTAAAAATTGTTTAATTATATGGTTGGTGACCTTGATTTGGGTTTCATGTTAGCATCTTCAAACACTAATAATGGTAGTAAATTTTAATCTGATCCTTCTTTTATGAATCTTGAGGTGGTTAACTAGGATTTAGTAGGCTTATTGCCTTATATTTTTTCTTTTCTTTTCACTCAATGCATTTTCCGTCTAACCAAGTTGTGTCTTGTAGGTGGAATTAATAATAACACTATGGAAATATGGTCATGGAATCAATGATCTAAAGGGTTATGGCTTATAGAGAAATACCATGGTTATTTTCATTATTAGTGCTCCATCGAGGTGGAGTTGGTGGAGGCTTTACTTATGTTTGCACTTGGTGTCATTGTCAAATACCCAATTTGGAAGGTTTAGATTACTTTATTTGCAAATGGTGTCATCTTTAAAACACCCAATCTAGAATGTTTAGATTCACTTATTTGTATTTGGTGTTATTTCCTAAACACCCATATTGGGATGAATGCTTAATCAAGTTGCGATCAGTGAAGGTTTTGGTCAATTTTGTGTTTAGGGTCATGTTCTAAACATCCATATTCAAATTTTTTCTCCAATGGGTTATAACTGATGAAGCTTTTGTTGATTTTTGCAGTTGGTGTAATTGCCCACAAACACCCATCCTAAGATCAATACTCTACCTAGTTACGATTAGTAAAGAGTGTGCCCATGTTAAGGGACCTATATACACTTTCTGCCATGAATTACGTTCATGGTGGATAATTAGGTTTATCATTCAAATATGTTAAACAATCAGGTTATGTGGTCACATAATGCAATAATCATAACATGGTTTATTTATGTTTGAGATATATGAAATTATCCTACATATTTGTTATTATTCCATGATTATGTGTTTAAATTTGTTTACTTTGTCATGATTATTATGACATCTATGTGTAGCATGAGTTATCCTCATATTATAGGATACTTTACTAATGTACCACTATATTAATGCTACATTGTGTGGACATTATGTTGACCCAACTTTTTCCCTGAGAGTAGAGGACATCGTGTAGGTTCAATAAGCTTGATGTGGATATTCATATGACCATTTCTTGGCGAAGATTTATTGTATCTGATAGTTCGGTTAACAGTTAGCTAGGTTTTCCCACTACATTGGGACATTTTGTGTTTTTGGTTGCTAAACTCTTAGCTTTGATCTTATATATGGTTTGTGAACTATTCTCTCTCACTCACAAACACACACATGCTATATTTGATTCTCATGCATAGTTTGTAAATATTTTTGCCTTGCATCAGACATGAGTCATATAAATGGTCACGCCTCTCTAATATTTGATGTAACGGTAGCATGCTCTGATTTTGGTTTCATTACTCTACATTATCTTAAAATAAATAAATAAATAATTGATCAAAAAAATTAGAAGTGTTAAATTGTGGTTTAGCTTATTAGAATTAAATATGCTATAAATTCAAGTTATATATATTGAGAGATATTAAATATGCTTTTTAGAGTTATACTCTTAATTACTACTGAGATGCAAGTTTGGAAAGGAAAATAGTTTGCTTGTATTGCAAGCTATGGTATAGCTTGTATATATAAAATAATAATATACATATAGATTTTAGTAATAATAAAAAGGTGTCTTCTACTATATTTTATCTACGTATATAATATTTAGCAATTCTTTAAAAATGGATTTTTCAAATGTTCTACTACGAGAAGAAAAAAAGGAAAATTAAAAAGATAATTAATATGGATATAATATTTATTATCATTTTCAGTTTTTATTTTATGATACAGGAAAGGGGAACATATATTAATAGGACTATTAATTTTGAGGGGGGATCTAAGAATTTAATGTCTCATAAATATAAAGGGAATGCTCGACACATGGATTCTATTTACCACAATACATGGGAAGTGATTACTTTTTGAATATTTGATCATCAAATAATGAATACTAAAGTTCACATCACTTTTTTTTTGGGAAATTAAATATTTTAAAAAGGTATTGATTAACTAACTAGTTATAAGTTATAACATCCTAACCCTCATACTAATTGTGGGTAGTTATCTTGGAAAAGTTTTGAGATTAACGAGTGACCTCACAAATTAACATAAACTCTTTCTAATGTATTTTTTTTCTTACTCGCACAATCCACAATACTATCTAAGAGGTCACCAATATTTAGATTGTTCCAAACCAAGTATGATTAACTAAGGAGTTCTTTAATGATGGATTTATAAAAAAATAAAGGTGTACCTTTGTGATATATATATATAGTTGCATCAATCATTTTAAACTTTCATCATCCACTATATAACTTAAGGTATCACATACACTCTTTATGAACTATATAAAAAGGAGTCTCTCCATTTATCAACATCATCTAGGCTCAATGCACCAATCTTTCAACTATAGTATTTATCATCATCTTGAACTTATAATCTATATTAAAATGGAATATAAAAATAAAATACTTGAAACAAATGCATAATTGAGTGAGCTATTATATTTATTATCATTTTTACTTTTTGTTTATCATATGTGAAAAAAGAACATGTTAAAGAGATTATTACATAAAAAGTAATACAAGATTTAAAAGTATGTTCTAAGAATTATATGTCTCATATACTACAAATGTGTAGGTGTAATGCACCATCCTTTCTGATAAAATATATATTATCACTTTTAACTTATGACTTATACAAAAAATTGAATATTAAAAAAGGCATGAAATGTATAAAATTAAAGTGGATATATTGTTTATTTTTGTAATATTATTTTATATCTTATAATATATTATAAAAAAGACCTATAACT
The DNA here is from genome assembly GCA_039764185.1 of Tamarix austromongolica. Lineage (NCBI taxonomy): Eukaryota > Viridiplantae > Streptophyta > Magnoliopsida > Caryophyllales > Tamaricaceae > Tamarix > Tamarix austromongolica. Next base: position 100,960,099 of record CM077810.1, on the reverse strand, counting down.
ATTTCCTATCAAACAACATCATCTATCATCATTAACATTAATAACATGGAAAATTATAGTTAAGTACTGACCATTAAATACTCTATTTGGTTGTAAATAAGTTTTGTTTTAGAAATTTAGTTTTTGTTATAAATAAGTGTCATTTTACATTTATGAGATAAATAAGTGTCCTATTCTATAAAATTAAGACCAACTCCCAACCCGAACCAACGCTCTCTCGGATACTAAACCAGATTCTCCTAGTTCGGATGGAACTGAAGAAATTCATTTTTGCAAAACAACTTTAGGATTTAAAGCCATATGCTCTGATACCAACTTATAACACTCCAAATTTTTGGACAAAAAAAATTTATTTTCAAGATAGTGGGGAAGTGATAGGAAAACAAAACCAAGGATTGTTACCACCACATCAACCATAAGAGAAATGTAATCATCACCTAATCCATGCCTGATATAAGGAAAAATGGAACATGGAAAAAGAATGCATGATCATAATAATAATGTTACAATACAAAGAAATAAAGACTAGAACCATATCATAGATAGAATAAACATGATAGTTTACAAAATCAAATATAGGAATCTGAGCTCAGAGTTTCAAAAACTGAAAATACAAAAACATCCCAATACAGTTGGCAAAATACTAATAACCGGTTAGTGTAACTCTTAGGCACAAACATAAACCTCGAACCCCAAGAAATGGCCTACGTCATCACCATCAACATACTCTAATTGAGAGTCGTAACCCTACAAATCATCCTCTACTCCCTAGACCATAAGCCGAATCATCACAGTGACTACACAAGTGTAGTATCAATACGGTGAAGTATTGGTAAGACATACTACCTAAAACATGAAAGGCTCATGCAGCACATTGAAGTCACATAATAGCATGATGATATTATCATGATACAGCTTAAGTATAACATAACATGCTTGCATGAAAGTATAAAAATATAGTAATACATGCGAAGCATAAGATGTAAACCATATTAGAATTATTCCTTTAGTGATCACACAAGTTTTGGTTAGTAAGATAGTTTATTCGACCACACCCAACTCTCCACCATGGACAAAAGTCATGGAAGCACAAGATAATTACAATGAGATACCACACCCATCACACAAGGTTAGGATACATCAAAGGGGCTTTCTTCGAGGATACCACACCCACCACACATTGAGTGCACCTGTAATAAATTTGGGATACCACACCCACCACATATGGTCAAAGTACACTAAGGGGGCATGTAAAAAGATACATCACCCACCACACCTTGAATGTCTCCGTTGTGAGGGCTAAAAAGTTGGGATACTACAACTTCCTAAGCAATGAACAATAAGAATTTCCAAGGGGCTTGTACTATGATACCTCACCACCCATACTGAACATAGATGCCATGTCGGCTTGCCATAGTATAATCCTATACCTCAAAGATATATGCATACCCCCTACCGATAACAACCTGGTAGAGAAGGAAATAGGTGCTGAGTGAAAGATACATAACCAAAGGCAACCCACCCACTACCTCTTGACAGATACCTCGAGAGTCAGAGAAAAAGGCTCGAATGAAATCTTAAACCATTCATTTATGTATAAGTGATGTCACAAATCACAATAAGGTCCACACATAACCAAATTAGGTGTTTCCAAGCGATAACACCAAACACAATTAAATCTATTATTTAACCAAATTAGGTGTTTCCAATTGATAACACCAAATACAATTAAATCCATAGTTTAATCAAATTGGGTGTTTCCAAGTGATAAAACCAAACACATCACAAGGCACTAAAGCCACCATTTGGGTGTTTAAAGGTGACACCAAAATCATCCACAAGGCATAAAAGCCACTAATTGGGTGTGTAAACATGACACCAAACTTAACTAAAATCAAGTCAATACCATCTTAGTGGTTCATATTAACATAGTCAATCATTGTTAAAATCATAATTAAAATGTTTTAAATACATTGAAGGATCAACACAAAAGGCCCAAGAGAAATATAACAAATCACAACAAACCGGCAGGCTTCCAATCGGACCAGTCGATCGGTCCTTCAGACCATTCAACTGGTCTAGTTGTACCAGACCTAGACCAAAACAAAATTAGAGCATTAGTTGATTGGTTGGCCTCACCGATCGACTGTTCATATAAACAAATCGACTGGTTTGGCCAAATCGATTGATGGGTCTAAGTAGAGACCAACCCATTTTGGCCTTTAAAAAAACCAATCGATGGGTTTGACCAATTGATTGACTGGTTAGTGTAACTAGTTGACAGATTTGGTCTAACAGATCAATGGGTCTAAGTAGAGACCAAACCACTTTGGTCTGTAAGAATACATGTCGATAGGCTCGACCAACTGATCAACTATTCATCGAAACTAGTTGACAGGTTTACCAAACCAATTGACTGATCTCACGACCAATCGATGCAAAACTCCAAACCATTAGACTGCTCGCAAAACCAGTAAATAGGTTCAAGGAACTGATCAACTGGTCTGGGTAAAACACAACCCAGACTTGCGAAACACACACACCAAATTTCACTATACTTTACTATATTAATCCTAGTATGCTTCTATGCCAAAACACACATAAAAATACACGTTGCACATATAAAATCACATAGATATATGGTAATGTACATTTTTAAACAAATCATGCTCAAAAATCCCATTTTATGCTTAAAATCAGAGAAACTCAACAACACATACATGAGGAGAATTAAACCACATGCTCATAACATCAAACACAATTAGACCCTACTCATATAGGAACTAGCACATGGAACCCCACAATACCACAGAACATAATTACATTAAGGATAAGAATGCCTTACCTTGAAGCAATTCTTCTAGCACAAAAATCCTATTGGATAACTTATCTAGAAAAACTTTGATTCCTAAGAGAATCAAAGTCAAAAATCATTAAATTTATCTTCCAAAACTTCATTAAATCTAAGAAAATTAGAAGAAGAAGAAGAAGAGAAACGCAAAACGCCACCTTTTGACTAAAAAATGAGGTATCAAAAAAGAAACCAAAATCTCCAACTTTTCTCAACCTTAATTCTTCCTTGCTTAAGGAAAGTAAGAGAGAACTAAAACCAAGATTAGAAGAAGAGCAATGGACACAATGCTTGCACAATTCAAAGGAGAAAATCATAGACAATCTTTATTTTTTCTCAACAGAAGGAAGAAGAGAGAAAAATAAAAGGGTGCTCAACACTTAGTGAAATTTCCACAAGGAGAAGAGAGAAGAGAGTAAGAACACAAGTGAGGAATAATAATGGATCAAAAAATGAGAAGTATAGGGGTGAGATGGTTGACATTCTCAAGGAAAAATGGGGATGAGACTGGTGAGGTTGAGTATGGGCAAGCTAAGAAGTAAGTGCTAACTTGATGGAGTGATGGGGGGTTGAGTGTAGTCAAAGATGAGCATGGTAGTAGGTTGGAAAATCAAGGATAGCTGCACAAAGTCAAGATTGAAACTCCATCTACCAGAAGAGAAAGGGAGAGGTAAGGGAGAAGAAACAGGGAGGCTTGCTTCCAAAAGTGGTTTTTTAAGAAAATTTTGTAAATTAAAATCATTAAATGCTCTAATTAATGTGAAAATAATACTAGAGCACTAAAACATGCTTATTAGCATAATTAAACTCAATTTAGAAGTTTTCACAATCATCAAAGAGAAATTCGAGTCAAAATCAAAAATGGATTTGAAATCGTAGGCAAACTAGTTGATTGGTTTGGGTAAACCTGTCAACTGGTTTTTCGAGGACAAAAAAATAAAATTTTCCAGCACACTAGTTGATTGGTTATGTAAAACAGTTAGTCGGTACGCCAAAATTTACAATTTTATTAAAATTTCAAGTTCATTTGGAAACCAAAACTCATTTATTTTATATCAATATAATTTTACATAAAATTTGAAGGATTTTGGGATGGGATATTACATAAGATATATCGCTATATGGATGAAATTTGTAATAACAAAAATTTTCAACCATATTTATAATTATTATGACATTAAGTTTCATATATTCTTTCATTAATATTTTCTAAAATTTATAAACAATTATGTTTCTTCCTTCCTTAAGGAAATTTTTTTCTTATATCCTCAAAGTTTAAATTATAATTAAAAGAATTAAAAACATGTGCATCTCATGAGTAAGAAACTAATTTAGAAAAGAAAAAGGAAATTTTGTGTAATAGATTATTAATTTAAAAAAAAAGATAAATTTGAAATTTTAATGTCTCATTTATTATGAATGCTTAGATTCAACACAACATCCTTACTACTATATCATTTTTTTTTCATTTTGAATTAAAGATCTACAAAAATAGGAATAAAAACAATAATCACATGAAATGTATGCAAAATAAAGTGGGTATAGTATTTATTATATTTGTTAACTACACTAATTTTATAAAAAAAAAATGAGTAATTCTATCACTAAATTTTTGTATAAAAAAACCACCTCACAAAAGTACAACCTACGTTTTACTTTTACCTTCATCTTTTTTTATTTTTTTTTCATTATCTATGCTTGGTTCTCCTTATGAAATGTAGTTTTTTTGACAAAATTAATTTTAGATTGATTGATGGTGTTTGGTTTTATTTAAAAAAAATTATTATGAAAAAATTAATTAATTAAAATCGTGTTATAAAAGTGATAAATCAAAGGTAAATTTGACCTACTTTTATTTCCATTGAAAACTACTTTAAGAAAATGTGGTACGGTATTTAGTAAATGGAATTATTGTTTAATAAAACTCTCCAAAATGGTCATAACAATCTCTATAACCTGCCTCCATCAGCTGATTGTGCTCATCACTCCTAATTTTGCCTCATCGTGGTTCTCTCATTTTCTCTCTTATAGCATCTAACTGGGATGAGTCCATTTGAACCATCATAATTCTTCTTACTGTAATACTATTTATCTTCTTCCTATTATTTCCTCCTTCCAATGGACTTAGAAGAGCACATGCAAGATCATTTATCGGGGTTTCCCATTATTAGATTTGGTAGAAGTAGCCATAGGAATAAGTACTTCAGAAACCTATAGCTAGTGCTCAGATTTCCTCTCCTCAAGGTTGAGTGAAAGCTATGTCGATTCTAACTCAAGCAAGAGAACTTAATGATATTCCCTCTAGGAACTCTAATGGTCTATCGATGATGCTTGATTGTGGTAACCTACATGTTTATGCTTCCTCTCTACAACATCCTTCTTTGCTACCTAATCTACTCTTAGCTTTTGCAACTTCTGATAGAGATGAAGGAAATCACAAAATTAAGGATAAAGATAAAGTTGGGGAACATGATAAAGTTACTAATTCAAAGTCTTATGATCACCTCTTCTCTCTATACAAACTAATCAAATGCAATTTCAGACCTCCTCGGGATTCATCGACTTCTATTTCTAACAATGCTATTGATTCTATAGATGATTCCTAAGGGGCCTGCCTCTTGAGTTAGTTTACTGGCAGTATGGTAGATAAATCAATGGACAATGCTGCTAGATGGGCCCTTCGGGTACCTTATTTGGAAATCTAGGAATGCAACTCTTTTTTAATGCAAGGATTTTGATACTAGAGGTCTTTCTATACAGATTAAAAAAAATATGCATATAGTGCCTTGTATAATGCTAGTTTTTTTGGGTTAATTGGGTCATTTGTATTCTTCTCTACTAATAGAGCTATTGCTTTGTAGTATGTCTTCAATTTTGATTTATTGGGTATTTCTAGTATTTTGTACTCCATAGGTTAAGAAGATTTTAATATTTTTAATTTATATTTTCCCTAAGAACCTATACGTAGGTCACTAATGCTAAGAAATAAACATATGCTCTTAATTCTATATCTATTTCTCATATCTGAGTAATTTCAATTATTTTTGAACTCTGAGACACTCTTTGATTTGTTCAAAAATCATTTCGATTAGACATAGAAATCAATTATAAAATTCAAGATTGGTTTTCAACTCTTTGTCCTCACTCTCTCTCTGTAATTGTGTGCTCGATTTTTAGCTTGGGTTATAGAATTAGTTATTGGTATTTGGTTGTTCCTTCATATTCAAACTCTAGAATTGTTATGATATCAATTATTTGGTTTTTTCTACTTTAACCCTGTCTAAATTCTATAACTAAAGTATTGGTTAATGACTAATAAAGTTGAATATGTTAATTAAGTTCCTTATATGAGAGATCCCAAAAGCAGCCATAAATTGTTTAGTTTTCCTACTATCATCCATTAATTTACCTCCCTTACCATGTCCCCTAGATATCACAATAATCAATTGTATTTTTGAGAGGTTTTCACAACTGGTCAGAATTATTTTACTTCCTTATATAGGTCTCAATTATGAGTCTATATGATTGTGGATTTTTGATTGATTTGTACATATAGTTACATATATGAGGCTAGGGTTCAATCATTAGTTATCATTACAAAAATTGATGGATTCTAACATCTAACTCGAATGGACTTGAATGTTTGGTCCATATTGCATTGAGGTTGTGTACGTATGCACAAGGGTGCAAAAACAATTCTTTATATTGGGCCTAATGTGCGAATTGGTGTATGGAAGGGTATATGACGTCTACGTGATTAAGGGAAAAAAGGTGTATAAAGGGTTACTTTTTACGACATCGAATATTTGTGTATGCTTGTGTTGTGTGATAAAGTTGCTTAACTTCGGGAAAAGAGGAAGATTGAAGAAGAATATTGAACAAACCACTTGGATTTTATTTTTAGCAGTTAATCAGTAATATTCATAATGATATATACTCCTTTACAATTTCGGACAAACACGTGAATAGTTTTCTCCTTTCTTTCTTTCTTGGAGTCATGCAATATGATGTACTTTACAGTAATAAATAGGTTGTCATAGTGAAGGGAATAGATTTTTGCAATATCAATTTCAACATTCTAGATAAATCATTAGTAGGTATTTCGACAAGGTTTATATTGCTATATTTAAGATTGTTGGTAAGATTATAAGGTCTCATCGAATCCTCGATGAGTTTCCTCTTGAGATCAAAAATGATCTAAGACTTTAGCCTTATTTCAAAGATTATTTTGGATAGATAGATGTGACACGTATCGATGCTTGTGTATACAAGATTTAACAAATTCCATATTGTAATAGTAAATGAGTGTATTCCCAAAATGTTATGAAATTTTGTTCTTTTGATATGTTATTCACATTTGAAGCTAGATAAGAGGGGTCAACTCATGATTCTCATATTTCAAGACTATATTCGAGGTTCCAACAAAAAATTTCCTCATCAAACTCAAGATAAATATAGCATTAACTAATATATTATGTTTAAAACATTATAGTTGAATAATATGAACTTACATTTTGTGCAAGTAAATATTATGCAGTCGGCTCACGTTATCCTAATACATCGGGCTATCTTACTCTATTCAAGGATACAAGATATTATCCATCCGATTTTTGAAGAGTTGACAATACAAGGAAAATAGGAGCTATTCAATCATTGATACTAAGATGATATTTACTATGCACATTACGGAGTTATTTTTTATGTGATGTTTATTAAGAATGTAAAAATATTCATTATATAACATAAACTTTGACTATATATATCACTATCTAAATTCTAGATATTAAGAAAATTTTATAAAACTTATTTAGTGATTTTTTAGAATTTGTTTTAATAATTTTAATATATATCTCATTTTTAGTACTTTATAATATCTTTATAATTAATTATATATTTTTCATGTTTCATATGATCTTTAATGTTTGATATTAAAGAATTTATATAATATTTTTTGCCAAAATAAATAGATGTAGGAAGATAAAAATTAAAGATAGAAAATAACATTAATTATGTAGACAAATAAAAGCCAAAATAAATATATTTAGGAAGGTACAATAAGTAATTTTTAGTATTAATCACTTATATAACAAAAATAGCAACAAACACCTATTCTATCAGATAAATTACTTCTTGAAAAATAATTTTGTAAAAATAGTTTTATCTAAAATTATGTATAGAGAATAAGTAATACCAAATAGGAGCTAAATGTTTTGCTATTTTTGAATGATTGTTGTAAGTAAAATTTTAGGATTATTTTTTATTAATTTCTAAAAAAGTATGAAAATTGTTAAAATATCTTCATTTTTGATACTGATGGAGTACTATTTCACCACATGGGCCGGAAAATAGAGCCTATTAATTTTTTTTGATAATTTAAAAAAATAGAAAGTTTTGAGAATCCAATATCTCATTTATTATGAATGTTCAATTGTAGTGTGTTTTCCTTATTTATTATTATTTTGAATTACATGATTTTAGGAAAATCAATAAGAAAAAGGAATGTCTTGTATTTTTAATTTCAATAGTATTATTTTATTAGATGGGAATAAAAGGGAAACCTGTTAGATATAATATCTATTTAAAAAAATGCATCAAATTTGAGAATTTGATATCTCATTTATTATGAACGTCCTAGTGTAATGCACCATCCTTATGATTATTGTTTTTATTGATATTTTGAATTAAAGATCTGTAGAAAATATGAATAAAGAAAAAAGAAAGACATTTAAGAGAGAGAGAGAGAGAGAGAGAGAGGAGAAATAAATGAATTGAATGCAAAATAAAGAGGCTATAGTAATAAAAAAATATATATAAAAACATTATTTTATCACATGAGAAGAAAAATGAAACCCTATTAAATAATTTATTATTAATCTTATAAAAAATAAGTATGAAAAATTCAATGTCTTATTATGAACGTAAACATGGAGTGCATGCAGCTGCACAAAACGAGTAGACTACTTCTGGATTCTATCCACCGTGAAACCAAGCCCTATGATGATCCTTTCTCGGCAAGTACCCAGCGTGGCGGCACAACCCAGTCCCCATTCTTGGATTTACCAGCGTAAAAAAAAATGTAGAGCATCTTCATTACAAATATAGTATTTATTATCATTTTGAATTAAATGTTTATAGGAAAAATGCATGAAGAAAAAGAAAGACCTGAGACTGCGGCAGAATGAAACGTTTGCTTTTTTAAAGGGTTATAGCTAAGTGGGAATTGATCCGACGACTTTACATTATGTTATGAGCACGGATATTAAGCGGGTTATAACATCAACTATCTTTTTTAAAATATATATATATATTATCACATGGGAAGAAAAGAGGGAAATTTTTTATATAGATTATTTTTAATTATTTAATAAATTTAAATCCATGAATTTATTTTCTCCTTATTATAAATGTCCATATGTAGTGCACCATTCTTATGACTTTAACATTTATTGTTATTTTAAATTAAGGGTTTCCAAAAAAAAATAAAGAAAGAAAAAAAAAAGAATTAAAAACTTGAGCAAAATTGAGTGGATTATAGTATTTATTGTCTTTTCTATTTATTATTTTATCACATGGGAAGAAAAGGGAAAATATGTCAAATTGATAATTATTTTTTAACTATGTAAAGGAAAGATTGAGAACTTAATGTTTCATTTATTATCAATGTTTAGGTGTGACTCACCTTCCTTGCAACTATATTATTTATTGTTATTTTGAATTAAATATTTTTAATAGAAATAAATAAAGAAAAGGGAAGACGTGAAATTGATGTGGAATTATAAATTTTATTAATTTTACAAAAATTGTCTCAAGTATTATAAATGTACAAGTGCAATGTGTCTTACACTTGACTATAATATTATTGTCATTTTTAATTCCCACTATATTATATGACAAACAAGGTGGACCTATTAAAAAAGTATTAATTTGGAAAAAAAATGAAAAGTTATTGTTTATGTTGTCAAAAGATGATACGTTTGTTTTAGCCATTGTCGCCAACCCTACCCTAGATCAACACGACTAAGGTAAATCGCAGCATGTGTATCAAGAATGTAGAAAATGAGTATTTGAGATCACAGGTGCCTATAAGGAGCTGACAGCAACCAGCGATTTTAGTCACTGTTAGTAATGTAACTCTCACACTGGAGATACCTGAATTATTACGGTCATTTCATCTCAAGAGGTTCATGTGCCCTTTCACATCTAAAATATGCACCAGGGGTGGTGTGATTTGAATCCGGGTTTTTGTGAAAAAGAGATGAAACCCTGTCCATTGGACCTAGAAAGGAACAACATGTTGCAAATGTCTTATTTATATATTGCGGATGTACAAGTCATGATTGTGTTTTGTATTAAACCATAGATTGAATACCTCCATCATTTCCATCAGGGGTAATAGCTTCCCTCATTATGATTATAACCTCTCAACTCTATGCACGGGATGTTATCATGTTATTAAAAATATAAATAGATCATACTTCGATTTTGGAGAATATATAATATGTTTTATCTATTTATATTTTTAATAACATGATAACATCCCATGCAAGCATGATAATATTATTTACATGCCTTAGTATGCATTTTTTTTTACTTTATTGTATGAGGCACATTTATTTTCATTCAGTTTATTTTATCACAAATATTTATTCTATATATTATTATTATTAGGAGAAAAGGAAAAATAGGTGATAGATTGATGGTCTCATCACCCATCACCACATACATAAACACAGCATGGATTGGCTACAAATAGGTGATAGATTGGCGGTCTCATCACCTATCACCACATACATGAGAAACTAAATGGATTGACAGTATCATCATCCATCACCGTATACATAAATCCATCACTTGATCAGAGGGCCACTTAATGTGGTTATATAATCTAATGTGTGAAAACCTCCATTACCTAAAGCTAATAGATGGCCACCAAAAGTGGCTAAATTTTTATATATGGATGATTGCACAGGTATTAGTAGAAGCATCAAACTTCCAACCAACAATATTATTTAAAAGTGCAAATCTAAGGTAAAAAAAAAAGAATATTAATTGAGGTGGAAGCTGCAAGCTTCATCCAATGATTTAATGGTCCTCAAGACCACATGCACAATTTGAACCTAAATATTAGATGATTAAAAGGTGATAAATACCTTATGTGCAATTTGATCAGGTAGATAAAATAATTAAAAGTCTTTCAAGAATTATGTAATAGCAATTAAAAAGATCGGATGGTATTGAATACCTCAAGTGTATTTTGATTGAGAAGATCAAACTATTTGGTGGTCTATAGACCTAATCACTAATTTTATTTTTACTCTTTCTATTTATGATGTAGGAAAAAACACTCAAGAATCGGCTTTCATAATTATGGAACCAATTATTCTTTATTTCAAAAGTATCTCCTACAAATTTAAAGACCAACGGATGATTACGTTTCTAGAAATGTACCAAACAAGCAACTAAGTGTCTACGTGTATGTGCATGGCATGCCTAGAATGGATGACCACGTGCATGGGGGATTTACTGGTAGCTTGGTTGAGCACTAATATTAACATTAGCTAATTAATTAATTACGTAGTAGAGTTAGATATTAGATAAAGTATAACATTAGCATAAAGTAGCATAAAGTTAGCATAAAGTATAATAATACTTTTGAGCTTGGAATCTTTTGAATTATGCTGTTTAGATAAGTGGTAGAATGGCTATAAAAATCCATGAGGGTCACGAATAGAAGCAACAAGTTAAAGATCAATATTGAAGTTGAATGCAAAGTTGAATTATGTGTGAGTTCAATTCAAGTTAATCAAATCTATGTGAACAATTTAGCTTTAAAGTTTTAATCTCTTTGTCTGTGTGAATTAGAGGTTAAGTCATGTCATTTCTTCTCTCCATAATCCATATTTTTCCAGCCATTATTATCATCCATACATCACCCTAATTCGAAACTAAGTGAAGCCCTAAACTGGTTTCAACATTTGAAAACCTAAACCCTTCTATTCAAACCAAAAATAACCTAACCCTCCCATTCGAAGCTAAACCCTAACCCTAACCCTAAACCATGACGTCATCTTCCATCCAAACCCTAAAATTCAAATCCCTATCATCATCTACAAATCATTGTTGAATACACATCATAATTAGCTCATATTATTCAAATCGATATCATAATTACTCCATCTTATTCAAACCATCATCATTAATTACTCATCATCACCGAATCATACTTACCTTATTCCAATTATCCTCATTGTCCTTCCATTCTATTCGACACTTTAAACCCTAATACACCATCACCAAACCATCGTCTAATCAATACCAACACAACTGAGCCATATTCTCACCAATTTGATAATCCTGTCCTCCCACACACATCAATTTATGCACTTCTAATTTTTTTAACTTAGTTTCTATAATTTTAATTTTCATAATATTTAATGTATTTTTTCTAATCACCAAGTAATGAGGATGGATTTGTGCATAATTTTCCAACTACTTTTTCATGAGACTATGCACTTACGTCGTCATTGGTAGTGGTTAAAACTTACCAAAATCAAGTATTCTCCTCCGCCGTAATGGTTGGAGTATTTACAATAGTCTATATATCATATTATAGTTTTGGTGGGTAGAGATATTTGATGCTTCCTATCTAATAACCAGCTTGATAGTTGAAGCTTGAAATTTTTCATTCAGATATTGGTGTAATGGTTGAAACATGAATTTTTTCAATTAATATAAATAATGTAACAATAGAGGCGAAAGGCTTCCCATCATATAGACATGAATATGATCTAGAAGATTGATTTATCCTATTGAAATGTCACTGTACATAGTATTTTAAGGATGAATTATTTTATGAGCTTATAATTGACAATAATATACACATGTATGTGGCATGATAAACCTGTTATAGGGTTTTCTGAAGAAATAAGTAGATAGGATAATTGTGCATGATATTATAGTTAAGTTTCTGGAGAACTTACTATGGTTTATGAGTATTTGATGATATTGTTCCATCAAGATCTACTAAATGTAAGTCCAAGATAAATGCAAAAATATATGCATTTGGTATATGAAAAAAAAAATCAAAAGGATTCACCAACCAAAAGTTAGTAAACCATAAAATATTATCTTTGTAGCATGAGAAACAAGATCTCGTTAGTGCAACAATGATAGAGATGATCACCCACCTAAAATCCTAAATATTCTCTTAATTGGTAATCTCATATGAACGACATATTATTATTGATAAATTTACAATTAAGTCATTCTAATATAAGAAAACACAAAATCTTTCATGTCCTTGATAGAACTCAAGTGGACACATGTGGACCAAATAAATATGACATGGTATATAATGATGCATTGATATAAAGTCACATGTTATATTTTGTAACTCATATTATTATATTGGTACAAAAGTGAATAACCATCAAATGAGGATAATAATGCATTATTACTACTTCAAGTTGAAAGTAGAACAACCTGGTAGAGTAATTTATTATCTATTTGATTGGTATACCCATATTAGTGAAATATAGAAGTGATATGCTAACATACATGCAAAGATTTTAGGTACATACAAATCGTCTATCATAATATCCTTCAAGCTAGGTCAATTGGAATAAACTTGATGCTTATTTAAAATAAACATTGGATGAGCTTTATATGTACCTATAATCTTCCATGGATATAAATTAAGCCACAAAGAAGGCTAGAAATATTAGTTTCCACTGACTCATAGGGAGAGGAAAAGATATTGAGATTATTAAGCAAACAAGCACTTAAAAGTAGGGTTTTTCACAATTCAAAAATCCAATATTTTGGATATTTGATTGTTGGATATCTGAAAATGATATTTAATATTTGATTTGAAACTTTAGATATCCAAATTTTTGGATTGAATATCAAATATAACCGGTATTATCCGAATAAAATTTTAAATAAAAAAACCACCAAATCACAAATATATTTGATATTATCCGATTTGCTGAGCAAATATCCAATTCATTCAACAAATATTAAACTTGTTCAACAAATATCCAATCTTAAAACTAAAATAAAGAAGGGGTGGGTGGGGTCTATCGGTACACAGAGTTTTTTTTTGTATGAATATCTAAAAAGGGATTATATTAAAGATATAATTTTAACAAAATTAAATTTTGGCTCAAATAATAAATAAAGTAAGTAAAAATTACACACACATGCATCTAAATTTATTTATATATAATTATATATAAAATAAAAAATTATAAAAAAATGTATAAATATTTTTTTCGGATAAGATATTATTTGTATTTGTCGAATCAGATATCTAGTTTGTTTAACTTTTCGTTAACCGAATCAAATATTTTATTTGAAAAAAAATTGGATCGGATCACTCCAAATATCATATCAAATAAGTAGATATCGGATAACATGAACGGTCCTACTTAGAAGACATCTTCCATGAGATATGAACTCAAAGAAAAATCAAACTACTTTTGATGATGATTAGACTTGTTTGATATATCTTAGCTACTACAACTTGTGTTTATTATAACCTAGAAATTATGAAAGACATATGTGTTTAAACTAAAGTTCCAACTCACATAGAAATCCTTGCAGTGACTTCAAATAAGTTAATGACAAATATACTACAAATACGCTAGAAGCATATGATATAGGTTTAAGATATAAACTCTCATTAGAGGAGTTATAATTATTAAAAGGATAGAAAACTTGCAACATTGAGTTGACATGTCCATATGAATAGAATCAGATAATAGATTTCACTGGTGAACGAATTATCCTTACACCGGTATAAGATAGTATGAGGTACGCATTGATGATGCATTTACCTAAATAGTTGGAACTGATAATGGATAAAATTAAGGACTATTCTCTATTTATTATGAAATGTTATTGGGAAAATGATTTATGATTTGGAATAGTCAAATATACTAAAATACCCTAATTTTTAAAAGAAACCTTAATTATAAATTAATAATCATATGATTAGCTATAATTATTATTTTAGGAGGTTTAATATTAAAAGTGTTATTATTTTTTGTATTATCTTGACGTTTTTAGTATAAATTTAATCAGGTTAAAATTTTGACAGAAATTAGATCATTTAATTTAATTTTAGTTTATATCCGTATATCTTATCCTAAATTATTTTACTAATAATCTTTTGATTCATAAGTCAAAAATAATTTTCTAAAATTTATTCCCAATATTTATACTCCTTCCAACCCTTTTTAAACATATTCTAATCCGGATAATTTTTCTCGGATTATTTTTCTATCTGGTACCTAATCTATCCAAACTAAACCTAAAAATAAAATAAAATCTACCTACTTTATCCTACCATTTTTACCCAACTAACTTACCTGTTGCTTGCCCCAATTTCCTCCCCCAATCACTGTCCTTGTCTCCCTCAACCCCTTACCTTTGCTTTGCATTTCTATATACATATACACACGCATACACTCTACACATTCCCACACACTCCACACCATCCCCTACTCCCCTCTCTATATTGTTTGGTTTTTCCAACCAAACAGCCCCCTCCCAACTCCCTTCCTATTCCACGACACCCTTCACCGAGCTAAACCCAACCTTCCTCATTCCCCAAATCTGCCTACTCTTCTAGGCTTCATTTGGTTTCTAGCTGTCACCACCCACCAGCTTGCACATCACCGCACCTCCCCATCCTCCCTTGTGCACCATTTTACTCAACCAAATGCAACACCCAAAACCTTCCCTCTCTCGGTTTTGTTTGGTTTTCCCTACCCCATTTTTTTCCCGTGCAACCAACCTCCCACACCCTCATAATTCCCGGTCACCCAGCTTCCTCCATCCTAGTAGCTCATTTCCCCTTTTTTCTACCTCCCCATCGTAGCCCCTGACCATCAACCAGCCCCCTACAGCCCCTATTTTTCTCCCACCAAACCCAGCCCAACAACTCCACCACCATTCGCAGCCCTGTCCAACCCACCACCCTCACCTCACTCACGAGCCACAACCTCACGTCTCCTGTCCTTTTCCACCCCCAGCACCCACCATCCTCCTTTCACAGCCACCACCACTGAGCCCCTACCCCTTTCTTTCTCCTACCCCATCCGAGCGACCCTTCCCTATAGCACCAACCACCCTGCCTGCACCACTACCCTCTCTTTCTCGTCGCCAACCTATACGACCAGCACCATGCACATGTACCACCACCACTATTCTCCTCCTCCTACATCTTTCAGCACAACCAACAGCCTCCACGTGCAACTACAGCACCAACCATCACCACCAGCCTCCTCCACTGCCACCATCTTCTCCCTTACCTCACTCCACCACCTCAGTCAGCAACAACGGCCCCCGGTGCATGCAGTCCTCACCCTGCGTGTGCAGCGTGAGTACACTGCTTACCTTATTATATATATATATATATATATATATATATATATATATATATATATATATATATATATATATTATAAGGGTATTTTGGTACTTTTTGAAAAATAAATATTTTATTATTATAATTATTATTTTACCTGATAGATATTAATTTGGTAATTTCGATATTATTTTTAGGTTTGAAAGGTTGATAAGCGAGATCCGATAACTTTAGTAGGATACCGCTATTTTTTTCATTTTTACTAGAATTTAGGTAACCGTTATACCCTACTAAATTATAAATATTGGATGATAGTACATTAGGGTTTTGGTGTATAAAATGTGTTAAATATGATTTGTTACATTATAATTATGTATTAATTATTATTATTATGAAAATGGGTAAAATGAACATGTTATCTAATGTAAATTATGTCTGGTACAAAAGTATGATTAAAATAATTCTAATGACAGAAAAAAAAAAATTATGATAATTATGTACAAAATAATAGGTTGAGCATGCTTAGATGTAATTATGGAATAATTATTATAGATGTGTGCCCTAGGGGTAATTTAGTCATTTTTTATATTATGAAATTTATCCTGAAAATCATGCCTAATATGTATCAGTTGTTGTTGAGTATGTGTTTTGGATGGATTAAATGTACGAAAAAGGATTTTGTGTGCAAAATTATGTATAAGGGTAAAATGGTAATTTGGCATATCTAATAATTTAAATCCCGTAATGAATAATTTATTTATGGTGTTTTATCCTTTTCATAACAAGTTAATAAATAAAATGGAATTAGTATTTAAATAGATGATAATCAGGGAATTATGGTCTTAGGGGTATTTAGTCATTTTTGGCCTAAAGTGTCCAAACGTGAATAATTGAGTCTAGGATGACCTTAGTATGTTTTAATGTTGGCTTCGATATTGACCTTGATTATTGTTGTCTCGGATGATTGAAATAAGCAAAAATGGTCAAGTATGGAAATTGGATTTATATGTATTGTATGTGATTTCGTGGTCACCTTAATAAACTACTAATACTTAAAGTGAAAGACCTCGAGATCAGGAATAGTGGCTCCTCAGGGGTTACTGCCCTAAGGACGTGGTTTAGCCCACGGTTGATTATATAGATTTTTACTGGTGTGCCTTAGTGCCCCAGTCAGGCCCTACATCTTACTATATTATGTTATGCAGACTAATATGGGGTATGCATACTTATGAATTAGGTATCCTTTTTAGTAGGGTATTGTGTTATCTTCATGTACTAGTGCGACCGGGGTACCTTTGTGTCCTTAGGTTGATATTCAGTAGGATATTGTGTTGCCTTATTGCAGCGGTATGACTGGAATACCTTTGTGTCTTTAGGTTAATTGATCTCCCCTTGAGAAATTAAATAAAAATGGAAATGATATGATTTTACTAAAATAATGATTATCGGATTATTGGATTGTTTGGTAACAACCTCTATGCCTACATATGGTTTCAGTAGCAGCCTTTGTACCTACCTATGGTTTTGGTAGCAGCCTTCGTGCTTACCTGTGGTTTTCAGTAGTATCATTTGTGCCTACT
Source organism: Tamarix austromongolica (assembly GCA_039764185.1). NCBI lineage: Eukaryota > Viridiplantae > Streptophyta > Magnoliopsida > Caryophyllales > Tamaricaceae > Tamarix > Tamarix austromongolica. Next base: position 100,942,296 of record CM077810.1, on the reverse strand, counting down.
TGTGGTTTTAATAGTAGCATTTGTGCCTACCTGTGGTTTTGATAGCAGCTTTTCTGCCTACCTGTGGTTTCGGTAGTAGCATTCATGCCTACCTGTGGTTTCAGTAGCAACCTTTGTGCCTACCTGTGGTTTCAGTAGTAGCCTTTGTGCCTACATGTGGTTTTGGTAGCAGCCTTTTTGTCTACTTGTGGTTTGGTAATATGTTTGTGAGTGTACCTATGATGTCATGGATTTTTATTATGTTGTACTTGTGATTATAACTATGATGTTATGGATTTTATTATGCTATACCTGTAAGTGTACCTAGGATGATATGGATCTTAGTATATTATACCCATGAACATACCGGTGATGTATGTAATTGGTTGGGATTTATGATGAGACATGAATTATATTGTAAAGGTTAAAATTATAGTGTAGAGTTAAGTTTTAACTGTTACTTCAAAGAGTGTATCTGAGATGTTTATTGGTAAGTTCAGTTGTTTCAAATGAATGAATATGAGTAGTACGTGACCTTGATGGAATTTGATAATCTAAATAATTAGTGTATTTTAATCATCGTATGTATATGTATATGTCTTATACCATGTTAGTTATATGTCTTGCATGTGTTCCATGTTGTTTTATCATTTTAGTTTGGTATAAAGAGTTGCTCAGTACTGTAGTACTGAAGGATTTATTCTCGTGGACCCCTACTTATTCAATGGGCAATGGACTTTACATGTTAGCCTCTGAGTTCAATCAAATGCTGATAATTTGGATTTGAGAGCGTAGGACTATCCGGTGTCTCTTTTGCTATCTTATTCCTGTTGTATTTGGAACCTTATGTCCTCTTATAATTTCTCTCTTCAGTTTTATAAACTGCTGATGTTTTTTTAATTAGCACATTATTTATCTAATGTTCTCTCTGTTCTGATTTCTGTAATCATGTTATTAATTTAAGCGGAGTAATTATTTCAATCTTAGCACTTGGTATGAGAATGGTAGAAGAAACTGGACTTGTACCAAGTGTGGCGGTAACACCCTTTATTTTTATTATTTTAGCTTCTGCGCTTAACTCTCCAAATAAAAATTTTCAGTAGTAAATTTTGGGGCGCTATAGATACCTACTTAATAAGTGTGATTTATATGGATAAGAAGTCCAACATTTAAAGATGTCATACACATTGATTATAAGTGGTGTTCCTAATGAAATAACTTAAAAGTCAATTGGGTGACACTTTTCTTTATACAAAAGCTAGGTCTATATCCTTGATAGGATTTTTATTTGTGAATTTTTCAAATGTAAGAACTATTGAAGTGTGCAAGTACATACAATTATAGTCATGCGTAATATAACATATAATGGAGACATAGTAAGTTGGGGGGAAGTTGTGTTCTTTCCTTAGCTATAGTTTTGTCCTAATGGATTTTATTAACAAGGTTTTTAATAAGGAATATTTTAAAGATGTACTCCTAAGGGGGTTTTGTAAATATAAAAAGATGAACATCAAGGAGGTGTTATAAATATCCTATTCACATAATGTAAATTTACAAGTTATAAATGTGTTTTTCATTAAATCATAGGTTTAATACTTTCATCATTTCCTTCAGTTACAACTGTAACACCCCAAATTTTACTACTGAAAATTTTCATTTTACAATAAAAGCTTATAGCCAAAATACCAGGTGTTACCGCCGTAATTGATGCAAGTATTTTCTTACCATACCATCCTCACATCAATCACAAGGCTAAAACCAATAAAAGTGAAATAGAAATGTAAATGTGAGTTTGAAGATTAACTCTGGAGTATAATAACAAAATACAATAAAAAGGCATACCATGGATCAAAGTGTCCAAAATGTAACAGGATAAAAATATCATCCAGATAACAAAACTCTTCCCCCAAACACTAGGTAAAGGAAAAGCCATTCCTCTCTATACAATGCATAAAAGGCAGTAAGTTCATTTGACTGGTCTTCAAAGACCTACACCAAAGCATTCAAGTCATTTGCTCATGGGAATGAACATCACCCATGAAAAGGATGGTCAGCACGCTACATATCAATCAAGGTACCAATACTATCTATTCAAAAATATAGTTAAATACATGCATTCATAGCAGATGATAAGTACGCACACAAAACACATAAAAGCTCACAAGTTAAATACTAATCTAATCTTTTTATTATATATAAAAAATTTCATTATTTTAATTATGTTGAGTTTGGGGATCCAATTATTCTTAAACCGGTAGAACGGTTTGAAAAACCTCTCAGGAACAATACACTTGAACCACTCTTATCATCTGGCGCAACAGATCCAACACCTCTAAAGGCAAAACACTACTGAACCACTATTCTTAGATCGGTGGACCGGTCTGAAACACTTCTCTAGGATAACAAACTTAAGCTACTATTATCATCTGGTAAAATGGATCCAAAACCTATCAGGAGGAAATGCTCATGAGTCACTATTCTTAAACCAATAGAACGGTCTAAAATACCTCTTTGGGACAACACACCTAAGCCATTATTATCATTTAGAGGAATGGAACTAACACCTTGATCCTGACTCACATACTCTTACACTTTAAATCATTAATGTCTTATCCATCAGGTCTGAAGTCATATTCTTATTTACGATGAGTATAGAGCCCCACTATTCTAAATTTTGTGGAATAAACTGAAGAACCTCCCAAGAACAACACACCTGACCCACTATTATTATCCGGTGGAACAAACTCATAAAAAACTCTCAAGGAAAAATGATCCTAATCCACTATTCTTAAATTGGTGAAATGGTTTGAAACACCTCTTAGGGACAACATACCTAAGTCACTATTATTATCTAGTGGAACGGATCCAAAAATACCATGGTCTAACTCACGTGATCTTTCACTTTAAATGATTAATGTCTTATTTATGCTATATTCAAAGATTTATAATACATTTAAAGTAGGTAAGTACATCACAAAGATCATAAGGCCATTCTTTAGAGTTAAGACCCTTATATTTCCCCAAAACCCTAATTTCACACTTTTATCATGACTTTTCTGATGTTACTATTTAAAAACTAAAATTATCACATCTTCCTAAAATATTATTATTATTAACATACTTAAATTTCAAGGCTCAACTCTAAGGTCTTGTACATGCGATAATAACCATATCCGAAAAGTTACTATTCTTAGGGCTTATAAACCTTAATTTCATAAATCAATCATAACTTTTTCTGTGGGATAAAAAAAATTATCAAATTCAATATACATTCTCAAAACAATAATATTAACAACATATTTAAATTTCATGTTCTAAATTTACCGTTTCATACATGTGATAATAACCTCCTCGTTTTAGGGTTACTATTCCCAAATCAAACCCTTTTCATACTTTATTAAACTTAGGTAATTCTTGGCTATTATAAACACTTCATATAAATTTATTAGCACATATTGGATGATATAAAACCTTAAAAAACCATGATTCTCATATTTAAAGTTGACCAAAATACCCTTATTGGTAACAAAACCCTTATTTTATACAAATCTTATGTGTTTAGTAATATTACTTCCAAATCCTTATTTTTCTCCATATACCTTATCATACTCATTTCAAATTCATCATACCATTAATAAACCCATGATACATCCATATTTCACATCGAGGGATTTTCCATATAAAATAACAATACCACATGATATTTACTTACTCATTTCCTATCATGTAATATCAACCACATATAATAGTATTAACAATCATCTATTAATTCACATAACAAAAATAACATGGTATAATACAAAATCACGAATAACACTTAGGCTTCGTTTCGTTTATGGAAAATAGAAGGAAAGGAACAAAAGTTAGATGGAAATTTATTTTTCCATGTTTGGTTGCCACAAAAACTTACAGGAAAGAAAGCAAGAAGAAAAGTCTTGCGGGAAATTACCCTATACAACTTTCTTACGTTGACCACAAGGAAAAAATAGAAGAAAGCAAAGGAAAATTTGCTGACCTTTGGTGCGTGTGTATTAACCACTTTTTATATGGACCAAGTCACCTTCCAACAAAATTGAGGGTGGGAATATGTACTGTAACGTAGTGATACGCAAGGATGACAGTCAAGAAACATTCCAAAAATATTTTCTCTTCTAAAACTTTTTTCGTGTTGGAATTTATCTTATAATTATTTAATTAATTTTTGTATTAAAAAATATTATTTGATTAATTTTTTTATTAAAATAAAATTATTAATGATTAAAATTAACTAATATAGATAATAATTTTAAGAATTTTTTATTTTTCTCTCTTAATTTTAGTAGATTTAATATATTTTAATATATATATATATATATATATATATATATAATATTTGAAGTTTTCTATCATCCCCATTTTCTAAATTTTTAAAGAAATGATGTTTCTATGTTTCTTTCTGTCCCTATACAATGCTATTGTAACGTAATTGCTCACCGTATTCCTCCATCGCCGGTGATTCCTCCGACCTCCGCTACTCTGTGCAATTAATTGACCCGTTAAAGTCTTTTTTTCATGAATTAAGGATATGAAATCTCCCACTCAAGATTGATCTAGCCTCCACATCATGTTTGCGTTGAATATGTATCTATTTTCGTATTTATCGCCGTACCACGCCCTAGAATCTTCTTCTAATCAAATATTCATCATTACACTATTTTCTCATCTATCGTTGTATGACGTCCTAGAAACTTCTCGTTGAATAGAGGAGTTTATTTATTTATTTTTAAGGTAAATATTTGGCCTCCGCATCATGCATGTAATATTTTATACTTTTTGTTGAAAGAATATAGAATTAGTATTGAGTTTATTCAATTTTATAATTTTATTCTAAACTTATGTATCAATATAATATTTTAATTTTAATAAATATAAAAAAATAATAATAATATTCAACTTTTCTCATAATTTTCTTTTTATACACCAAACATTAAAAATATATTTTAAGAATTCAATTTTCTATAAAATTTTCTCCAACAATCAAACAAAGGAAAGAAAATTAATTTCTTTCATTTTCTTTCCTTCAGTTTTCTTTCCTCTCCATTTTTCTTTCTACTTAACTTTCTACAAACCAAATAGGGCCTTAGCAATCAAAAACCCTACACCACGATGGGTATCCTTACAAAAATGACTTTTGTCTCTAAGCATACAAATCTTATTCCTCCTCTTCCAGAACCATTAAAAAATCACATAAGAAAATCATAATAAAAAATATCATTAGGACTAAACCACATAAGTAAGGAAATGTTTAAGGAAATGGAAGGGTGAAATAATGGAGAAAACCGAATCAAGTAAGGTGGTGTTTGTGAAAAACTTATGTAACCAAACAAAAGGGGAAATAATGGGTTGTGACGTAGGATGGTGGATGAGCAACAACACAAGCTACCATTGCAATGGGAGGTGCAACAGTGGTGGAGACTAAAACAAGGAGTAGCGTTTAGTGGTGGGAGTTAAAGGTTGGTGGTATGGTGTAGTTAGAGATGCTGATGGTTGGAAGGAAGGATTCGGTTACGGTTGCCAAAGGACGGAGGTGTGCTACTATCAAGGCTATCAAAGAGGAGGGAGTGATCTTCAATTGAAGTTGTCGAAGGGGGTGTTGTGCTGTGGTGAGAGCTCCTGCAACAAGGAAGGGAAATGGAAGAAGTTGGTTATGATGGAGGCTTTTGAAGAAGAAAGAGGGCAGTGGTTGTTTTGGTCGGTGGTTGGGCCTGATTTTTGCCAGCGGTGGTCGGGGTGTTTTGATTGGGCTCATTGGTGGTGGATTTTGGAGCTAATTTACAATGGCAAATAGGTGGTGAAGGAGGGAAAATGGTGATGCTCTTGTTGCAGAAAAAGAAGGGAGAGAAGAGAGGGAGTAGGGGCATTTAATTTTGATCACACACATACATATATATATATATATATATACACATGCAAGGTGCAGAGATGAGAGGGCGTGAAGTGCATTCGAAGGAATATTTTTCAACCCCAACCAATATTCATAGGATTTGGGAGTTGATGGGAGTAGGGAATGGTTTCAAGTGGTAGGGGATGATGGGGTGTGTAGACATTGTTTGTGGATAATGTTTCACGCATGGAGAAGGGGGGGAAAGAAAGGAAAGGAAGAGGGAGGTCAACTAAAAGGGGAAAGAATAGAAAAAGGAAATGAGGAAAAAGAAATAGGGGTTTAATATGTTTAGGTATTTTATTAGAATAAGATTAATATAATTTAGGTTAGGATATGAGGATAGTTTAATAATTGATAAATCAAGATTTTGTTGAATTCTATGGTTGGAGAATTAGGGTAAGGAGGAAATATTAAAATTTTAATATTAGGATTGGGTTATAAGGGAGATTTCTCGGGGTTATGGTTAGCTAAAAATTCATGGTATTACAATAATAGCTTCCCCCATTATGGCTACAGCTTCTCAACTCTACGTAACATCTACCTCCTTTCATATTATCTAACTCCTCATAATCGATGTAATAATTACAATTATTGTATACATATATATAATAAAAATGAGTTAACTCATATGTACCAATGAGAATCAACAATTACATTCTCTCCACCTCTCTATATTATTATATTATTACTCTTTGAGTTTATCAATATTATAACATATTCATATATTATGAATGTTCAATTGGAATGCACCTTCCTTTCCACACACTAAAGTTAAAAATAGGGGCTAAATGAATTCTGCACAAACACATTAAGGAGTATTGTTGTTGTATTTTGTATGCATTCACTAGATTTTCTCCAACAACAACCCTCTCAAATCTACAATAAGAAAACTTTTATTTACACATTATTTTGCACTAATATATTTTATTTTATTAAACTTAGTTATGATTTTATTGTTTTTGTTTTATGTAAACTTAATAGTGACTTTGATCTTTGATCTGTAATAATTAGAAGTATAATTTTAAAAATCATACTAGTCATCGAAATAGTATCAAGATTGGTTCATTAGTTTACTAATTAGACCTGTGGTACATAATAAGTCAAAAATATGAAATATATACAAAATTAACTACACATAAATTTAATAGGCTCCCAAATTTATTTTTAATTTGTCCTATCGACCTATTTTTTAACCCTTTTTCATTGGTATGACCTTTCCTTGATCGTGTTTGAGTGATTCTGAGATCCTGATGACTAGTACATAGAATGTGGTCAGTAACCTGACTAGTTTCTCTATTCATCGATGGGACAGGCCAATCAAGTCTGATTATCAAAACTATGATTAGAATTAACCCTGTATTTATTTATTTGATACTCTCTCTCCCTCCCTCCCTCTCTCTCTCTCTCTCTCACACACACACACATCCATGATTTTTATTATAATTGGGAAATTTTTTGTTGAATTTTTTATTGAATAATTCTTGACTTTTTTTTCACTAAGGACTTGTTTGGTATGGGGGTAATAGGGGTGGAAAAATTATTTATATTTTATGTCTTTTATATTAAGTATTTAACAAAAAAATATTTTTAATAAAATACCTATTTTAGATAAAATTAAGATCTAAAATGAGTATTTATCTAAAAAAATTAAAATTTTAAAATAAAGTATATATAATATAAAAAATATGGATATATTTTTTTCATTGATAATAGGTTATACCAAACCAAGATTAAGTAATATCGAAAACTAATAATCTAGAGTAAAAAAAAACATGGCTTTCTTTTCTTGTAGGAAATACTTTTGACTAGATTGGTCCAAATTTATTTTTAGATTTATAGAGAATTTATAAATAAAAAAAAGTGTACAAATCACTATATAGGTAGCGATACCATAAATGTGTTATAATATCGAGAGATAAGGGAGGGAGATTCGAACCTGATACCTCTGATATCTAAAAGTCGGTCTTTATCACTAGACTATATTTCATCTAGTTCAATAATTCTTTTTCTATGTACAACTTTCGCCACCATTGTGAGCAAATCTATGGCAAGGATGCAAATGTAGAGCCCTTTTATGTCTTCCAAATGATATTAAAAAAAAGGTACTACATCCACCATATGGGTTTAATTAAGCATCCAAGGATTCATTTTGCTACCCAACAACATACTTCATTTTATAATATGCTAGATTTTTACCTGCAAAGATAATGATAAATAAGGTATATTTAACATTTATGGAATTAAAAGCTAAAATATAAACTAATAGTATATGATTAATTGATAAAATAATATGAATTCAATAAAATATAAAATAATGTATTGATACATGAGTGATAAAATTACATGATCAAATCTTTTCAAACATTTCCTCAAATACAATATTCATCATTGAATTACTTTCATCAACAGTATCATCACATATCAAAATATTTAAACTCCTACAATGTATGACTCAAAAAACTGTAACATATAATTGACCATGATAAAATATCGATTTTTTTAAAATCATATCAAAATTACTAAGATATTGACCTTAACTTTTATGATTGTCAAGGCATATAATACAATAAACGGAAATTGTCTTTTATTGAACTTGAAATATAACCTGGTAATAATACTCGATGACCAACATTTCTTTTACCCAAGATCCTTGCTTCCAAGACATGAGCTTCAAGCCTTAAGATGATCATCCTAGTACCGTTGCATAGGCTAAGTGAATGATCAATATTTCTCAACAACATAATAGGTGTACTAATCTTCAAATTCAAAACATAGTTTGGTACACTGGAGCAATTAATTTCAATTAAAAATTATAGAGTGTGTAGATCTTGCAATAAATTGTTATTTGAATCTGATTTGCATGTTGTATCAGAACTAGAATAGGTTTTCGCTTCAGTAAACTTAATTAACAACATGTATTCATTGATCGACTCAACCATGATAATACACTTACATTAAAAACAAACTTTTTTCTTATTCTTAGTAAGTATCAATGTAAATAATTCATTCTAGCTTATTATACTAAGTATTTCTTATAAACCATGATATTTACTATATATAAATAACAATATGCATAGAGTTTTATACATTTCTGTATGAATATAATATTAAAAATAATCTTATATAATATCAAGTGAGAATAATCTTGAATCATTTCATCATTGTATATATCCATTAAAATAATTAATAATTTTTATTTTTTCCTAGAATTAACCTTTTTCTTAATAATATTTGTTAATTACTTCCCTTTAAATATGAATGTCAACAACTTTATTCTTATGGAAGTGTATTTCATTGAATTTATTGCATAAGATATCAGTTTATACAATAATGGTTTTAGGTAAGAAGTATGCAAAAAATCTTTTATAAATTAATACACTATCATGACTATAATAAAAAGAAAATTTATGTTTTGCTATAAAAAAGTTCTTATAGGTTAAAAGAATTATTCAATATCATTTAATTTAATACCTTAATGAGTATCAATATAATAAGTAAGTATTAATATTATTATACTATATACCACACATCATGGTGAAATTATATTTTATTATATTTATGCAACATAAAAAGATATTAAACATAAATTTAGGTATAAAAAAATAAAACTTCTTATTAAGTGTCACAAAAATGTTAGAATTAAAATTTTCATTGAAATTATATTTTCCAATTCAATATCATTTAATTAAACTATAGAATTTTGCAATATGTAAAACAAATTACAATTTAATTTACTTTAATAACTTTAGTGTGCTAATGGCTATTAATTTTTTCAATAAGTTTCACATTATGATTTCATCTGGATTGAACCTCACAAACACAAAACTAACAAATCAAGGGCATTTGTCATAAAAAAAAATATCGATCGTTGGTATCATTTGGCAAGAATCAAGCAAAACACAATCTGCTCAAATCTAAGTCGTTGATAGATTGTTTAACTGAATATCCTCCTTCCATTTTGTTTGCTGAGAGTCAATCAAAGAAGCACATATAGAGTGAATCTAAGCCGTTGATATTAAGGGAATTAAATCGCAGGCATTGAGTACAACATACTATATGAAGTGGTACAAAACAATTCAACCAACACATCGAATCAATCTCAGCTTTTGAATTTAAAAGTAAAACAAATCACATCCTCACATTCTAATAACCCTATCTATACAGTATTCTTCACGTCGGTTTCCTATTTGATGATAACCATTTCTCACTATGCTTCCAATGGTAGTCGAGAAGAAATCGGAAAACCTTCCATCATCTCTCTTATGTCTCTCTCTACCATTCTATCATTTTCCTTCAAAACAATTTATTTCAAAACTTTCACTTTCAAACAACTATTTCCTTTCAACTACTACTAGATTAAATTAGTCTTCTCTAGTACAATATGTTATTAGCACCGTACGATTTTAGTTTTCTAAATATTTTCATTCACAAATAAGGTATACCCTCTTCTATTTTTTTTCTTTATTTTTTAGATAGATTTTTTTTCTATTTTAGCTTTTTGAATATTTTATTTCCCTAATATTTTATACTAATCAATTGTTTTTTTTTTCTTCTTATGAGACGTAGGTAGAAAAACATACAACATATTGTGTCTATAGTCTGGTTGTGTGAAGTGGTATGGTATAATAGTAAGGTTTCAAATAAATTTTATTAGATATGTCTTCATTTTCATGTCAAATCTATCATGGAAAATTTCAGCTTTTATTGCTATATCACACATAGAATGCATCTACATAAATCCAATTTTCGACAAATAAAATACACATATATAAGCAAGATTGTCTTGTCTAGGTAATATCAGCTTATTCAATAGATATTTTGAAATATTAGTTACATATTTTCGATGTTAATGGTTCTTTTTTTCCCACTCCAGAGATAATTGCTATGCTTGCTCCTTGTCTTCATTCTAAGGTACGATTTAATTTTTTTATTATTATTATCTATTTCTATATATAATACACATATATTATATATTAATTTCATAATTTTCTTCTGTATGTCTTTATCTACTTGTACAAATATGAAGCATGATGCATGGTTCTTCCAAAACCCAAGGTATAATTTTTAAATTTCATTTGTCTTTTAGTGTTGTTAGGATTTTCTTTTTTACAAATATGGTGTGCTAATAAATTATTTTGTTTCTCTTTTATTTTTTTAAGATATAAGTAGAAAATTGTACGATATATTGCATATTTCGTTCTACTTTTATCAGATCTGGTTTTAATAGTATGATATAATATTTATTTTTCTATTGTAGGTAAGATCTGTTTATTGAAATGCTTTATTTGGATAAATTGGCATACATTTTTTCGGTGCTAATGGTAATTTTATCCATCTAGATGTGGTTGCATAATTATCAGTTTCCATATTTTGAGGCACTAATTCAATTTTTTTTATAAACGATATTATATACATATATATATATATATATATCATGTATTAATAACGTTTTTTGTTTTCATGTATCTGTCCGTGGACTATACAAATGTCGAGCTTAATGCATGGTGCCCAAGGTATAATTTTGTGATTTCTAAACTAATTTTCTTGTCATATGATTTGCTTTCACTAATATAGTATAATAACCAATAGTTTTTTTTTCGGATGTAGGTACGAAAACATTCATTTTGTGTGTATTGATTTTGGATTTGTGAACTCACGAGGAGTAATAACTTTTGAGGTATAATAGTATGATATACTCTTTTTGTGTGATGCCTTACTAAATTTTTGCTAATTGTTGAGCTTGGGTAGAACAAAAATTATTTTATTATTATATTATGTACTTCATTTTGATCTTATCCTTGATTTGAAATGTTTATATAAGTTTCAAAAGATTAATTAGGTTTGTTGTTGGTAGTAGTTGAATTATGACAGTGAAATTATACGATTTAAACATAATGACTCTAAGTCTACATTTTTCCCGACTTTAAATTGCTATGATATGAATTGAAGTTTGATATGTATATGATATTATAGATTTGCATGTTGTTCTTCATTCTATGTTTTAAGTGTTTCATAAAATTTTTCAAGAATTTATTTAACGTGATTCAATTTTGTTCTTAGTATTTATAAATATAACTAACAACCATAAGCTAAAACAAACATGGAAATCACAATATTATTTACTCATATGGTAATAAAAAGTATTATTCTAGTATTTTTCATATATTTTATATAACTGAATTTGTGAATATGGTTTCTAACTTGAACTACAAAAAGATGAACAGAAAACGGCATAACATGAAGCTTTAGTACAACAACATAACTAATTAGATTACGTAATGAAGTATTGTTATCTCTTATTCCTTTTCCTGAGATTGTTGTTGATTTTGTCAATTTCTTCATAGTTATATATGAAATAACTGAAGAAAAGCTGTAATAGTTAGTAAATTGAAAACATAAACTCATTGAAAGCATACACATTATTAAAAACATAGCATTAATAACAATAACTTGTCCATTACCTTTCTTTTAAATTGGTATGTTGAATCATTCAATAATTGTGTATGATAAAATAGCAAAATGGAGGCAGAAATTATGGAGCTATGTGTTGGGCATCCAATTCTCAAATGATGTTGAAAAGTGTTTAACATAGGGTTGATGGGGGGAACTTTTTTAAATTATTATTTGAGGAGAAGTTTGAAAGTATCTTTGAAATGTTGATCTATTTGTGTCATGTTATGTGACATTTACTGTATGTGTAAAATGTGACAATTCAACTTCTAGTGCATGTGTGAAATGTGGTAATAGTTGGTGTCAGGGACATGGATAAAAAGACTGTGTGGTATTTTTACTATTGCTTGTATGTTAGAAATTTAATTGTTACTGTATATGTAAGTAAGTTGATGTTGGAGGAAGTTGGGGCTGCATCAATAATATTAATAAGTTTTAACAATATTTTGGTTGTCTTTTGTTCTAACCTAATGTGTTAACCTAAAAAATTGGAGTACACTCCCTGGTCCTCCAATATAAATATTTTTTACTATATTTTGACTTTGTTCTTCATTCAAATAGGATGTGCTAACCTAAAAAATTGGAGTACACTCGCTAGTCCTCCAATTGATATCTACATTTCTCTATTAAATGTTTGTAATATAGGGGATTTTGGTGTTCATATATGAACTTGTTCCAACTATTTAAGAAATATCAATTCATTCTACGAGATATTAATAATAAATATGGTGTTAATTTAGGAGATTAAGGTGTTAATATATGGACTTGGACCAATTTAGATATATCAATTCATTATATGGGATACTAATAATAAATATATAACCATATTTACCTATATTTAAATAAACCACTAAATATCATTTATATGGGTATATTAATCTAAATCATAGTACTGGAGCCTTTATTTGATTTAGTAAAACATTAAGGAAAGTCTGAATGGCATTATTTTACCTTATATAATTTGAATCAATTAAAGAATCCAACTAACTTGTTGGGTTTTTTAAAAAATATTCTTAAAAATATTCTCACTGAATGGGCTATGTGTTGCATTGTTATCACAAAAAATAAAGTTTCTTTTGCTAATAAATTTATGGTGTGAAGTTTAAGATCTTGACCATTGTCAATATGCCATTTTTGTTTCATAAGGTGTTTGCTTTGTCATACTCATTGTTATTGTAACACTCCAAAATTTACTATTGAAAATTTTTATTTTAAGTGGAAGCGTATAATCAAATAGTTGGGTGTTACTGCCGTAATTAACATAAGTCTGGCTTACCCTATCATTATTACGTCAATCACAAGGTAAAACAATTAAAATTTTAAAATATGATAGTAAGAAATGATACAACTTTTAATAACATCAAATAAGTGTTTGGAGGTCAACTTCGATTAAAATATCAAAATACAACAAAAAGGGATCACATGGAACTAAGAGTATAAAAGGTATCCGGATAATATGACTCTACACCTAAACCCTGATACGAATAAATCACTCCTCCACATATATAGAACCAAAGCCTCCAAATTCATCCACCTGGTCCTCATTTACCTGCACATAAACATCTAGGTTGTCTACTCATTGGATTGACCAACGCCCATAAAACGGATGAGCAATACACTACGTACTGAGTAAGGTAATGGTGCGTTCAAGCAAGGTTACAAGAATTATCATAAGAAAATCATGCACGCGCAAATCAAATAATGCTAGACAATTAGTGATTCCAAGTATTCCATTAGATATACCATATTTCAATCTTTTATTTACATTGAGTTCAGGGACCCTACTATTCTTAAACTAGTCGAACGGTCTGAAACACCTCTCAAGGAAAACACACCCGAGCCACTATTATTATCCGATGGAATGGAGCCATCACCTCTCAGAATAAAATACTCTTGAGCCACTATTATTAAACCGGTCGAATGGTCTGAAGCACCTCTCGGGGACAACACACCTGAGCCACTATTATTATCCGGTGGAACAGACTCAACACCTTAGTCCTGAATCATGATGTCTTTCACTTGAAATGATTAGTATCTTTCTATTTATACTTTAACTCTTAATTATATTTTCATTCACATTGAGTATGGGGCCCCACTATTCTTAATCTAGTGGAATGGACTAAAGCACCTCTCGGAGACGACACATCCGAGCCACTATTATTATCCAGTAGAATGAAGCCATATAAACACCTCGACCTAACTCAAGTGATCTTTTACTTTAAATGATTAATACCTTATTCAGAGTTGAGTATATATTATCATGCCGAACTCATATAAATATGCAGGGCATACAACTGAAAAACATAAGTACGACCACGTAATTATCCTCAAATGACCATAACACCCTCAGGGTAATCAAGATAATTGTATTCTCCCAAAGCCTTGTGAAACCCAAAACATATAAATTCCCAATCATTATCTAAAGTACTTATCCTCAGTTTTCCATAGATATCCTGTATCCATCATTATACCCAAAAATATACTTACATAATTTCATTACTCTCAAGAACATCATTTCATAACATTTCTATAAATACATTACTTAATACAACATACTCAACACAAAAGCATATACAAAGAAAATACGTGGAGCACATAAAACCCTAGCTATGACATGTATCCTTACCAACAAGGTCACCGGACTCTATGCACGCAAATCCTATACCTCCTCCGAGATCACCAAAAGATCACCTACAAAAATAAGATAAATTACAATTAGAATTAAAGGTTAAAGATAGAGAGGGAAGTTAAGGAAAAGTAGGGTAAAAATGAAATTAACTGGAGTTAAATGGAAGCTTAAATTGTTTGAAAGTGTAGAAGAATGTGTGGCGGAGCTATGATTAAATTTTGGTGGTGTTTAGACAAGGTTTGGGAAGATGCACGGCCAGGCGGTATAAGAGTTGCACTGTTGTGCAGCAACAGTGCATAACAGGTCGAGGGAAGAAAAGGCGTATGGACAAGCAATGCAAGAATTGCACAGCTATGCAGCACTAGGCCGAGAGAAAAAAAGACTTCTGGCCAGACGATGCAAGAGTTGCATAGCGATGCAACAAGTAATTTGAGCGTTTCACGGCCATGCAACAGGCGGTGCACAACTCATGCACTCTACAACTCTGCAACGAACAAGGGGAAGAAGAAGGGAAAAGAAGCGGCGGTCGGCGGCGATGGCCAGAGACGGCGAGGGGGATGGTCGGGGCAACCTTGGTGGTCGATCCACCGGCTAAATGAAGGTAAGTGGTGACTTGGGTGGTGCAAATGCTGAAAATAGAGAAAGAAGGGGGAAGAAGAAGAAGGAAGAAGAAAATAAGGTAGGGGAGGTGAGGGATGATAATAAAATGGAGGGATGGAGAGGTATATATACTAGTAAGGTAGTGTGCCTTGGAGGAGAAAATGGCAGGGAGGTGACGATGACGATGATGATGATTAGTCGAGAAGAAGAAAAGAAAAAGGATTGGGCTGATGGTGATGGTTGAAATGGATGGAGATCAGGCAGGGGCACGAGGGGGTGATGATGATGAAGAAGACATACACGAGAGATAAAAGAAGGGAGTGTGATGGTGATGGTGGCTGATGGTCAAAACAGAGCAGCAACAGGAAGAAGAAGAAGGAAGAAAAAGGAAGAAGAAGAGTGGCAGGGGAAGAGAAGAAGAAGAAGAAGAAGGCAAGCATGAGGGATGGTAGAGATGGCAAGGATGGTGCATGTGCGAGACAATATGATGGGGGTGGTGCAAAGGAAGCCAAAACTCTCACGCTACAAAATTGGTGCAGGAGAAGAAGGGAAAAGAAAAGAAAAGAAAAAGGAAGAAATGGGAAGAAAAGAAAAGGAAAAGAGAGAAGGTTTAGGGGATTAGGATTAGATTAGGTAATTTCGAATTATCAAAGTAATTTGGATTAGTGGAAATTTTAGTGGATTTTAATTTTGGTTTATAAATTTCGGTTTATTCGAATTAAGGTTTCACTTTAAGTTAAAGTTTCAGGATTAAGAAATTGGTTAAGGCTAAAATAAGATTTCTTGATATTAGAATCAAATTAGAGCATTAAAAACACAAGAATAGGCTAAGCAAATTTTTGGGGTATTATAGTTATAGAATTAATTTAGTGATGGTGATACAAAGGTAAACATTATAGTAAAAAAAATAACTTCTAATCCAACAATAAGTAGTATTAATAGTACTAAAATTTAATTTATAATACCCATTACATAGGAAATTAAAGCATCAAATATCCTATGTTATAATTAGCAAAATTCAATTCGTAGTCAAATGTTTGGACAATCAACCCCATATTTGATCTTAATAGGTTAAATATAACTTACATATTCTTTCTTAATACTAAGCTAGTAGAAGAATACACCTTAGTACATATAATTAAATATCTAATAACTTCCATATCAAACTTTTTTTTCCTTTCTCACATTAACTCTAGCCTTCTTCTTCTAACACACTGATGAGGAAAGATCTCCATTAGGCCTTCTCTTCCCTAACTTTGAGATTATCTTTTCCAAATCATATGTTGCAAAGTTGGGTGGAGTAGTCACCTCATCCATTTGATATTCGACCTTCATGGATCATAAAAAAATTATGATATCCAATAATAGATTATTCAAGTTATTAGTCTTGTAGTAATTTTTTTCAATAGTCATTTATTGAATAATACCTGCTCTTCTATTATTTTATCTAATTTGGAAAGTATATATGAGTCCTTGCATAATCAAAAAATTGGTTTAACTAAAAAAATCATAAATTTGATAAATTGATCCAAAAAATAAAACCTAGTTGTCAAAGTAATTGTGACCATTATACTTGCACACCAAACCTTCATCCATAGTTATTTTAATGACTAAGTATTCCCCATTTGAGGATCCATTACTTGGACTAAGAAAAAGGCTTTTAGGTTGATAAATATTTCCAAATGAGTAGGCAGTATATGAATATCTCATTTTCCCTACAATGTAAGATAGGAAGTTATAATAATAAACACTATTCATAGTTATTGAATATTAATATTTGAAAAAGTACCTTGGTATCCTCCTCAAGTTGTAGTGTTGATTTTCCTATCACTTGTGTACACTCTCTATCCCAAAGCTATAGTGCAATGTTTACTGTTCCATCAAAAACTCTAATCTCTAGTTTGTACCTTAGATTTCCTTTAGTTTCATACTTAGTGCAATTCTAACAAAGGAATCTTTGCCTACAACTTTCATTTTCTTTAAACATGTTCTACATGCAACATAAACCACTCCCCGATAGGTTTTATCCCTTCAACCCTCACATTGATCTAGAAGTTTCCTATCTAAAACTTTGTTAGTTATATTGTGAACAAAAAAAATCTTTTATTTTCTGTTAAAATAGGACCTCATTTTCTTGTAGTTGTTCAATTCTTTTGAATATTTCTTTTCTAGATGATAGCTCTTCTATTATTTTTTGTAAACTTAAAAGTTATTTTTCTTTAGAAATAGTAACAGCTATGGACTGTCCTTCGATAATTTTTTTAAAAAAATTTAGTTGTGTTCTTATTAGAAAAAAATGTATTTTATATAAAACACCTAAGTAACTGTAACGTAGAAGAGAAAAATTTGATTGAAAAAAGTCTTTGATCTCCTGTATTTTGGTTTCAATTATGATTGCCGTCACATTCCATGTATTGGATACCCTAATTTGATCTAGAAAAACATAAAGAAAAATATGATAGTTTTGTCTCATGAGAATAATGTTATAACTCAACTCCCTATCTAAAAAATTGCAACAAAAGTACTTCTAAATAAGTTGGCTCTATAGAATCGGAGAACCACTATAACTAGATTAGGATTTATGATTCCAAAGAAATCACTAAGTTCAATTGCGTAATCTCCCCAAAGTGTACACTGTACTCTTTTTTACCTGTAAAATTGCAAAGATGTAAAATCTTTAAATAGATGGTTGTTATATATTAATTTAAAGATTTCATCTATACTTTTACATTTGATATTCAAGGACAAAGTCCAAATAGCTAGTTTTATGTCCAAATACTTCCTTATCTCTCACTGAATGTATAGCTGAGATTCTTTCAATGATATCTATAATATGGATATATGTTAGTTTGTTGAGTATTCAGTAATTCAAATTAGTTGTGTCTAAATTTTTTGTGTTGCCTATGAGGGTCGTTCTTGCTATTGTGGCTAACTGTTGAAATGGTGTAAACTTCAATAATTGGATCGGGAATACTTCTATCTCTTATTGCATATTATAGTGTGTGAAATTGTACAAGTAAATTATATACTTGAAATCTGTAGTTTTTAATTTTAGATGATTATCTGCAACCATAAATTTTTTCACTTCATATTGTTGACTTTCCTTCAATATTGCCTTGTATTGTTGAATCTGAGATTTTATGATAGTTGCGTGAATCTTTTGGCCCTATAATTGTTAAAATATGATGTCATATTGATAATAAGAAAATAGTTTAATATTAGAAAATTAAAGATATGTCCGTTGGTAACTTACTTCTTTCTCACGAAATATAAACTCAAGTCTGAATACTTCATTTCTATTTCCATAAGAAGGCTTTTCGTAAACCCTTATCAACCTAACCCTCAAAGCTCATGTACTCTTTGAAGGGCGTATGTCATTCATAATGTGCCACATTTCCTTTTTTATTTTTGTTTTGTAATGTGATAATACAAATATTAATAATGATTTTTTGTTAAATTACATATGATGTAGTAAAAAATAAATATGAAATAAAAGTTCAAGTTTAGCATTACCAAAAATAAATGGTGATATCTTGTTTGTTTTCACACTATAAAAAAAATTATGACATTAGAACAACATAATTTTATCAAAAATGTAAATTTGACCCCTATTAAATTTGAAAGACGGACTTTACGAAAGACTAGAATTTTTATATGTTCGAACGTGAATTATATAGCTCTAAAAGATGTGGGGTATTCATAGAAACAGTTTGGTTATATATGGTGACTTCAAATTTTGATTGATGATAACATGGGTAGATACTGAATGTTAGATTACAATATTAGATTGATGACTTGATCAATTACAACTTCAAAACGTTGGATAGACAGGACTAGCCAGACATTAACATATAGACTAAGAAAGACTTTCTTAAACACCAATGGGTTATTGACATGTGGCAACCTTTGGTGCATGTCTAATATATTAGGAAGAGAAATAAAGCTGCATGTGTTCATCTTTTATATACATTAAGATAAGATAAGATAAGATACGTCATAATTTTAAAATATATATCGTATTACATAAATTGATATAAATTAAATACTATATTGTTTATTTATCCTCTCTTTTGTTTTCAATAATTAATAATAAAAATACTAAAAAAATATTTCTCTAATTATATATAATTCATCTTAGGTATCTTATTTTCTTAAATATATCACTTTATTCGTATCGAAAAGAATAAAATTTCAACATTAATTTTTCTCAACATTTAACATATTATCATATAAAAATATAATGATAATATTTATATTAAAAAATATTTTTATAACATTATTTTTTTACATTTTGTATTATTAAATATCAAAATTAATTAATGAATGATCAAATTTTATCCATAAAATTCGTAGCGATAGATTTTTTTAATATAGAAAAAAAAAATTTATAATTAGTGTGAATAAATTAAAACTAACTTATATTGTAAATCGTAAGGGAACCTAATATCTCCATTACTAAAATGAAGACTTTTTAAAATGACAAAATATTTTAAAAAGAAGTTATTTAAAAATTTTAATGTTTGCTTTTTATTTTTATTCTCAAATTCATTTTTTTTCTTCATATACATTAGTTGATACATTTTTTTCAATTAATAACATAATTATAATATTATAGATATCTTTATTAATTCTTAAAATAGTATGTAAGTTATTAAAATAAATTTATTTTAGAAAAGGATGGAGTATAATAATAATGTCATTAATTTTTCCTGTCATATTTTCTTACCTCCATATTCTTGTCCCTCCATTAAATAATAAAATGTTTAATCTTGTCAACATATATCCCCCACCAAATTTATTTTAATAACTGCAATATCCCATCATTTAAAAAAAATTACACAATTGGTGATCATTGTTTAATTTGTTTTAGGAGGATGAAATACCTTATAGCAGGAATTAAAATTATATTGTATTTATACTATTTACTCTTTTTTTAGGAAAGAGTCAATATTATTAGGCTACTTATAGCCATTTTCTAGAAATGACAACTATCCTTGAGCTCTTAGAGCCCTCACAAGTCCTGTTTAGTCCAAGTTAGACTATAATAGTCAGTACAGAGCTACTATCATCTCAATAAAAACTGAGCTATAGTGTATGCACCTATACATTGGAGTGCAAACATTCTAGTAGCTACAGAAAACTGAATCTGTATAAACAAAGTATCCTGTGTAGAAACTCTATATGAAAAGATTTTTGAAATTTTTTCTTGCCAGAGTATATAGATGGTAGCTTGGAAGGCAACTCTGAGGCATCTCTTCATCCAGTTTCTTCCCCAACAGTGCTGCTTGAACCGGTGAAGTTCATGAGAGATGAACCAAATTGGTCTACGAATCCCAAGCCATAGAAGAACTTTTTGCCAAAGCTGAGAAGAAAAAGAACAGGCAAAGAACATATGAGAGACAAATTCCTCTTTTCTGCAAGTTATCATGTGTGGCAAGTGCTTTATGTCTAGCCAACCATGTTTATTTATTCATTTTAATATTAAGTAAAAACTATATTTTTAATTTTAAAAGTTTTAAGAAACCATATTATTTTTTTAATGCTTTTGGTAACCTAAAATTTACTATTTTAAAAAAATAGTTATTTTTAGGTGATAATGCCTTGAAAATAATTTAAAGATTATTATTTTAATGTTTTTACTTTTGCTAAAAAAAATTTAAAAAAATTGTGAAACCCTTATCTTGTATAAATTAATTAAAAAAATCAAAATAGGAATTTCATAAACAAATAGTTTTAGGAGGAAAAAAAGAGAGTAAGTAATTAAAATAATAAAATTTTGACCTTATGAGTGAAGCGGAGTCTGCTATATTATTTTTATTTAAAATATTTTTTTGTTAATTAGTTAGTTAGTAAGATTAATTTGTGATTTGAAAGTCTATTTACATATTAATATAATCCAATCTTACATTATTTTTATTGTTAATTAAGATATTTTAAAGAGAGAGACATTTTTCATGTTATATATAATAAAAGTTTATCTTTTTAGTTATTCCTTAGTATATGTAAATAATATCTATAAATTATCTTAATTGACATTATATGATAAATGCTTCTTTATCTCATTTATCCAAATTCGTGGATAAATAGACTAACATGCAATAATTTTTTTACAACTTATTCTTCTAATAAAAAAAAGTGGACAATTAATTTTGCATTGGAAAGATAAATTCAATATATACAAGTTTTATCTTTTGATTTTTCCCAATATCTAAACTTAACTCTATGAAAAAATATCAATCAATGTTATATGTCTCTCCTAAATACCTATATAAGCTCTTACTAAACCCTATCAGCCGAAACCATTTTTATTTCTCCTCTTGTGATGTGGCTTGTGTTTTATATATCCAACTAATGCTCCTCACATCTTAAACCAATTTATCAAGGTCTTCATCCATCTTCAAAATTCTCCTTCTCCTTCTTCTTCTTCTTCTTCTTCTTCTTCTTCTTCTTCTTCTTCTTCTTCTTCTTCTTCTTCTTCTTCTTCTTCTTCTTCTTCTTCTTCTTCTTCTTCTTCTTCTTCTTCTTCTTCTTCTTCTTCTTCTTCTTCTTCTTCTTCTTCTTCTTCTTCTTCTTCTTCTTCTTCTTCCTTTGAGTTCAAGGAATACATTTTATCTCAAGATCATTAATCTTGAAGTTATTTTTGTATCATAAGATCATTATTGATGCTTAAAGATCTTATATTCTATATATAAGGATTCTACAATCGAAAACCTTATTTTTAAAGCCTGTGTGTGTGTGTGTGTGTGTGTGTGTGTGTGTGTGTGTGTGTGTGTGTGTGTGTGTGTGTGAATATGATGATCATAAAGTGTGGATTTTTATGTCTACATATTCTTATGAATATATTTTATGCACCATGATATGTAATATTATTAACCCACCAAAATATGATTTTATGTTGAATGCATGGTAGTTTTGATTTGGCTGCAATTTTACACTATTTTGATAAAATTAATTGAATTAAAATATGAGATTTTACCCATTATAATATATCAAATTCAAGCCCCAAAAATCTATTTTTCATAAAAATTATCTATTTTTAATTTTGAGTTATGTATTGAAAATAAATGAGGTTGTAATAAGGATTGGTCGAATATAAAGAATTAGTATAAGTTGCTAAATTGAATTTTTGGCATGTTATATTAATTATGACCAATGCTTAATATTTGGTGGTTATATTGACACTAAGTGTTAATGTTAACTCTATGTCCAAATCCTATGAAATAAAAACACTTATCCATAGAGTACATCATAAGTAGTGAAATCATACAACAAGGAAAAAGTAAATTTGTGACTACTATTCTAGCAATGAAAATTGGTAGTCACAAAAAGGTATAAATTAGTGACAACAAGTAGTCACTAAAAGTAACTTTGGAGGCCAGAACATTGCTAAAAAAAACTTATTAGCGGTAGCTATAATAGCTAATTTATTTGCGGGAAATTTCCCCCTTAATTTTTTTTCTCGAGCTATATTTTATTGAAACTATTGTTTATAAAGATGGTTAATGTGGTCAAAGAACTGGCAGGAAAGTCGGAGGAATTTTTACTTTCAGTCAACGCTACATCATAAAAGATTATTTGTCATTGCTAATAACCCTAATATCATCGCTAATAAGTCACGTGCTCTTTATGTTGATGTCCCCCTCCATTAACATCAACTACATTGTGCGTAATATGTCGTTAATAAAAATCTTATAAGACCTCGGCACACAGCTCATTTTCCTTAGCCACCTCTTTCTCTTATCTTCTTATCTGCACTTTTCTCTCATCGCTCTCTATGTGCAAGTTGTCACCAAATGCAAGAACATTGTTTTAATATTTAACTTTTTGTTAATTTCTTGTGTTTATGCTAGGTATTATAATTATTACTTGGTTTTTTATTTAGTTTTTTTTGGGGGGTTTTATGTTTTTCTTCCATATCTCACCTTGCATCACCACTTCCACCATCGCCAGTGCCTCATTTTGTGGTTTTTCTTTATCAAATTTATTTTATTTTCTTTATACAATTAATTGATGAATGTTATAATTCATTTTATTATTTTTGGGAAAATTTTCCTAGTCGTCAAAGCACCACTAGAGAACAACCACCGATGGAGCATACCATTGTTACCAAAGCACTACTCCTATTGCATGTCGCCACCAATTATATATTTGTTTTCTTCTTCATTTTTAAGTAATATAGATATGTGTGTGAGAGAGAGAGAGAGAGATAAAGAGAGATTATTAATTATTATAAAAAAAGTTGGAGAAGATAACATGTGTGTGTATGTTAAATGTGAATATAATTTTGTTGATGTATGTATTGTGATTAAATGTATGTCTGATGCTAATTATATATGTATGTTGGTAATTGTGATTCAATGTATGTGTTGTGATTAAATAGTTTATTGTTATGAAGGTATAACAAGTGTGGTAATAATAGTATATGTATGTGGGTAACTATGATTAAAAAAAATTGTTATGTATGTGGTATGACAATTGTAATTAAGGCTGTTAACAAACCGAGTTGGCTCGCAAGCTATCTTGGTTTGGATCATTAAGGGTTCATCTCAGCTCTTTCATTTAGCAAAATGAATCAAATACAAACTTAATTTTTAGGCGTCTATATTAAACGAGTTGAGCTCGAGCTAAGGGAGGTTTGACTCATTTGATAGCAAGCTAGTTCAAGCTCAGTTTGACTCGTTTATAAGCTCGGCTCATTCGTTAATAGAATAGAATTGTATAGAATTTATATACTAAATGAGCCAAATAGTTAAATGAGCCTTTAATCAAGCAAAATAATTAAACAAGTTGATTTGGTTTGTCTAACTTTCAAATGATCCGAATAGTTAAATGAGTCGAGTCATAAATCAAATCATGATAAACAAGCCAATTTGATTCATTAATTATTTTTTAAAAAAAATTAATGAGCTCAGTTGAGCTGCCTCATAAACCTTATCAAGCCAAGCACGAGCTAGGCTTGTTTATCTTGTTTCAAACTTAAGCTGAATTCAAGCCTAAAAAAAATAAATGAGCCAAGCTCGAGCTGAAAGGTATTTGACTTGATTTAAATCATTAACAACCCTAATTGTAGCAGTAATTGTGTATATTTGTAATCAACCAATGAAGGTGCTTCGACCCATGACTGTTGTAGAAAAAATGGGGTTGATTGCATTGCAACATGAGGCGACAAATGGTAAGCTTTTATCTATTAAAGGTTTTATCCACATACATAGGAGAATGTGCACTGAATTATGGTCCTATTATCTATGAAATGTGGGTTGAATTAGCAATAGAAAAAAAAAAGAAATTGCATGGGAAGAAATATCGGTAAATTGATTCACACACTTTAAAGAATATATACATTACTATTTAAGGTTTTGTACGATTATTATATTATGACTATGATTTTGTGCAATTCGGTAGGCTGCTTTTGACATCCCTTTTTTATTGAAAAAAGGTGATTATTGTTCAAGTTAAGAAAGCATGGAGATAATTTAAGTCCACTCTCGAAAGAAACTTCATATATAAGGACGATGGCATTATCCGAAAAGAGCCACTAGAAACTTATCAAATTTTACAATTAGATTGGAATATTTTTCTAAAATTCTAACTAATGAATATAAGGTATAATTATATAAAACATGTATTCTTTATATCTATTTTTTTTATATATCACCATAATTTGGATTATTATCATAGGAAAAAGTGGAACAATGCGAGAACAAGCTTTGAAGAAGTTATACCATCACAACTTGTCTAGCAAGAAATATGTTGGTCTCAAGCAAGAAATTGTAAGTGAAATTAACAAACTTTTGCTAATAAATTTTTTTCGTATTAATACTAAAAAATTTGATCTTTTTTAACTTTTCAATAAATATAGATTACAAAGAGAGGTTTGGATTCTAAGACCAATACAATAGATAGACATATCCTGTGGAAGGATGTAAGGGTCCCTAAAGATGGTAATATCACTAATGAAGCTATTAAGAAAATAATTGATAAAATTGTAAGTTCTTGTTATTATATTTATTTATAAGTTTCAATTACCCTTAGAACATGTTTTGAAATATAACTATTAGGTTATGGTATTATATATAATGCATTGGAAACTTTTAAGACTAGTATATCATTTGCATCACCTGCCAATGATTTGCTTACTAAGGCACTGGAAATGATTGAATATCTTGATTATTTTAGGACTGGTGGAACAGAAGGTACATTAAGATATTATTTATTCTCACAAGATGCCTCTCAAACAACTTTTATGTATGAGAATATGATAGCTTGGATAAAGGATGGGACGAAGGAATAAATAATGAAAGAGGCACAAGAGAAGATGGAAAATAAGTTGTAAGAGTGGTGGCTTAAGATTGATGTTCTCTTATCCAACAAGGACAAGGAAGTAATGCATACACCAGAGATGACCTCTAGTCCTAGTGTCAAAGGTAGTTGTTCAGATGCACATTTTGTTGATCTAATAGAGCAATATGTCTACTTCTATATTGAAATTTCTACAATACTATTGTATAATATACCAAACAAGTAAACTCATAGCTCTTATACACCTTGATTCATATTCTTTTTACTAGCACAATAGATAAATGTGCCAAATCATCTCTCATTATCATTACATAGATATGATAAATGATCTTTGCGTCTAATTTTGTAGGGGGAGATACTATGTTTGTTATTAGTAAGCAACCTAGATTGAATAGTGTAAATAGGAAGGGTATGTATACACCACGGAACCGAAACTGTCATGCTACACAATAAACCTTTGGATGAAAAGTACATGAAAGTTGTTGTAGAGGTTCCTTTGGATGATGATGCTCCATTACCTGTACCAAATGATGAAGCTAGTATGTATAAGGTCCAACATATGCTCTTCTCTTATGTTGCATGGATTAAAGCTCTAGTAAATCTCAATATTAAGGTAAGTATAATTTAAGTTTTTAATTTTCAAATAAATTATTTCTAGATCATGCTAATATGGCTTCTCACATATCCTTTTTTTTTAATGGTTTTACTATAAAATGTACACCACACCCTAATTAGATTGAACCACAACCTCCAAAACACAAACAACAACTTATAGCAACTAAGAAAAAAAAAGGCAAATTTTCTGAGATCCATTTCTAAGGTAGCAAAGGTCTAATCTAAGCCACAATCCTTAGGTTCTATTACTTTATGGAAAAAGTGCATCAACTTGAGGATGCCGAAAGGCTATGCCAATATAATGGAATTTGCATATTCGATCTTGATTCCATGTCTTAAAGCATGTATGTTCCATGAATATGATATTCTAATTGATTGTGAATGTATCGATATAGTTCATAACAGAGGCAAAGTTGAGAACATAATTATGGCAGCATATAACAAGTGAGTATTATTAATTAATTGCAAATAACTCAATATGTTTAATTATGTATGTATTATCACAAGTTAATATATTTCCATACAAGATAATTTTTGAAAGGTGTGAGTGTGGTGGGATATATATTGTTTGGTTATTGTGTCCAAATATGATTTTGAGTTATAATAACAAACTGTAAGATAGACCATAAGAGTTAGCATATGTTTTTTGTGCATATCCATAGAAGAAAATATTACTAAAAGTAAGAATTCAAATTTATGTATCATATTAATGAGAAATGTCATATTACTAAAAGGCATAATTGCTTGAATTGGAGGAATCGTTGGATACTTTTTATAGTCTATCCTCCATACCAAATGTGTTATTAACTTAACTCTATGCATGGTATTGTATGTGATGAATTCATAGAAATTGTGAATATGTAAGTTGTTTGAAATTCCAAGCATTTATTCATGTATAGATATATGCATTTATATTTTATATAAATCACATTTCATATAAAATACTATTCTTTTATGTTGGGGAAAGGCTATGAGAATTTATCAAGCTAATAAAGGGTTTAGAACAACAAGTGTAATAAAGTAGGAGATAGTTGATGAGGTATAAACTAAATGGAGTTTAAAGCAATTTATTATTACTATTATGAAAATGTTATCATATTATGTAAGTTTCTTATACTCCAACGTATTTAATTTTGACATATATTGTCCTAATCAGCCAAATGAGATAGATTGAGAATATTATATCATGAGTGAAATTATGTTAAAATAGGGATTTATTAGAGAAATTAACTAAATAAATTATTTTATTAAAATAAAGGGGAATATTTAAGGAAAAATCAAGAGGAGAATAATAAATAATTTAAATAGGGAAAATTTGGGTGTTTTGCTAGTTAAAATAGAATTTAGGAAAAACTATTCAAAATATCCCAAATTAATCTAAAAAGGGAATTTAATTATTATTTTACTAAAGGTTATTATTTTAAATATTCAAAAATACCAAAATATTCTAAATACCTCGACCCATCAATTTTTCCTTTTTACTTTTTCTTTTTTCCCTTTCTTTTTCCTTTTTCTTTCCTTCCTCTCCTTTCTCCTTTTTCTTTTTCCCCTCTTCCCCGAATTAGGCCACCTCGCCCTTGTAGCCCAACTCTTTCCCCCCTCTCTTCTTTCCTCATGCGGTCTATGTAATCCCCCAAAAATTTCGAAAACCTATATTTTAATAAATTACTTTTATTTGGAATAGAATTGCTTTTAGATAATTTATTTAATTATTTTATGGATTTTAGAGTATGTAAATTCGGATAAAAGTATTTAATAAATTAAAAATAAATATTTTGCTATTTATCATATTGTTTTATTTAAACAATTTTTCAAAACTAATATTTTACCAACTTTATCCTTTTTAAACTAAAATATTAGATTATAATAAATTAAATTATTAAATTAAATAATTTACCAAGAATATTATGTTCTATGATTTTATAAATTAATTTAAATTATTTTCCCTATTTTACCATTTTCCTTTTTACCCTTTTTCCCTTTCTTCTTTTCTTTTTCTTTTTTTTTCTCTCTTCCTCCCTCGGGCTGCCTTGCCAGGCCAACCCTCTCCCCCGCACGATTGGGCCAGGCCCGATCTTTCTCCCCCCTCTCGCGCGGGCTTCCTCCCTCCTCTCCCTCGTGCGCGCCGCCCAGCACACCAGCCCAACGCTTCTTTTAATTTTTCCCCTAGACCGGCCGGCTCCCTCCTTTTCTGCGCCGGTCCAAGCCGCCCCGTCCCTTTCTTCTTCTTCCCCTCTTCTCCTCCACGCCCGACCGCCTGCACCCATCGCTGCCACCACCTGCTCCCTCTCCCTCTCACTCTTCCCCCGTCGTTTTCCTTCCTTTTTCGAGCCAAACTGGCCTTGGACCACAGCCCCGCATGCCTCTCCCCTTTCCTTCTTCTCCCCCTCCTTTCTCCCTGCCAACCGACAGCCCTGCCACCACTACAGCACCGCCAGCCAGCCCTGCCCCCTCTCTTCTCCCTCTTCTTTTCTTCAGCTCCCAAGCCCTTCATTCCCACATTTTTCGAGCCTAATATCCCTCCCCCGAGCTCTCCCTTCTCTCCTCCCTTCTTCCCCATCCTTTTCTGTTTTCTTTTCTTCTCACCGCCACCCGCCGCCGCTCGAACCACCAAGCCCAGCCCTGCGCCGCCTTCTGCCACCGCCTACTACCACCCTGCACCCCCACACAGCCCCTTCGAGCCCTGCACTTCCCCCTTTCTCCTCCTCTTCCTTTTTCTTCCCAGCTTTTCCCCTTACCGCCAAGCCACCTGCAACCGCCTCTACCGCCGCCGTCCGGCCACCTCTGCCGCCACCCAACCCACCGTTCGACACCCTGCAACCCCCTCTACAACCGACATCCATTAGTTAGCCGAAAACAACCCTTGAACCCCTCCATTTCTCCCTCCACTTTTCCTTCCTTCACAGCCTTTTCCCTCGACCCTTCTCGGCAGCCGACCTTCGCCGCCTCTCCGCCGCCTTGAGCCGCCTCGAAACCACCCTTAGCCTCCACCTACACCGCCTCTACACTTCTACACCATTCCCCTGCCTTAGAACCTCCCCTAACCACCTTCTTTTCTAGCCTAAAGACCCTAACCCGAAAATAATAGATTTTGCTTCCTTCACCCCCCTTTGAACCCTTCCACCCCTTATTTTTGCATGAAACTCACGCTGCCCATGCAGCGTGAGCTCCCCTTCATTTTAAAAATTGTTTGGATAATTTTTAAGGTAAAATGGTATTTTATGTTAAGTGTTTTATTAATTAAAATTTATAAAGTTTTATACTTGGATTCTTATTTCTAACATAAATATGATGGATATTATTTTTAGGTGTTGAGTTGCTAATTATGCTTGGTAAGATTTGATATTTTGCGGGATTAAGGTAACCGTTAATCCTCCCTTAAATATATGGAAAAACGCATGCTCGCACATTTAGGGTTTAGTATGATTTTATGCATGTTTTGTATGCTTAGCATGATATGTTTATGGTTTCTTATATTGTTTGTTAAAAAGAAATAGCATGATAACTTTTATGTCATATGTAGGTAGGTTAAATAAAGAAGGAGTTGGAATATGGATAGAAATGTTAAATACTTGTTTATGATGTACCATGTTGTTAATGCATGAATGATGTATTGTTTAAGGGTATTTTAGTAATTATGCTTATGAGGTATATAAATCAATGTGTGTAGTTGCTAATGAGTATTATGTTGAAAAATGACAAGTTGGTGGACTTAGATGATAAAAATGAAGTATTAATATCATTATTTTATGTAGTGTTAGAAAATTCATAAAAATGGTGAATAAAGGGGTTGAGTGGAAATTTTATAAGTGGAAAAGGGTATTTCGGTAATTTTTGAGATAAAAGAATAATATGGTAATTTTGGAAGTAAGGGTAAAATAGTAATTTTGGATGAATGAGGGCATTATGGTAATTTTGTAAGTAAAAGGGGTTAATATGGTAATTTTGGAGGTAGAGGGGCAAAATCGTAATTTCATAAGTAAAAGGGTAATATGGTAAATTTTATAAGTGAATGGCGAAGTGGAAATTTATAAGGGGTAATATGGTAAATTGGAAAAGAAGGGCAAAATGGTAATTATGTAAGGAAATATAAAGATGGTAATCTTGGATGTAAAAGGGTAAAATAGTAATTTGTAAAGTAAAAGATGTATGGTGGTAATTTTCATAAATAGAAGGATATTATGGTAAAATTGGATGTAAGGGGTAAAATGGTAATTTTGTAAATGAAAGGATATTATGGTAAACTTGGGAGTAAGGGGTAACTTGGTAATTATGATAACGACAAAAGGTAATTTAGCAATTAAACTATGATTGTAGAAGGGCAATTGGATAAGTATGATACTATAGAAGGGTAATTTGGTAAATTAACCAATTAAAGGGCATTATGGTAATTTTAATAATGGAGGAGGGTAATATAGTAATTTCGATTATGAAAAAGGGTAAATTAATATTGGTAATTATGAAGAAGAGTAATTTGGGATTTGTGATAATTAAAAAGGGTAAATGGCAATTAAAATAATTGAGAGGGGTAAAATGGTAATTATGATAAAGGAGAAGGGCAATTTGGTAATTTGTTCAACTAAAAGGGCAATTTGGTAATTTAGCCGATAAAAGGGTAAAGTGATAATTGTTTAACCAACTAAAGGGGCAAAATAGTAATCATGATAATGAAGGAGGGTAATTCAGTAATTTATCCAACTCAAGGGCAATTTAGTAATTATAACAAAGGAGAAGGGCGATCTGGTAATATAACCAACCAAAAGGGAAATATGATAAGCGTAGTAATTATGAGGGGTGAATGGTGATCTAAAAAGTGTAGGAGACAATTTGGTAATCTAAAGTGGACAAGGGTTAATTTGGTAATTATGCAACCTTAAGGGTAATGTGGTAATTTATCAAGTAAGGAACGGATACCTAACAATTATATAAGTAAAGGGCAAATGAGTAATTTGTACCTAACACATCTTTGAGATTGTGGAACATTAATATGATTAAATAATTCTGATTAGCCAAGTAAGAGTATTTGATAATTAGGATGGCCTTAATGGTTTCTCTGTGACATCCTGGATAATCCTCTGAATAAGAAACGATTAATGATATCGAAACGATTGAAAGTGAATAAGTATCGGATTATCGTGCTTTCTGTGATCACCTTAATTAAGACACTATTACTTAAAGTGAAAGACCTCGAGATCGGGAATGGTGACTCCTTAGGGGTCGCTACCCTAAGGACGTAGTTTAGTCCACGATTATTCTGGTATTTGTTGGTGTGCCTTTGTGCCCCAGCTAGGCCCTATATCTTACTATTCCTAGCTCTACGGACCTAGTTAGGGGGTATGCATACTTATGGATTAGGTGTCCTTGTCGGTAGGGTACTGAGTTAGCTTTATGCACCAGTACGACCAGGGTACCTTTGCGTCCTTGGGTTCATGGTTGAAGGGTACTGAGTAGCTGATATGCACCGATACGACCGGTGTACCTTTGTGTCCCGGGTTATCGATCTCCCAATCGAGGCAAATAAATATGATTGATGTGCTGATTAAAGAAAGGAAAGATACTATAATTGAAAGTGGAATATTAATGAGCCGGGCCCGGTGATTTATGATATTGCGTACCGGTCCACCGGTTATAATAGTGGTCCAGGAGCGTGTTGCCCTGGTGTGTGATTATGAGTACCGGTCCACCGGTTATAATAATGGCCAGGAGCGTTGTGCCCTGGATGATGATTTTATATGTATTCCGGTCCACCGGCTAAAATAGTGGGGGTCCCGAGCTCAATAAAATCAGTTATGTATGTGAATAAGGTTATGGAAAAATACTAATCACTTATAGTGGAACACCATGTGAGTCAGGGCTAGACCGGTCCACCGGCAAATAATAGTGGTCAGGTGCGTTCTGCCCTGTGTGTTTATCTTCCGGTCCACCGGCAATAATAGTGGTCAGAGGCGTTCTGCCCTGTGTGTTGACTTCCGGTCCACCGGCTATAATAGTGGGGTTCTCGCACTCACATGGATATAAAATATGATATTGATGGATTAATGACAGAATAATGGCTTAAGGCCCAAAGTATCGATCGTGATTTATAAAGTATTATGTTTGTCATTGTTATGTATGCATCTCTCATTATTTATATGTGTGTGGCTTGCATTGTGTGCCGTATGCGGGCATGTCTCTAAGTGTGGTATTAAAGGGTCACTCGGTACCGTAGTACTGAAGGGATTCCCTTGATGAGGCCCCTGCCTATTCAATGGGCAGTGCCCTTGCAGGTTTTTCAGGTGCTACTCAAGTGGGTTACGGGAAGGAGAGTAAGGAATCTTCCAGTATCATGGCTTTTTCTCTTTCTCATCTATATTCTTGGTTTTAAATGTTAACGTTGTTAAAGTAGCCACCATTGGTGGATTTTATTCCTGAAAACGATTTGATGCGCTACTCTGATTTAAATATGTTGAAGTTCTGGCAATTTACTCTGATTATGCATGTTGAATGTCTTTCGATTTGTATTTTATTTTCTTAGCCTTAGCACTTGGTACTGGAACGGTATGAGTGAACCGGTCTGGTACTAAGTGTGGCGGTAATACTCCCAAAGTTCACATTTTATTTATCTGCTTCCGCTATTATCTTTTAATAAAACGAAATTTTTCAGTAGTGAATTTTGGGGGTGTTACAGTCTAGGCCTGCGTCGTCCATTTTTTTCTCCTCGGCCTCCCAACCACCCAGTTCTCCCCTTCTTTTTCTTCTTTTCTTTCCCCTAGACCAGTCGACCGACCCATCTTCTTCTTCTTCTTCCCCCGCTCCTCTCCCATGAGAGACCAACAGCCTGCCACCGCCGACCAGCCACCACTGCACCGCCTGCCTACCTCCCCCTCTCTCCCCATCGCTTTCCTTTCCTTTTTCAACCCCAACCAACCCCACATCTCCCTCCTCACGTGTGCCCCTCCCTTTCCTTTTCTTCTCCCCCGACCAACCAAACCTACAAATCGCAGGCCTGTACCGGCCGACCATCGTCGGCCGGTGACCCTGCCATACCTTCCCCCTCTTTTACTCTTCCCCCTTTTTCGTTTTCACCCCCATTTGCCTATAAATACCCCATATCCAACCCTTAATCGAGCTCCCTTTTGCTACCCAAAAATATGCCTCCTTGTGCCACCACCTGTTCAAACACCTCCACCGCCACTATCGCCCATCGCCGCCACCCAAACAACCTACCAAACTCCTCCCTGCATCACCCTCCACCGAACCACACCTCCCACGACTTCTAATTCTCCCTGCATGAGCCGCCATAGCCTTACAAAGTTGGCCCATCAATCTGCCACTTTACACCCCTCGCTTCCCTTCTTGCTATTGTTATCGCCGCAACCACCACTTTCCCTACCTTCCAAAACACCCACCTAATCCTCCTCTACCTCCCACTACCTTCCTTTCTCCCTTCCTCCCTCTCCTTCACCATTCCTCCCCCTCCACCACTTTTCACTACCACATCAACCGCTACCTACGCCGCCCCTTTAGCTGCACCACCACCACCATTCTAAGTCTCTCAACCCAGGGCATCCACCACCAGCACAACCACCATCTCACTCCTCCTCTCCTAGCCTAGAAAACCACTTCTCCACCTTCCCTTCCTCCTCCACCACCGCTGCTGCCACCGCCACTTTGTCACCACCATCCCTAGGTTGTACCCTAGCCTCCCTAACCTTTAGAAATAAGTTATTGAGTTGTTAATTATTTTATTTGTGTTAATATCATTATTATCATTATTATTATTACTATGGCTATTATTATTATGATTATTACTATGGCTATTATTATTATGATTATTACTATGGCTATTATTATTATTATTATTATTATTATTATTAGTATTGTTATTACTACTATTATTATTCTTATTAATACTGACTTCGGTATATTATTACTATTGTTATTATTATTAATATTTGAACCATTATTATTGTTTTTGTTGTTGTTGTTACTGTTATTGTTACTATTACTATTATTATTATTAACCTTGGCCCTATTATTACTAATGTTACTATTATTATGATTATTAGGACCCTTATTCTTATCATTCTTAATATTAGAACTATTATTATTAGTAGTAGTATTTTATCATTATTGTTAATATTACCTATATCACTAATATTACTATCACTACTAGCATTATTATTATTATTATTATTATTATTAGTAGTATTAATATTATTAGTATCATTACTATCACTATTTTAGTATTACTAATACGGCTATTATTATTACTAAGATCTAGGTTGTTATTAGTATTATCACTACTACTACTACTACTACTACTACTACTGTTACTATTATTAAAGCTATTATCTCTAGTGATATAAATATTGCTAATAATACTTTAACATGAACCAATATAACTACCAAGACTTATGTTGACTAGTAGTAGCATGATTAGCTACTTTAAGAATAATACCCCTACTTTTACTTATAAAACTACTACTATTATTATTAGCCCTAATATTAGGGTATGATAAGGGTAAGGTAGGAAATAATGGTAATTTTGGTAAGAGAGAAGTTAACCCTTAGTATTTCCCTCTTATAGGTGAATCAAGTCAAAACCCTAAGGAGGCGTAGGAGCGTGCTCTAAGTCCGGTGTAGTTCTAGGTAAGGATATGGTTAAGGCTTTTGTGCGTAAGAATGTTCTATGTGTGTTGGTTTTATGTGTGTGATTTACATATTATATTATCATGTTCTTGTAGCACAACTTGCTAAGTATGGAGCTAAGGTAAGTTGCATGTGTTTATGATATGTGTAATGTGACCTTATTACTTTTACTTAAATTATGCTTATGTAATATTGCCCCTTATGACATACATGATAGGAGATTCTAAGTAGTATGATGTGGTTGTGAGAGAAATGGAAAAGAATGAGGAAAGTGAGTTAACTAGAGAATGGTAATGATGGCCTAATTATCTTATGACCTATAGGTGGACAAAAGGAGGAATAATGGGAATAAATTAAGGGAATGGATCAAAACATGCATGGAGTGTCTAGGGTTTGCATGAGATAGTTAGCCTTTGCATGGAGATGACTTTTACGTGGTAAAAGTTGATTTGAGGATCGAATAAAGTAAGGGAAGAATTGTTAGGGTGATTGGAGTCCATATGTGAAAAATAGTACATGGGTTGATGTAAGGATGCATGAGAGATTTGTCTAGGGTTTTGGGAGGAAACCCTAAGTGAGAGAAATGTGTAAGGAAGGAAAAACTAATGGAAATGGTTAAAATGAGGAATAAAAGATGGAAGGGGTGTCACATGGAGGAAAAGTGAGTCAAGTGAGAATAATGTATTTGGGTGTTGAGTGAGTGACATAAAAGAAAGGAGAAGTACTAGGGTTTTCAAGAGCGAACTAGGGTTTTTGTGATCATGTGTGGAATTTGGGTAGTGAGGTTGTGATGTCGGGTGTGGTTCGAGGAAAGTAATGGTTTTGGTATCGAAGAAGAGTTTTGGGTTCTCATGGTGAGTGAGAAAGATGGGAAGAAAGTCTCAAGGTCATAGGTTATGTTGGATATGTGTCATGTGAAAAAGGTGATGGTAAGTAAGACAGATGAATAAATAACATTGTATGAGGAAAGAGAGGTGCTAGAGTTTTTGGATAGCCAACTAGGGTTTCATGGCCACGTGTGTTATATGGGAAGTAAAATGGGTGCTTGGAGATGAATTGAGTCAGATGATAAATTAGATGAGCATGAGTTGTGTGGGATAGATGACGATTGGGCCACATAGGCCAAATTAGGGTTTCCCGGAGGAAAACCCTAAA
This sequence comes from Tamarix austromongolica, assembly GCA_039764185.1. Classification (NCBI taxonomy): domain Eukaryota; kingdom Viridiplantae; phylum Streptophyta; class Magnoliopsida; order Caryophyllales; family Tamaricaceae; genus Tamarix; species Tamarix austromongolica. The sequence goes on along the minus strand of CM077810.1, from coordinate 100,906,015 downwards.
GAGTGATATTCAGTTGACTCAGAGATATGGAAAGTGGTCCTTGGGGTTGAGTATTCATGGTAATGAGAAAAGAGTGGGAAAGAATGTTTATATGTACTAGAGGAAGTAAAAGCCCCAAGATACAGGACAGGATTTTTAGGAAGTCGAATGGGTCATGCATGTCTAGTCAAGATTGTGTGTGGAATAAGATACAATAAAACATTAAGCACTTAAAGTAAAAGATTATCAATCCAGGACCCAGTGAGGTTATATATTTTTCCAGTCCACCAGCTATAATAATGGTCGGGTGCATTTTGCCTTGCTGAGTGACTTTTCGGTCCACCAGCTATAGTAGTGGTCAGAAGTGTTTTGTCCTGTTGAATGTTTCCGGTCCACCGGCTATAATAGTGGGTTTGGGCTCAATAAACCAAACTTTTCATGGTAATAAGTCATGGGAAGATACTATTTACTTACAGTGGAACACCTCGTAGGTTGGGGCCAGTGAGGATATATTTTTCTGATCCACCGGTAATAATAATGGTCAAGTGTGTTTTGCCCTATGGAGTGTTTTTGATTCATCGACTATAATAGTGGAGTTCCCGTACTCCCGCAAAATTAATATGAGAAATGTGTGAACCGGAAGTATAAGATATGGAAAGATACTAATTATTTACGGTGGAACACCATGTGAGTCAGGGCTAGTAAGGTTATATATTTTTCTAGTCCACCAGCTATAATAATGGACAGGTGCATTCTATCCTATGGAGTGTTTCCGGTCCACCAGCTATAATAGTGGGGTTCCTATACTCTCATGGAATTAGTATAAGAGATGTGTAAGATATAACATTAGTCTAAGTCTAACCTGATCTTATAAACCTAAATTATGCCTTATATGCCTACGTATTTATTTTCTTACATGGACTTACTTGTGTGCTTATTGCTCGTCTTACCCATATAGTTACCTTACTCAATATGTAGTGTACTAAACACCCATTTTATGGGTGTTGCTCATTCCCACGAGCAGAGGGCCCTTCTGAATTTGTACAGGTATGGGGGACCGTGTTTGATGCCTATGACTTACTAGATGCGTCAGGCGGGGATGTGTGCTGACCATTGGACCTACTTAGGGTTGAGAGCAGATGTTGACCGGACTCTCTTTATTTCGGTGTACTAATGGTTTTCATTTTATTTTGTTTCGTTTATGGTGTTGTACCTTTTACCCCTTTTGGAAATTTCTTCTATGTACCCCACTTGAGTTGTAATGACTTTTAATCACGCACTCTGATTTTCGCGTTATAAAAACTTCGATTTCTATGAATTTATATTTAAGTTGTCTAGTGCTTCATAAAACTTTCTCTTAGCCTTGTGGTTGGTTCGAGACTGGCCAGGAGCCAGGCTTGTACTGATCACGGCGGTAGCATCCCCGTGCTTGTATTTGTCTTAATTAAACAAAAAAATTCAATTGTGATTTTTGGGGGTGTTACAATAAGGTTCATGAAAGAGATTATATTAGAGATGAAAACCTAACCACAAATTCCAAAGAAAGTAAGTTTAAATTTTTAAGCTTTAAAGAATTCTTACTCATGGATAATAACTAATAAAAATGCAAATTAATTTTGCACTATGATCCGTTATATAGTAGTCGATGTTACACCAATGAAGAAATTGATTAAGTTCAATAGGAATGGGCCTCCATGGTTATTACTCATTTGAATACCTAGCACATAAAAATATGGATGAAACCTTGAGGTTTGATGTAATTATGCTTTGATGGTGTGATATAATAGCGGATTATCAGTATCACTTCATGTAAATATCTTTTCATCTTCTTAGTATTATTATTATATTCATTAATAGGTATAAATTGAAATTATATATTCTTCCTAAGTCTACTCAACTTGTCTTTTTTATTTATTTCCTATTGATAATGTTGTCTAGATGTCTTTTAAGCCCTGTAAAGACAACACATATATTTATAACGACTCTTACCCATTGTGGATTATAAACAGAACAGTTATCATTCATAGTTTAGGTTTTAGTATGCATATATATACCTTACCTCTCCTTACACACCCATTTTATTAAACACACACCCATGTATCCCCCAAAATTTTTATCCTTTTCAATTTTACCCTTTCCATTTCTCCACCACTCCTATATTATTTTCTCTCTTTTCCCTCATCTCAACTCCTTACACAATCACTAATTCTTCTCAAATAAGACTTTAATCAACATCCCATACATTCTACATCTAAATGTATGCAATATTTCATCATTTTTTTGTTAATTTTTATGATTTTTGAAGTAGTTATCAATACAAGATTTGATCATTGCATTTTTCTCATTTTTTGACTGAATTTTGTTTTTTTATACATAGATCAAATTTATATTAGTAAATTTATTGTAATTTTGGGTTAAAACTGAGCTTCAAATAATATCAATGGAGGTTAAGGTCAAAATCATGTCGTTGGCGGGTGGTTTACTCAATAGTAATAACTACTAACGGGTAGTTCACCCATTAGACCTCCCTCTAAATGGGTAACTCACCTTCATCGGGTAGTTCACCTATCACACTTTGTCCCAAGCGGGTGATACAACTGTTGAAAATCTTAAACCCCCAAAACCTTCTAACCCTTAACCTTAACACAAAACCTTGAACCCTTAAGCCATACACCCTAGAGCCCAAACCCTTAACCCTAAACCCTAAGCCATAAGCCATAAGCCTTAAAACCTAAACACCAAACTCCCTTAAAACTTAACCTTAATCCCTAAACCCCAAACTGTAAACCCTAAAGCCCAAAACCCAAATCCTTAACTCTTAACACTAAACCACAAATCCTAAAACCTAAACCTTAAACCCTTAAACCCAAAACCCAAACCCTTAACACTAAACCCCAAACCCTAACCCATAAAGCCTACACCTTAAAACCTAACCCTAAACCATTAACCATTGATGGGATAATGTATAATATTTATGAATGATATTTTTATTATAATTAGCATATGACATTTAGAGGAGGTAGAAGAAAGGATTTGAGGTAGTTTATTCCTACTGCCACTAGGGTGGCAAAGAGGATAGTCACTTCTAATGCTAGAACACGAGTTTTGATCGAGTGTGGGAAATTTTATCATGCTACAGACACACAACACGTGTCATTTGAGGAGGAGTATGATAATCCTAGCGATGGAGCTTTTGCTGGAACTAGCACATCTGCCCATGCAACATGATATGTTTCTTTGTCTACATCAAATGATGATTGGATATTGATAGGACCTACTAGTGGGGGTCCACTCATTCCAGATCTTCTCACCAATTTTAAGGGTCGTGTGGCATACGTCATATGAAATGATGCTGAGGTAATTTTTATTATTATACATATTGGTTTCTATACTTTTGCCATACAATTATTTATTCTATTATTCTTTTTGTCATAGGAACCACATTTTGTATTGAGGGTTCTGTCAAGCATGAAAAACTTAAGGAGACTAACAATCAATGATGCTTGCATAGGTATTTCCTACAACTACATCGAGACTACGGGCTTGAAGAATCTATGTTCTAAATAATTCCACCATCACAATGATCTGTTCATCTCCCCTTTTGTTGAGAGATGGAATCCAGAGACTAACAACTTCCACCTTCTATTCGGTGATATGACTATTACTCTACATGATATGATTTACATTATGGATCTTAATTTTCATGGGTATGGGTGTATTAGAGAGAACTTTCCTACTGATGGCATTGTGGTGGAGCTTCTAGCCGACATGTAGGGTGAACCCAAGTTGGTGAAGTCAACTTTTGTGAAGGAAAGCATAATCGCATTAGATGATATTTTTATAGTAAAACCCTCATTTTACACTACTAAAAAATTTTATTTTAAACACATTGTAGTAGTAAAAATATATATCAAACCTGTGAAAAACAAGGTGTTATCGCCGTATCTAACACAAGATAGATGCCTCACCGCCTACCTCAAATTATACATAAGGCTAAGTATCTAACTAACCAAAAACACAAGGGCAAACTAGAGTGCGCTAGATAAGAAAATCATTTTTTACATCCCTAGGCTATATAGGCCCAAATCCATATAAGATAAGTCTAGAGAAAATAAAATGCTTAACTTAATAAATTGATTTCAGCGAAATACACCATGGTCACTCAAGGACCACAAGAAAGTCTCTAGGAAATCCTACGCTCGACAACCCAACATTTCTAAGAGGAGGATGGAACACTCAATGGTCTTCCTCAGGAAACCTCGGATTGAGTAGGGGATTACAACAATAATTTCATCAGTATGCATACATAGTGAGTAAGTCAATCTACCACTATCATGTAGCTCCTAGTACAAGCAAGACCCACACAACATACTCATGGTATAACTTACTAAAATGTGCATGAAACTTTCCTATTATGTCATTCACGTGCAATCACATAGGTCATTCAAGATATAGATGGATCCATTTAATCATGCATAGTTATAATCATGTCAACATACTAAGGTGTATAAACTTTCAACATGCATACTATCCACTCATGGGAAGTGAATTGCTTATATTATCCATTCAGCAATAATTAGAGTATAACTTGCATGGTAATGAGGAATCATGGTTACATATATGACTTCCTAACCATAGATGGATCATGAGCATGATAGTAATAGACCATGCGATAACTCATGGAAACATTTCAGAATATAGGCATGTACCATAGTAGACATTTTAGGGGAACACATGATTAACATCAAATTCCAAATAGATGATCATGAATTATACTACATATTCATAACTTAAACAAGGTGTGGGCTCTTAAGTATTCATAAAGCAAAGCAAAGGCCATATTAAATAACCATAATCATGTAACAAGATTTGGTCGTTACTTTCTCATTAAATCTCATTCCAGTCATCATTTTACATTAGATAAAATGAAATTTACTTATAAAATCCTTGAGAAATAAGTGAGTATATGATTATTTTACCCAAAGTTCTTAAGCATTAGATGGGATTATTTCCCATGATCTCTCAATACCATGGAAGCTATCTAAATAGTGGACATAAAGTTCTAGCTTATTCTAAGGAAACTTGATTAACATAATTTTGGGTTCTTGCCAAAGCAACATGGAAAAAAGTCCTAGCTCAAGCCAAGGAAACCTAATGGACATAAGTCTGGGTTCCTACCATAGTAACATGGACAAAAGTTCTAGCTCATGCCAAGGAAAACTGATGAACATAAGTCTGAGTTCCTACCAAAGTAACATGGACAAAATTCTTGGCTCATGCTAAATAACCATCATGTGGTGACCAGAACCTTTAGTACAGATACACCCTAATACATCATCAATGTATAGAGTAGGAAAGGCACCAAAATCTACAAGGATCTTGGGATCAACTAGGATCCCACCTAAAGGCAAAAGAAGCTCAAAAGTAAACTAACACCCAATAGCTAATCAAGGATCGAATAATCTAAAACTTTCACAGTGCTTGTTCCACTTTAAGTGGTTAGTGTCTTATTAACTCGAAAAATATTATTTCACATAAAGGCCCACAATAATATCATACCAAGAACACTAATTCATCACTCCCATATAGAGTTCTCACATCATCTAGTGTTTCCATTAAGGCCTATTCAAGATATTATTCTAATATTGGTCGAGCGATTTTGCTATATCAATCGATGGGTCTAACCCAAGGCTAAGACTTCTGAATTTGCAAACCAACTAGTCGATCGGTTGACCCAACCAATCAACTATTCTAGGAACCATTCAATTTGTTTGATCAAACCAATCGACCAGTTTAATCCGAGACAAAAACCATCAAAGTCATAGACCAACCAAAAAGCATCCCACAAACACAAATTACACACAATTAAATTCCATAACTTTGTCCAATCAAATATCAACATTAATCTTAGGTTATTTAAGGTACTCAATAGGTAATATTCACGAATTAACATTTAAAATACCAAAAATCATGCTAGGAATCATAGAAAAACATGCTGGCATATTATGAACATAAATTAGGAAACTATGCATCACATTCTCTTCTTACTAGGCCATTATGTAACAATCTACTCCACTTGTCACATATATCATTGTCACTTAAAACACTTAGAACATAAAGAGGTTTTGAATCTAGAATCATAGACATGAGATTTAGGTATATGAAGCTTTAAACCAAGTTCCCTACCAATCCATTCATTCATTCTATATAAGCTAGCGCAGGCACATTGCCATCTCTACTAATCAGGAAATCACAGACTTATAGCACATATACCACACTAACCTATACCATTTATAAAGTAATAGGGGAAGACAGTGATTTACCTTAAAAGACACCAAAATAGCACAAGTCCTTGAAATCTCAAATCTTTTTCCTACACTAAAACACCTTTTATGAAAATCTTAATTAAAACTTAGTAAAAACCTTCCTAAAATTGTGTAAAAAGGAGATTTAATGAAATCGGAGGCCTAGGAGAGAAGGTCAAAGAAAAACCTATCTTCCAAAAAGGGAAAAACAAATAGCACCAAGGATGAGTTTCAACACTCACTCTTTTCCCCAATCTAACTTTATCTTGCTTAAAATCAAAATAAAAGAGAGAGAGAGAGAGAGAGAGAGAGAGGGAGGATTAGAAGAGGAAAAGATGGTTAGCACGTAACCACAGAGAAGGGAGAATGGTGACACAAGTGTGAAGGAAAATAGGGTAGTTCGGAGGTTAAGGAAGAAGAGAGAAAAATGAAGAATTTGAGTCTGAATTACTAAGGGTTTCTACTAAAAGGAAAAGGGTAAGTGAGTGTATAAATCAAAATCCCCAAACCCTAGTCTGAATTAAAGGTTTGAAGTGTAGGTTTTTGAAGTTTTAGAGGTGGCATATTTTTATCTTGAGCTAGTTTGGTGAAATTACAGGGTTCTAGGTAATATACCTTAGGAATTTCAAACACAATAAGGGTATGATGACAACAATGGATGAGAATCAAAGTTTAAAAAATCTATTGAGGTTGTAGAAGCAGATAATCCATTCAGGAATATCATGGAAGAGAGAGAAAATAGGGAAGAAGAAGAAGAAGACAAATAAGTTAAGGGCATGAAAAAGACTTCTCATGAATTCCTCCCTCGTGAATCTATTGAAAATAAGCAAAATAAGTTAATCTCACTCAAAAGTTTTGTAGAAATTGAAAATAAACAATTCAAAATGTAGTTGTGATGCTAGAAAAGTTTTGGGAAAATATTCCAAGGAAAGTTTGAGTTCGAAGAACAATCAGATCAGTCAAACTAGTCAACTAGTACCCCAAACCAATCGATCAGTTCATTGGGTTTAGAAATTGAATTTAATGAACAAACCAGTCAATTGGTGCCTCAAACCAGTTGACTGTTTTCTCGATATAACCAAATATTTTTCCTAATTCAAATTAAGCTTATCGAAGAACCATACCAATCTTAAACACACTTCTAAAAAAAGATCAAACACATTTAGATCACCACTAAGCACCTAAATAAGCACACCTTAGGGACTCTAAAAAGTAAGTTATTACATTTATAAGCTTATGGCTGACGATCTTATGCCCAGTTATATATGTGGTATCTACTATCGTGCATGCTTTTTATAGACAAGTCTAGCAACCGTGCTCCATTATCAATGCTTAAATTAGTAGCTAATTTGATTAAATTAGGTGATCGGGCCCTTGGAGTTGGAACTTTAGCATATTTATATAGGTAGTTTAGGATAGCATCTAGGGTCGGGTGCAAGTATATAGGTGGTTTCATGAAACTATTAGAGATAATTATTTATTTCTATTTATTAGTTAAAAATAATAGTTTAATTATTAGTTTAATGTGTTATATACATGTTATAGTTGTGCACAGGCCTGGATTTATGAGTATTTCCCATGCTTTCAGCAGAGTTATTCTCGTACATGTAGCCCATCTTTTGATACCACGATGAGGTAGGAGATGTCTTGTCAAACGCTTCCCCCTGAGAACATGGATGGCATTATTCAATATAAGAGGAAATTGGATTCTCTAAGGGCCTAGCAAGTGGGCGGCATACTTTATATGAATATTTGTTAATTATAGGTATTTATAATAATTGATATTAATGTTTTTTACATGCATTTGTAGGTCAAATTTTTACCATTTAACCTAGATTCGAGTATGAAACATCCCTAATCGACTTACCAAGACTGCCTGCAATTTATGGATGTTGTGTAGCCTTACATGTTAGATAGAGTTGTCCTATCATTTGGCTACCCCTAACTCATTTTGATTCCTAACTCATTTTGATTCCTCCTATCGTTCCAGCACATCGATTCTATTAGAGCGCAATGATTAAGAAGTATAAGGCATATTACTCCAGTTGTACATCATTTTGGAACGCTTGGCTACACGACCGACTGGACTTCATCTCTCATTTTAATTGCTCCACATATAAGCATGATGCCTCAATTAAATACCTTCCTTAGTATCATACTCAAACCCATCTAGTATCCCATCATATAGTAGTAGATGAAGGGCCAGCTAAAGCCCCATACATCAGAACAGAAGTAGAGACAAATAATGAATTGATGGGTGGGATTCATTACTGGTTCAAAGAAGAGAAGATGGGTTGAATTGATAAGGATGAAGGTTTTGATAGGCTGAAGGAGGTACACCTCACCATGGGCAAGCTCATACTCTCCTCTAGTGAGGAGGAGGAGGCCGACCAACCCCCTATTGATGACAGTTAGTAGATTTTTTCTTGAAAACTAATATTAATTTGTATTAAGATTGCTATGACTTTGTTATCGGAGCAATTCTCGTTATATTACGCACTCATAAACCAATGCATAAAGTTTTGCAATAAAATACTTAAGATCAATGGTTAAACAAAGTACATAACATTCTTCACTAAACTTGTTACATTCTGCACAAATCATAAACCTAAGTCTCCTCCTTGGTTGGCACCCATACCCATTGTATTCTAATACAGCTGAATGCGGTCATGTTATTGCTCATCCCATATAGATACACTTGAAGTAACATGTTTATATCACTTATTAGATACAGGTGGTAATACCGTATTTTCCATCAAGGTTACCTATATCCCAAATAAATTATCATAACATGAGAGTTAGAAATGTATAGTATGATGAAATGTGTATACAAAACTAGTGTGAGTAAAAGATATAACAATACATAGTGTGACAAATTGTTGACACTTAAAATGGTAATAATCTGATTAGGTTGTGAGGCATTATATGGAGCTCTATACGGTAAACATGTAATTGACCCATGAACACTCAAGCAAATGAATACGATATTGTACGTTGTTGCAAAGAGGAATCCAAAGTTGGGATGATGCCACCATCCCCTCTAATGTATCAAGCGTTGCATGTTTTTAGCAATTGGATCTACAAAAGGATGCTCATATAACGCTTTCGTGGCTCTAACATTTAATCATTCTGATTCCTTACCCAAGAGTCATAGTGCAACTACTCTAAACCCATAGTTTTTATTACCTAAAACATCACACCATGATTCCACCCATAGCTGCATAGTTGCCTCAATATCATAGGTCCATGGAAAATCAGTGATGAGTCGATTATTCCTCCCAGTAATATGCCTCCTACTACTACTTCTTCCTTGATCCAATTGACTAGGGGAAGAAAGACCTCTTCCAAGATATGCATGACCACATTCCCAACCCAATCAACCTTGCCCCGTAGGTGATTCTTAATAAGTACGCTTTGTGTGCCCCCACTCTGATGGTTCTCTACATGTGTTATTACTAGGGTGCCCTTTGCTTTGTTGAATATTTGGTTCTACCATACTTGTCTGTGCGGGTTTGAAAATCTCATCAATAAGATTTAAATAGTATCTAGACGTGATGGCGAATGGTCAAGCATCTTCAAAAATATTAAATCTTCAAAAATATTCAATGTCATTTAACATAAGATTTAATCGTAGACATAAGGCTATAAGCAAATGGACGTACAGATAGATAAACTATTGAATCTTCAAAAATAAACCTTTCTTTTTGTGTTCTAACAAAAGTGAAAATTCTCTAGAATTGATGCACTAGCGATACGAGAATGGGTTGATGATATCGTTTGTAATAAAATATCTCGTGTTCACATGGTAGATTGTGTATAAACCTCAAGTAACACCTACATCCCAAGGATTTGGGACCGACTATATTAAACCATTTATTCTCCATTTGGTCAAGTCTAGCATTATACGACATACAAAATACATGAGCTCCTTGAACAATATGTCATCAGTAGGTTAATGTGGAATGATAACCCATGATTGCTCCATATCTTTTTTCACCTCATTAATTTGGATTCTTGTCAGTGTGTCAATCTTCAGACATAATGTGTCAAAACTCATATATGATAGTGACATATATTTCTTCAACTTGTCATATTCGCTTTCAACCCTATGATTAGAATTTCAAAATATAAGTAATGGTTTATTGTTATTTAGTAATATGTTAAATGACATTGAATATTTACAATAAAAAAAGTATACTTGTTGGTCATATAAGTACCAAAGTGAAGAATTTTTCCAACCTACACTGAAACAAACCTCTCCTTATATGGATTCAACAATGTCTAATACAAACATTATAAAAGATGTGGGAATATGTCCTATTTGTCACCTATAAGTAGAAGTTCATTCTCATATGCCTCAATCATAGACGCTTGTACAATCTACCTTCAACCTCCTAAGAAATGTTTTCCCATTACTATACGTCCCAGCTTTTTTATAGCATGAGAGAGAATATTTTTACTTATATTCCATCTACATAAGAAGGGTGTTGTATTATAAAAGATTTTTGGTACTATCTATGTCATCCCCAGTTCCCTATCAGTGATCATCACATTTAGTTCCTAGGGATCCATCAATCTCTTTACCTTATCATGCACCCATCCTTTTTCTTCATCATAAATGACAAAGCAATGGTAAAATTCTTACCACTAGACACACAACCAACAACCTCCAAGAAAGGAAGGATGTACTTATTAGTTTTTTATATGCAATCCAAATAAATGACATATGGAAACGCATGCAACAAAGCAATAGAATCCGGGTACGCAAATACAATTTTACTAACCACATCAGAGTCGGGCAACTGACGATGCCATGAACGGTATTTACTGGTTTTCATGAAGTACAATAACTGTTGTATAATTGTATGTCCTCTCAAGCTATATACCTTGAACTTATGTCTAGCATTGTAGATTTTCCTAAGTATTACAATATTATTCCTGCTACCCCATTTCAGCTTGTCCGTAATATTTCTTGGTTTGACATGTATTTAGGTTAGCTTGTGCACCAACTTGTGTTCTTCTAGAGATAATCGATAAACAAATGAATGACCATACAAATACTTACATAATTTATGATTATGAATTCCATATTCTATCACTAGTCTCCAAACACCGCAAGTATCTTTCCTTTTATAAATTATGAATTCACAACCACACTTTTTGGTCTCGTTAGATCGAATATTTTTAGGATTTACTAAATGTTTTCTTCTATAAGCACCACCTCTCTCACAACGTATCCAAACCCTATTTTTTTGACCTCTTAATACCTAAAACCATATTACATGGCCTTTCAATTTCTTTAGTCCGCCTAATTAATGACTCGCAATCCATAAAAATCTCATCTGTAGTAAATAATCAACTTCAATCGATATTTAATAGATCTTGATTTTGTAATCAATATTCAAAATATGAAATATAAAGAATACATAAATATAAGAATAAATAACAAAAATTTATAGAAAAATGATTTTTGGATAATTCGTTCACTAGAGTTTAAAATCAACGAACAAATACCCTAATAGATCTTATACACTGTCAGATAAATCGCTTGTAAAAAATGGAACATGATGATTGAAGTGCTCATTACTCATTAGTATCAACTTATGACAGGTGACTTGCTCGTCAAATTTGTTTTATGACATATGATTCACCTGTCAACTTTGCTTTATGACGGGTAAATCAACCGTCAGCTCTACATTCCGATGGACAACTTATATGTCATGCCTAATTTTTTTATATTAAAAAAAACTTATCATTATTCATCGAGTTTATGTTAGCTAAAACAATAGTTAGATTCATTATCTTCTTCCATATTTATTGTATTCAATGTTTAAAATAATTAAAATATTGTATGATTAATTGAGAAGAAGAGAAAAAGAGAGAGAGATAAAGAGTAATACTTATGCACAACTGAAATGGGTAAATTGGTCAAAAAAGAGAAATTATGATGGGTGTAAAATCATCAATTTAAATGTGTATATAACATATATATATCAAACTCCAAGCCAAGAACGTATGTCTTCTCTATCACTTCAACAACAATGAAGAAGGTAGAGATGTATAAAGTAGAAGACATCTTTCTACTCTACTCTGGGTATGTAAGACCTTAAATTTGTAGCACATCGACAAAAACCAACATATATATGTTAGGGTATGAATTTTTTTAGTTTCGTTTATTTATTTTTGGCCAATTGTAGATGCATCTTTTTTACGCCATTGTAGATGCTCTATGGGGCCAAGCGAGCCTTAAGTTGTACGATCCTTATTGAGTTATATTGTACCATACAGTATACAGTATACAGTATACACCAGAAGAGTTAGGATTTGTTATTTAAGACCACAAAAGTATAGTACCCTTTCAGAAGAGGAGTCAGCAGTAGAAGTATATAATACGGCACCTTCCAATGTGGTACAAGCTTTTTGAGCCCTACATTATTTAAGTCAGTAGTCGCTTTCCAAAATAACTACGTCACAGCTTCTTTGGCTAGATTAGAGGACAGGACAGCTCACATGACCATACCCCCCCCCCCCAACTCACCCAAAAAAACAACCCAAGATAATCATGATTCACCCACTCCAATTTCTGACAGAAGTGGATCAGATACCGTTTTTTAGTCGCTATTTGGGGCGTGTTTAAAATGCAGTTGACTTTTGAGAAAAGTCCAACTGGTTAGCGAACGGGAAGAAATGAACTTGGACAAATTATTATTCAGGGCTAGCTAATCGTGCATCTGCAGGTCCCACTCTCAGAATATTTTCCACTAGCGATATTAGACAACCTAGTAAAGTATAGCTTACACGGTTGTAACACACATAGGTAATGTTTAGTCTAACGATTAGGATTAATTTTTGAATATCAAAAGTCTAAGATTATAATATCTTGATAATGGTTTGTACTCTAAATCCAAGACTCCATATGAATAGAAACATATATATATATATATATATATTAAAAGATTAAGAATATATACGCATACAGGTGTATAAGTCTTCCAATAAGTTTAAACGTCATGCATGGCGTAAATCTTTTTAATGAGTTTTATTCTAAAATCAATTATTAATTGGTAGGGCAATTCAATTGGTTTATAAACTAGTCACCGATGTATAATGACATACATGTGAATCATTCTCTAACACCCATTCCATGTAGATTTCTTTTTATCTTTGATAATTTGGTGACGTCACAACTTCCCTCGACATAAACTTCATAGGTCAAATAGGCTCCTTTATAGGGAAAAAACAACTATTTGATTATTGTGATCTTTAAAGCCTTCTGCGGTTGTTATATTTAAAACTCTCTTCATTTGTTAGAAAAAAAAAAAAAGAGACGGCCACAAATTAGGTCCAAATCTATAACTGCTTTAATATCGTGTTAAATTCTTTGATAAGTTATCCTAATACATGCCTAAAATTGGTCATTGATAGAGTAGCCACTTTATTTATACACTAGTCTCTGGTGCGTTGCACACGTCGATTGCCCACTTCAGTCTCAAACAATGATATATCCCAACCATTTCGCTAACTGACGGCTCTTGAGGCAGATAGACCTAAGCCCGTGCCTTTGGGAGTCAACTAATGTTGTCGACTGCATGCACATGCAGTCATATGCACTAGTAAAACATATCATCTCCTTACCATTTCTTTTACTAACTCCACGTCCGTATACCCCGCACATTTTCTTACATTCTAAAACAATCCCACTCATTTTCACTTCCCCTCCCAACATGCCCTCTCAATTCTCTCTATTTTTCCTCCTATTTCATCATCCATTTAACCCAAAGAAAAATAAACATTCATTAAAACAAATAATTACCCACCATTTATACACTTTTAATCTATAAAGGTTAATATGCATTTAATTTAATTTTTATTCTTTAAATAAAAATTCTTATTTTTGAACTTAAGTTAGTATGCATGATTTAGTGTTTGATTTTTATTTGTTTATTTTAGTATGTTATTTGCTTGATTTTTTTATTTAAATATATAGATCAACCTAGATTTAGTAATTTTGTAGCAATTTATTTTTTAAAATTTTTAATCTTCAAAATTTTCAAAATTTGAATGTGTCATTTTTTTTACTTAAATTTTAGACCTGACGGGTGAATCACTTGTACCACATAACATCCCAACAGACCACTCACCCATATCAGGTAAGTCACCCAAAGATGCCCCCTACTAATGGGTCACTCGCCCATAAGACTATAATTGAGTTGAATCGGCTCATTATTTGACTTGATTAAACTTGTTAAAAGTTTAGTTTGACTTGTTCGTTTAATTAAATAAATTGAGTCTGAACCTCTTTTTTGAGATCGATTATTAAATGAGTCGAGTTTGGACTAGAAAAAGTAATGCTTAGCTCATTTTTTTAGCTTTGACTCACGAGTTTGGCTCAGCTCATTTGTATTATAAATTAAACGAGTCAAACCTGAGTCATATTTTAGGCTCATTTAATAAACAAGTTGAGTTCAAGCTCGGGGATATTCGACTCAAACTCATTTACAGTCCCGTAAGACCCCCAATATGGTAGGTTAACCACTTGTAGCGCCCTATCTCTGATAGGTCACTCACTCATTAATTATTATTATTATTATTAGTTATGAGTAATAAGATATTAAAAATAGTATAACAATTATTTTTGCAATTATTATTTCTAATAAATATTAATTATATTGAATAATATAGCAATAATAATTGCTATTGATTATAAATATTTAATATATTATTATTAATAATATTGATAAAAAATAATATTAATATTAATATTAATTATTAATTATAATTCATTATTAATGTTACTTATTATTATGAATAATTATGATTATTATTATATTAATAATAATTAAAAATAATAATAATAATAATAATAATAAATTTTTAAATAGAAATCATTATATACTATATAATGATTATCAAAAATAATAATATTATTAATATCAAGTAATAATAATATCATTATCATTAATATTATTTATAAATAATCTCGTTCATTTTAATATTAATTATTAATAATTTCATTATTTTTATTACTAATTTTTATTTTTATGATTGTTATAATACTATTATCGATATTAATAATTATTATTTTATACATTTTTTATTAAATGTATATTAATTATTGAATTTGATCTAAGATACTATATATTGAAAATTAAAATATTAAAAGTTGAAGGAAAAAATGAGAAAGAAAAAAGATAAATATATATAAAATGTGAGGAATAATTTTATATATAAAAAGAAATTAACTCCTCTTTGAGGGTTACGAAGCCATAAAAAAGTTGTGTAACTATATTGTTTTGTTTCTTTGCAAAAGTCAGCCTATGCGAGCAGTTGAAACGAAACCCGTGATTTTCTGTGAGCGGACTTGTGAGTCTAGTGCAGAGTCTATATAGTATGCGGACATACGCATTGACTTTGGTGATGCATATCTTTTGTTTCCTTACAAAAGTCAACCGATACGGAAACAATATTTTATCAACTTCTATACAATTATGAATATCTCAATCCAATGATCGTTTTTTTCCTTTGTTTTCTTGCAGGGAAATTCAGAAACTTTGTTTGCTTGTGCAGAAAATGTCCAAACTCGGTATTTACTATTTAGATTGCCGCATAGACTAGTTTATAAATATTTACATGTGATATCTATATATATACAGGACATGTCTAGTAAAAATTATTTTTTATGATAAGAAATAAAAATTATTTATGATAATGGTTTGTATCTATTGAAAGTAGTTTCTAAAATCTACTATAGATAGTTTCCTAACTTTATATATATATAAATGGCACCACATTTTTTTATCCTTCAAATACTAAAGCTTTCTAAAACATTTACATTTTTTTTTTGTTCACTTGAGGCAGTTTTGTAATAACCCACAATTTTATATCCATTTTTATTCTTTTGGTAACCATTATTCTTATATCAATTTTATAAAATGCAATACTCGATCTGCAGTTTTAGCACTTAATTAATTAATAATAAGTTATGATGCAGTTATTACTATAATAATATATCGATTATAAAGTTATAATAAATAACAATAACTATTAAATAGTCAAGTTTAATTTGACAACTTAAAACTTATTTTTATTAATTCTCATAATTATCTTTTAATAATAATTTATCTCTAGTAACTTTTGGTTACTAACCATTTTTTGGATACGGTAATTACTTTATTTTATTTACAATAATTATTTAATAAGCTAGTAAAATGATAAGTATTTCCCTGACCCTAACGAGTTTTTTACTATTATATTAGTAGCTAGTCAATTTATAGCAATGAAAACTCAAACACTTGCGACAAACTCTGATTGCCTTCTCCAAAAATAATGTCACATCATTCTCTATACTCATACCGGGCATGGAAGATGACCTTTGTCTAGTAAGCAATTATATATTAAATTATTTTTCATCTTTCAAACTTTGTCTATATATATAAATAATTATATACTTGTGTTGTTATATTTGAAATGTTGAGTTTGAATATAGGCATTTATATAGGAGTTTAATAAATATATTCTATAAACTTATTTGAAACATATGGCTATTATGTGTTTTATGTGTTATTTAGTAATTATATGAAATATGTGGTCTTATTGGATTTAATGTGCTATTGGTATCATATAAAAGTGTGGTTTATGCTATTTTACAATTTTACTACATATTCATGAGCATTGATGGCTTATATGGTTTTGATATGTGATGTTGGTTCAAGAGTGATCTGAGTGGCCTACTATTTTTCTCAAAAAATTTGTACTGTGCAGAATTATATTTTAAAAAAATACTATATATTAGTTATATAAGAGCTATTATGGTGAGTTATTATTTTTGAATGGTGACAAATATAGAAGGTACCTAATATTGGAAAGATGGATGTTTAAGAAATGCATAAGAATGTGTATATGTGGTTGTATACCACAACTATGTTATATGATCACCTTAAATAATACACTAAAACTTAAAGTGAAAGACTTGAGTTGGGTTTAGGGTCCTTCGGGGTGGCCTTCAAAGTTTAGTTGTGTTGGCTATTTACATTGGGTCAGTTGCGATTGTATATATTCCACTTATAATTTGATTGTGTTGGTTATCTATATTGCGCCAGCTGCATATTCATATATTCCGCTTTGGTTTGTTTTAGATCTACGCTATCTAAGGTTGCAATCTTATTAGGGGGTGTGAACACTTAATGATTGAGACCGTTGGTAATCCTCATTAGTTTGGTCTAATGGGAAGATCCAGGTATGACCTTTGGCTCCTCCTATGGTTTTGGTTTAATTTAGTTTGACTAATTATTTAGCTCCGGCCCTTGGTTGGGTTGCGATCCTACAAGCCCTTACTAGTTATCAGGTGATCCTCTTGGTAAATTTGTTTCCCAAACTCAAAATATTAAAACTAATATTCTGTGTTGTGTGGCCATATAAGGTAGAGGAACAATAAATAAAAAAAGGTTATTGGTACATCTTAATTTATTGTTCAATATGATTAGTTTTCATATTATCTTCATATGACGTATATCTATGCTTATGTAAATGAATAGTATACTCCTTTGTACTTATGTGTTAAATAGTTATTCCCCTAGCTAATTTGTTACATGTTTTAATAGGGCTATGAAGATCCATGATGTACATGGTGAGTAAATAACCTAGTGCAAATAGAGTATGAATATGTACAAGATGTAGATGATGTGCATAATTGGAAAGAGTGAGAGTTGTGGCCATTTTTAGAGATTTATTTCTCACCATTGATTTCAATTAACTAGTTTCATGATTTTCAATTGTAATTAACATTTTTATTTTGTCCTTTCATTTGGTTCTAATTTTCATTGAGTTTACTAGAAATTAATATTTTCTATTGGCTCGAGTTCATAATGAAGTTTGATGTATTTTCTTAGTTTAACTAACCTTAGAAGCTAATGTAAGTAGAAAAATGATGTCTACTTATACTAGTTAAGGCATTAATACCCTCTTCCTATTTAGCTTCCACATATATTACTATAGTATTTTCTTGTGCTTTGATTTTGAAAAATGGGGATGTTGCAATTTTTCACCACCTATAGTGGTGAACTGCTTAACCTGAAATATAAATAACTAATATTTTTAAAAATAATGCTATTTTTTTCTTTCTAACACTTAAACACTATATTTTTCTGATAGAATTATAATAACTTTCTCCACTCACTAAATGTAATTCCTACCACCCACTATAGGTAATGTTCAGATCTCAAATTTAAATACATAATATTTATAAAAATATCACCATTTTTTTCCTTTTGATACTTAAATAGTATAATTTTTTAAACTACTTACAATTATTTTCTTCACCTACTAAGAATAGTTTTTACCACCTATTGAAGATAGTTTCTTCAAGTGGAAATGTTAGTTATCAGTTCTCATTGAATATTTCTCTCATATGTTTGTATGAGACAACTAATCAACTAGTAAAGTTTAGCATGGTTGTTAGATACTAAATTTCTAAAGGTTTGGGTTCAATTTTTTCACCTTTATTTTAGTATTGTTATATTTTTATGGTAATTAAAATCATAAATATTAATATTTTTATTTATCTTTATGTAATTTTTTATATTAAATCTTAACTCTTGATTTCATGAAAAGAATATATACTTCATTTACGATAATGTTCTCACATGTTCTTTTTTATCTTTAATATATGTAGGGTTGGCCTTACACATATAGATGCCCCAAATAAATAGATGGGATCTTTATGCATGAATAAATATACAAAACATATAAACTAACCCTTTTTTATTTGTTATATTATATTTAAAAATAATATTATCAATACTATTATCAATGAGACGATTGTTGCATATTTTGTTTCTTCAATAGTAAGAAAATGAGATGGTTGATTTGGAAGATATTCAATATTTTTATTACTACTAATAAATTTAATTATGAAGTGCACCTTTCTAAGACTTGATAATATCTTTAACTTAATTCTCATTTTCATAGGCTTATCATATCATAGTGGAAAATTTGTGCTAAAATAATCTAAACGGACTACCTGTATGAAATTAATGGATGTCTTTGAGCTTCATACCTCTTTATCAGTGCACCTTTTACTCAATATATCCTTTCCTTTCCTATACAATTTATATACCCATCACTACTAAATAATCAGCCTTTGATAATGGTTAAAATATGGATTAGATAATAGTAACAAGCCATCATTGAACAAAGCATTATCATATATTTCATAATATTTTTAGAAATGTCATAGAAAGTCCAAATAAAAAGAATAATTAATTTAGACAACAGTTTTTGGAAGAAAAAAATAATCATCAAATATTTAAAAATATGTTAACTAAAGGGCTTTAGATAATGGTTTTACCATAAATCCATTATCAAATGTTGAAGTTTACCATACTTTAGATAATGGTTCCAAAAATAATCGTCATTAGAAGAGGCTTTTGATAACATATCTAGTTGAAACTATTATCTAATTTTTTGCCAATTTTTTTGTTTTCACTTTAGATGATTGTTTTGGCATAAGATCACCATCTTATGCCAAGATATTTTTTTGTGTGTTTTTTTAAACTATATGCAATATTTTCCCTTCTAGTTTAATTTTTATGTTTATTTGTTTTGTTCCAAACCACATATAATATCATTATCAAAACCAGGGAGAAGAAGGAAAGAGAAGGGAGGAAGAAGGCTCAGTTCAGTTGCAAAAATGATTAAAAAAAATATCAAAAGGTAAGGAAGGAGTTGTAGGAAGTTGCTACATGCACACGTGAGGATGTGTGAGGGGTATTTAGTTGCAAAGAAATGGAGAAAGCAAGGGGCTAGTGTATTAAAATGGTGAAGGCAGATGATAGAGAAAATAGGTTTTGGGGTTGAGTGAGAAGGAAATGAGCAAGAGATTGAGTGTTGGGTTAGGATTTATTTAGGTTAGGATTAGTTTTGTTTGGTTGGGATTTTTTGTTAACATAACTAAATCAGAAGTAAACCAGTTAGGGTGAGGGGGAAATATGAAAAAATAAATAGAAAAGAAAGAGTTAGGGTAAAATATTTAAGTGATGTTTAGGGTTAAGAGCAAAGGTTACAGTTTAAGGATTTAAAAAAATAGCTAAGCCAAAGTTTAGGGTTGAGTCTCAAATCAAAGGTTAAACAACCAAAAATAAATGTTAACAAAATGTTAGGTCATTTCATCACTACTTCCTTAAAACAGACTTTGTCCTTGAAGTCCATGCTACATGTCATGAACAAGCACAATGGCCAATGAGGCACCCAAGGTGGTAAATACCCCTTTAAAAATGTAACCCTAATCTAAGGCTTCAACAAGTATAGCATCAATGAACAACATGGTAATTCCTACCTCCAAATGGTAGACTCCTCTCCCAGTAGTGTGTCTTCAAAAGATCCACTAAAATGCTCTTGTCATATTTTTAGTGCTCCCGAAGTGCACAAGGGAACTTCTAACAATTATTAGCTAACATCTTTGCAAAAACGTACTCATCATCTTAGTTGGTTCATTTGTAGCTAATTTCTTGACAACAAAGTTGGTTAATTTTTCTTGGTAGTAGGGGTGGATGATGGAATTTATCTAGCCTTAGTTGTTTCCTTCTAGTTTGGGTTAGGGGGTGTACTCCCATCTTTTGGTGTTAAGCTTCCAATTTTGGGTCTTTTTTCGGTGTTTTTCACCTTCACTGCTTATGGTAAGGTTGAATTGTCGTAGGATAATCATAGTTTTCTACCTAATTATGCATTGTTATGAATATTAATTTTGATTAAAGTTACTAACAAATGATATGTAAACATTTATTTAGAATTTACAACATAGTGAATGTTGAATAAACTCATCGAAGCACCAACATCGAAACATTTATATGGCAATTTTGAATATTGGAACATTACTGGAAAAAAGAGTCTTTAGCGACCACATTTGTCATCCCTAATAATCTCATAGATGTTGTTAAAATGTTGTCTATGATATTTTGTATCTAGAAAATAAAGTTGAAATGAAGAAATAATGGTCCCCCATTCTAATTTTAGGGATGACAATGCTATAACCAATTACACCATTAAGGACTAATGTAGTCCAAATTTTGGTGGACCAATTTTAAAATTTATTTTTTTTTAGGAAACTAATGTCACCACTAAAAGAGATATTAGTGATGATAATTTTTAAAATTTTTAAAAAAATAAATCTTGGCCAAATTTTTTAAAAAGAATATGTCTTTTACCAAGGCATATTGTCATTAATGCCCCTTTTAGCGACAGCATTTTTTTAAAAAATTAGAAAAATTTAAATGTTAGCTAAAATTTTTTTAAAAATAGCCACGATATATCATTCTTAAAAAGGGTATTATGGATGACTTTTGAAATTTTATGTATAACACCTCCAAAATTGACTAGTGAAAATTTTCATTAAAGCAGAAAAAACTATCTAAACATGAATGGCTTTTACTATCATAATCAATATAAGTCTAACCATGAACCATCCTCATACCAATTACAAGGCAAAAGTAAAAAAAATGCAAGACATGATGAATACCAAACAAGGATATTCCATAACATAAGTAAGAGTTTATATATACATTTTGAAAGTGGAACTAAAATAAATAAATAAATGTTTCAAATGAAAATGACAAAGAAGGAAAAACTAGTTTAAAACAACAAACGATTAATATAGCTCTTTGGCCCCCAAAACCGGCATAAGATGATATCACTCCACCCCGATTAGAGCATCGTAAGTAGCAAAGTCATCTATTGAGTCCTCATTTACCTACACAGGCTCAGAAGGGGCCTCTTCTCGTAGGAATGAGCTGCACCATTAATATAAGGATGATCAGTATGCTACGTACTGAGTAAAATAACAATACAGTTAATAAGGTCACATAAATTCATAATACCACAATAAGAGATGGCATGCACAGAATTTAATCTTATCGACTTATTTAATAATCTCCAAACCATACAATAATATCACAATGATAACTATTCGTGATTTTATTTATGTTGGGTTCAGGGACCCTACTATTCTCAACCGATGGAACAACAATCAAGTACAACACTAGACCAAGAAACTCTTGGCCACTATTCTCACTAGTGGACTGGTAATTAGAGTACAACCCCAGGATAGAACGCTCCTGGCTACTATTCTCACTAGTGGACTAGTAATCAAGGTATAATCGGTCCTGACCCACATGGTGTTCCACTATAAGTAATTAGTGTTACCAAAATTTATTATCATCCAATGGTTTAATTTACTTGAGTTCAAGACCCCACTATTTACAACTGGTGGAATGGTGACAGGGTACAACTCCAGGGCACTATGCTACTGGCCACTATTCTTGTCAACAAATCGGCTGGTACAACTAGCCCTAACTCAAGTGATCTTCCACTTTAAGTGATTAGTGTATTATTTGTTCTTTATTTATTTCAAGGTTGTCACATAATCATGTACACATACTCATATAAGGCACTTTCTTAACTCATACCCCAAAACAACCCTGTTTCCCCTCAGAAACCCTAATCTCACAACCTTAGCATATGCTCTCCGCTAATCCCCCTTTAGTCTCCAATTTTCCCAAAAAATCCAATAATATTATTAGGAGAGCTATGTTATTTGATTGTTGTTTTAAACTGATTTTTCCTTCTTTGTCATTTTCATCTGAAACATTTATTTATGTATTTCAGTTCCACTTTCAAAATGAACATTTAAACTCTTACTTATGTTATGGAATATCCTTGTTCGGTATTTATCAAGGGACATATTTTATTTCACTTTTGCCTTGTAATTATTATGATGATGGTCTATGGCCAGACTTATATCTATTACTGCAATAACACCTATTCATGTTTAAATCATTTTTTCACTTTAACGAAATATTTCAGTAGTCAATTTTGGGGGTGTTATATTATACCTCTACAATTCATCGCCATTTAATCTTTTAGGAATGAAAATTAAAAATCGCAATGATTTTTTTAATTCCATCAAATATATAACATTATATAAAATAACAACATTAAAATATTTATAAATCACTAGCAATTAAAACATTAACACTAGAAATATTTATAATAACAACATAAAAATATTATTAATGCTAGAGATTATTTGAATTAAATACAAATAAAAATGTCCAAAATCAAAATTATGTATAATAAACTATCATCTTCGTCTTCTTGTTGGGGAAGATTTTGGAAAGAGTAAATCTGGTGTTGGGAATAATCATATGAAGGCAAAACCTAGTGTTAGGGCTGGCCACAGGGAGGATAAACCTAGAATGATGGATGATGTGCAAATAGAGATCTCTGCGTCCATGTCACTATCATCCATAATTCATCGATCTATGTTTATTGAGATCAGGCAATCTCATAAATATCCGCCATCGTAGGAAAAGAGGAAGTAGCTATGTACGATAGGGTACTGATCTCTAATGGTGGAGGGTGACTACAAATAGAAGACGAGGAAGATCCACCTAGTAATATGTGTCGCACACCTTTCCTAATCCCCGTTAATCACCAAGAACCTATCTCAGTCTCATTAATCATCGATGAACTATAGAACAAGTGGAGGGGCCCTCCCTCATTCGAACATATCCTCCTGTATTGTTGCCCATGCCTCATCATGTAGCTTCGCCATATCTTCATATAAAAAAAATTACATTAATAAAAAAATTACAAATATTATTTCATATAACAAAATATAATAATAGTAATCTTACATAGTTTTAAGTCACACGTTCGATGATCCACTAGCCAACCCTCATGTATAGATCCTTATAGGTCTCTATTGGCGATAACAATTGTTGTGTCTATTGATTAACTAGTAATATGTGGTTAAATTAAAGCATTAATGATATTAAAGAGAAATAACTTGTTATATGTACACAGACACACACACACACACACTTGGAGATTAGGATTACACTTTTTTTTCCCTATCTTTCTCAAACATTACCAGCCATATAAAATAAAGTTAATAAATATTTAGAATTTTCAACATTTACAGTAGTAAATTTTTAGCTTATCCTTGTCTAATGTCCAATAGTCTACATATTTGTTCTAGGTTTCTTGGTTAAAGCCAGTTTTCAGTTGTTATCATCCAACCACTTTGTCTTTATCTTACTCTTCCTATTCTTGTGTTAGTCCTATAACAACCTTCTAAGACCAAGCAGAATATGATTACATACGCAATAGTGCCTCCAATAATTAAGATCAAAATATTGCTACAAAATTAATGTCTACCATATTAGTAATATATAAAATAATATAATCCATATATTTAAACTAGCAATATATAAATATTTCAAGTCGTGAAAGAATCTTAGAACTTAAATTTTCAGAAACATGAGCTTATGATTTATACAACAACATAATGAAGTCCCTTATTGCATTTCCATCACAGTGAAAAAATTTCGGCCCATACACTCCCATGGGATGATACATACCGTATTTATTTTATGTGTAGTGGCTTTTTTCCGTTAGCCAACCACATATTATACAGATCCAGATACTTCCATTTGCCTCTCTCCTTTCGGTTTTGCACTAATGGTGCTGCAAACATACATTTTAAAGTCAAATATTAATACCATTAAATAATTATTCAAAGTCACGTATTCAAATGTTGAACAAGTTTTTTGTATATATTATCTCACCAAACTCATATGTATAATGTAATCTATAAGGCCTGGGAGGTGGATCACCTACTCTGTCTCCACCGTGATATGTAGCATTGATGTCGGCCATAATTATATCTCATTGGAAAATTTTTAAATTAGTAATACAAAAATATCAATTATATCAAATTTGTATATCAAAAGATAGTAAAACTATATTACATATATCTATTTTACCGATAATTGTCAATACAAAAATTACACCAAATACACACTCATTAGAACAAAACCTAGAATGATCACTATAGTTATCCTCCTTGATGTTATCTATATCTGAATCATTATAACCTAAGCCCTCGTCTTCTATGTCATCTTATGGCATCTTGTCATCATCAATGCTATTTGTGGTCTCGTTGACATTCATATCTTCAATTTCGATATTCGACCCTATAGGAGGGAAGTTAATCCCATCAACATCATCCACCACAGTGGTCTTATCATCATCATCATTCATATCCCAAATGTGACGGTGATTCACTTCCCAAAACACCTTGCAATTAGACCCATTAAAAGGATAATCAATATACCACCCTTATTTTGCCTGAAATCCCAATATATATTGATCATTTTTATGCCACTCAGACCTTATATACACACTTGTAATGTTGTCATCTTGATGGATTTTTTTCTTCTTAGATTAGTATCAAACCATTTACACTTGAACAATATAACATAACAATCATTAAAGTAAGATAATTTGATGATCTTTGGTAAGCGGTAACTGTCCATAAGAAAAAGGTGTCATCAATTTTAGGGACACATACACTGTTGTTTTACATTCCTCTATTCATATCTCTACAACGTGTTAACTATTTAACTCCATTAATCATACAATCATGATAAGTTGAGACAGCATTAAATAGGCGAGAGAATACAAATAACATCATTACATTCAACGTGTAAAACACACAACCCATTAGCAATGATATTTGGGATATTTTTGACAAGATGTTGTCACTATTAATGCAGCATTGACTAATCCCCCCCTCTCCACACATCCTTCTAATTGTATTTTAGTAAAAATATTAATAGTGGAAAATTTTAGGGGGAAGGGGAATTCCCGCCGTATAATCTTTTGGGACAATATTTTCCCGGCCATTTTTAGGTCTTTAATTTACTTTTATCGATTAATAGTGGTCATCAAATCTATCATGGCTAATATACCTTTTTCTTATAGCTCAGGAGTCACTTACGTTGTGTTAAAGTGACTAGACCGAAGACTTATAATAGAGAATGTTGGAGTGAATGGAACCGGATAATCTAACTACATAGTATTTAATACCATTCCTTTCCTAATTCTAAACCATCCATGATTCTATCTCATCTCAATTTCGTATTGGGATGATCTATACTCTATTATTTGAAATTATCTGAAGTTGTAATCGTTTCTTTATTGATATCTTTTTTCTTATGTTTATGCAATATTCTCTAATATTAGTACAATTTGGCGGGCTTTTATAAATGTGTAGCCAGCGGTTAAGTTTTAGAAACGACATTTCTAATTGATTGTATGTGGGTTAGTTACTTTCATAGTCACGAGGTATGAAATTACAGAGAATTATTAGTTCCCCCCTCCCCCTTCTATTGGCTATTCAAAAGTGCAGGGAGTTTGATCCAAAGATTATTAATAATTTTACCATATAATTATTTATATGATATTTTATAAACATGAATATTTGTGCATTGCCCTAGCTGATTACTAGAGGAATTAAGGCAAAATATGTAAATTTAGTTGACTACTTAATTGATTTTAGGTTGATATCTCACACAATATATGACATAACTCTCCTTATTAATGGTCTCGAACAATAATTATTTTAAATTCATTAATACATGGGCTATTTGGAGTAACACTCAATTTGATTTACTTTGTTTTATGTTATGGTCGTTGTAAATGACTTTTACATGCAGATCATTGTAAAAATTATATAATATTTACGATTTATTATCAGGTCCTGAACATGCTTTTACATATCACAACAAATTTATTGTCCAACTTAATAAATAGTACAGGATCAACAGCAAATGAATTTCATTACAATGTGGAAGGTAAAGAGAAGGAAAAAACTATGATGTGAGAGTGATTTATTACAACACATGACAAAAGAATATCAAGAAAGTTACAAGTTACGAACTACTAATTGTAAATTACAAGCTGCTATGAGTTTGAATGGTAAATTAATATACAACTCTGTATTTGGGCATGTATTTTAATATTGATTTATTTAAATGAAAAAGACTTTATTGTAAATTTTTATTTATATAAATTTAGAAGCAGAGCGCCTTATAAAAGACGAGGAAAGTAAACTGCCCATACTCGTCCCTCAAATGAACAAGGAGATAAAATGAAAATTAAAAATAAGAAAACGTCCCTATCCTATTTCTCGCAGCCTTGAAACTTGAAAGTTGAAAACGACAAAAATCGCCGCTCGGTAATTAATTTCTATCTCCATAGATCATCTACCGACCACAAAAAACATGATTAATTCCCTTATTGGCTTATTTTCTTTCTTCAAGGTAGCTTGTCGTTATTATAATTAAATTAAATTTATTTTTAATTTAAATAATAATTAAATATATAATACAGGACAAAAAAAATTTGTTTTTATAAGAAGGATGAGATTCTAAACTCTAAAATATTAAGTAAAATAATAAAATTATTTATTTAATTAAAATAAATAAATAACAAATAAAAATTAAAATAAGAAAATAAAAATCATATGTAGAATAATAACAAGGGTTAGTAGGGTTGATATGTGAAAAAATATAATAATAAAATAAAACTAATAACTAAATTAATAGCTGAATTATTCTAGTACCTAAACTAATCAAATAAATAATTAATTAAAATCAAAATCAAATATAAAAAATTAAATTATTTAATAACAAAACGAATATATACATATCCTACATTTCTCCATACCAACATCTATATCAAATTAGTATAGCCAACTTTTATATAAAGTATCAGATATATAAATAATTAATTTTGATAAGCTAACTGTAAATAATTAACCCACCAACTCTCTCTGTTTCTGTCTTAGTATAGTTAGGCTAACTTTTGAGTTTTTCCGAATAATAATTAACATCTATAAATTAATTTTTGATATTTAATTAATCAAGAGATAAATTAATCATATTACGTTTTAAAAAAATTCATTAGCCCTAACCAAATTAAAAACCTCGTATTTTTAATGCAACTAGAATAAATCATAATTTAATTTACTTTAGTTACTTGCAAAGACCCCCGATTAATTAAGCTAATTGTTGTTTGTTTCGATTAATTACTAAGGCGCTAAAATTAACCGAATAACTATAACCCTTAATTCTTGGGTTTCATATAAAGGATAAGAATTTAGATGTTAATAACAATTATGATTTATATATCAAAATACTCAATTATTCATAATCTGAAACAATAAAGCACATTAAAAATCAAAACTTGATAATATATGATTAATCAAAATTGAATATAGAGCACCAGTTTAATTAGGGATACATCAAATTTTAAGTAAAGAACCGTATAAAAGAAAGTTAGAATAAATACATGAACTTTTTAATTTGGTGAAGTTTACTTGTGAGTATTCTTCTAATCGATTGCTTTCTACGTGATCACGAACCCGTCTATTGCTATTTTCTCTAAGTATATAAGTTCTAAATTTAAATTTAATGAATTCCTAATGTACTCATGGGAGGAGTGAGGAAGAAAAGCTCATCAATTTTCCCCCTACTCTCCTTTCGTCAGATTAATTCTCCTCACGATCACCGTTCGTGTGTATATATACTTATGTGTGTGTGTGTGTTTTCATTTGATAACTACTTTTTCTTTATCTGAAATTGTTGATCCGACAAGGAGGCTTAAGATTCTCCTATCTTTTTCTTGTTTCATGAGTGATGAGTGTGTGTATATGGAGCCTAATATTTGTGCGCATCTCTCTTTCTCTATGCACGCTGATTGTTAAGTGTTTTCCAAAGAGTTAGTAGGACTCTTGTCTTGGTAAACAAAAGAGACTGCTATCTTTCTTTATTTTATTTTCTTCATTAGCAACCTTGGTGCATGATCTCTTCCTTCTTTTTTTCTTTATTTTTTTTTTCTTTGGTCAAGCTGCGCTCACCTATTGTCATGGAGCTGCTGTGTACCTTTATTACAAGAATAAGAAATAGTAAATAACATATTGAATTATGACCTATATTTTTAGTTGAAATTTTATTCCCAACTTTTACTATGCTAAAATCATATTTAGAAAATGACTCTAGATATAAGAGTTATAGATCTCGTTTTTATCTTTTCATAGCAATTTAAATTTTCTAAATCCGAGTTCATATGAAAAAAGTACAACATGCTGTCAATATTCATACAAATTCATTATTTTGCTTGATATCATTATCATTTAAGCACATAATTACAAATAATATAAACAACCTCAATTATTACTTAAATACATGGTAGAAAACTTCAATTAAAAGGGTATAGAAAATATAAAAAATATATTTTAATCAATGTGTGCTACTTGAATATCAAGGAAAAAGAAGTAGTTGAACTACTCTGACTATAAAAAAAAAAAAAAATATGATAAAATTATAAATATTTTTTAAAATTTATAAAAGTAACATATCATGTTATTTATAATTAATGAATAAAATGAAATTTAAAAGGGAAACAAGCATATGGCATATCCTATATAGACATTTTTTTATAGTTAAAATAGGGCATTTTTCCATATTAATTTTAGTAATATAATTAAAGTTATAAATCATAATTTAAATTTCAAAATGGTCACCAAATTATTTGTGTAAATTCTAGACAATTTGTTTTTCAAACCATAAGTCAAACTAAAATTTAATTATATTTACGGTTCAAACTATGTTATAAATATATATTTTGCATGGTTGAATTTCTTATATATGTATGAAGGTATTTGATAGTTAATTAATTGTGTATCACAAGGGTGTCTTAATGTTTCAAAAGTATATAAGTATAAATTATCATATAATTATCACAGTTATTATAAAATATATGTAAATATTGTCCTGTGAATATTTGAAGTTGGAACTTATAATACGTAAGACCATTACCTTGTGGATGAATAGACTATAATCTCATAGATTATTTCATTCATCTTACTGCTGGTTTGACATGGAGATAATAAGGTGGATAAATTATATTCATATTTTATATAGTACCATTAAAATTTAAAAAACTTAGATGAATATTTATTTTAAATATTAATTTAATCTGAAATAAATATTTTATTAAATATAAATTTTTATTATAAAAAAAAAATCATCCTTATTATCCCGAAACGAAAAAAATTCCTTATTCTCATCTTTTCCCTCTTACTTTGAAGACTATAACTCAGAGACAAAATCGAGAGTTGGAAGCTACATATACCAATAGAGAATCCCCAACCACGCTGTATCCTAGTAATTTACTGGATACTTTAGTGGTTGACCGTGGTTTTTGTCGACATTGGGGTACAATTTCATGGGTCAGGTATAATATTCGTTTACGGCAAGGGAACATGATTTGGTCCCCCTTGCTGGCAAACCCAATCCATCAGAGTCGGTAACCAATAACCATCCCCGTGGCCGTGGTACGAATTTTTACATTATAAAAACAAACATTACTAATTTTTAATTTAGAAAAGGAGCTTTTGGTACCGGTAGTCCATAAATATGTATTTAATATTTATTATGCCTTATTACACCGTAAATGAATTACATCTGATCATCATTTGACTTAATTCAACTAGTTAAATAAATAAATTTACATCTTATTTAATTAAATAAATTGAATTTAAAATTAACTTTTGAATTCAATTATTAAATAAATTAAACTCAATTTAAAAAAAAAAGTAAAATTATTATTTTT
Organism: Tamarix austromongolica; assembly: GCA_039764185.1. NCBI lineage: Eukaryota > Viridiplantae > Streptophyta > Magnoliopsida > Caryophyllales > Tamaricaceae > Tamarix > Tamarix austromongolica. The sequence goes on along the minus strand of CM077810.1, from coordinate 100,875,218 downwards.
TATTTGAATCGTGATTCAACTTAATTCTGCTTGTTTATTTAGTTAAACATGTCGAATCTACATCTTATTTTAACCCCGTTTAATAAATTAGATGAATCTAAATTTAAAAATATTTGGCTTGATTCCACTTATTTAAATCTATATTATCAATATAGGATTTATTATTGTTATTTTTGTTGTTGCTGCTGTTGTTATTGTTATTATATCTAGATAATAAAAGAACGCGTCATAATCATATAGCAATACGGTTTGGATTTAACATATTGCCTTAAAGTGAACTAAAAAGTCTTTAAATTAGAAAGTGTGAATAGCTTCATAATTTTTGCTATGAAATAAGTGTTTTTACATACATATATTATGAAAAACTCACAGAGGCAAATATATATAACAATAAAAATGTACTATATTAGAAGATGGATTAATGATTTTTCATTTAGGAGTTTACACCTATAGTATATTTGATAAAATTAGATGAAAATTTATAAGTTATTCTAAATAAGTTTTTAAAAACTAGCTTACTTATCAAGTAGAATATTATTTTTTTAAATAAATAAATTAGGTTAAAGCTAGCTTATAAGCTATTTTTGCTTATGTCAAATACATACTAGGCGTTTAACACCCAAGACATCTAGAGGGATGTAAAACATTTAGATGTTATCCTTTTAAAACCTCTAGTCCCTAAGATGTTATTAATACAGTTTTAAGTTCAAATAATTTTAAGTTTGAGTAAGATATTTTAAGTTCAAATAATTTTAATAGTCAAATGAGGTGTCTTTGAGTCAAATAAGTTAAAAGTCAGTTAAAATTATCTTCCAAACATATGCATGGAGATAATAAAAATAATTAATATTAAATAACACTAGCACAGTAATTTGTCATTAATTATATTATTATATACTATCTTTAAGAAATTATTACCATAGTTGTTGTCTATATAATTATGTTATAGTTGATTAATATTTTAGATGAGGAGAAAAAGGTGGGAAAAAAATATGAATGAGAGATTTACATACGGAAAAAGAAAATACCAACCAAAGCTTGAATAAACATAAACCCAAAGAAATAAGAACATACACTGAAACTCAAAGAAAGAAAAACATCACTTACAAGAGAAGCATTCATGATCAACATAAATTAAAATAGGCATTAATTAAAAATGGAATTAAGCATAGACTAAAATGATTTATTAAAATGGTAACACGTATACTATTTCATCATTAACGGTAAAATAATTTAAGTAACTATTAGTATAATTGTTAGTGTAGGTGAGGGTTGTACTTACTTAAGTAGTGGTGTTTATGTTTTTAGTTAGAACTACGATGGGTATCCTTCATTATTCTAATGTCGTCGATGAACTTATAATTCAATACGAGCATTATGCTCAAATCAAACTCACTAGCCTTTGTTCAATCCATAAAAACCAGAAAATAAGCATAAACATCAATTGTTTAAAGTAGAATCAATAAAGCGTTACTTAATTAGAGATTTTAAAGGAATTTTAATGTGATAAGAGCTAAAGGGAATAATTTTTAGTGGCAAAAGTAGGAGCAATTGGTGGCGAATTGTGATTCTAATGTATGTATGTAGTTGGTAGTACCACATCTCAAAGGAATGATTCTTAGAAGTCACCTTGATTGGAATCTATTCTGGTTGTTTGCAAGCAATACCTTAATGACATTGGTCATATGGACAACCATATCAAGTTCACTCTTATGTCTATGCATCATCACCTAAATGGCTAACTAACTTGAGATGAATATCGTAATTCGGGGCATGGCATTCGGTGACGTTGTTGTTACACATAGCTGGCTAAAACTCTCTCTCATTACAAATGCTTCGAGAGCAACATGCATACCAAAAATGCTATTTTTCATCTAAGTTAGGAGATGGAGACCTGGCTATCTAATTCCGTATAAGTAGAGCTAGCAACATTTGGTTTGATTCGATCCAATCCACACAAATTTTGACCCGATATAACTCGATGAATTCATCAACCCACCTCGATCCAAATCCGAGATGACTCGATGCTGATCTAAATATAAAAAATCCGACCAGACCTAAATCCGACTCGACTCTAACACATAACCTGACATCAACCCGATCCGCCACCAACCCAACCCGACTTGACAAAACCAAATTTAATATTAATCAGTTGTAATAAAAAAATACACATGTCTTGTTATATATTTAAAAATTATAAAAATATATTATTATTATTTAAATTATATTTATTTTTCTTACTTTCATTGCGAACTTACTTATTCACCAATGATATTATAATTTTACAATTTTTTTTGCGAAAAAACACAACATTATAAAGCTATAATAATAAACAAACAACAATTAATAACACATCATTAATCACATGTTTACATGAAGTTAAACTTAATGATTGCTTATGAGGTTAATGATTTAGATTAATTTTGGTGGTCAATGTCTGATTCGACTCAAATCTAAAGTAATTCAATCTAGGATTAGCTCGTCCCAAATCCAACCCGACCCGTTAAAACCTAAAAAGATTTAATTAGTCATGTTAACCAAAACTTGATCCGTCAAATTAAGTCAAACACGAAGTCATCAAAATATAAGCTTTTTTGGCTAAATTCTGACCCAATAGAGATATAAATAGGGCGGGTACACCCATACTCGTATCCGTATTTGTATCTGTATCCATATCCACATTCGTACCAATACCCGAATGGGTATCCACCTATACATCCATACTCATATCTGTTGAATGTCTATTACGTAATGAATAATTCGTTTACCCGTTAACATATATTATCCCACAGATAAATCCATTTAGAGTTAAGCCACATGATAATTTTAACCTTAATTTATACTATATTTATTTTAAAATTAAGGGTAAAAAGGTAATTGTATATCAGGTAAACGGGTATCAATACGGATATGGGTTAGATACGGGTAGGGGGTATTTTTCCCTCATATATATCCATTTATTCATATCTATTTAAGTATCTGACGGATAAAATATATCATGTTTCGGATAAAATCCGCCCTATTTACATTCATAGATCTGACCTAACCCGACAAGCTAACCCGAAATAATCCTAATCCGCCCCAACTTAAATCCAAACTATCTCAACCCAAATCTGACTTGAGCCGGTAAATTAACCTAATACAATCCAAATCTGCAACAACCTGAACCCTAACTCAACCCGACTTGACCTGATCGATAAGGTAACTTGAAATAATTCGAACCTGAAATGACCCGGCCCGACCCCTCACAAAGGAGAATGATCTGCAAACAACTCGACCCGAGAACAACCCAACCTACTATAACCCGAACCCGACTCGATTGTCACCTCACCTATACGTATGAGTATAAAGTGCATAGAGACAATCTCAATAGTGAGGGGAGTGAGGGGAGAGAAGACGAGAAAGTAGGATTTAGAAGATGAACCAAATATTTTCGAATTAGTTATTGGCTCATATAATTAAACGAACGTTGATGTGAACCGAATTCACAAGTCAAAATTAAAGAAAATGAGATGAACTTTAATTTTTCATAATCGACTTATTTAATAAATGAGTTCAAAAATAACGTTTTTACTCTCTTAATTTAAGTATAGGAACGAGTCAAATTGAATCGAATTTTGAAATGGTTCAATTTATTTACAAACCAATGAAAAAGCAAGGAGAGAGGAAGGATGAAGGAGGAGGGTGTGTGAGATGGTTTTAGCTTTAAAACTGTGCCAAGTACTATTTTCAAATCTTTATTGGAATATTATTATTTTTTTTTAAAAAAAGAAACTATTCTATTAATTTATATATTTTTTTAATAGATTAATAAAGTAGACTTAAAATTATACTTATATTTTTAATTAAAAAGAATAAATTATTTAATTTATTTATAATTTTAAAAATAAATATAAAAATTAATTTTTAATTTTTTTAATATATATTTTTAATACGGAGATAGGCTTATACAGTCGCTACTGCACCGACGTACTACAAGGGCATGGTAGCGTTACGAACTCCTAAAATTGAGTCTAGTAAGGCTCTACGTCGTCAGCGCATTTTAGGCCTAAAGGTTTATATTCGGCGAGCCGGTGTTTCCCTTTGAAAGTTTCACATGTCAATAATTCCGTTTAATTAGTGGGGGAGGATGTCAAAAATCTACTCCTGAAATGACGCGCGTGAAATATAAATGCTGGAATTTCTTACGGAAATGACTCCGTGAAATGGACTGGACTGGCCGACTGGAGTAGTAAAAATGTCTATAGCGGTTTTACCAGCATAGTTCTAAATTCTAATACTTCAGTACTTCACTACCAAAGTCAACCAATAGTTGACCATTTTCAAATTTCCTTACGACCGGTCGGTCAACCATAACGAATTCATAATTCTTTCTATCGTTTCATTCGGTCTCTTCTCGGGGGAGTAATTTTTCAGTATTTCGTAATTTAGTGCTAAAATCTCGTTCGATGAATGATATCAGCATCATTATTCCAAAAAAATAATAATAATTCTGATCCGATAGGTATAATATTTTTAAAATTAAAATTATATTTATTATTAAAAAAGTAATAAAATATTTAATATAATTAAAAAAATTAGTATAAAAATAAAAAATAATAATTTTATATAAAATTTATATGACGGAACGATTTTATTTGTATAAAAATGGGGTAATGTTTTTGTCCTTTTTCGTTTTGAGAAAAAGGCAAATGAAAAAAGCACAATAATATTATACTACTAGCACTACCAGTCTACCACCTTGGCGCCCGGCGCGAGCTATTAATAGCACGTAGGTATCACAGGCTCAGCAGCCCAAATCGCTTCAAACCTCACCCTCGCCACCTAGCGATCTTCCCTCATCATCATCTCTAAGCCAGAAAAGGGCATCCATTCCTCCTCCCCCACCCCCTCACCCCCTTTCAAATCACCACCACCACCACCTTACTTACCCCGCCCCAACCTCCTCCTCCTCCTCCTCCAAATTTGCACCATTAATTATCGCCCTATTAAGCGTCGTTCCTTCTGGCTAGTTTAATCGAAATATATGGATGAATTGTTGAAGAGCCCTACATGGGCAGATGGATGGGGCGAGGATTTGGAGCTTGTAAAAGAACTACTAGAGGATGTGGAGTCGCCGCCGCTGCATCTGTCGGTTGAGCAGCCACCGCCCAGAACCGCCGCAGCCGATCATCGGTCTTCGAATGATAGCCCCATGTCGTCGGATGATAATACCGCCGTTAACAGGCTCATCTCCACAGTATATTCCGGACCAACCCTCGTAGATATTGAAAATGCTCTCTCTGTTACTGCTGGAAGTGCTACTTTTCGTAAAACAACTCAGCCCCCGAAGGAACTCTCTCCGGCCAGGTACCAACTCCAAGCCAACGGCAACGAGTAGGTCTTCTGGATATCTTATTGATATATTTTTTTTTCCTTTTCTTGTTTTTATATATTATAAATAATTATGTAAGTTATCTGCCGAATGAAAAAAAAATAAAAAATCCATCCTATCTTATAAAAGAAAAAAAAAATCTCTATATTGAAAAGACGTGATATATAACAACCCAATGTGTTTGTGTATTCTTTAATTCTAGTTATATTATTCAGTTTCGAAATTTATCATTCTATAAATCAATAGATATTTATATATATATATATATATATTTTTTTTTTAAAGATTACCGAGTCCTATAACCGATATATATCTATGTATGTATGTATGTATAAAGTATTTACAATACATACATGGTCTTAGAGTACTATACTTTTTTCGATTGTGTCAAGGAACGAATTCGTCCGAAAGTTTGAGGCCATAAATTAAATCCAATCTACACATAGTTTTATAGTACTATGATTCAACACTCAATTAAAATCTCTTTAATTTGGGCATAAATTTTTTGAAGGGCTATCTGTGCCCTAAACGAAAATTAGATCTCGATCTTCTCGAATTTGCGTCGAAAAATGCCGATCCCGCTGTGTGGAAGAAGGCGTTGTCTTTCGGGCGTAAAAATATGGATGTATGCCGCATACATACATCATCATATCACGGTGTTTTCAATATTTATTTTATTTTTATTTTTTAACAATACCGGGGAATTTAGGATTTTTCACCAAATCTGAGTCATATACTGGCACTAATAATATCAATCAATATATATTTAGTTTGATATAAACAACAACAATTTTGTATTATGTTTCAAGATTAGATTTTTGATTACCCGTTTTTGGCTGTATGGTACTAGCAATATTCTAGGGTCTGTGATTGTTGAATCGATGCGCGACTGTCTCTCCTTTAATATTATTTCTTATTATGTGCGTATAAAATATATGGGACGGCAGGATATCATCGGTGCTGGAAAGGGGACTGAGCAAGGCAGAGAATAAGTACACATTGAAGATCAAGAGCACCGGAAATGGGATGGCTGACGACGGCTATAAATGGAGGAAATATGGACAAAAATCTATCAAGAACAGCCCAAATCCCAGGTAATTTATTATTATTATTATTATTATTATTATTTAACAGTATCTATATATACACACAACAACACATGCGTTGCGTGCTCCTGCTTGTTTTTCTGGGTTCTTTGTGGATATATATAGCCCAAATCCTAGGTGTTCCGTGTCTGATCAGATCGAGTTTCTCCATTTGAGTAGTATAAATATATACATGTACTTTTTCTTACGTGACGGCCTCTACAAGAGGGAAGAGGGAAACAAGGTCCCTCCCTCTCTCCCTCTCTCCCTCTCTCTCTAGGCTTTCAGTTTGAATCATTACTTTTATCGATTTTTGAAATTTTCACCTCCCGAGTTTGCAACCCATGCATGATGGTACTGGTACAGTGGTACTATTACCCAGTTCCAGACTTCCTGCCTTTCATTAACCGCCACAAAAGTTACCTCACATAAATAAATACGAGGAGTAGTAATTCATTCAATTTATACGGTTTTATTTGAAATGTAATGGATTTTATCTTTTAAATATGCAAATAAATGTATGTAAAAAATATGAATACAGATATATTAAAGAAAGGAAAAATAATATTATTGGTCTGAGTTTGGTTGGGATATAGATATGCATAATGAATTAATTATCAAATATGTAATATTATTGTATCTGTTTATTCAACGTAATGAATTATCAAAAATATAAATATATATTTTCTTATTAAATTTACGTAGTAAATAAAAAATAATGGCATTCCTATTTCCATCGGATAACTTTGCGTGTCTAGTAGCTTGCCGAAACTTTTCACACAATAATCATCATTTTTCGGGCATAATTTTAAAGTTTTGTATATGAAGGTCTACTGCAACCGCACATGAACAAAATATTGTGTCTTTAGAACTAACTATACACAGATAATAAACATGTGTACCGACGAAACTTTTCACACAATAATATGCTCTACTTATCACCGAGGTCCAACGACTCCAACCAAATAATAAATCTGCCAATGAAAAACGAGAGCCGGTGCGAACTTTTATTTCTTACATGCATACACAAGTTGTGGCTGCCTATGGGAGACATGCACTGACATAAAAGGGGCTGGGGGTGAGGGATCGTGCATGTTGCTACGGCCGTCGGCTCTTCAATTCATGGATATGCATGTCGATCTTATGCGCTGTGGTCCGTCAACTGTGCGTCTAACAGGTTTACAAAGAGGAGGACTGTCCTTCAGATCTGGATCACCCGGCCGGCAAGTTGGAAAGTTAAACCTTGAATTGAATTCATCTACCGAATACATCTAACCAGTGAAAAGAATGAGGACTGAAGTATCTCCAAAGTCTTATCCGTTGTCCTTGGCTTGAATGAGTCCATAGACATTAATTCTCAGTTTAGCTAGAAATATAAGCAGCTGCCGAAGAAATTAGGATATTGATTATAGGCCAGTTCCTAAATACAGGAAATATCTTTTTTTTATTATTATATTATAATACTTTTATGATAATTGTGACCAATTATATAACATTTATACCCAGCTTCCACCGACTCCCTATAAATAAATAAAATAAATAAATAAAGGTAGTTTTTTTTTTGGGGTAATGCATATTACTCTTTAGTCTTATTAATAATCAATCGCTTGTATTCGTTCGGACTTATTTCCCACAGAATGCATGCGATATCGTATCGATTTATTTTAAACCTAATATAGTCACTTTAATGATAAAAATTCCTTAATTATAAATATAAATAAATTGTGCCAAGTGTTTTTAGTATTAGCTAGTCTTTATAAGTTATTTTAGCAGCTACGGCATGTTATATATGTAAGACAATTTCGTACTGCTAAATGAGACGTTCCATGCTCTACAGCACATGCCAAGTCCACATACATTATTTAAAACTTATTATGCCTTAGAACTGTTTTGAAATAGTTATAGGATCGATTTATGGGTGTGATGGTGCATTATATATTTCTACTTTTAATGTATTCTTAATTAATTAGTATTCAAGATTTTCATTATGATTCATATTTCGATGAAGAATATCGTTCTTCATTTAATTAGATGAGGACAACTTACATCTAATGATTATAGGGCGGTCTAATACATATTGGAGGCCCTCGATTAAACTTAAAGATAGGCCCTAAATTTTTTTTTTAAATAAATTATATGTGTGAGATAATTATATTATAATGCTTTTATCAATAAAATAAAGTAATGCAAATTCTTAAAGCTCCACAAAAATTATTTGTAATGGCCGGACTCCTCTTGTGTTTTTCTTTTTGTGCATATTTTGAGTGATAGACATATGTATCTAGGTATATGTATACAGCTAGGACTATCACGGTTAAACTTATTCATTTATTGATTTCTTTCGTAAAATTAATATCGTATTTATTGTAAAAAAAGAAAACACTAACATGAAATAAATAACGACAAAAATATAGCTAGACACGATGAACATCGCATGCCCTAATTAAGTCTTCTAGAGTGATCGGTGCGCGTACGTAGCTTTAGTATGAAATTGCTAGCTACTGATGAAATTAATAATTATAACCAACCAAACACCACGCGTAAGCTGCTGATAAAATTCAAACGCCAAGGAAAATTGAAATGTACGGAATATAGAGAATAGAAGATTAGTGAAGTCTAATAAAGGGTGCTGGGCCCTTGCTGTGAAAGGAACAGGAAAGGCACCGCAGTCCCATTCTCATTCTGCCGTATTAATTATTATTTTAATTACACGGAGTAAAAGAAAAAAAGAATGTTAATCCTTAAATGTGCAAAAATGCCAGGCTCGATCTCGAACAAACATCCATGCCTCGCTCGTCAGTGGGAACTAATAGAATATATAGTAGACGCTAGGGTCTAGGGGTCCCGAGAAATTCAGGTGGGCTGTGCCCATGCTCCGCTTGCGCGGGCCTGATTAGTCTATAAACGCATTGTTAATTAATATTATTTATGTTATTTAGCAGTTTTTTCTTTCTCTTTTTTTTTTATTGAGAAAAATAAATCCATTTGGTTCTAAGGGAATTTCATAAAATAATTAAAAGATATACCAAATTTTTTTAATTTGGTATGAACTTCTTGTTTTTATTTATTTATTTATTTTTGTTGCTTCTTGATGGGTGACTGTTAATTTTACAAAAGTTAGTCAAACCAAAATCATTGGAAAGACTTTCTTAATAGAAAATGGGAACAAATATATATATATATATAATAATAATAATAATAATTGGTGGAAAGACGTACGGCTTTCCCTGTGACATGCACGTAACGTAATTGGGTCGTGGCCGACTTGGATAGCTGCCAAGTGTCCTCCTTGATCAAGCTGGACAGTTTAACCTGACCATTAATTGGTAGGCACGCCTGCACCTAGCTGTGTTATATAAATTCTATTTCGGAGGGATTGGTTTAAACTTTTACTAGGAACAATTTATGATCAACGGCAGAGTTGGTAATACTAATTGGTATGGCCCGTCCGTCTGGGCCTGGCATGATGTATACGGCACAGATAGCAGCCAGCGTAGGGCTACAAGTTGGAAGGATTTCTCGTTTATTCGGCCTCACCACCACCATTCACCAATGACTTTATGGACGGATGGACGGATGGAACGGAGGAGATGCCGTGCCGCCCCCACACGATGAGAAAGGGGTTAACACTTACAGTGTGGTAGCTGGAAATGTTTATTTCCATTCTCGTCATCTCATATTCCATATCAGATGCATTCATGGATAGGCACTCTTTTGTTCTCGTCTATGGGGACATTACGATCCGTACGAGATACTACCATCAATCCCAAGATTTTATTGTTTTTATAAAATATTCCTGTTAATATATTCATAAAATATTCTGTATGTATGTATGTATGTGTGATAAAGGTATAAATATATTATAATACGAAGATAAGGATAAGAGGGAAGATTCGAACCTAAAATTGTTGATATTCATAAACAAGACTAAGTTATTATGTTAATATGAATTAGTACATTTTTTTCTAACCAATGGATGAACATTTTAGATAATTAAATAATTTTTTTACCTTTAATAATGTTTAAAAGAGTGTCTAGGGTTAGAAAATATCTGAAAATTTTCTGACAGAATTTTTTTTATCCCTCCCTTTGTAAATTTAGAAAGATAAAGGCCTCAGAGCTGTTTGGGCAACTATACTATTTATATATTTTCTAACAATATAAACTTCAACTTATTTATTTTAGTTGAGATAAGCTATCTAATAATATTACTAACTTTTTCACTCAACTTATTATATAATAATTTGTGTCTACAGCATACTCTACTACACTGTTATTACTACTGCTGCTGTTGCTGCTATTGCTGTTATTATTTTAAATCAGGTCATATTTAGACCGATTGTTAATTTTTCAAACTATTAAATTGGGTGTTCCCGGATAATGCCCAGTTTCAAGTTTTTAACTCTACTGTCATTGGACTTGGCGCTGCTCTTTCTAATTTCGCCAAAATGAGCCGTGATTCGTTCATCTTTACCAAAGTAGATGCGTCGGTATGAGTTTTTCTCTGCCTCCATCGGATATCTTCGGTACGAGAATAGTCTAAACTGTGCTTTCTTGAAAATGCAGGAGCTACTACAAGTGCACAAATCCCAGGTGCGGGGCAAAAAAGCAGGTCGAAAGGTCGACCGAGGACCCCGACACATTGATGATCACATATGAAGGGTTACATCTTCATTTCGCTTATCCATATTTCCTCCTGAGCCAGCATCAACAGAAGAGTCGTGCAAGCAGCCCACCCCCTAAGAGACTCAAGAAAACCACCTCCTCAGAGACATCCCAAGAAGACAAACACACAGCTAACGAAGACGATGAAGCTGGCAAGACCCAGAGCGCGACCGATGATCAGACCACCCCAGAAAGCCATCAAAATGACGGTCCGGATCCGTTTAACCACGAGCCGCAAGGTGATGTGTTGATGGGCCGTAGAGTAGTAGGGCATACTCGAGTAGGATTTGGGCCGCAGGGATTACTTGAAGATTTAGTGCCTGTGATGATTAGAAACCCATCGGCGAGTGACTTTAACCTCTCACCCACTTCTTCAATTTCCTGCTCTCCTTACGCACCGCCTTCACCTTCTTCTTTGTCTTGGTCGCCCACTTACTCCCCATTGTTTTTTGACCTCGGTATAAATTAGCACCAGAGTCTTTAACTTCTCTTCTTCCCATTATTAAATAGTGTCTTCCCATAGCTTATTCTTAAGTATGATTATGGCGTAATAATGACAAAGACAAAACTGCTGCTCAACAATGTACATTACTATATCACCTAGTTTATTTCCATCTATTTTTCTTTCTTCCTTCCTTTATATATACGATAACAATCCGTCAGATTACAAGTCTCCGTTATTGTTGACCTTACCTATGAGAAGACAAAAAATCCTGACATATATACATTTTTAGTTGTCAATCTACTTATGTCGGTGAAAAAATCCTTAGATAAATCCAACATATATGCGGTGAACCATCCACATAAATATAGGATCATAGAAGTACTTTGCATATGATCCCCGTACTTATGTGAATATGAGGGTTTGCAAGGAACCAAACTCTCCTAAAAATTTCTACTCCTATGCTAGTATTAAATAAATTAGTTTATGTAATATTCCCTTAAATTTAAAAGGATAATTTAGCCAAACAAAATAGTCTCACCTTCTTAATATGTCTTGAATTGTTTGTTGAGTGTGTTAATCGTAATTGTAGCCTAGCATTCTACAAATGTTCATCCATATATATATATCCTTCAATAGGCAAGATTTTTCAAACTTCTATTCAGAGAATATTGAAATCAATAGAACATTAGAGCGTAGCTATTAATGGCATTTAGCTTTCATCCAAGTACGTTTCCAGCTTTGAGACATATATAACTCACAATTTTTTTTTCATGCTTTGTTATCATAGTGAGCAATACTACCTATACACTACAAATGGTTGTATAATACCGCATCATGCAACATGCTAACATCGGCAATTTTTTTTTCTAAAAAAGTTGAAATATATTTCATTAGGATTATCATATATACATATACACATCATACTGGTCCTAAAAATTTTGTCTACAAATAGACACCCATGTTGATATAATTTTGGCTTAAAAAATATTTTGCATATATCTTTCATCATTATTGTACTTATCTTTTACCACCCTAGTTCTACTAAATCTTTCACTACAAATTCTATATATATTTCAACATGTATCGAACCAACTTTCACTACTATTAAAGTAATCTTTCACTATGGAATTGATATTAATCTCACCATTATTTAACTTAAGACTGATCTTTTACCAATAATATATTGATATCTTTACTAGTGAATTGATATTTTACCTTAATTCTACTGAAAATTGATTTTCATCGCTAATGTAAAGATATTTCACCATTAATGTAGTGATTTTTCACTAGTGAATTGATCTTTCGACATTATGTTACTTAAAACTAATCATTCACAACTAATGTATTAATATTTTACCACTATTTTAGTGATTTTTCACCAACAAATTGAGTTTTTACTAAAATTGATCTTTCGCTTCTAATTTATCAATCTTCTACCACTAATGTATGGATTTGTTTACCACTAGTGCATTAATTTTTTTACCAATGAATTGAACTTTTATCATTATTCTACTTAAAATTGATCATTTACCACTAATGTATTGATATTTTACTACTAATGTATTAATTTTCAAGCAGAGAAATGATAGTTCACAATTATTCTATTTAAAAATAATCTTTCACCACTAATATACTAATTTTTCTCCAATGAATTGATATTTCACTATTATTCAACTTAAAATTAATATTTTGTCATTAATATGTTGATCTTTCACTAGCGAGATAACAACCAAATTAGTAATTAGAGCTTTAAAACCCATCTCTCAAGAAAGCAGCTAGAGTAGATGAATTGCATGATATAATTTGCCTAAATTACATATAACAAACAAACTAGATATGCGCATGTAATAATTAATTGATCAAATTGCACTGTTACAGTGATAATGTGGACTAATTCTATGTATAGAGTCAATACGTACATAACACCATTAAACAAATTCAAGTATTGCAATTGCAAGCTCAAGCAACGTGAATGAAGGATAATTAATGAATAAAGTCTAATCCCTCCATTGTCGATTAGATTGAGAAGATTCAATGGAGTCAAAATTAGATTCAAAAGGTTAAACATGCAACCCCACATTTACATTGATTTCAATGTTGATTGATTGAATTTGATTATAGAGAGAGGCAAGCATGAGGAGATGAAGAAGAAGAAGGCATTGATGGTGCGTATAACAATTTTTATGTTTACTTCCTCTTAAATTGTTGATGTGTCATATGTCGTACCGTCCAAGATAGTGAGATGAGTTACACGATATAATTTGTCTCACAGTGAGTAACGTTCAATTTAATATATTAATTATGTCTCCTAAGGGTGTTTGTTTTTAAAGCAAATGAATTACAAATCTAATATATTTTTTTTATTTGTTTGTGCTAATTAGACTACAATAACATATATTTTGATCATTGAATAACTTGATAATTATCTTATCATAGAGGCCATTGTTGTATTTTATAAGAAACTAGTGATTATTGTGCCAATCTTGGTGATAGATATCCTATTATAGAGTGACAATTATCAAATAAAAACTTGGAGATTATCCTCTTATAAAGTGGTATTTATGGTATTTATGTGCTTATGATGATGGTTAATTAATCATCTCGATGGTTATTGTATCGCTTAAAATATAAACAAGCATCACATAAAAAATACCAACTCAATAAAAAATAATCACCTACTTGTTGTAAATATTCTATTTATATACTGTGGATGTACAATTTATGAATGTATATTGTATCAAATCATAGATTTAATGCTCTTGTTAGTACCATAAGTTGTAGTAGCTTCTCTATTATGATTCCACCACCAACTTTACGTATCCTTTACCTCATTTCATATTCTCTAACTCTTTCTCATAATGGATGCAATAAGTGTGGGTATTATATATGAGATATTGTGAATTGCAAATGAAAGAAGGAATCCATACACATGAATAGGGATAAGAAGTCGCATTCTTTTTTCCTATCTATATTGTTATATCATCTCTCTCTGAGTTTATTAATATTACAACACGTTATCAGCACAATTATGTTCTAGATGATATATATATATATATATATATATATATATATATATATATATATATATATATATATATGCTTATGTGTTGATCTTATTCAGGATATTGGTAAATAACCATGGAGTTGATATCAAGTTTGATTGGTGCTTGATAAAAGGGAATATTTTATATTTATTAGTCATCATATTATATGAATATGATTATTATGTGTCATATAAGACTAATCTACCATTTTTATTTCTTATGTGAGATCTCAATTTTTGCAGGCATATGAAATGTCACATATATGACATATCTTGCAGTCAAGTAAATTTCAAGAACATCAATCTCTTGCTTAATTCAAATTGATTAAGAATTTTAAAGAGGATATAGTATGATCCTAAAATTGGCTCAAGATAAGGAATTTTTTTTATTTTCCCTTTACTTTATTCTTATGCTAATTGATATTTTTATTAGTTTTAATTGTATATATTGGTAATATGTAATTTACTTTGATTATATATGTGATGATCTCCCTTTTAATTATAAGATGGAGGATAAAAATAGAAGACGGTTGAAGGTTAAAAGTCTTCCATTCAATAAACTCAATTTACATTTAATATGACCAATTCAATTATCCAAAGTGATGGATTAGCAGCCACATCTTCCATCACTTGAAGATGATGAAAATCTATCTAAAGTGGTAATGTTAAAAAAATACTTAAATTTAAATATGATGGATTAATGGTCTCATCAACCATCAAGTGATGGATTGGTGGTCCCATCACCCATCACTACATACATATCTCAATATTTGAAGTTGATTGGAGAATATAATACAAATCTCCATTACTCTAAGTTAATGGAGGGCCACCAAAATGGATAATTTTTTTCCCACATACCTAAAGTATAAATGGGTGATTTCATAAGTGTTGGTAGAATCATGAAGCTCCCAACCAATTATATTATTTACAAATATGTACATGATGTACAAAAGGAAATAATACAATTGAGGTGAAAGCCAAAAGTTTCACCTAATGATTAAATGGTCCTGAAGACCTTATGCACAATTCAATCCTAAAGATTGAATGATTAAAAGGTGATTAATACCTTATGTACAATTTGATCAAGGAGATCAAATAGTTGAAAGTCTTTTAAGACTTATGTAATACTGGTAAAGAAGATCGGATAGTATTAAATATCTAAAGTGCTTTTTGATCCAAAAGATTAAACTATTTAGTGGTCTATAGACTCCCACACTATTTTAATTTTTTCATTTTCTAGTTATGCAATTTTAATTCTTGCAATTTAGTTTCTGTAATTTTAAGTTTTGCAATATTTAAAGCATTTATTCGAATCACGAAGTAGTGATGATGGCTTTGTGCATAATTTGTCTGCCACTTATTTATGAGACTATACACCTACTTTGCAATTGGTAGTGGTCAAAACCTACAATAGTCAAGTCTCCTCTACCACCGCAGTAGTTGGAGTATTTACAATAGTATCCCTATTATATTATAATTTTAGTTATTAGTATAGTGGATGAAACATGAAGTTTTTCATTTGATATAAGTAATTTAATGGTAGAGGCTAAATGATTCCCTTGTCATAGGCTTGAATACGATCTAGAAGATCAATTTATTAGATTGAATAGCCATTGTACATTCTATTTTAAGGATGAAGTATTTTATGAGCTTATAATTGTCAAGAATGTACATGTGTATGTGGTACGATAAATTTATTAAAGGGTTTCTTGATTTAACAATTGGATAACAAAATTGTGTATGATATTGTACCTAAGTTCCTAAACAACTTATTATAGTATATGAGTATTTGATGGTATTATTGCCATCAAGATAGGCTAGAAGTAAGTATAAGATAAATACACAATATATGCATTTGGTATATGTGAAAAATCAAAAGGTATCACTAACCATAAGTTAGTAGACCATAAAATATTATCTTTGTGGCATGAGAAATGAGATCACATAAGTGAACCAATGATAGGAAAGATCATTGAAGATTGCACGAGAACCCACATAGAATTCTAAATATTCATTTTTTAATTTGTGATCTTATATAAACAGCATATTATTGTTAGCAAATTTATAGTCGTGATAATGTAAGAAAATGCAAAATCTCCTATGTACTTGATAGAATTCAAGTTGATACATGTGGATCATTTTAAATTTACCATGGTCTATAATAATACATCAATGTAAGATCACATATTATATTTTGCATAAAATATTATTGCATTGGCACAAAAGTGAATAACCATTCACTTATGATAAAATTGCAATCAATGCTTCAAGACGGAAGCAAAATGACTTGGTAGAGTCATTAATTATGCATTTGATTCGTAAAACCTTGTTAGTGAGGTTTATAAGTGGCATGCCAATATACATGCAATGATTTTTGGTATGTACCAATCGCATATCACATTAACTCTTAAGCTAAGTTAATTAAGATTATTGGATGAGTCTTATGTGTGCTTATAATCACCCATGAATATAAAATTAGGCCACAAAAAGGCTATAAATGTTTTTTTTCCTCAGCCTTAGGGGAAGAGAAGAGGAGATTGAGATTGTAAAGCAAGTAAGCACTTAGAAGATGTCTTCCATAAGATATGGACCCAAAGAAAAATTAAAGTGCACTTGATTAGGCTTATGCTTGCTAGATGTAGCCTAACTACAATTTGCGTTATTTATGGCTAAGAAATTATGAAAAAAAATATGTGTTTTGACTAAAGTTTCAACTCACATAGAAGTCTTTGTGATTACTTCAAATAAGTTAATAACAAGTATGGCACAAATACGCTAGAAGTGTATGATAAAGGTCCAAAGAGTTAAACCCTCAAAAGAGGAGTTATAATCCTTTAAAAGGATAGAAAACTTACCATAATGAGTTGACATGTCCATATGGATATAATCTAATAATAGATTCTGCTTGTAAAAGAAATATCCATTAATTATCCTTACACCTGTGTAAGGTGGTATGAGGTAGACATTAGTGATGTCTTTACCTAAATAGTTGCAACTGATTATGGAAAAAAGTGATAATTATTCTCGATTCATTATGGAATGTCATTGGATAAATTATTATCAAATTGGAATAGTCAAATGTATTCGCTTAATGAGCATGATTTGTATGGATAAGAAGTCCAACATTTGAAGGTGTCAAACCAATTGGCTATAAGTGGGTGTTTTTAAATAAATGATGTAAAAGTTAAGTGGTCGTTTGGTATTACTTATTATTAATAATTACTTTTAGATAAAAACTACTTTTATAAATCTACTTTTAAAAAAGTACTTTTATAAGTAAAATGTATGTTTGTTTTAACTTTTATTAAATAAGTAATTAATGCTAAAAACTACTTATTGTGCCTTATTAGTGTTTGGTTTTCATTTTCCTACAAAATTACTTTTTCTTTTCCATCTTTAGTTTTTATCTTCCTATATATATCTTTTAGTAATAATTACTATATAAATTATGTAATATTAAATATTAAAAAGCATATGAAACATTAACAAGTATAAAAAAATATAAAGATATTATAAAGTACGAAAAATTATAAAATAAAAATTATAAACTTATTAAAAAAAATTATGAACAACCACTAAAAAAACTTTATAAAATTCACAAACATCTAAATGGGCAATTGGCTTGTTGTGAAAGTGTTTATAACTTGAATTTTGCTTAAAAAAAATAAATAAATTATTACATGCTATATATAAAATAATAATAATAATAATAATAATAATAAGTTAAAAAATATAAAATTATAATTTACCTGAATAAATATTCTGGTTCATGTTATTCTGAATTTTCATTGTTGTTTACCTTGAATTGTATTCATTTTCTGCCCAATATTTAAGGCGATTTCATTTGTTTTTTCTGGTAACCTGCTCTGTTTTCTCTCCCTCCCTCCCTCTCTCTCTCTCTGTCTGTTTTCGTCTCACTGTCACTTCCAATAGCTCTTTCAAAGTCCAAAAAACATCTCGTTTGAACATATTTGATTTCCTTCCTCTGCGAAACAGTAATTCCACCATTTGTTTGCTCGTCCGCTTTCGTGTTCGTGTGGGATAAGGAGGAGGGATTAATTGCTATCTGTATTATTAAGGCATGGGGCCTTCTAATCTTCCCTGACAGAAGCAATTAATTCTCTATATTAATCGATTTCCTCCTCTTCGTGTGTCACGATTACTGTTGCTGTTGATGCTGCTCCGATTAACTAACTACCGTAAGCCGAATAGTTTCAGAGCTCTTGATTGGTAGAGCCACCTGTAAATCAATAATAATGTCCGTAAAGGCCAGCAGAGGAGGAGAACAGCAGTCTTCTTCACAACAATCACCGTCGTCCTCGCCATCAAGAAGTGTTGTTACCCAGAAATGGAAGTTTTTCCTCTGTGCCGCCTCCTTTTGCGTTGAGACGTTCTTCACCTATTCGTCATGAACGACTTTTTTTTAAAGGAAATATCGTGCCGCATGGGAGCATAAGTAATTTAGAAAAGTAGGTAAAAATTACTTATAAATTATTACTTTTACAAAGTAGTTTTTATAAATCACTTTTCTATAATTACTTTTAAAAAGGAAAACCAAACACTTATAAAAATCTATAATTACTTTTTATAATTAATTATCTAAAAAACTACTTTTCTTAAGTAAAACCAAACAGGCTCTAATTTGGTGACACATATCTTTGTACAAAAGCCAGGATTTTTATCCCTAATAAAGTTTTTTTGGGGTGAAGTTTTCAAATGTAAATACTATTAAAGTGTGCTTGTACATGTAAACATAACCATATGTAATATGACATACAAAGGAGACATACTAAGTTGAAGGAATAAAACTGTACTCTTTTCCTTAGCCGTGGTTTTATCCCACCTAGTTTTCCTATCAAGGTTTTTAATGAGACAGTATTTTAGAGATATACTCTTAAGGGGAAGTATTGTAAATATCAGCAGATGTACATCCAAGAGGGAGCGTTTTAAGTATTCTATTTATATATTATGTATGTAAAATTTTATGAATGTATATTGTATTAAATCATAGGTTTAATACTCTCATTAGTACCATAAGTTGTAGTAGCTTCTCCATTATGATCCCACCCCCAACTCTACGTATCATCCACCTTCTTTCATAATCTCTAACTCTTTTTTATGATGGATGTAATAAGTGTGGGTATTATATATATGGGATATTGTGAATTATAAATGAAAGAAGGAATCCATATATATGAATGGGAATAAGAAGTCACATTCTCTCTTCCTATCTATATTGTTATATTATCTCTCTTTGAGTTTATCAATATTACAATACTACTGAAATTAAAATAATCACTAACCCAAAGGAGAAATATCACCGCTTTAAAATATAAATAATTGCTACGAGAAAATTAGATAATAAACGTATAAAAAGAAAAGGGAAAAAAGAAAAACTATAATAATTATGAATTTAATTATACTAATTATTATAAATATTATAAATAGAATTGTTTTAATTGATTATAAATTTATAATTATGATTTTGATTATAGTTATAATTGTATTTTTTGAGCCAATATAACTATAATCATATTAATTGATTATGCACGATAATTATCCTATCACAAAGTAGTAATTATTTTGCTTATTATTGCATCACATAATAATGGTGATTATTGTGTTTAACTTGGAAATTATCCTATTATAGAGTGTTGATTATCATATTACAAATTAGTAATTATTCTACCAAAAAGTAATGATAACGTACTTATGATGACATTTTATTACCAGCTTGGTAATTATTGTAACATATAGTAAAGTGGTAATTATTTTACTAGAGAGGTGTGATTATTATGTGATAATTGTGTGATTATCCTATCTTAAATTGGTAATCATGTACTCTTTGTTGAGTTGGTGATTATCATGTCAAATGGAAGTGATTATATACTACTCTATGTTGCATTCTTCTCAACAACTCTATAATGCAATGTTACGAATAAATTTTTCATTTAAGAATACTCAGTGCTTCATTGCCTTTTTTTTCTTAAACTCTAAACTTATGTTGTGAAGATTTTTTTTTTTTTTGCAAAAACATAACTATTTAATGTATCATAGTGCATCATATTATTTGCCCATTGAATTTGGCTAAATAAACTTTTAGCATGAAAATGTTCCACCATTGAGGGAGGAAATACACCAATCAATGGTCATGATACCCCTAAATGACTTATGCTATACATTTACACAAAATACTTATATTTTTTCAAAATTTGTAGAGTCATCATTATTTTTTGTTATGATATGTGAATTTATTATGGTATTGTAGGATTTTGTGATTATCGTGAATCAATTTATTATATAATGCTCAATTTATATACTAGAAGATTAAATAAGTTATTTAGCATCAATACAGTTTTATCCTAATATTAGACTTAATAGATCTAATAGCGCTGCATAAGAACTTGTAGTACAATGTTGTAATGATGAAATGAATTGATCATAAATTCTATCCTTATCTTTTATAACACTCCACCTTAGTTTTTCATTTTTATGTATTAGAGTATTTATTGTTCCATTAACATCCTTTTATTTTTGCTGGGATGAAATAAACAACATCTTCTTCTTCACGTGCATTGTGGTATTGCCTCATTAAAAACCTTACCAGAAAAAAATCTAGTGGGATAAAAACATGATCAAAGGAAAAAGAGCTCAGTGCATATGTTGCTCCCCTTCAGTTTAACAAATTTATCATATAAGTACTGAATTATATTAGTGCATTCTACCACATTTAATTTTATCAAGTATTAATAAATTCATGTTAATAATAAAATACTTTATGCATTATAATATTCATATAATTTTCATGTCCTCTGGCTATTAAATTTAATCCATTACTTTAAGTTGACCTAATAGCCTAATTGAATTTTTGTGTACGTTTAGATGATTGGTTGGTAGTTTAGTTATGTTTAACTAGTTTTGTTGTCTATGCATGCACATGCCTTTACTAGCAAAGTAAGATAATAAATTATCTTTTCTAGGAAAATAAAAACTTATTTTTCTTAGTTTTTCAGGGGAAACATTTTACTTGTACATACTTCATTTTTATATATACTATCATATGATTATGACATATGAAAAGTCATACTTGACAAAGTAAGATGATTGTATTGTAAGCTTTTGATTTTATTTAGTAGTATTATTCATATGGATCATTTATTTTTTTTTCCTTTTGACAATAAACTACTTTCGTCGAAGAAGAAAGAAAGTTTTTTTTTTGGTGGGAAATTTTTTTGGCATGAAGTTAATACTCTTATATTTTAAGTCATGAAAGATATTAGCAATCTAAGATAATGTTGATCGATAAACTAAGGCGTTTATGTTTTAATTCCCCCCCTTCTTCTTCACATTAGCGTTCACATGAATTTGTTAAAAGTTTTTCTCAAACAATGAATTACTTTTTCTATAAAAAAGGATATTTTTTAAGTAGAAGAAAATTTATATTACCTACTCCGTTTTTATATATAGTAAGTATATGGTATATGTTTGAAACACTCGATATAACTCCCTATTATCTTTGTCAATAGCTTCTCTAAAAAACTTCTCTCAAGTTTTGGATGGAGAATATTGTTTCATATACTCTTATTTCATATATATTAAGAAAAGATTTTTTGAATTGTCTAAAGAAAAAAAATTAAATGGAAATGGATTATTGATACGCGAATCCATGTAGAGTACTAAAAAAGCATAAATTTTAGATGTAACTTCAAATATTTTCAATAGTAATTGGCATGCCATTTTAGATAACTTATTATTTTTTATTCGGTCTTTTATTTTACCATTTTTAATTTATTCAAAATCCAAATATAAAATATGTAATATGTAATATATATATATATATATATATAAGTATTTTACCATTTTCAATATAACATTGATGTTGGTTTTGATAATTATAAAATTAAAGTATTATAATAAAGTACACATATTCTATCTCCCTCCAATGTCTTTGTTGTTTGTAGATCAATTGTGGCACAATGTCACTACAATTACCATTGATTCACCATTTTTAAGAACTCTGTGAACGAGAGAGTGAGAAGAAGACATGACTATCATAGAGGCACAACAAGTACACAGGAATAGAAGGTGGAGATTACTAGACTGTTGAATTACTGGATTGATATTGGGATTAAAAATCATTGGAACTTGACTCTTAAGAGTAAGTATGAAATGATGATGGAAGGTAACAAATCTATTGTTAGTGAACGTGATGGTTTTAGACCAAAGAAGAGAGACAAGTACAATGTTGAGATGGGAAGTAAGGAAGGAGAAACTATTTAAGTTCTAGAAGACTGGAAGTTCATGCAAATTTGATGCCAGTGATTTAGGAATGGTTACATCACTGATGGTGATGCCATTTATTGCTTTACCATATCCTCTTCCGCCACCATTACTAGGATAAATTTTGTGTCTCGTTGCTAAAACTGGTGGGTATGCAATATCTACTCATCTACCTCTATTTAAACTCCAATATAAGAATCTTCATACACACATGACATAATCACATTATTAACTTCCATCAAAAAGTAAAAGTATACTTTTAGGTTTAACAAGCAATTAGTATAGGTTTAGAAAAATTAATATTCTGAATACTATATACGGATCTAATAACTTTTTCATGATTATCAAAACTTATATACATCTTCATATACCTTCTACATATGTGTTCACCAAATATTTCATATATGCTTGTCAAGATTCTACCATATTCATTAAAATTAATATAAGTGTTTATAATCATTTTTAATATATGTGTTTACTAAAACCAACATAGGTTCATAAACTTAAACTTTAACTTAAAAGTTGATTGGCATATATGAAATAGGGTGTTGAACACAAACTAAGTATGTGTCAAACTGATAAATTGGTAAAATGACTAATATTGGGATGGCTTTTACTCTTGATATATGCATGTTTCCATGGAAACTCTATTCATATTGTTTAATTGTTCGTTAGATTCATGGATATTGCACCCCTTAGCATTTTATTTTGAAGATGAAATCAATGGATGCAAAATAAGGCTAAGACAAGACAATACAAATGCTTCGAGCATGCATCATAAAGAATCTAGAATGTATATGACCTTCTTAATTTTGGAGATAATTAAATTTCCTTTGATGCAATCTCAATTTGTAAAAGTGTAAAGAATAAGAGTTATAGATCTCTAACACATCCAATATCACCTTATTTTGGCTCTAGATAAAGAAGTTATGAACATTTTTTTTTCAAAAGTTGTCCAGATATTCAAGAAGAAGAATCTTGCACGGCTTGGTTGTCCAGCACCCGTCAACATATATGCGAGCAACGAATTTGCACAGTTCGGTCGCATTTTAAACACACAATTGTCACCCTTCTTTGAAGATATTAGCCTTTGACATGATAGAATGATTTATCATCTCTTTTTTTCCCTCTAGATCAAAACTTTACCTTTGTAACTTTAATTCCTTCATTCTAATATTAATTTTAGATCTTGTACACACTCTTGACATTAGATTCCAATGTTTATCTACGATGTCATTTGTCTATCCATTTTTGTTATTTATTATGTCTAATGTTATTTATGTTCCAGTATCTTATTTTTTAACTTTTACATAAATTATGAATGAGTAGATTTCTTTTCTAGGATTGAATATAGCCTAAATTATTAATTAATGATAAATTAGTTTAATTTTTGTTTTGAATGATTGAATTTTTGAATTCAATTGTTAGTTATTCATTTATGATTGACTAGATAGCCATATTTGGTGAAAATTCAATAATTAACAAGTCCTTATGGAGACAAACTTGATGTACTATAACGATAGTTGTGCGCTTATGGTTTGGCCCATCACAAACATATATTAAAAGTTGATGAATATATATGAAAAATGTGGAACTAGTATGTGTTGAGCCATAGTTATTAAAATTCAAATTCAATCCTATGATTCCACGATCCTGCAACCTAAAAATTACAAAATGATCCATGAACTTAGGTAGAATATTAAAAGAGTTGAATAGTTGTAGAATCTTATGATCTTATAGTAGAATATTACAATCCTACATAATAATTATAATTTTATTGATTGATTTCCAAATATATTTCCCATTTTATTCCGACTATGCATCTTCCTTAATCTTTTGATTTTTTTAACCCAATATTTTTTTCCACGTGTCTTGAAAATTAGCTGACACAAATAAATTATCACTAAAATAATAAAGTTGAATGAAAAATGATGATAAAGGAATGTAATCTTTATTTAAATAGTAAAATAAAAATATTATTTACAACATTATTAATTATTAAGTTCTATTCAATTTAAAATTAGTGTTTTTTTATGGTTAGGCTAGCTTCATTATGCAAACAAGCTTTAGTTTATGGTATACACATGTTTCATTTATATAGTAACTTAACGTGTGTGCTTATCGCCAAAACTACTTTTTAATTTTATTTTTATCTTGATTCATCAAAATTTTAAAAGCCATCATAGAACTTTTTTGGATCTCATTTTCTTAAAAGATAGAAAATGTTGTTCTCTCATTATTGCCTTCATTATCATCTGTGTTCTTCATTCTTTGTGCATTTTTCTTAAAGCTAACAAATATTATATATTTTTAACACATAATCACTTAAATATGAGATGGGGAAATAACCTAAATTTACTAATAGCCTCTTTCAAGGTCCAAAATTCTTACCTAATCCAATTTAATAACTTATTTTCATGGTATTAAATCGAATTAAATCCATTACATTTTGTGTTACATCAATAAAACTTCCAAAATACCCTAGCTTACTTTCGTGGTTCAATTCTCCCATTCAATTGTTATTTTTTAAGTTATTAATCTTTACCTTTCAGTCATTCGATTAAATACCTATGTTTAATTAATTTAGTGATCAAGAAACTCAACCAAAACTACATAACTAATAATTGAATCTATGAATTCAAGCAATTGAAATAGAAATTTAATTAATTTATAATTACTTAAAAATTTAGACTAGATCTAATCCTATAAAAGAAATCTACTCACTCACAATTCTAGTCAAATACAAAAAATAAAATGCAGAAATATAAATAACATTAAGCATAATGAATAATACGAGAATAAGAAGAAATATGGAATCATAGAGAAATGATGGAATCTAATGTTGTGTACAAAGAAAATTCTAAAACTAGAATTGAATCTAAGAGTTAATGAGGAAAATCTTTGTTGCAGAATTAGCATTGATTTAGAGAGATCCACACCAAATCGAGATTAACAAGATTATGCACAATTAAGAACTCACTCACAACATAGAAAAATTTAGGAAAAAGCAGAGATATTTATTCTTTCTCTTGTGTAATTATAGGATGATAATCAATCAATCAATCAGTTACACAAATCTACAATTTTCTTCGAATGGATAATTCTATAGAGAAGAAGAAGAAGAAGAAGAAGTTGAGACACACAAATATTGACATCTAAGGTTTCAACATGTCTCATTTTATAGAAGAAAAAAACCATACGAAGTAAAACAACATGTTTTAGAAATAAGGAAAAACACAGTCCGTATTTAGGAAACACGGGACCTCCATGTTTATTTCCTTAATTTCTACTTTTCTCAAAACACATCAAAAGTTTATCTCAGAAACACAGTTTGTATTTATTAACTTGGTATCCTTGTGTTTCTCACATAAAACACCATACTACACTAAACTTCTCCAATACCTGCATAAATCCACACAATATTATGTTATGCTCAAATACCCGGTCAAAACTCACAATCTTCAATTACAACCATGGAGATTTTTTTTAGAGAAAAGAGAGAAAAGAAAATTAAAATAATTCTCCACCAATCGTCCCTCCAATTCTCTCTCTCTCTCTCTTCCATGAAAATAAACACTCATGAATGAATGGGTCATGCGTATTATCGTAGGTGTAACCTCCACATGTTTGTGATTATTTTGCATGGCTAGACTTTACGATGTCTTTTCTCTCATCATGGTTGAGTGCACAACTGTGATGACCACACACAATCACGCCATGCTTCTTCATTCCTCTCAAATTGCTCCACACGATTGTGTTGATTGTGCACATCCAGGTCGCGCGTCCTCATTCCTCTAAACCTTGCTCCGCACAGTTATGCTGACCGTGCACAACTAGTCCATGCATCCTCATTTACATATAAAATATATGCACGGTTGTGCATGGGTTAACATGGTTGTGTTGCACCTATGTATAAGTGTGATTTAGCTAAATAAACAATTATTTTTGCCCTCTTTTCAACTCCTTAGCTTTTTCTCTTCTTCTTTCTTACACACGAGCATGGCGTTTCTTCCTTTAAAGCATTCCATAAAGAATCCTTTCTCTAATTTTGTGGTTTTGAATACTTTTGTGTAAATCTTGCAAAATAAATACCAAAAGAGGAGTAGCCCGAACAAGAGTCAAAGACAACTCAAATTTCCTTAAAAATATATGAGACATGTTCATAAAATGAAGGCAAAGTAAGGTGGAAAAGTGAAAAATGATGAGTTTATCACAAGTCCCATATTTGGTGTTGATTTGTTCAATTAAAAACTCTACCCTGATCGTTCTTCACCTCTTTGCCATTCCTCGCAAGCACGAAATGTGTATGTATATATATATACATAGACCCCTAGACCCAGCCACACTAAATGCCCAACCACCTCCATTTTTATCAACAGATAAAGACTACCGAGAAGCCCTTCCTCTTTCTCGTCGTTCCTCATCATTTAACATCACCATAACATCCCAGAAAAGCCACCTCCCACCTTTCCTTCTTCCCTTTCACCATACCTCATTGTCATTCCTCCCCCTTTAGCATCACCACCCATCACCAAAACCTCCCCCTCACCTTTAGCCATTCCCATCGTTCCTCATCCATTTGCTCTTGCCTCCATCACCAAAACCTTACCCTCACCTTCACCCATTTTCACCATTCCTCACCCATCCCCTTAGGCCCCACTTGTTGTTCCTTTATCCCTATCAATGGAATATAGTTCCATTTCTACCCCTTGTTGTAGCATTAGTTTTTGTTCCTCCCTCCTTTATGGTGCAACGATATACCGTACCATCTTCGACCCTTGTGATTCAGCTTTTGCTCCTTCTTTCACTCTCCTTTACCTTATCCTTTAATTTTTTATACACCTAAGTTATACTTATGTTTTATAATTTTTTCTTAGTGATTTTATGGAGGTATTAGAGGAGGCGGGATATGTTATACATGCTTAGAAACCGATGTCCTTTTTGGTAAGGATACAAGTCGTAGTTAGGTTTTTTTTTGTGCTAAATTCTATGTATGATTTTTGTATCATCATGTTGTTATGATTATGTTTTTAATTTCATTTTGATAATATTATGATGCATTAATGTGGTACTATATGATGGAAAGTAAGTAAGAATGAGGAAGCATGCACTTATACGTTATTATTGCAATAATCCTTATTTTATAAGCTCTAATTGAATTAGCATGATATATAGTATGGTAATGTGGGTTGAATAAGTATGTTAAGTTTTAAATAATTATATCTAATATGTATGGAGATGTAATAAATATTGGAAAATAATGATATAAGACATATAAGGTTTTAGTGAAATAAGGGTGTTTGGTTATTCTTAAGGGTATTTTGGTCAATATGGGTTGATTATGGAATTTTTTTGTGTTTAAAATTTTTAAATGGTTTAAAATATGCTAAAAATATTACATGGAATTTTTAGAGTAATTATAAATGGACTAAGTCCAAATAAAATGAGAAAATAGCTTAAATTAAAAATAATAACCCTGTAGGTGGAGTTATTATTGTATGTGTGAGATGTTGGAGTTAACCCATAATATTTGGATATGTTTAGAATATTTTCATTTTAGGAATTTATATTGAATTTAGTATTCATATGAGTCTTATGAGAAAAGTTATGTCCAACTTGTGAAATTAGGATTTTTTAAGGATTATAAATAGTGACTTTATAGATAGGGTCGTTATCGCATGTGTAATACATTAAAGTCATACCATGATTTTAGGATATATTTATAATAATAATAATATTTGAGGAAGATATGATAAAATTTATGGATAAATGACAAATATGGAAGAAGTTATGCTTATAATGTGAAATTAGGGTTTCTTAGGAAAATTATGGACATATCCCTTAAGGACTTCCTTGATAACTATATGGTTGTACTTTGCACGTTTCAATTATGTGTTGTACATACATACATGATTCCCTCATGATGATATTGTAACACCCCCAAATTTACTACTGAAAAATTTCGTTTAAATCAAAAGTTTTAGCGGAAGCAAGAGAATTAAAAACCGTAAACTCGGGGGTATTACCGCCACACTTAGTACCAGATCGATCCATAGCTACCGACCCGATACTAAGTGCTAAGGCTAGAAAGAATAAAACCAGAACAAATCATTCATAAAACACGGGTTCTACAAAATCAGAGTGCGAAGGTAAAAAGTTACATTCCGAAATACAATTTAAAAGGTCTATATATCAGGATACTTAAAATAACGGAATGACAAGTATGATAAAACCCTTGAAGATTTAAGTACAACACTTGTGACTTTCAAGACGAATGCGATTACACAAAACAAATTCCGAAGGTAAATGTCCGGTCCACTTACTCCCTCAAGTCAACCTTCCACCCCAATAGCAACCGATCAAAACCTGCATCAAAGGTCTGCTCCCCACCATTGGTGGATCATCACAGGACCCATTCAACCAGTGTAGTATCAGTACGGGTCCAGTACTGAGTAAGGGCGTAGGTGCCAAGGCCCACACACAAAGATACATAACATAGCAGACATAGCATAGATACATAGATCGAATGCAATAACACATATAAACCACACAGGTTACAGACCAAACGTCACTTTTCTTTTATCAGGTCTCTGAATATAAACGATCATCATCTTGTCCAGACCCTGTGAGTGCGGGAACCCCACTATTATAGCCGGTGGAACGGTCGCGAGGGCCATGCCCTGCCACTATTATAGCCGGTGGAACGGTCGCGAGGGTAAGATACCCTGCCACTATTATAGCCGGTGGACCGGTCTGGCTCCGACTCACAAGGTATTCCACTGTAACCATTTATATCTTTCCCATGGCTTATCACCTTTACGTTTAGTTTGTTGAGCACGAATCCCCCACTATTATAGCCGGTGGAACGGTCGCGAGGGCCATGCCCTGCCACTATTATAGCCGGTGGAACGGTCGCGAGGGTAAAATACCCTGCCACTATTATAGCCGGTGGACCGGTCTGGGTTCAGCTCAACATCTTTCTCTGTAAGTCGTTAGTGTCTTAAAGTATCTTATTCGAGGGCATATCTTTGTCATGCATGGCCAGAGTTCTCAACACATCACATCAAAACTGACGACATAATCGTACTATCACATGTTAATAAAACATAAGTACACGTCTTGTTTCCAAGCCACATTACCCACGAAACAAGTAAGATAACGGCATTTAGAATACAACACAGCATTCATATAAGGCATCCACAGCACATAGGACACAGGTCACACATCCAATCTTATCTATATCCTCACTCGGTTTAGGTCACCGAGCTGTCTCCTACGCTTATATTAAGCTACTAACACCCTGTGTATTTAACATACTTCTCGCATCGAAAACCCAAATCATGACCCTCAACTCAACTCCCCCACATACTTCACTCTTCCCCATAAATTCTTATTATTTCCCCTTTTTTTTTTCCACCTCCTCAAATTAGGGTTTCCATCCCAAACCCTAGTCGGTCCCTATGTACCCTTATTTTATCCCACGTACTATTTTTCACCTCGAGCCTCCAATACTCCCAAACAACTTTCCGTTATCTTCCCCACGGCCCAAAAGTAACTTTCCATACGTAAGGTTTGCCCCCATGCGGACCTTAACCACCCCATGCAAACCCTAACACTTCCACCATGCCAACTCTATCATTCCCATGCAAACCCTAGTGTTCCCCAAGTAACTTTACTTTCTTCTACTCTCCTATTTATTTAATCCCCCCTTTTCCCATTCATTCATTAATCATAACCTGCCTAGGTCATTCTTACCTGCATTAGCCAACATACTTCCCTTTGGTTTTCCTATTTGCTTATTTTTCTCTTTCAAAGCCCCCACTCCACGACTCCTCATCAAAACATTCTAACGTGCATGTCACATCACACCATATCATCCTTGTATCATGCCATACTAGTACATATAAGCCAGAGTACGGAAACGTACCTCGGTTCCATGTTGCGCTACACGGTAGAACAGGTAACATGCACGTAATATAGCATATAAAACACACGAGGCATCCAAGACAAATAAAACATGTAATACACACAAGCGGCCTTAGTTACGTCCTTACCTAAATCGGCGCCGGGCTTGGAGCACGCTCCTATACCTCCGGTGGTTTGACCCGGTTTACCTATAAGAGGGAATACTTAGGGTTAATCTCCCTCTACCAGAATTATCAAAATTCCCATCTTACCCCTATTATGGCCTAATACCAAGGCTAATATTAATGATGGGGTTTATAAATAAAGGGGGTAGGTTATTACTACTCTTACGATAGCTTAAACGGATTATCACTAATTAAAGTAGGTTTTAGCAAAACTCAGCGTATTAGGGTGAGGGTTTCGATATTATTAATAATATTTGCTAATGATACTAACAATAGTAAGAAGACTACTAATAATAATAATATTCATAATAAGAATAATAAAGGCTATAATGATAATGACGATGATAATAATAATTGAAATCACACTGGCATTAGTGATAGTAATATTATCGATAATAATAAAATACTAACATAACCATAACCATTTAGATGACAATATCGATAATGATGATGATGATATTAATAATAATAATAATAATAATAATAATAATATTAATATTAATAAATACTATAATAATATTAATAACAACAACGATAATAATAATAATAATAATAATAATAATAATAATAATAATAATAATAATAATAATAATAATAATAATAATAATAATAATAATAATAATAATAATAGTAATAACACAAAGGATGGTAAGAGTACTAGAAATAATATTAATAGGGATAATAGCGATAATAATATTAGTGAGAAAAGTAAACATAATAACACTAGTATTAATCATAGTAAAAATAGTAGTGATGATAGCAATAATGATAGTAACAATAATAACAATAATGAAAATAACAATAATAAGAATAACAATAATAATAATCACAATAATAGTAATAATACAATAGTTGTGGCAATACTAAGCATAACGAAAATACTAAGGTAGTAATATTAAACTATAACGTTAAGGATAATAACGATGGTAATAATCAATAAAATAATAAATGCGTTAAGTACAACAACAACAACAAGATAATAACAAGGATAATAATAATAATATAATAATAAGGATAGTAACGATAATAATAATAATTATAATAATAATAATAATAATAATAATAATAATAGTAATAATAATAATACTAACAACTATAATAGTAATGTGGATAATAATAAAAATAGTAAGGATAATAATAATAATGACAATAATAGTACTAATGATAGTAATACTGATAATAATAACAATAACAACACTAATAGTAAAATAATAACAATAATAATAATAATGGTAATAATAGTGATAATAATAATACTAATAGTAACAATAATAATAACAGTACTAATAATAATAATAATAACAATAATGATAATAATAATAATAATAATAATAGTAATAATAATAATAACATAGCCATAAGAATAGTAACAGTAACGATAATGATAATAATAATAAAAACAATAATAATAGTAGTAATAATGATAGTAATGCTCATAATAATATAAATAATAATAATAACACTAATAATAATAATAGTAATAATAATCATAATAATAATAATAATAATAATAATAATAATAAGGGTGGTAGTATTAGTAATAATAATAATAATAATAATATGTTAATATTAATCATAATAATACTAATAATAGTAGTTAATAATATTAAACCACTAATCACTTTTATTTATTTATTTATTTATTCATTATTATTATTTACTTATGTTATTTATTTATTTATTTATTTATTATTATTTTTTTAAGACTTAGGGTTCAGGGTGTTGGCAACCTGACAGAGGTGGTGGCGGCGGCGGCGGCGTGGCGGCAGCAGCGGCGGCGGCGGCGGTGGAGGAAGGGAGAGAGGGGAAAATGGAGGTGGAGGCTAGGGAAGGGGAAGCTAGGGGAAATGGGAGGTAAAGGGTGGTAGAGTAGGAACCGCTGGTTGTTTTGGGGGGTAGTGGCGGTGCTGTGGGCGGCGGCACAGCCGGTGGCGGCGGCACGAAGGTGGCACAGGGCTGGAAGGGGGTCGATTCGGGAAGAGGTTTTCGCACGGCCAGGGCGGCACGTGCGGCGCGAGGCAGGGTGGCTAAGGTGGTTGGTTGCGTAGAGGGCGGTGCAGGGAGGATTGTGGTGGCGAGGGCAGGCGGCAACGGTGGCCGAGGGCGGAGGAAACGGCGGCTGAAAGTGGGGCGGCGTGACGGTTTGGATTTCTGGGTTCCAAAAATCGAACCCGATTCAGGCCATTTCCGGGGCTATTTATAGAGGATTTGGAACGGGAAAACGACAAGGAGGCGAGGGAGAGTCAGAGGGTAGGTGGAGGCGTGTCCGGCGAGGCTGACCGGTGCAGGTCTGCAGATGCAGACTGAGACTCGCCGGGGAGAGAGAGACAGAGAGAGAGAGGTTTCGTGCGGGAAAAATAAACGGATCGATTAGTCCAATCTATAGGGGAGACAACGAGGATGAACAGGGCGAAAAGACGGAAGGAATGGCTGTCGTTGCAGGCTTTCCTTCCCGGCCATGGCTTTCGTGTTACAGGGGGCGAAGGAAGAAGACGACGCGGGGCGGGAGAGAAAGAAGGCTGGACCGGCGGTCCAGCGGAAAAGGAAAGGAAGGAGGAAACGGGGCGGGCCGAACCGGCCGGGGAAAAAAAAAAGGGGGCGCAGGAAGGGAACGGGCCGCGAGGGGGTGGAAGGGTGCTGGGCCTGGCAGGCCGGCCCAGGCCGGGAAAAATAAGGGGGAGAAGGGGAAGAAAAGAAAAAAAAAAGGAAAAGGAGGGAGAAAAAGGAAAAGGGAAAAAGGAAAAAGAGGGAAAATTAGGGGTTGGCTTAATTAGTATAATCTGGGTAATTTGGGGTATTTAATAAAATATAATTATCAAAACAATAATTAAATTCTATTTTTAGGTTAGTTTAGGGAGTTATGGAAGAATTTTCCCAAATTCATTTTAATTAACAAAACCCCTTTAATTTCTCTAATTAAATTATTTATAAATTTTATATTAATTTGAAACTATTTTATTCTTCCTATTTCAAATAATTTAAGGTATTTAATAAATTTCTAAAATGAAAACCTTAATTAACTTAAATACCATAATTCCTCCTACTTACACACTTATAAATTCCTTCTTGATTTATTCTAATTAATTCCCATTTGTTTCACTAAAAGTAGTTTATTTTAATTAATCTCCTAATAATTCCCTATTCAGCCAGGATTTCCTAAATTAGGGTTTTTGGGGTATTTCAGATATAACCAATTATTAATAATATATTAATCACTTAAAGTGAAATATCATGTAAGTTGGGCCAAGATGTTTTGTGTGTCCGTTCCACTAGATGATAATAGTGTTTTGGGTGTGAATTAAGAATAGTGGAACCATAAATTAAACGTGAATGAGAATATGATTCCAAAATAAGTACTAATGGATAAGACATTAATCACTTAACGTGAAAGATTATGTGAATTAGGACTAAGGTATTATGTTCGTTCCATCAGACAATAATAGTAGCTCAGGTTTGTTTTTCCCTAAGAGGTGCTTTAGACTGTTCTACTAATTTAAGAATAGTGGTTAGGAATGCGTTGCCCTGTTATATGTTGGGTTTATTCCATTATACGATAATAGTGGCTTAAGTGTGTTTTTTCTTGAGAAGTGCTTTAGTCCGTTCGACCAAATTAAGAATTATGGGGTTCCTAAACTCAATGTAAATAAAATAATGTATTGTGTTTATGTCTAATAATGAGATATAGAATTAGTATTTACCTTACATTGCTTTATTTTAACACACATATATGCTTATTCTACGATGTGAACTCATGTTTTTTTTGTAACCTTACTTCAGTTATATTGTTTTCTTACTTAGTATGTAGCGTATTAATCATCATTTTTATGCGTGTTGCTCATTTCCACAAGTAGAGGGCTCATATATTTTTGTACATGTCAATGAGGAAACCTTGGATGATTTTGTCACGTATGATGGCTTATATGTCGATGAGTGACCTTGTGTATCATGTTTGATCGTAGAGTCATGTTAACTGGTTATTTTTTTGGCCCAGATACCCTTTTGGACTCTTATTTCTATGGGATCCCTTTTATGTGTTTTAATATTATACTTGGATCTAATCTCCAAACTTGTGTTTAAGTTTATAACGGTTTTCTTGTTTTCTATTTTATCATGTGTATGTGTTCTAATTTTTTTTGCCTTGTAATTGATGTAAGAATGGTATGGTAAGATAAACTTATATGAATTACGACAGTAATACCCAACTGTTTTGATATCACACTTCCGCTAAAATAAAATTTTTTAGTAGTAAAATTTGGGGTGTTACATTGATGTTGTTATGAACTTTTCCCATGTTGAACCATCATAGGAGGACAAATTGTTTCATAATTAAAGCCTTATGTCCATGTTACAACTTCATCATGAACCTCTTGATATAATTGATGGCAAGATCATGGATATTCTGTATATGAATGACATTGGAAAAGAGGTTAAACAATGTAGACATACTTTGATTAGATTATTTTTTGGATGAAAACATAGTTTTTCTCAAGTTTAATACCATGTGAAAACTCAATGGTGTCATATTGTATCACCCCGTGTTCTTTCCCATGAGGAAGGATACTTTCTCTTCCAATTTCCAACTGAATAGGATTGCCAACAGATATTGCAAAAGCCTTACTGGACCATCTTAGGACGTCCTTTAATGTTGAAACAATGATGTGATGATTTTGCTTTTAATCTACAAGAATTTTAATTTATTCACATATGGATCAAATTGCTTGAACTCCCCCTCCATGGGTGGTATGTGTCCTCAATTAGTAAAATCAAAAGCTACATAGGAAACCTTATTGCTATGGATGGGATGTCTACCTATAAGGAACAAAATTCCTATGCTAGGGGAATGGTGGAGGTGGACATGCATAGAGCACTGATATAATTTGTCATGATCAATTATCCTAACAATGTGCCATTGAAGCAACAAGTGATCTATGGGTGTAAGCCTAAGTTTTTTCTAGCATGTAATAACCCAGGGCATATCACAAATCAATTTCTTATGAAAGGCTCTGCTAGTATAAATAAAGGAGCCTCAAAGAGAAATTGGGTCCTAGTTTGAGATGGGAAAAATCAGTCACCTAAGGTATAAACATGTGATGGAGAATCAATGACTACTACAAAATATTTCAATGGGTTGTGTAGACGAAGATAAGGTATGTTCAAGCCTCATCATCAAGTTCTAATGTTGATATAGTAAAAAAGATAGGGTTTGCTTCAGCTACCACATCCACCAATGTAGCTATTTGTGAACCTAACTTACTAGAATATGATTACCATACTTTGAAGCAAGTTATAAGGGATAAAAGAGTCGTTTAGGAGGATTATTGGTTTTCCTTGGACATTCATTTATCATGAATGTTGGAAATTGGACTTTAAGAGGGTTGAAACACCGTAAAAACCAAAAAGAGGTTTGAGAATGGACACTAGCTAGTTACTTAAGTATAGTGGGTTTGATAGAGGCTTATATTAAAGCAAACAAACCCAACAAAATTCAATCCACAATTCTCAAATATTGGAAATGGGAACATACCTACTCTCATCATCACAATGGGATAGTGTGGTTAAGGTGGAAGCCAAGCTTTTGGAAGTTTGAAGTCGTAAATAAGTGTGACTAGGGTATACAGGGAAGAGTTCTAAACCTTAGTAGTCAGCTTCAATTCTATATTAGAGTGATTTATGCTCATAACTCATCAAACAATCGTAGGGGGCTGTGGTAGTGGCTTATACAACATAATATTATAGATCGCCCTAGCTCTTAATGAGAGATTTCAATATCGTTCTCAATCAAACTTAGAAGATACAAGTTCTTAATCATGAAAAAGAGATTGAGGAGTTTAGAGATTGTGTGCAAGACCTTCCTTTTATTGGCATCTTTCATACTTGATTGAATAGATAAGAGCCAAAGCATAAAATCTCTTGTAGGTTGGATAGAGTTATGGGAAATTATGTGTGTTTATATTGGTTTTGAGCATTAAAAGCACATTTCTCTCCTCCTCTTATGTGTGATCATGCAACCGTGATGGTTCACATCAAAGAGAAGTCCCAAATAGGCTCTACACCTTTTTGTTTCTTTAATATGTGGGCACAAGATCCTGACTTTGATAGTGTTATTACCCAAGGTTTCCATTCGTAAGGGAGATGAGTTTATTAGATAATATTATATGTCATTTGAAGAACTTTAAAATGCCACTAAAGCAACCCAACCAATAGAAATATATAAATATCTCAAGAAGGGTTCAAGAAGCTAGAGAAGATTTAAGTGAAATCTAGCAAGTATTGGATATTTATCTTCTAAATCAAAGCCTTATTCATTAAGAACAATAATCCCTCAAGCAACTACAATATTTGTCTTCTTGTTATAAAAGTTTTTTCTGACAAAAATCAAGGATTACATGACTTAAAATAGGAGATGATAATAAAAAGTTCCTTCACTCAATAATCAAGGAGAAAAGGCATGCAAACAAGATTCTTACCATATTAGATGCATAGTTGGCTTTATGACTCCCATGAAGATTTTGTTTAAGTGTTTGTGAATTTCTATAGGTCTCTTCAAGGTAAATGAGTAGGGTTGTTAATGAGCCAAGTCAGTTTATGAGCTTTTTGGGCTCGGCTTGTTAAGAGCATGACTCGACTCCCTTATTTAGCTAAATGAGTCTAAAAATAAGGCTCAAGTTTGACTCGTTTATTTGGGCTCGAGCTCCTTTATAAGGCAAAAGCTCGTAAGCTAATCTCGTTTACCACAAAAACTCACAATCCAACTCGTTAAAAGTTTGGTTCGTTTATAAACGAGCTAAGTTTGAGCTTTATTTTTAGGCTCATTTATTAAATAAGCCGAGCCCAAGCTTATTCCGGCTCGGCTCAATTTGGCTCGTTAACAACCCTATACATGAACAACACAAACATGTATGTTCTCTCAATAGGTCATCAATCTAGGCCTTAAGCTAGATTCTCGGTAACACCTTTAATTTTATTTACTAAGTTTTTTGGTTTTATTTAAACTATTCTTACTCTATAATAAGTCTTGCAAAAAATTGCACTTCACATGCTTGAATTTGAAATAATAAAATTGCACATTACTTGCAAAAAAGATGGTAGAAATTGTGCCATGATCTCAAATTTTTTTATAAAGAAGTTGAGATGAAAATACTGAAAAAAAAATTAAAATGAAATCTTAAGCTACGCAAAGCCTGTGATAGTTGTAATACCATTTTTAAAGTGCTAGTACCAATATATATATATATAGACACACTGCCACCGACTATCTTTGTATAATATATATATTTTTAAACCTTCTAAAACTATAGTAGTTCAGGAGGTATTTTTTTTAAAAAAAATAAATCATATGCATAATTTTATTTATATAAGTAGCTCCATATAAGTTTATTAAATAGGGCCAATACCAGCTATCCGCAATTCTTGGTTGTTAGCCTTATTCTCGTAATTTCTATCGTATAACAGCATACATTATGAGTATTATGTATCTTTCTATCATTGATAATTTTTTAAAATTAAAATATTTCTTTATAGAATTATCTTATATCATAATAATTTTAACATTTTTTCTGCAAAATACTATCTATATTAACACACTTTTGGTAAAAAAAAAATTAGGATAAAAAGTAGTGATTAATCATAACACAATAATAGTAAAATATAAAAATAATTACGGTAAAGTATAATAAGCCAGTTAGCTTTTTATTTTTTATTTAAATTATAGAGGCAACAATAGTAAAATATGAAAGTAACAATGATAATACATCAAGCGTATGGTAGTAAAACGTAAAATACATTCATGGTAAACACATAAAATATATCGTCATGAAACATCAAACATATTGTGGTAAAATATAATAATGATGAAAAGTAAGACTACATAGACAGAACGATGGTAAATCA
The DNA here is from genome assembly GCA_039764185.1 of Tamarix austromongolica. Lineage (NCBI taxonomy): Eukaryota > Viridiplantae > Streptophyta > Magnoliopsida > Caryophyllales > Tamaricaceae > Tamarix > Tamarix austromongolica. The sequence goes on along the minus strand of CM077810.1, from coordinate 100,836,346 downwards.
TCAAGTATACCATACTGAAACATAAAATATAAAATATATTGTGATGAAACATTAAATATACCATAGTAAAATATGAAATATATTGTAGTGAAACACTGTATATATCATGGTGAAATATAACAAATGAGAGAATTAAAGCTACATAATTTTGAACCAAAATATCAAGTATACTATAGTGAAACATTAAATATATTATGGTGAAATACCAACCATACCGTAGAAAAACATAAAATTGATTTTATTTATATAATTAATTTTATTCATTTAAATATCACCGTATATACCATGATCAAGATCAAGGTGTACACTGTTACGGTTAGATTGTATATGGGGGTCGTTTGGTTAGAAATAAGTAGCTAAAGAAAGCGGTACTTTTTATGAAATAATAAAAGGTTGTTTGTTTAGTTTGTAGAAAGTAGAAGTCAAATGTAAATTATAATTTTTTTTATCTTATTTTATATACAATTTTTTAGGATATGGCTTAATTAGGTAGATCAAAGTAATTTTTAAATTATGAGTAGTCATTTACCTTTTTACTATTACTTTTATAAATACAAAATAATCACATTTATTGTTAAGGGATACTATTGTAATTTATGCAAGTAAACTAATTACAAATTATTATTACTATTATTAATTTTTGGGTGACATAATAGTAAATGAAATATCAAATTATATTAAAGAATTTTGAGCAAATTAGTTCTATAAGAATATAACTTCCAAGTTTCTTGTTTTGTTCCGAATGACTTGTAATTCCCTCTTTCCGTCACTCCGTGGCTCTATGAACCGCTGGGCGCTGGCCCCTGAACATTCAAATTTCCGTACGAAACAATCTTGTATTGTTCGTCAATACCTGATCGAATTCTTCATTTGACGTTCCTCAATGACCATTCGATCCATTGTCGGCTCACTAACATCATGAATTTCTCACGAATTGGACGCTCTCTTTCTCGGTCTGCTCGTTCCTCCGTCAGAAGGGTAAGATTCTTTCATTCATTTCTTTAATTCTCCACCTTTGAGTTTAACCAAAACCCACACACGAAGCTATCTGTGATTGATTCCAATTGTTCTTCTTTGCTTAGGATTGCATTTATGGAGGCAACAGTAATCATGGTGTGAGGCTGGAATCATCTTCACCCATTGCGGGTACTTCGCGGCTTCACGGTGGCTTCAGGAGTTTTGTGTCATCAATTGGGGCTGGGAGGCAGATTTCATCGAATGCTTGCGTGTCGAATATTTTCTTTGTAAATCATAGCTTGAAGCGGCTTTTTTCAACCGAGCTTCCAAAGAAAAGGAGTAAGTATCTCCTAAATTGCTTGTATTTGATGGCATTTTTATTCTTCATTCTTTAGATAATGTTGTATTGGATGCTTTGCAGATTATAATAACTACTATCCTAAGGATAATAAAGAAAGCTCAGGGAAGCAGAAAAATCGGAAATCTCATTCCCAGGGTAAGTCAGGATGTTTCAGTTTCAATGGAATGTTTAATGTGCGTGACAATATTGCAAGTTTTCTGTGTTACTTTCTATTATGCTTAATGTGAGATTACTGTAATATCTTGGAAATCCGTTCTTCAGGTAGTGCTTTATGCTGTTCATACATTGGCAAGTTGTTCATATAGTTAGTTTAGATGTTATGTGACTGAAACTATCCTGGAAATTGTTTTTTATCTCAACTGTGATATCTCTGCTTATCTGAGCTTTGATCTCTTGACTCTTGAGAGTTGATAGTATTCTGGATGGCGAATTTTAGATAATATGTGCTCCTAATTTCTGATGCACTAGCGTTGTGGATATTTCAGCTGGTTAAATAACAATTTTGTAACTTTGCGGAGGCATCTTTAATCACAGTGACAATTTTTTTTTATGACTATACCAGTTTCCATCCTATTGGCCATGGGGATTGGTTCATGATTCTAGTTTTATACTCCACTGCGGCTAGGAGAACCCAATGTAATGTGATGAGACCTATCAAGTTTCCCTCCTTTTTTTCACTGGTTAGAGGGGTGTACTAGCTGTTCCTAGTGTAGTTTATATGATCTATTCTGGGAAAAACTCGTTGCTTCTTGCTGCACATTAGAGATGAGGATGGATTCATGGTAATCTTGTTTGTCCTATTCATGTTTAAAGCTGTCTTTAATGAATAATGAATGAGACGTCTTGTGTATTTGTGGTGGGCGGGCTACCTTTAGTGAGAACTAATTTGAATTAGGTGCCTAGCACCTAAAATTTTTCTGTGGTCTATCTCAAAAGGCTTAATTTAAGCTTTGGGTGTTTGGTCCATGTGCAAATACTAATACCAATAAGAATGTTATTCATCACAAAACATTTTTATTATCATGTCCACTTATCGCCAGCTTCCTTTGACATTGTATAACTATACTAGCTTAGCTAGACTATTCGTTGCTTCTAGATGTAGATAAATTTAGGACAACAAAAATTTCCTAGAGTTGGCATAAACTGACTCCACTTAGGAAGCTTGATTCTATGTAATCCGAAATCCAACCAGATGTAACGTAACATAACCTAGACTGACATAACCTAAACAGAATAATGCAGCAAAGTTGACATGATCCATGCTGACTTGAACTGATATGATCAGACCTAATATAGATGCATATCTGGAAGGACTCAATACAATGTTGACCCAAACTTGATAAGACCCAATCTATTGCTAACTTGAACCTAATAAGACCCAACTTGAAGCTAATGTGAATATCATAAGAACTGATTTAGTATTGACCCAAACTCGATTAAACCTTATCAAACCTAGGTCAACTTGATTCTTATTTCTATCTATTATGCATTGGTAAGATTTGCTTAAGGCTTGCATTAGTTAATGTAGCAATGAATGGCTACATAAACTCAAACATAATGTCACCCAAATAAACTTGATTGGGCATGTGTCTTCTTATCATATAACATACAACAAAATATCGGCCGAGGCGTTTCATACCGAGACTTCGGCAATATTTACCGATATATGACTGATATTTGTTCTAAAAAATAATAAAAATTCACGTTGCAACATATAAATATCTTCCGTGATACCTTGATACCACAACTCTGCGACCGCAACATCTAAACTAATATGTTCCAACCAAAATTTCTTGAACAAGCATACTTGTTGGTAATCTAGCTTTTATGAAGTGCATTGATAAGCTTTTTGGATTTTCCCACATTAGTTATTAGGTGTGGTTTATCAATGCACTTCATAAATGCTAGATTACCAACAAGTATGCTTGTTCAAGAAATTTTGGTTGGAACCTATAGTTTATATGCTAGGTGTGTTTTTTTAATTCTTTCCCCTTATTCTTTTCTATTTTGCATTTAATTTGCCAGATTGTAGTAGTTTTTTTTTAGTTGCTTATGGGTGTTGAAGTGTTCTTTCTTTGTTTGCTAATTAACTAGTGCTAAATACTTAGCTAGCGTTAAATGCTGATTCATATAGCCAATTGCCCGGATAAGGTTTTCTCTAGGTATTTGTATTATTATCAATGTTATTAGAATCGGGATTCTACGTAGAATTGGTCAGGAGTTTGTAGAACTAGATCGTAGAATTATATTGTAAAATCATAAGATTCTGCCAAAACTATAAACATGTGATCTTGTGTAACCTGTATGCAATATATTATTCATGTTCAAAGTTAAATAATACTAAAAACTTATATTTAAGCGTTCAAATAATCCAAATTAAATTGTAACTAACTACAAACCCACAAATTATCGAAATTGTCAACAACACAAGCCACAAAAAGAAAGTACAAAGTATAATTATATGGTAATGATTAACATCAACCAATCATAGCCATCATAAATGTTTTCATCTATATCTTCACTTCCGAACTTTGCATCCCTTTACTAGTAGTACTGGTCCCTGATGTTTCATCCTCGTCAAGAACATTTGTTTCAAAATCATCCAAGTTATTAGCATCATCTGAAGCAACACAAGTCATAACAACTTCATTTTCACTTAACTCATGGACTTGGACTTAATCTAGATTAAGGAACCAAAGAAAGGAAAAATTATATCTACGTAAGGCTTGATAATTAATTCAAAAGTTTTATTTATTTATTTATTTTATTTAGAATAACACATATTGCAATTAGTTTCATCATCGGTGTTTTCATCTCCATCTCTTGGAGCCTCTCTAGCATACCTCCAACTTACTCTATCAAGAGTATTGAATCATGCTCCATTTGTGGGAAGGAGAAGATTCTCTCTTTTTGTTATCCAATCATCAATAGAAGGTAACTCGTCTAAGAAAATTGGACTTTAAATTATAGGTGCTTGTTTTTGCCTCAATTTGAGATTATACATTACAAAAAACAAATTATTCATCCTTTTGACCATCAAAATAATTTAACTAATAAGAAAAAGAATTAGTAATTTATCATATTGAATGTGCTCTAATTTTGCTCACAACCATACAATTAAATAGTGGTCCCGCTGTAGCGTAGCGATCTCTATTTAGCAGTTTTTGGATCGGTCGTGACGAGAAATTATTGATACGCTACGGTTTTAAAATTTCACATTTATTGGCTGATAAATCGGAAAATATCAACGATAAATCGGTATAAATTGCTGATAAATCGGCGATTTATTGAGAATTCTTAAATCTACTGAAAAAAGCATGCATGATAATTTTTTTTATTCATTTATTATATATATCTTGGACCAAGTTACTATTGAATTATAATAAAGTATTACTATTTATTATCTTTCTATTAAATAATAAAAATAAAAATTCACGCTGCGACGACCGTGGCACATAATTTATCGTTCGCAACGCTCCGATACCATGACACTGCCACCGCAACCGCAAACGCGACCGCAACCGCGATTTAATGGCTTGCTCACAACCAAAAGAGCTACATGTCAAGCTTAAAATTTTAATGGCAATTTTTTTGAGCTTAGGGCTTTCATCTCCATATGAATCAGCTTCGTATTTTTAATTTCATATTAGATTGCTATTTTAACAAAAAGCAATAATTGATAATTTAATAAAAATGGACCAACCTAGAGATTTTTTTGTTCTTGATATTATAATTGTATGCGTACTAAAAATCCCTCTTGCATTTTTAAATGCATCTAGCTGTAAATCAATAAGAAGTCTTTCTTCTTGATCCACAAACATCCTTTCTAAACAATTGTACAAACAATCGTAACCTCTGCAGTAGCTTTAAAATTTGACATATAGTGAAACTGTGGATTAAGATAATATACAACGGCATGTAATATTCTGTGTAGTTGAGAATCCCATCAGTTCAATGATTTGCAAAATAGTTGCATAGCTACAAGAAAGAGATACTTGTAAAATATACAAAAAATCCAATAAAGTGAATTGAACTATCTTACAAATAAAATTAAAAACTTTCTTTCTTTCAACATTGTTAAAATTTTCCTTAATTTTTTTTTCTTGATTCATAGTTTCATATATGAACCTCATAGTTGGCTTCTCATCAGTATCTACCATACGGAACACTTTTATGAATGGGAGAGCTGCTTTTGTACAAGTGACAACCCCTTGGCAAAACACCCAACTATCTAAAATAATCCTCTCAAGGTCAGGTATGAAGTAGCAAATTGGGTCACATTGGCTCTAATCAACTCCCTTCCTTATATACACTCTTTCATCCAAGTATAGAGCAACGTACTAGATTAGTTGTATGCGGTTATCCTCCTAGCCTTCGTAATTATCACCTCGTGATGATAAGAAGATAGTGCCCTTAGGGCTATTCACCAAGAAACTGCATATAGAACACCTTTGCCTATCACTCCATCCATCATACATAATAATGCAACTTGCTTGCTTTCATTCTTCTTCATACTCCTCAAGCATGGTTGCTACATTGGCTACTTCCTTATTTGAATATTTAACTTGTAACTCATGAAAAGTTGGTGATTTTTGTAACACCCCCAAATTTAGGAACTAAAAAAAATTTCGTTTTAAAGAGTTAACAACGGAAGCTAAAACACAAAACATAGGGGTGTCACGCTGCATATAACATAGAAGAGGCACTCCCTGTGCCTAGTCTATGTTGGGTGCAAGGCAAAAGTAACCTTATATCTAGGAATCAGGTGATTTCATCGCAATACAGGATACGCAATAAAGAGAAGGGAATAAATAGTGAAAACAGAGGACTAAGAGTCCAACGAAAGATAGAGATATCTGGATAATCATACCCTTTACCAAATCATTTAGCGCTCACCCAAGGCAAGCTTATCAAGCTAATAATCATCAATTACCTGCAGAACAGGGCGGATCTGCTCGTAAGAATGAGCAGCACCTATGAAATGGATGATCAGTACGCTATATACTGAGTAAGGTAACGGTACAGTCAAGTAGGATTACAAGAATTCTCATAAGAAAATCATACATGCATAAAATCAAAGAATGCCAAATAAGTACTGATTCTAGGTCTTTCATTAGATATACCATGTTTCAAATCTTTTATTTACGTTGAGTTCAGGGATCCCATTATTCTTAAACCGGTGACACGGTCTGAAACACCTCTCGGGGATAACACACCCGAGCCACTATTATTATTTGGTGGAATGGAGCCAACACCTCTCAGAGTAAAATACTCCTAAGCCACTATTATTAAACCTGTAGAACGGTCTAAAGCACCTTTTGGGGACAACACACCCGAGCCTCTATTATTATCCGGTGGAACAGACTCAACACCTCGGTTCTGACTCATGTAGTTTTTCACTTTAAATGATTAGTATCTTTTCATTTATACTTTAACTCTTAATTGTATTTTCATTCACATTGAATATGGGGCTCCACTATTTTTAATCCGGTGGAACGGACTGAAGCACATCTTGGGGGCAACACACCCGAGCCACTATTATTATCTAGTGGAATGGAGCTATATAAACACCTCAGCCCAACCATACAATGAAAGATCAATACCGCAATTGCGTATCGGCTGCAATTTTGCGGGTTTTGGGTCAGTTGCGACGCGAAATTCTGAAATTGCGGCCATTTCAGAAAATCGCATATTTATCGCCATAATATCGGCGAAATTTTGGATATCGGCCGATATTTACCGATATTGGCCGATGTTTACCGATATTTGCCAGTATTTGTTGTGAAAAAAATTAAAAAATCACGCCGCGACATATAAAATATCATTCGTGACACCCCAATACCGCGACGCCACAACCGCAACCGCAATCATAACTGTAACCGCAGTTTTATTGCTTGGGCCCGACTCACGTGTTCTTTTACTTTAAATGATTGGTACGTTATTCAGAGTTGATTGTATATTATCATGCGGAACTCATATAAAAGCACAAGACATACAACTAAACTACATAAGTACGACCACTTAATTATTCTCAAATGATCATAATACCCTTAGGGTAGGCAAGACAATTGTATTCTCCCAAAGGATTTATGAAACCTAATACTAATACATATAAATTTCATATAATTATCCGAAGTACATATCCTTAGTTTCCCATAGATATCTTATATCCAAGTTTATACCCAAATATGCACTTACATAATTTCATTACTCTCAAGAATACCATTTTAATAAATAAATTATTCAATATAACATACTCAACACAAAAGCATATAAAAAAATACAAGTAACACATAAATTCCTAGCGACGACATGTATCCTTATCAACAAGGACACTTAGCTCTATGCATGTAAATCCTAGACCTCCTCCGAGATCACTGGAGTCAAATGGAAGCTTGAATTATATGGAAGTGTAGAAGAATGTGTGGTGGAGCTATGGTTAAATTTTGGTGGTGTTTGGACAAGGTTTGGGGTGAAAATAGGGGTGCACAGTAAAAAGAAGAAGTTGCACGGCCAGGCGGTGCAAAAGTTGCACGACCGTACAACAATAGTGCATAACAGGTCGAGGGAAGAAAAGATGCACGGCCAGGCGGTGCAAGAATTGCACGGTTGTGCAGCAGGTAATTTGAGTGTTACACGGTCGTGCAGCAGGTAATTTGAGTATTACATGGCCGTGCAGCAGGTGGTGCACAGGCTGTGCACTCTTCAACACTGCAACAAACGAGGGGAAGAAGAAAGGAAAAGAGACGGCGGTCGGTAGCGATGGCGAAGGGGAAGGTCGGGGCGACCTTGGTGGTTGGTCCACCGGCTAAAGGGCGGCGAGTGGTGGCTTGGGTGGTGCTCGGTGGTGGCTGGGATGGTTTGAACGCCAAAAATAGGGAAAAAGGAGGAAGAAGAAGGAGAAAGGAGAAGGAAGAAAAGAAGAAGGTCGGGGAGCTGATCGATGACAATAAAATGGAGGGATGGAGGGGTATATATACTAGTATGATGGCGTGCCAAGGAGAAGAATGGCAGAGGAGTGACGACAACGACGATGATAATCAGCTGAGAAGAAGAAAAGAAAAAGGCTAGGGGTGATGGTGATCGTTGAAATTGATGGAGATCAGACAGAGGTACGAGGGATGATGATGATGATGATGATGGCATACGAAGGAGACGTGCACAGGAGAGGAAAGCAGGGAGTGTGATGGTGGGTAACGGTCGAAATAGAGCAGCAGCAGGAAGAAGAAGAAAGAAAAATGAAGAAGAAGAGTGGCAGGGGAAGTGATGGTGGTGCGTGGGGTGTGCAGAGGAAGAGAAAAAGAAGAAGAAGGCAAGCATGAGGGATGGCAGGGATGATGGTATCATGGTGCATGTGGGAGACAAGTGACGGGGTGGTGTAGAGGAAGCCAAATCTCACGCCACATAATTGGCGTAGGAGAAGAAGGGAAAAGAAAAGAAAAGAAAAAGGAAGAAAAAGGAAGAAAAGAAAAGAAGAAAGAAAAGGAAAAGAGAGAAGGGTTAGGGAATTAGGATTAGATTAGGTAATTTCAGATTAGCCAAGTAATTTGGATTAGTGGAAATTTTAGTGGGTTTTGATTTTAGTTTATGAATTACGGTTTATCCGAATCAAGGTTTCAGTTTCGGTTAAATTTTCGAGATTAAAAAATTTAGTTAAGGCTAACAATAAGATTTCTTGAGATTAGAATCAAATTAGGGCGCTAATGACGCGGGATTAGGCTAAACAAATTTTTGGGGTATTACAATTTTAGTCCTATATAATACTTAACTATTTTTTCAACCACAAGCACAAAATCAAAATTGTTTATGACATTAAAGAGAACAATAGTGCAGAAAAAACTTGCAATTTGAAGACAAACTTTCTCTCTTTCTTACTTTTTAAACTTTTGATTAAGTGTGGTTTGCACCCATGGTTTTTTTGCTAATAAAAGAATTTGTAGCGCCTTTTCTTTTTTGACCGTAATCATGCCTAGATTCTTCAAAAGTATCAACCTCACAAATATCATTAAGCTTCCTCTGCTTTCTTTCAGCTTCTTCATTAGCTAACAAAGTGTCTCTAAATTTTTATTTAACATCATCTGGGACTTGTAGGCAAGGTTCAACATTGATGTGAGTTCTGGCCAGATGATGTTTTAACCTAAAAATCTCCCATAATGAACAACCCCACTATTTACACCTCACTTTCTTCCCACTATCATCCATCTGCTACCATATTCCCAGCTTGGATTTGATCTATTATTAATATATTTTTCCTTCTACCTTTTTCAGATCCAGAAGTCAACATTGTTTAACCTTAAGAAAAAGAATAAAAAACAACACATCATACATTAACTATATTAGCAAAACATACATCAACTATACAAGCATACATCAATTCTATATAACATTAACTATACAAGCAGTCAAGCATACATCAATTCTATACGACTATATGTAGAGCCGACAAAAGTTGACCTGACCTACCCAACTCGACCCGACCCGACGTTGAACTGACCAGACACAAAAATCTATAATAATAATAATAAATTACACATATTTTATTATTCATTTAAAGCTTTTAAAAATATAGTGTTTTATAAAGTATACTTATTTTTCATACTTCTATCCTAAACATCCTTATTTATTAATGATATCCTAATAAAAATTTCCATACAATAATACAACACTAAGAAGTCATAATAATAATTTAATAAACAAGTAATCAAATAAATGATAAATATCTTTGTTAGATTGAATTATGCAATATTTTTTATTGTTAAAATTTATAAATATCTTTATTATTTACTTGTGAAAATAAAGCGTATCTAATATTCATATTTCATTTATGTGTACTAGTAATCTTATGATTGTCTCTAATATTTACAATATAATAAATGATAATTATACATTGTATATTCATATTATGATCACCTTTATTTTATAAAATTATCTTTTTTTTTTAAGTAATCAAATAAATGATGAATATTTTTGTTAGATTGAATCATGTAATATTTTTTATTCTTAAAATTTATAAATATCTTTATTATTTACTTGTGAAAATAAAGCGCATCTAATATTCTTATTTTATTTATGTGTACTAGTAATCTTGTGATTATCTCTAATATTTACAATGTAATAAATGATTATTATACATTGTATATTCATATTATGATCACCTTTATTTTATAAAATTATCTTTTTTTAAGCAATTAAATATTTTAAGTAATCAAATAAATGATAATAAATGATAAATATCTTTGTTAGATTGAAACATGCAATGCTTTTTATTGTTAAAATTTATAAATATCTTTATTATTTACTTATAAAAATAAAGCGCATCTAACATTCTTATTTTATTTATCTGTACTAATAATTTTATGATTGCTTCTAATATTTACAATGTCATCAATGATAATTATACATTGTATTGTCATATTATGATCACCTTTATTTTATAAAATTATCTTTTTTTAAGTAATCAAATAAATGATAATAAATGATAAATATCTTTGTTATATTGAATCATACAATTTTTTTTATTCTTAAAATTTATAAATATCTTTATTATTTACTTGTGAAAATAAAGCGCATCTAATATTCATATTTCATTTATGTGTACTAGTGATCTTATGATTGTCTCTAATATTTATAGTGTAATAAATGATAATTATACATTGTATAGTCATGTTATGATCACCTTTATTTTATAAAATTATCATTTTTTAAGTAATCAATTATTTTAAGTAATTAAATAAACGATAATAAATGATAAATATCTTTGTTAGATTGAATCATGCTATGTTTTTTATTGTTAAAATTTATAAATATCTTTATTGAAAATAAAGCGCATCTAATATTCTTATTTTATTTATTTGTACTAGTAATCTTATGATTGTCTCTAATATTTACAATGTAATAAATGATATTTATACATTGTATAGTTATATTATGATCACCTTTATTTTATAAAATTATCTTTTTTTAACTAATCAAATCTTTTAAGTAATCAAATAAATGATAATAAAGGATAAATATCTTTGTTAGATTGAATCATGCAATGTTTTTTATTCTTAAAATTTATAAATATCTTTATTATTTACTTGTGAAAATAAAACAAATCTAATATTCTTATTTCATTTATGTGCACTAGTAATCTTATGATTGTCTTTAATATTTACAATCTAATAAATGATAATTATACATTGTACAGTCATGTTATGATCACCTTTATTTTATAAAATAATATTTTTTTTAAATAATCAAATATTTTATGTAATCAAATAAATGATAAATATCTTTGTTAGATTGAATCATGCAATGTTTTTTATTGTTAAAATTTATAAATATCTATATTATTTACTTGTGAAAATAAAGTGCATCTATTATTCTTATTTCATTTATCTGTACTAGTAATGTTATGATTGTTTCTAATTTTTACAATATAATAAATGATAATCATACATTGTATAATTATATTATGATCACCTTTATTTTATAAAAATATCGTTTTTTTTAAGTAATCAAATAAATGATAGATATCTTTGTTAGATTAAATCATGTAATATTTTTTATTGTTAAAATTTATAAATACCTTTATTATTTGCTTGTGAAAACAAAGCGCATGTAATATTCTTATTTCATTTATTTGTACTAGTAATCTTATGATTATCTTTAATATTTACAATATAATAAATGATAATTAACTGGACTCGAATTTGACTCAACTCATCAAAACTCGACCCGACCTGACCCATCAAGTTAACCCGTAACTACTCAAACCCAACCCGTCAAATCGTATGAAATGACCTGATCCATCAAGTTAATCTGAAACAACTCGGACCCAACGAGACCAACCCGTCAAATTGTACGAAATAACCCGAACAGGCTGAACCTACCTAGTCATATTAACCAGAAAATGACCCGAAGTTAACCTGACCCTATCAGTCAATCCGAAATGACCCGAACCCAAGTTTGCTTAATCCGAACATGACCCGACCCGACAAATTATACCGAAATAAGCCGGAACTACAACGACTCGACCCAAACAAGACAATGACCCGAAACGACCCAACCCGACCCACCCGACCCGATTGCCACCTCTATCTATTTCCATGATTTTGACATTTTGTATAAATTTAACTTTATGGAAGATCTAAACAACAAATGATTTAAATGAATTATTCTATACGACTATACACTAATCCAGAAGTTAGCAAATGAATTATGAAATCAGAACTAAAATTCAGAATTATGCAAGCGGAAACTCCCAAATACATGGATCCTTCACATGTTAGGTATGGAAGAAAATCTAAACAAAATAGAAAGTAGCAGTAAATTCATGCTAAGTGGAGATCGAAATTTAAGATTATTACATGATGAGGTAATTGTAACTAAAATTTCAATTTAGTATATCAGGCAAGAAGGATATTCATATAATTTATACCTACAAGGAATGAAATTGCGCTGCCCAAATTTTCTGTTGTAGGTCGAGCTGTTGCTAGAGTTACCCAAATTTGTTGCCAGAGAATTGAAGAAGGCGATGAGTAGGACTGCATGAAGTGATAGAAGTGAGAGGAGGGACAAAGAAGACAAACCAGGGACGAATAGAAGATGATGCAAAAGAGAGGAGGGTGACAGAATTGAGAGCTCGATGGGATTTTAGTTATTTTTAGATTTTAATTATTTTTCTATTTTTTAATTGAAAGATAAGGTAAAGCTAAAATTGGTGGAATCACATGTGGAATTGTGATTATGATTGATTCTACCAATTCCACCCGATTCCACACCGATTTTACTTATAATCCGATTTTACCTATGGTCCGATTTTACAAGTGATTCAGATCGTCAGGCTAAGGTAGAATTGTAGAATTGTAACATTCTGTGAGTTGAATCACGATTTTAATAATATTGATTATTATATATGCATTTTTTTTGTTGGAGGTGTATAGATGTGTGTTTTGTATGGGTAAATGTTTCACTATGATTATGTGGAATTCTTTTGACTTTGATTTATGATTTCATCTTAATTCTTTTGGTGGATTTAGAATGCTCTATTTTAATATTGGTGCTACATTTTCTTTCTTTGTACTGTCTTGATTAAATTATACGGTTGACTATTATATGGGTGGGTATATGGATCAACCAAGACTTATACCATTGACATTGTCTTGTTGAAAACACGTTTTTTAAAATTTCTTCTCCAAAAGTAAATTTGAAATCAGGAAGAACTATGTGCATAGATGTAGCTTTGCTGCTTTAGTATTAATCCTCATTATGCAAATGACAGTTACAAGGTGAAAGAAAATCATTTTATTCAAATTTCAAAAGCAGCTAATGTAGATGTATCTTATTTTAGTACTTATTTTAAGTGGAATGGATTTCATGTTGGTTTTTCTTTGTTTTCGTTTGAGGATGCCTGTATTTTTAGAGGATGCTTATTTTCATGTTCTTATCTGTGGAGGCATTAGGATCAGGAGATCAAGGAAACAACCAAAAAATGTCGAAACAGCTTCAGAGACAGTTTGGACCTCTGTTCTTCTTAGCGTTTGTACTTTCAACAATGTTATTAAGCCCACAGGAGCAGGAACAGGCAAGATGTTTTCCTTTGAAAAGTCTTGAATAATCTGTTTTTGTCTTTTTTATTTCTCCTCCCTATATATATTTCTACTTGTGAGTTATTTAATTTTGTGTAGTATGTTTACTTAATTGGTTCATTTGATATTGCTCCATTTTTCTTTTTGGTAATTAATAAATTTTATTAATACCAATGAAATAGCTGATACATCAAAACTGGTGACCCAAATTGCTAAGTGGGCAACCGATCTAACTTTTCTAAATAGCTTCTATATCTCCTAGAGCAAGGCTTATGATGTAAAACTATAAACATCTCCTTTACAAGATCCTGTACTAGTACGCCAGGAAGAAAAGTCTTATGCTGAAAAATAGTAGTGTTTCTGTGCCTCCATATCTGATATATGGCTCCCGTGGCTACTTGCCTCAGCACAGCTCCACATCATTTTTGTCTTTGGGTAACTTGCATCAGCCACAGTAATAAATTGTTCCAATCAAATGGCACACAAACAATTTTCAACCAATTAAAAATTGCATACCAAACCTGCTGTGCTACAGGACAGCAAACTGCATCATGGTCTTGTGATTCAACAGCAGATCTGCATGTGCTGCACACAGGATCAGCTAGCACCTTCCACATATGCAGCTTCATCTTGGTCAGTATAGCTTGATGATAGAACAGCCACGTGATAATCTTGTGTCTTGATAGTCGGGGTGGCTCCACACAAGAATACAAGATGCCTCCAAGGTTGTTTGTCTGATTGAGGTCTGATAAGATCATAAGCAAGCTGAGTACTATCATGCCCATGTTGCTCACAGTTGCCAGCGCTAATGTGGTGGAAGAATCCTGCCCTCAGGCTCATAATTGCACGGACCATCCAGGAATGATGTCCTTTTGAAGAGTACTCCACCACAGTCAATCTTTTTAGATAAACCCCACGAACCCATCTGATCTGTTGGCTTTCTATATAACGGAGAAGTTGCCAGAGAAATCTTGCTATTGCAGCTTTATTATAGCTCCCAAACTCACTGATACCCAGTCCACCTTCACTTTTTGGTTGGCAGACAGTCTTCCAAGCCACCAATGATTTCACTTTTTTCTCACCAAGTCCTGCCCAGAAAAAAGTCCTACAAAGTGTTTCAACATAGTGTGTCACTGCTTTAGGTAAGAGAAATATCTGAGCCCAGAAATTATGTATACTACAAAGGACAGCTTGAATCAGCTGTAATCGACCAGCATAACTAAGGAACCTAGATGTCCAGCATTTGATATTCGGCGGCAGCCTATCAAGTAGCGGTTTATACTGTTTTATAGTTGACTGAGAAGTACTCAACAGCACTCTGAGATATCTGAAAGGAAAATCTCCCTCCTCACAATCCAGCAGCTGTAAAATTTGGCGTTTTACTGTGTTCTTTACACCACCAAAATATACGTTACTTTTGGAAGGATTTGTGCAAAGTCCTGAAATCCTGTACTGTTTGATGAATCAAGGCAGCAGAAAATAAGTCACCGTTGCAAAAAATGAGTAAATCATCTGCAAAGTAGAGATCTACGATCTGAAGTACACAACAACTGGGTTGCCTTGAGAAACCATTCATGTGCCATAACTACTACAGGCTCCTATGCAAGTACCCTTGCCTTAAACCCCTCTTGCTAGGAAAAGGAGAAGTCAGTACACCATTCACCTTAGTATATACTGTTGCTGAGGAGGTGCAGGCCATAACAAGCTGAACAAAATGAGAAGGAAAAACATACCTCAGTAACAGATGCTCTAAGAACACTCAATTAATACTATTATAGTCCTTGTGAATGTCTAGTTTCAACATCATTCTTGGCCTAATGTTCTTCCTGCTGTAATGTTTAACCAACTCTGAAGTCATGAGGATGCTATCATTGAGCATTCTCCCTTGTATGAAAGCTTCCTGTGATGCATCCACCAATTCATGCAGCATAGGTTGTATTCTGTTGGTCAAGACGTTGGAATTTTGTTTGCAAAAGATATTGCAGCGAGCAGTAGGCCTAAAATCCTTAGCCATGCTTGCATGAAGGGCTTTAGGGAGTAAAGTAATGGCAGTATTATTTATCTACTTCAAAATTTTTCCAGTGAGGAAAAATTCTTAACTGCTTCTACCACTTCACTTTCAATTATGTGCCGGGCATGCTTTAAAAAGAAAGGGTTGTATCTGTCTAGCCCTGGACTCTTGAGATTTCCATGAAAAAAACAGCCTCTTTTGCTTCCTCTTCTGTAACCTGTTGAAGGTGAAGAGCTCTGCTAGCATTTGAGAGTCTTCTTCCAGCATAAAAACCCATCTAGGTGCTGGAGTTGAGTTAAACTTGTGGCCAGTAAGTTTTTATAGAACCGCTGAAATTTTGTCTCTATGTCTTCTTGGCTGGTCAGTACACTACCTGATTCAGTTAGGAGCCTTTGAATGCTGTTTGAAGCTTGCCTCGTGAATTGGCAAATAAGTAATGGGTGTTACCGTCTCCTTGAGAAATGTAGTCAATGCTCACTTTTTGCGGATAAAAAGATTCCTCCTCCTTTGCTCTTTGAGTCATTTTCTCCCCAGATACTTTCTCCTCTTTCATGATTCTATCATTCAGAGGATCTGACTGTAACTGCTTTTTCAAAGTCATCCATCTTTCATAAGCCTGCCCTCTCTTCTGTAAAAAGCTTTTGCACAATCTGATAGCTATAACTGCCAGAAAACTTCAAGTTCCAAGCTGCCCGGACAAGCTCTATAATACCAGGCCAGATATTGCTCCATTTTGTACATGCATGACGTTTATTTACAGGGTGCCCTGCTGTTTTGTTCATTGCCATTGTGTTTAATTTTGATGGCTTACAGACTTACATATTAATGATGGTAAAGGTTATCAGTCTTTTATACTGCATAGCTGGTGATCGTAAGGCAACCCCTTTTATTATTCGTTGCACCTATTAGTAGCTTTTGGGCAGGGTTCCTAATTTATTTACCTTTATGATAATGAGAAATGTAGAAGAAATTTGGGAACTGGAAGTTATTCTTACTCGTATTGTTGGAAAGGAAGTAGACAAAGGCATCCCAGGGAGGGGGGGGGGGTTATGATATCTGGCAGAGTAATTTTGTAGGCACATCACATCCTCTGTAGAACATCCTTAAGAAGAGCACAAAGGAGCATAGGAGTGTTGTGTAAGCATTCTCTCTCTCCTCCCCCCTTTTTTAGTGTTCTACCCTGTGGTGTTTTATCTCGATGCACGACTAATAGAAAATTTTCTGTTTTTTGTCCTTGATTTTTTATGGAGTCATGTCATTTGGTTATACTCTAGCTCATGTATGAAATTGAATGACATTACATTAGTAATTTTATGGTGGCAAAGATGAGGGTGTTTTCTTAGATACTTGACCTTACTAGTAAAGATAAAATCAATAATGAAATAGCAAGGGAGAAGTTAAGTGTAACATGAAGGTAAGATGCTAGAGGTAAGACTTTGATAGCGCTGTTATGTTAAGAGATGACATCTGGATGTCTTGATGACAAGTTGGGAGGATCCTTTTAAGCAGTTGTAACTTGTAGGAGATGAAGAGATAAACCTAAGAAGAGTTTAGCAAGGTGCCATGGTAGAGTTTACTGAGGACACGTCCCTGGATGAGGAAATTGGGGCATCTAAGGATATGTTTAGTGGATCTTGAATAGAAAAACCTTACGACTTTCTAGCCTAGGAGTTTAAACTCGTGCAATATGTTTGCTGATGTGGCTAGCTAATTAGTTTATTTAGTTTCTTGACTTTATGTGCTTGTTTACTATTGTATTTATTTGGGACTGTTTTTGTGTGTTGTTTACTTATTCTTAGTCAGCTAGTTGTTTATTTATCAGTGTTTTCTGTTTGGGTTTGTTTGTTTGTTTTATCTTGGTCAAAATTCATGTCTATATATGTCTCATTTAATTTTTATTTATCTATCTGACTACATAGTCCATTTTATATACTCATGTTATTAATAAAAGCATTGTAACTGATATTTCGTATACTTTTACATTACACAAGTTTTCACCTCTCTACTGTATTTTTCTCTTAAATTAAAGGAAAGCAAGTTTTGTTCAGGTTCATTTTGGAAGTAGTCTCTGAGTAGCCCACAAGCTATTGAGTTGAGAATGCGTATACTGGACCTCTCATACCATGTCAACAGCAGGGGTCCTTAATGGGTTGTTGTCATTGTTGTATATGTAATTGAATAACCTGATGCCGTCAGACTCTTACTGGAAGATAACAATTTTTTCTAATTTGTTGTTGAGTATTATTCTTCTGACCTCTGAATGTTTTCATAATGTTTCCAGATTAGTTTTCAAGAATTTAAGACAATGCTGCTTGAGCCTGGACTGGTAGATCGCATTGTTATTTCTAACAAATCTGTGGCTAAGGTGTATGTGAAGAAGTCACCAAAGTATGCTATTCGTATTGGTGGATCAGCCGAGCATCCAGATCCTGGCACCCCTACGCAATCAAGACTTAGCCAGTATAGATATTATTTTACAATTGGGAGTATTGAATCTTTTGAGCAGAAACTAGAAGAGGCTCAAAAAGCCTTAGGGATTGACCCTCACCATTACGTCCCAGTGACTTATGTAGCTGAGATGAAGTGGATCGAAGAGTTGATGCTATTTACCCCAGCATTGATGCTGCTGGGTGCCCTTTACTCTATGGGGCGAGGAGGTCAAGGTGGACTTGGTGTTGGTGGTGCTGGTGGGAAGGGTGCAGGTGGGATATTCAATATTGGTAAAGCAAAAGTTACAAAACTAGACAAGAACAGTAAAAACAAGGTTGGCCCTGAGTTATTTCTGGCTGTCTACGGCTTATGTGTTTGCGTAGGCTTAGTTCTGGCTTTACAAGATTATCTTTAACTGAATTTTCTTGGCTTTCTTACATGATGATTCAGGTTTACTTTAAAGATGTTGCTGGCTGTGATGAGGCGAAGCAAGAAATTATGGAATTTGTGCACTTCCTCAGGAACCCAAAGAAGTATGAGGATCTGGGTGCAAAGATTCCAAAGGGTGCTCTTCTTGTTGGTCCTCCTGGCACAGGGAAGACACTTCTTGCAAAGGCCACAGCTGGTGAATCTGGTGTCCCTTTCTTGTCCATATCAGGATCAGATTTTATTGAAATGTTTGTGGGAATTGGAGCAGCGAGGGTCCGAAACTTGTTTCAGGAGGCACGCCAGTCTGCCCCTAGTATAATTTTTATTGATGAAATAGATGCAATTGGTCGAGCAAGAGGTCGTGGAGGCTTTTCTGGGGGCAACGACGAACGTGAAAGTACTCTGAATCAGTTGCTTGTGGAAATGGATGGTTTTGGAACAACCTCTGGAGTAGTTGTACTTGCTGGCACTAATAGGCCTGATATTTTGGACAAAGCTTTGCTAAGGCCTGGACGCTTTGATCGTCAAATCATGATTGATAAACCTGACCTTAGAGGCCGCGATCAGATTTTTCAAATCTATCTCAAAAAAATTAGACTTGACCATGAGCCTTCTTATTACTCCCAGAGGCTAGCAGCCCTTACTCCAGGGTTTGCTGGAGCTGACATTTCCAATGTCTGTAATGAAGCTGCCTTGATTGCTGCAAGGAGTGAAAGTAAACAGGTCACAATGCAACACTTTGAGGCAGCCATAGATCGAATCATTGGTGGTCTTGAGAAAAAGAACCTGGTAGGGTGTGACTCGCTATTTTTCTGTTATTTCAGAGAACTGTGCTTTTAGTTTCATTCTTTCAAGCTGTGTACCTGAATATGTTTGTGTATGGGGAAAGACTAGTTCATAATAAGTTGCTGAAATAGTGAAAACTGCAATAGGTTGTGGATTGATTTAGACTGGTTAGTTTCTTCAAGATCGCAATGTGGTTGATCAGCATTGTTTTAATGATCAAGTACTGCATGCTTGTAGCCACAACTGTGCTGCGTCAGTATAGTCACAGAGCTGGAATAGTATATAAGTAGGAATGGTAGACATCTGCTAACACTGCAGCAGAGGTTGTTTTATGTTAAAATCTTGTGATGGAAAAAAAAAAGGATTTACATTTTAGTTATTTGAAAGTATAACCTTTTATGAGTTTTGAGTGCAGTTGCTGTCTTAGGATCAAGGTTTTATGTCTTATAGGACTATCAGAACATATGGTCATTATGATGTTATGATGCTGGGGGAAGAGAGTTAAAAATTGGTCATGTCACAGTTTACCTCTAATGTATTTTCATTCTTTCAAGTGATTACTTATGATTTGTCGGTGCTGTTACAGTCTCAAGGACAAGGTTTTAAATGTCTGCAAGGACTCTTCTGACTTAAGATGTTATATGACACGTGTGGATAGAGAGTGAGAATGGTCATATTCCACATTTTACCTGGATTTTATTGTTCCAAGCCATGACTTGTAATTAGTAGGATAATTTATTTTCTTTTTTAATTAAGCCAGCAATTGTGTTGAGCTTCTTGATCTATATGCTTGGATCTCCACCGTTTGACTTTCTGGCCCTTTGTCATTAATGTGCTACCTTTGCATTCTAGTGTGTTCCTATTTTTTTCCCTCTCATTTTTGCCCTCAATGAGGGGTGAGGATGGGTGGGAGGGCAAGCCTGCTTTGGGATTTCCTAGCATGCCCTATTGTTTGAGTTGATAGACATTTAATTCTTGACGAGGAAGATTTTTGCCAATCCCATCCCAGGTAGTGAGTAAGCAGGAAAGACGAACTGTTGCCTACCATGAGGCTGGTCATGCTGTTGCTGGTTGGTTCTTAGAGCATGCAGAGCCATTACTGAAGGTGACAATTGTTCCTCGTGGTACTGCAGCCCTTGGGTTTGCTCAATATGTTCCAAATGAGAACCTTTTGATGACAAAGGAGCAGCTTCTTGATATGACCTGTATGACTCTTGGAGGTCGGGCTTCTGAGCAGGTAATTTTGGATTTTCATTGTTTTCGGTCCTGAGTTTTAGAAATAGAAAGTTAGCCTTATATCAATTATACATGTTGCCGTTCTTATTCGGGTGTGCAGGTATTTTCTCGTAGAATTATAGATGCCAATTGATTTTTTGTATGGATTGTGGCCTGCAGGGTTTGAGGCTAATCGTGAATGGGTCATGTTTTATTGATTTACTGTTTGTTTGCATACTGAAAGACTGACTTGTCGCTGTTTATTACTGAACAATTTACTGTATAGAGCATGGAGACGCTGCATATTTATTGTCTTAGGGTCTGTTCTCCTCACCCTAATTTTCAGATCTAATCAGAATAAATGAGATATTTCACATAATAATAATATGTTAATTTTTGTTTTTGAATCAGATTTAAAAAAAAAATTTGACCAAAGAGAATGGACCCTTATTATCCCTGTTTTCTTGCTGAGATTAATCTGCTTCATAGAGAACCCTCTGCTGTAGGATAGTATTTATTGAAGTGGCCACCATCCGAGCTTCCAGATTTTTTTTTTGTGCTTTGGAGAATGGCTGTAATTCTTGAGCATTTTAAATTCTAGCATTCTTCAGCAGTCGAGATGGCAAAATACTTTGCACCCAAATTAAGCTGCTGGAATTTTTTATGACCAGGTTGATATGGAGAAACAAGGTATAAGGTTCCTGATAAGTGTTAGCATTTCAATCATATTTCTTTGCAATCTTGTAAATGTATTGGTTTTCATACAGCTCGGAGCAGGGTGCTGGTTTGGGATGTGCAAATTTGATTATTTATATTTCTGTCAACTAATTGCTTTCATCCCATATATTTTCAAGTCTAATTCTTATGTTTATTATCTTGTGGGCAGGTGCTATTAGGAAAGATTTCAACTGGAGCTCAGAATGACTTAGAGAAGGTAACCAAGATGACCTATGCACAAGTAGTGGTGTACGGTTTCAGTGACAAGATAGGGCTTCTCTCCTTCCCCCAAAGGGAAGATGCAATGGAGATGACAAAGCCTTATAGCAGCAAGACAGGTGCTCTTATAGACAATGAAGTTAGGGAGTTGGTGGACAAAGCCTACAATCGTACTTTACAACTGATCGAAGAGCACAAAGAGCAGGTGGGTCAAATCGCGGAGCTATTACTGGAGAAGGAGGTCTTGCATCAGCAAGACTTGATAAGAGTCCTGGGAGAGCGCCCATTTAAGCCTGCTGAGCCCACAAATTATGATAGGTTTAGAAAAGGATTTCAAGAAGAGGGTGCGCCCAAGGAGCCAAGCAAAGGTGGGACTGTTGAGGAGGATAAGTCACCACCCTTGGATCCGGAGGTTGTTCCTGCAGCATAGTGACGAGAAGGTAAATATCTTGTAGAAATGGAATTGCTTTGATTGTTTAACCCTTAACCTGTTCACCGGCCCGATATTTGTTTGAAGTAATTGATCACATTTGCGACAGCCATACACTTTCCCTGTATTATTAGCAATTAGATACCCTTAGTTGAATGTATTAGTACTTTAGTTAGTAGGTACAGATTAATAAAGAAGCCTTGATGTGCTAACAAATATTTTACTATGAAGTCGACTTTTTGGGCTGCTGCTGTGGACGGTAACAAATCATGCACAAATATTGGAGTTACGATACTATTTTCTAAGGCATGGTTGACACTTGACAGGCTCAGATTTTTATCTTTATGGCTGATGACATTTAGTCGGTTGAATTTTATAGAATATGAGATTTCTTTGTCCATCCGGGAGATTTGATCGGTGCGTCGCATCAATATGATTTGGCTGTGAGTTATTTGTTTCAAAGTCGCTGATGCTCTAATTTTCACTGATGATGGCTGTGCTACTTTGTCACATCACATTGTTGCTGATGATGAACTTTCTTATATCAAAAATTAGGTGTACTGTGGGGATTTTGGAAACTAGTAGCTTGTACATGTTTCGAAGGAGAAGGATAGCCAAGTTTAAGTTCGTAATGGATTAGATAAAGGCGGGTTGTTTGTGGCGGAGGTATCAATCCTTTTGTGGTAGTAGTATGTTGCCCATAATCTGAGGACGTCGTCCTGATCCTCAAAACTTACGTGGCTTTGGAGCTTCTGAACGTTTGGGGTGTAGAGAAAAAGCAATGATTGAATTGAACATATCTATTGTTCTTTTTTATTCTTTCCATTATTATATATATATATATATATATATTTTTTCCAAAATAAAAAATAAAAAATAAAAGCGGGAGGCAATCTGGCTGTATAGAAAAACAGGTGATTTCTCCCGTTTTATGATTTGTTTACTATAAGATTATAATCTCTCTCAATAAATATGAAAGGATTATAGTGTACATAGACAGATTGTTACTCTGGGAAAAAGTAACCCATCACGAGTAGAGGTATTGAACTCTGAGCGGAATTAACCTGAGCCAGTGTTGGGGAGAATGTTTTATTTTGAAACTGAGGTTATTTAACCATATATTTTTTTTATCCCAACAGGCTACAAATTTTATTACACAGAGGTTTCAGTACATGGACAATTTTTTTTTTCTATCACGGTTAAAGTGGGCAAAAGTTGATTCAACTCGCTTAAAATCTGAACTAAAACTACCCTATCCGAATATAAGTAATCTGTTCCGATCGAAATCCGATTCAAATCCAACCTGTAACCTGATCGACATAACTAAATTTGATATAAATTAATTATGATAATAAAAAATACACGTCTTATTATTTATTTAAAGATTTTAAAAATATATTATTATTTTTTTTTACTTTTATTGTGAATTTACTTATTCGTCAATAATATTCTAACTTTATCGATTTTTTTGCATAAAAATATAACATTATAAAGCCATAATAATAAACAAATAACAATTCATAATGTATTATTAATCATATGCTTACATAAAGTTAAATTTAATGCTTGCTTATGGGGTAATGATTTAAATTAATTTTGGTATTCAATGTCCGATTTGACCCAAATATAAAGTGAATCAATCTAGGATTAGTTCGGTCTGAACCCAATCTGACCCATCAAAACCTAAAAAGATCCGATTATTCAAGTTAATTTAAACTTGACTCATCAAATTAACTCGAACACGAAATCACCCGAATACGAGCTTGCTTGACTCAATCTTGACCTGATAGAGATGTAAATGGGGCTGGTACGCCCATATCCATATCCATACTCGTACCCAAATTCATACTTGTACCCGAACAGGTATTCACTTACACATCTATACTTGTATTCGTTGGATATCTGTAATTCGATTTATAGTCCGTTTATCCGTTATGGTTATTATCCAGTGGATAAATTAATTATCCAATGGATAAATCCATTTAGAGTTAAGCTAAATAACAATTTTAACCTTAATTTGTACTATATTTATTTTAAAATTAAGGGTTAAAGGATAATTATATATCGGGCAAACAGATATAGATATAAGTATGGGTATGGGTATCAATATGGATATTCCATACCACTATCCAACGAATAAAATCTAGTGTATTTCGGATAAAATCTACCTTGTTTACATCCATAGACCTGACAAGCTAACCTAAAATAATCCGAAAACGACCCGACTCGAACCCGAACTATCTCAATCCAAACCCGACCAAATCCGGTAAATTAACTCGATACAACCTAGATTTGCAACTACCCGAATCTTAATCTAACCCAATTCAAACAATTAGGCGACCCGAAATGATCTGACCCGATCCAACCCACAAAAAATAATCCTCAAACAACCTGATCCTATAATGATCCGACCTGCTATAACTCAATCCAAACCCAATCCGCATGACCCTATTGCCACCTATAATCATGGCATTGAAAACTGAACCTGATATAGAATTGGTATAATCTGGTTTCACGTATGGTGCATATTAGTTTAATAACATATAAAATATAAAAAAATTTAACTATTACCCGTTATAATTGGATTTTTATTGTCCGCAGTTTTCCAACTAATTGTTGATAGATTTTGATTGGTTCTAACATTGTAGCGACCAGTGGAGGTGTTTGGATTGGTGATATAATTGGTTTATTTGTTGGATCGGTGACCTAACAAGTTCACCGATGACCTGACTGTTTTACTCCGTGGTTTTTAATACTCTATGTTTCATATAAATCTTCGCACCAGCCAGCTATGGTTTCAGCAACTTTCCTTTATTTTTATGCATGTGGTAACTTCTATTCTTAAAGTTGCCCGGCATTTCTTCAATTATTTTGTGGTGATATGCCTCATCTTGTTTTATTATTATTAGCTTTTCTTCTACTTTTCAGCGTAGCTCTATGCTCGCTATATCTAGTGTAATATTGGAGCAAGGAAAATTATGTGGTGCTATGTTATTGACAAAGCACCATCAGCATCATTCATTGATAATGGCTAAGCTTAAAGCTCTATTATTTGTGGCAGGGCCAAATCCAATTCAATAATATACAGAATAGTCAACACTTTCCGTGGCTAAATTCGAGCGAAGCGATACTGGGGCTCCATAGTTCCATTGATCCGAATGTCGAAATATGTCATCTCACTTTCGGCTACTGTCATTTTTTCTTCCTCACACGACAACCCAAAAGTGCGTTTGATATGAGTTGATTGGTCTCTGTGCTCTAGAGCAGAACTTTAACTTATGTCGCTAGTTTGTTGACGTTGATTGCCCATATAATTTATATAGCCCTAAAGTTGAGTGATAGCATTATTCTGTCTGAGCGGGTTTTGCCTCCCCACGTTATGTGCTTCATAATAAACTATGATTACATTTCGCCACTACATATGATAAAATAATTTAAAGTAGAATACGTTATTAAATTTTATATTATTTCATTTCGGCCACCGTAATATTTTACCTTTGCTCTTGGTAAGATAAGTGGGAATCCTAAGACGACACCTTCAACTTGCTTTAAGATTATTGGCATTTAATGTTTATTATCTTCTACTTATTTTTATGATGTATCAAATAAGTTAAAATTTTGGTATATATATATATATATATATATATATATATATATATATATATATATATATATATATATATATATATATATATATATATATAAATATATTGTATAATTGGGATTGAATTTTTATTAAATTAAGCATTGCAACAAGATTTCTTAGATAACCTTGAGTTCCAACACAAATAAACATAGGTTAGGAGGGGTCAAAATACAGATAGACAGAGATTTCCACCATTTTAGTTTTTCTTAATTTTTTTTTTACGTTAGATCAATTCATATGTACAATATTTTTATAAATTTGGTTTCATAAATTAATTCTTCACATTTCTCTAATTTTTTACAATTTTTTGATTTTTTTTTGATTTATTAGATTTTCTATCTTGCTTAAATTATTTTATAACATTGTTGACTTTCTTGGACATAGGAGCTTTGAAAACTAACTTGTTCACACTTCATGATCAGATCCCACATGGTACTTGCTCATTCAACAAAAAATCTAACTATAATCACTTCAAAGACCATCCACCAACTCTTTTATTCTATCTCTCATTTATTTAATCCTTTATATCACTCATTTTACTTGCAAGCAACCCCGTTAGATTTTTTCCTCTCTCTTGTCTATTTTCTATAACCCATAAGGGGTATACCTTGGTTGATCATTTCCATACTTAGTATTTTTCTTTAATCCAACTTTGCTCTTTCCTCTCTCTCTTTTTCTTGTTCTTGATTGTGTAGTCTTGTGACCAAGCCCCTTTTCCATTTTTCTCTCCTTTATCCTTTATCTTTTCACTTCTAAAATCTTAAGTTTAGCTCTTTGGTGCTTTTCTTTAAGTAAAAGAGAGTTAAGGTTATAGATTTGTGAAGGTTATCCAAAGCTCCCATTTTTGAACTTCAAGGGTTATTATCATCTCTTTTAATATTTTCTATTCTCTTCTAAACCATGGCATTCCTTTTTATCTAATTTATGTTTTTATTATTCTAAATGACCAAAGGTTAGAAGAAGGAGCGTAGGAGTATTTTCTTGTTTAGAGACCATACTAACTCCAACAAGAAATAGGCATATCTAGTCTAAGGCTTTTTATATTTATATGTGGATCTGTATGATTTTTATATTTTATGCTAGAAATCATGCTAGGCTTTATCTTAAATTTATATCCATGTAATTTTTGGTAAAATGCATGTTTTTGCAAGTTTTATAATTTTATAAATAATTGATATATTTTATGCCTTGTTAGGCTTTCTTATAAAATCCTAAGTATGATGGTATATTATGTTATATTCTTAAGCCTTGGGATGAGTAGATTAAAATATATTTAAGTATGGTAATTGCCATTTTATGTTGAAATCTCAAATTTTGGGGGGGGGGGTTTGTGCTTTTAGGAAGCATTTGTGGTGTTATGGATTATTTTAATTTTGGTAAATTATATTTATAGGATGATAATAATTAAAATGGTGTTGTTTTTAAAATTGGTAAAAATTATAGACTTGTATAATTGTGATTTATGGCCATATGGGTAATATGGTTATTTTGGGGAAAATAAATATAATATTTTGTTCCTTGTGGCTTTTAAAATAAACTTGATATATAACATGCAAAGTTTTGGACTTAAGTTATGAAAATAATAGGTTTGGAGGTGTGTTATATGGGATAAAATATAATAAGTATGATATGTGAAGTGTTTTGATAAATTATGAATATCATAAGGTATGATATTATGAGAAATGACTCTATTTGGGAATAGTAACCAAAAGGGCAACGTTGATATTTTATATGTGAAAATTTAGAGTTAAGTTATGATTTTTGGATATGATTTTTTAACAATATTTTATGTTATTGTTTTAATTTTGGTGTGTTGGGAAGGCCTATGGAAGAAGTTATGGCATTTTGTGAAATTAAGCTTTTATAAAGGCAGTATGGTCTTTTACCTTGTAAAATACTCCTTTATGTAAATAATGAATATACCTATGTCATACATTACTCCTACATAATGTTTAATATGTTAATAGTAATACACTCTAAGGGAATGGATGTTATCAAGTGTTGGAATAAATTCATAATAAATCAAGATTATAATAAATAATTTACCTCATAATAAACCACTAAGAATGGAAGTGGGATTATAATTTTAATACCCCATATTTTCAAAATCTAATTTATCAATTTTATTAATGAAATATGATGAAAACATTTAATTGCGATTCGCTTTATAGTTTTATCGACAATTTTTGCTTCATATTGATATTTGAACTAATCATTTGTCTCTATGCATGATTCTAGAAAAATTCATTTATGACTATAATTTTTTGTTAATTTCATATTATTCTGATTCTTGTTTTAAATCATATTTCTCTATTCGGATTTAATAAGGGATTTTGTTCAAATTTCCCAACTCTCATGAAAGTCTTATAACAACTCTCTAATTTTTCGGTTGAACTAGTAAAACTTAAGAAAAATTATATTTTATGTTTCTATATATTTATATCACGAGATTTATGTTTTTACGTAATTTCATAACTCTTATAAATCTTTATTTTAAAATTTTCACAACTTTCTTTATTTTGGTATCAAAAAGTATTCGTGATTTATTTTTAAGCATTTCGTTGAGGTTTTTAATTATATTTTAATAATTTCATGGATTCATTGTATGAATTTAATATCAATACGTCATCGGGATTTAATGTAAATACTTTGACCCCATCACTACCCCCTATTTTATTTTTCTCTTATCTCACTTCCCTTCCTATTTTCTATTCTACCAAATCTTTCCCCGACTCCAAGACCCCTGCCTCCTTTGCTTACTTCGACCTTTAGCTCCACAATCACCACCACTCTATCTCCTACGGCCTCGTCACCCACCTGCCACCACTAAGCCACACAAAAAACTAACTACGGATGTCAAAAATAGTAACCTAATGCCCAAGAGTGGTAGTAACAGTGTAGAGCGGCAATGGGTGCAGCGACACAATCCAACCTAAGCTCGACAACCACAAATGGTGATGTGCAATATCCGACAACCACCAAATGAATTTCCCTTTACCATGGCTGAGATGCACGGAGCTTGAAATGGCTTGGTTTGTTGGGTATAATTAATTAATCCTAAATCTAATTTTTTGTTGATTATGAATGAATTAGGTTTAATTAAGCTAAATTGATGATCGGATTATATGTATTTGATTTATGAAATTTGGATTTTTAACCTACTTATGTTCGGATAATGTGGATAAGTCCAGATAAGATATTTTTGATAAATTAACCATACAATATGTCTTAAAATATATTTTGTTTTCATGTTGGTAGCTTTAATTTGAGAAATTTACAAAATTGGCTGAATTGGGATTTTTGTGGCTCAAACCCTAATTGGGAAGCATGTGCCTTTGAAAATAGCTTGGATCCTTGGTTTATTATTTTCAATTGACTTTATAAAATGCTTTAGAATGTTTATTTCATGTCTGATACGTCAATCAAAATATTTTAGCAAGATTCAATTGGATTTGCGTTTTGGGCCAAAACCCTTATTTTGGAAAATAATTTCTCTAAATTGGTTATTCAAATGATTACAACTGTTCATATTGGTTTAATTATAGTTTTAAATTATCAATTTAAAGTTATTGATTTGAATTGATAGATTTGTCATCCAAGCCTAAAAACCCAAAATTCTAGATTTTAATTAATAAATTTTGTTATGCTTTTGATAACATTTTCTCCAACTTATTTATTTGATTACTTTTATATATGTGTAATTCTATTCTTGTCATGAAAATTGTACCGATTCTCCAAAATTGGCCAGTTGTGGCTGTGGTTGTTAAACCTAACATTCTAAGGTAATTTTTGATGTAACCTATCTATTCTCTACAACTTTAGCTTAATTTGTGTTATTAAATAAAATTAAAATATTTCAAATTATTCATCAAAACTTGAACTAGTCGATGAATTAATTCTTTTAAATGCTTTAGAGGTGTGTCCTCAAGTCTTGAATTCTAGATTTGTTTTCAAGAAAATTGGTCTGTGTTTCATATTATTTGATCAATATTATGTAAATTCATGATCATTAAGATAGTTTGCTAACTTAGTTTCTTGCTTTTTGAACACGATATAGGAAAGAATTTTGGTGGGTGTTATAGCTAGGGTTTCGTTTCTTTATTCTTTCAATTTACATATATAGGGGCTAAGGTAAGTCGCTACCACCTCAACTTATGGTTGTTTCATGAAGAGGGGCCAATTTTTATGGGTATTGGAGTTGAGATGATATGTTTCAATTGAATTGATATGTTGAGTTTGTACTATGCCTTGTATTATACATTGAGATGTTGCATGAGTTAAATGTTCTTAATGAAAGCATGAAGTTATGGCTATAGAGCACAACTTTTGCATTATCTACATGTTGGGCATATCATTAGCATGATAGGTTAATAATGTTCTTGATTGGGCCATTTTGGCCATTTGGAGGAAATGAATGTGGTGGTGTATGCATGGTGTGGTAAAATTATGTTTTCCCTTCAAGCATGATCATGTAAACATTAATGTTAAGCTTGCCTCATCATCAAGCATGGATAAGTGAAAGACATGATATATATATATATATATATATATATATATATATATATATATATATATATATATATATATATTGATTAATTGATTGGAAAAAATGTTAATGTGTGGCATGAAATGTTTGGCAGTGATGGAGCACACTTTAGGGTCTTCTATCTCCATGGTGCATTATGAAATAATATGAATGAATGCTAATGATTTAATGTATTTCTTAGCATAATAAATCGCTGAATGTGGTTGAATCATGGTTTGGGGGTTGAGCAAGTCCCTAAGCAATGCTTGGGGTTGAGCATGCCCCTAAATAAGGCTCAGAATTGGACATGTCCATGAGTAATGTTCGAAGGTTAAATGCCAGATTGGTTGATTTGGTGTTATCCACAAATGCCTAATTGGTTGGTTTGGTATTATCCATAAATATTTGATTGATTTGGTTTGGCATTATCCATAAATGATTGATTGGTTTGGTTTGGTGTTATCCATAAGTGCCCGATTGGTTTATTTGAATCCCTTTATGGATCAAGATCTTTGTATTTGAAATTATACGGACACATAATGAGTTGTCAATAATATGGATTGTTCCAACCTATTATACAGAAATTACCTTACATTTCTATTATGCTATACTTACATGTTTAAGTATGATGTTACATATGTTATGCATGTTATTATATGTTTATGGCATGAGTTATGGTGTGATATTATGCATGTGCCATAAATTGCATGATAAGTTTCATGTTTACCATCAGTTATGACTATATGCTAAGCATGTCATGTGCCAATGTGGCCTAATTAGTTTGGTGCAGTATTGATATCATACGACTCCCTTGAGCGTGAAACATGAGAATATCCCATGTATGTTTCAAGCATTATTTCTATAAACTTGATAGACCTTGACTATAATATACATTTGATCTTTGTACTTCATATGCCCCTATGAGTTGGGTTAGTGTGATTTATTAAGTATTGGACTCATATTGATACTACCTTGGTTGTTTGGGTCCTATGATAAACCACTGATGGTTGAGAGCGGACTGTTTGTGCATGTTCAATACCAGTTGTCTTGTCATCATGATGGAGGTTTGCCTTGGGTTTTTTTAGAGTAGGCTATCTGATGATTCACTCTAGTAAATGAATTTGTCCCTATTGTTGGGATGCCCCTTTGTTCTTTTATCAAATTTTATTATAACTTGAATGTATTTATTTTGGCTTGTTAACCATTCACTTGCTTGTATTTATTTGGTTTGTAATTTTGTTGGAGATGTATTTAGACTCTATTTTCTTCTCTTTTTTAACTTTTAAAAATTCATGTATTTTCTGCTGACTTTATCAACGATAATTTGGTTATGCAAAACCATTCTCTCCTATCAAATTTGGATAATTTATTGTGGGACTTCACTCCCTTGGTTCAAATGAGGTTTAAGTTTTGATTGGATAGGCTTAGCCTTTCACTAGGCATAGGTTAAGTGAACATGTGCACCTCTTAATATATTAGATGTGGCAGTTTCACCCTCATTCTTATTTTAGTTTCCTCATTTTTTTCTTTTAAAAAAAATTTAGGAGTGAAAAATGGGGGTGTTACAATGATGACCTAAGTAATTTGAGTAATGCATTTTTTATGTGATAATTGTTGGTTAAGGTACTAATAAGACATTAATACTTAAAGTGGAAGAACATATTAGTCGCAACCAAGCACTATGAAATTATTGAAAATAAGTGTCCAGTCCTAACGGAACAAGAGGACCTAATATACTCTATCTAATCAATCCATTGACTTACAGGATGTATTCATACTTAAGGATTCGAGGTTTGCTAGTAGTTCAAGTGTGTTTTACCCTGGATGTGCGAGTATTAGTGTTGTTAACTACCTTTCCTCTTTTGCATGGAAAGGGGATTTTTTTTTCTTGAAAATCAATGCAATAATAATATGGTTTTGTTAATCACCTAATTATGAGTGTTTAATATGGTTGCATCTCTTAGATAGTTCATAACTATGAGTAGTGGGATTGTATATTTTATCTTAAGGTGATTTTATTTTTTGCATACCTTACCTTAGTGACATATATTTGGTACTTGAATATGCAAGTATTGATCGTTCTTTTTATGGGTAACTTTTATTGCCACAATTAGACGACTATGTTGTTGACGTGCAAGCATTTCATGTTTAGCTCGAAGACTTTGCTGACTTTGTTACTCTTCTCATAGAAGTGTGATTTTTTAGGTTGTGTACGTAGAGTATAGGATATCCGGTAGTTAGATTTTTTGTTCGAATACCTTATAGAGTCTTAGTTTCATAGGATCCCTTTTATTGTATTTCAATTAGATTTATAATTAAAATTTATCTCTAAACTTTTATTTATGGTTTATGAAATTCCTCTTGCTCTCTCTTTATCATAGTTAAAGTGTCATTATTATTTTTCCATATACTAGTTACGAGAGTGATATAGTCAACCAAAATTGTATTAGGTATAGCGGTAACAACTAATTATTTTATGTTAACCTTCCACAAAAATTAAAAATTTTTAGTAATAACTTTCGGGGTATTATACTTTACCTACATAGAAAAACTATATCTAAGAAGATAATTATTCTTGCTTGCACAATCCATGTTTAGTCAAATGATCGGCGATTCCAATCAATTCCTTTGTTTTTGGAATGATGGAGAGACCTAATATCAACATTCCCATATGTTTAATGAAGTTAAGATGTGATTAGCTTCTCCAAGGTCTACCCAAAGCTATGGCACACCAAGTTTCTACATTCTTTGAATCCGTGTCAATAATCCAAACAAAATTCCACAACCAAATTTTCAACTAAGACAGCTTAATGACATAATAGATGGATTTTCTTTTTACCTCATTAATATATTTGAATTCAATAGGACAAGAAAATAATCATTTAAAGTATTATTTGAGTATTGTAAAACACCTCCAATAATTTTCTTCCTTAAATTGCCATTGGCTATTCCATTCATGTTCGATTCAAAGACTCATCAATTAGGGCATATCTAATATAGAGTAACTCCATCCCTCACTTGATGAATCTATTGAGTCGACCTTCTCCATGAGAGACATATAAGCACCCTCACAATCTCCTCCGCACTATAAGGGCAGTTCATTTCCTAGGCCTTAATCCACTAGCACATTCATGAAAATACCAACACCTTCAATTTATGCAAACATTCATTCTTATTGTTGAAGATCCTTTTAATTATTTCCTTCTAGATGGTCTATAGGATTATGATGAAGGCAATTACCCAAACTTTGATAGAAAATGCCTCAAAATAGTAGCACCTCCATAGAATAAAGGTGTCCACTAAAGTCTTAGGGATGACTCATTGTATATTTTAAAAACTAAGTTAATAGACCCACAAATCTCACTCCAACTTGCAATGCAAAAATAAATAAAGGCAGCTTTCAAGGTAACCATAGCACATCACACAAGATCTGGATAAAAAAATATCTCTACCCAATGCTATAAGACTACTTTTGGTAAAGTTCTTCTCTAAAGAGCAAGCCACATAAAAACCTCGATTATAAGATAAATCAACACTTTCCAAAATATTATAACCATAATATGAGGAAAAATATTAGCAAAATTTCTAAGAATATGCTAAAACTATTTTGTTGAAGATTCGATGCCACAATCGAGATTACAACAAAACATGTTAGTAGCCCCCCATTAAGAACATATTTGTTGATAACCCGAATTAAATTGACTTATAATCTTTCCTCTTTGGTTGAAAAAAACCTTTATCCTATTATCAACACCATCTTTCATGGAAACCATCCTACACCCATCTCCACAATTGTGGCACCATGATTCTGAGCAATAGTGAAAAAAAAGGTGAGAGCACAACTTTGAGAGGAGCCTTCCCGACCTAGATATCAAACCAAAATCTAGTTGACTCCTTACTACTGACTAATCTTCTTATCACCTCCCAAGCTATATTTCTTCTTTGTTCATCACCTATTTGAATTCCTAATTCATTTAAGAAAGTCCATTCATCTAGATTACCTGACAAACAAAACATATACTTTTTCTCCAATCACATCCTTCTACATATCATTCTCAAGTTAAAAGTTATGTCACACCCATTTAAAAAATAGATAATAATTTTTTTATTAAAATATTCCCAACATGTAAAACTCCTCTATATTTTTAGTTATAGACCATATGATAATCAATAACATCAAGCTTTATTTGGTCATTCATAGAGAAACCCCAGATGGATTCCTTTGAATCATAGTCATATCCTTTCCCACCACCTTTGAAAGAGGGATTAATGAGAAATATTATATTGGAAGATTTGCTAAAATACTATTTAGAATAGACAAACACCCTCCAATACTCAAGGTATTACACATCCAAGTAATGAGTTTCTTCTCCATTCTTTTGAGAATTGGTTGCCAAGATGATAAAAATGTAAAATATGCATTATCTTAATATGTTTCAAGCATGATTTATGGGTGTTTGATGCATATTTCATGTTTAGATTGAGGATACTACTTTAGTTTGTATTCTTATGTGAAGGTATTGAATCAAAATTGAAAGATTCATTGATTTTTGGGAGTTAAACAAGAGTTTGGAGCCACAACAAGATTTAGAATACATGGTTTGTGAAAAAAATGGATGCATGTGTATAAATAAATGAAATTTAAACCATGATTAAATGTAAATATGTACGACCTCAAAAGACCAAAGTTGTAGGTCTCTTCAATAGCTTTTGAAAGCTACCTAAATCACATCAATTAGTGGCAAAAAAAAACATGATAGCCATAATACAAAAGACTATCCAAATGAGCACTAATTAAGCAAGACAACACATACCATATATGTGGTTTGGTTTCGGCATATACGAAACTTCTTTATTTCTTTTCATATTTTTAAAATCTATATATATTTATTTTATCTTAAGATTTAGAGCATCTTAATAGGAGCTTTCTCTTAGCTGCCAAATAATATCTAGATCTAGAACTCAATTATTGAAGGAAAAATAAAAAATTTCTTATGCAAGATTGGATTACAACTCTCAACCTTGAACATTTTAATCAAAAGATTGGTTATTTCTTTATTCTCTTTAATTAATTTTTTCATATGATTGAATTGCATATTTATTTGACGTGTTCTTTATTCACAATCATGTGTGAGTAGATTCTTTGTTCAAGATTAGGAAATAACCTAATTTTTTGGTAATTGATGATGAATTAGTATACGTTCTTGGTGAACACTTAAGTCTATAAACTTAAGTTTTTTTAATTGAACTTTGTTGAATCACTTGATCATTGAATTAACATTCATAGGTTATTAATTAAAGGATCAAAAGGTGAAAATTAATACTTGGCCTCTAGAAATTAAGTAGGAAATTTAAACCATGAAAGTAAGGTAGATTCCTTATGGATTATATTGGATTAGCAAGACGCTTAATGGGTTTAATTTAATCTTAATTCCATAAAATTATGTAATTAAGCTTAATTAGGAATGATATTTAGGCCTTGACATAGGCTTTAGATTAATTTAGGCTAATTTACCCTTTTAGTTTAAACCAACACCTAGAGCTGAAATAAATCATCATTGAGTATCGAAGTTATTTATTTTATTAAATTCCACTCGATTAGATATTTATTTTATTATTATTATTTAATATTATTTTATTTATTCTTTTTTACCTTACTCATT
Organism: Tamarix austromongolica; assembly: GCA_039764185.1. Lineage (NCBI taxonomy): Eukaryota > Viridiplantae > Streptophyta > Magnoliopsida > Caryophyllales > Tamaricaceae > Tamarix > Tamarix austromongolica. Next base: position 100,800,385 of record CM077810.1, on the reverse strand, counting down.
GGTTTAGTTAGTCAAAAATGTAAAATTTGGTATCTAAACTTTAATCTTTGTGGGATCGATCTTGATAGCTACAACAAATTCGTGTGCTTGTGGATTCCTCCATTAAATTTTTGGCGTTGTTACTGGGGACTACGGTGTTACTATTGATTGTTTACGTGATTAGATTAGACTTGAATTTCTATTTTTTTATTTTCTTTGCTATTGAATTACTTTTATGTAAGGGTATCAACTAGAGGTATACAACAAGAACAATCTTGAACTATCATTGACTATTGCAGACAAAAGGAGGTGTATAAGGAAGTAAAGGAACACATAACAAACTATGATGGGTGATTAGAATTAGCTTGTTAAGGATTTTACTTCCCCAAATGGTTAAGGCATGCACTAAAGCATTATAAGGCCCACTATTGAATCTAATAACTTTGAGCTGAAACCATCACCACTCTCGATGGTTCAATAGAATCAATTTGGAGGAGGTCCTACCGATGGCCAAAACCTCCACCTATTGATTTTCTTAGAGTATTACGACACTTTGAAGCTTAATGGAGTGCTTAATGATGTAGACTATTTTCATTCTCTCTAAAAGCCAAGGCTAGGGCTTGGTTGCATTCATTGCCAACTTGGTCCATCACCACTTGGGATCAGTTATCTAAGGCGTTCCTAGCAAAGTACTTTCCCCCGAGTAAAATAACATAATTGAGGAACCAAATCATAAGCTTTGCACAAAAGAAAGGAGAATCACACTATAAATCTTGGGACCGCTACAAAGAATTCTTGATGATGTGTATGCAGGGCTTTTCTTTGGTCACAGAAAGTGTCTCAGACTAAAAGAGCTTTAATAGCTTGGAAGGTGGTATGCTTACCCAAGAAGGAGGGGGATTAGGTATGTTGGACTTATATACCTGGAATGTGGCAGCAGTGGGGAAGCTTTTATGGTAGCTCTGTCAGAAGAAGGATGCTTTATGGATTAAATGGGTTCATTCCTATTTCATAAATAGGCAGGAAGTTACATCTTGTCACCTGCCTTGCACAGCTTCTAGGCTACTGAAGAAGATTTTTGGTTTAAGACCTTGGTTGCTCCCAGTATTCCAACTTTGGCAAAGGAATCATCCTTACCAAATTGCAGAGGTGTATGATGCCATAAGGTTTTCAGCTCCTAAAGTAGAGTGGTGGAAAGCTGTGTGGTCCAACCCAGCAGCTCCAAAACATAAGCTTATTTTCTGGTTGGCTCCTCACTCAAGGCTTCCTACGAAGGATGTCTTAATCAACCTTGTTCCATCCATCAGTTTGCAATGCAGTTTCTGTTCTCAGGAGGAAACCATTTCTCATTTATTTTGTCATTGTCTTGTGGTGAAGAAGATATGGTTTGCTATTAGTAAGGCTTGTAGGGAAAGGAAGAGACATAGATCTTGGCAGGACTTGCTGAGATACTTCTCCAGAGTAAGGTGTAGAGGTGCAAAAAAAGCTCAATTTTATTCTTGTTTTTATGTTGTAGCTTTCTATGAAGTATGGAAGGCTAGGAATGATATTATTTTTTCAAATGTTGCTTGGGACTTGAAAAGGGTAGTTCATCAGATTGCTTTGATTATGTCTTCTCTTTGTACTCATCCTAGTAGGAGTGATAAGTTTAGAGGTATGGTGGGGATGGTAGATCAATTCTACGACTTTATTTGTAATTCTTCTTGATGATATACAACTCACTTTCTTTAAAAAAAAATCTTAAGGATTTGCCTTCACCATGGATTAGAAAAGTAGCTTATTGTTCACAACTTCTACAATATGCTTACTTACAACACTAGTATGATAGTTGATGCTCTCGTAGAAGGTGCTTTGATGAAAGAATTAATAGATAAGGCATACAACTCATTGAGTACGTGGCTCAAAATCACTATCAATGGGCAAGTGAGCATACTCATACATCCTCTAAAGTTGATGCTTTGTTTAAAAAAGTTGAAAGATTGAGTATCAATTATGTGGCATCTACTTCAACAATTGCATGTGAAAATTGTGGTTATGTGGGTCACTCTGCATCAGAATGTCAATTAGTAAATCTCTCATTCCTTGATACTTCTAGTAATGAATAGGCCAACTAAGTTAATAATTTTCATCAAAAGGGAGATCATTTCTCCAACACGAATAATCTGAGGTGGAGGAATCATCCAAATTTATCTTATTGAAACCCACTTTTAAATCTCAGGCCTGCATTTAATTTTTTCTCTCCTGTTTTTTATGCCCTCAACTAATTCCCCTTCCTCAAAGGTCTAATTTGGAAAATATAATGGAAAAATTTGTGATGACTTCATTGAAATTGAATGAAGATTTTAACCATCAACAACAAACCATGGATGAGGTAGTAAAACAATTGGCCTTTAAGATGGATTCCTTAGTTATGCATAAAAAGATGTAAAAGGCAAAAATAACTCAATTAGTTTAAAATGATAGCTCTTCCTTTAGGTCTTCTAGTCTGATGAAACCTGGAAGGGTTTCACAAAAATTTCGCCGGATCGCAAACAGAATCGAGCGCGGGGTTCGACTCGCCGAACAATCAGCCTAAAGATTTTCTCCAAAGGAAGATAAAAAAACTCAGAGCGCAATTGAATCAACGGATGCTAAAGTTATAGAACAAAGAAGATCTAGAAGAGATCGAGAAGAAAGAGAAAGAAGAATGCGAACGAGAAGGTCGCGCGCGAGAGAGAGAGAGTCGAGAGAGAGAGCAAGAGAGAATTCCAGAAAAATCTCAAGAAATGTATTCGACCAAAAGTATCGGTTACAAACAGTATATGCCCTATATATATGGCGTATACAATACAAAAGGTAAAGCGTACAATACACAAACGTAGGCCTCCGACCGTATACAACAATTCAGCCCAATTAACCAGCCCAATTAATCAGCCGAGACACTCACAATGGTCGGCGGCTGGCTAAAGAAAAACAACCCAAATTACAATTATTACAAGGTATAATAATACAAAGTAATGAATTGTACAATTATTTCCCACTAGCTAGAATTCATCTTAGCTAATCATGGTTACCAAGGGTTGAGTAATCCACATTCCAACTAACCCAAATAATTATGGGTCAGGTGGCGGATTACACAGCCAACTTAATCCCCATTAGCTAAATTTGCCGGCGAATGCATCACATGGGATTTTCTACAACAAACATAACATGAATTCTGCAACAATTCCCAGCAGCAGCTACATCAACCTTTTGATCCATTTCCCCATGTTTTGAATTAATTTCCTAATTAAGCACACAATAAGAAAAATAATTATAAGCACAATATAATCTATAACAATTAATAGAATTATTTAAATATAAATTTTAGAGATTTATATCATCCCCCTCTTCTTGGAAAGGTTTCGTCTCTGAAACCTGATTAATGCCAATAAATGGACTAAGATCAGCAACATTAAAAGAATCACTAACATTTCCAAACTTAGCAGGTAAATCAATTCTGTAAGCATTATCATTAATCCTTTCTAATACAGTAAAAGGTCCATCTCCCCTAGGGTCTAATTTTGATTTTCGAAGGTTTAGAAAACGTTCTTTCCTAAGGTGTACCCAAACTAAATCTCCCTGTTGGAAAACCATTTTTCTTCTTCTTTTATTAGCATTCTCAGCCATTTGTTGAACCCTCTTAGTAATTTGTTGACTCACAGATTCATGCAATTTCTTTATATTAATAGCACGAGATTCAGCATCAAAGTATGTAATTGAGAATTAGGCAAAGGGCTCAGATCTAGAGGAGTCAAATGATTAAAACCATACACAATCTCAAATGGAGTCTTTTTAGTTGTAGAATGTAAGGTCCTATTATATGCAAATTCTACCTGAGGTAATACATATTCCCATTGTTTAAGATTCTTTCCAAGGACAGCTCTCAACATATTACCTAATGTCCTATTTACTACCTCTGTTTGTCCATCTATTTGAGGGTGACATGTGGTGGAAAATAATAATTTAGTTCCCAGTTTACCCCAAAAAACCTTCCAAAAATAACTCAGAAATTTAACATCTTTATCTGATACTATTGTCTTAGGTATTCCATGCAACTTAACTATTTGAGAAAAGAAAAACTCAGCCACAACCACATCATCATTTGTTTTATTGCAAGGTATAAAATGAACCATATTACTAAACCTATCCACTACAACCATTATTGAATATTTAGCTCTATTAGTCCTAGGTAAGCCTAAAATAAAATCTAAAGAAACATCAGTCCATGGAAACTTCTCACTTCCGACACAATCTTAGGTACAGGCCACTCTTGAATAGCTTTAATTTTTTCTTTATGTATAGATATACCATCTTTACCTACAACAAATCCTAGGAATACTACACTTTCTAAACAAAATCTAGACTTAGCTAAATTGGCATACAACTGTTCTGCTTTAAACACATCCAAAATGACCCTTAAATGTTTCAAATGTTCTTCTAAAGACTTGCTATATATAATTATGTCATCAAAATAAACAACCACAAATTTTCCAATAAAATTTCTAAGAACATGGTTCATAAGTCTCATAAAGGTACTGGGAGCATTGGATAATCCAAAAGGCATTACTAACCATTCATATAACCCAAAGTTAGTTTTGAAGGCTGTCTTCCATTCATCTCCTGGTTTCATTCTAATTTGATGGTATCCACTTTTTAAATCTATTTTTGAAAAAATCACAACACCATGTAGAAGGTCTAACATCTCATCAAGCCTAGGTATAGGGTATCTATACTTAATAGTTATTTTATTTACTGCTCTACTATCTATGCACATTCTCCAACTTCCATCTTTCTTAGGCACTAATAATACTAGAACTGCACATGGACTCATTGATTCCTTAATATAGCCCTTACTTAATAATTCAGAAACCTGCCTCTATAATTCCCTTACCTCTTTAGGATTAGCCTTATAAGCAGGTCTGTTTGGTATAACAACTCCTGGTACAAATTCTATTTGATGTTCTATCCCTCTTAATTGAGGTAATCCATAGGGTATGTCCTCAGGAAACAATTCACTATACTCTTCTAATAAGTGCCTCACATTAGTAGGTACTTCCTCACTTAACTCTAATTGACATTCATAGCATTCCTTATAAACCATCAAATATACACTTGCCTGTCTCTTAATTGCTTTTTCCACATCTCTACTCTTAGCATAAAGCCTAGATGTCCCTTTAACTTCCTTTGAACTAATCCCAGTCTCTGTACTCTGTTTGGATAGTTCCTTATAATCAGATTTTATTTTAATTTGATCATTAAAGATTTCTTTTGGAGTCATAGGTGCTAAAACAATTTTCTTATCATCCTTATGTAAAGTGTATCTGTTTTTATAACCATCATGTGTCACTCTCCTATCATATTGCCAAGGTCTACCTAATAATAAATGGGCAGCATGCATGGGAACAATATCACACAGAATATAATCCTCATACTTCCCTAACTTTAAGTTTACTAAAACTTGCTGACTAACCTTAACATCCCCTAACTCATTTAACCACTGTAGTCTATAAGGTTTTGGGTGCCTAGTGGTTGGTAATCCTAGTTTAGATACTAATAAAGTACTAGCAGCATTAATACAACTACCACTATCTATGGCCATGTTAAAACACTTATCATCAATCAAACATCGGGTATGAAATATATTTTCTCTCTGTATTTCATTTGAGTCAGGTAATTTGTTATTGTTTAAAGCCCTACGTACTATAAAAAGATCTCTACTTATTGGAAGTTCTATCTCTTCTTCTGATTCACTAGTATCATCCCTAATCAAGTTAGTCTCTAATTCTTCCTCCTCAGATTCAGACTCTATATCTCCAGATTCTCTAATTAAAATATTCCTCTTGTTTGGACACTCATAAGCTATGTGCCCTAATCCCCCACATTTAAAGCATTTGATATCCCTAGTTCTGTTGGGACCACCAGTAGGATTAGTTGTTATATTTCTACCCTTCTCATCCCTGTTTCCTACTTTGACTTCATTACTCCTACCTCTAGGTTCAAACCTCCCATTATTCTTCCAATTTCCATAATTAGTTCCTCCAAAATTCCTTTTTAATGTACTCTTAATCCCAATCCCAGGGGGTTTATACTGTCTAGTTTTCCTTATCTGACTCTCTATCTTAGTAGCTATGTTAACCATTTCACTTAAAGTCGCACAAGGATACAATTCTACTTTATCAGCTATCTCAGAGTTTAATCCACTTAAGAATCTAGCCATGGTAGCATCCTCATCCTCAACAATTCCTGTTTTAATCACCAAGATATTCATCCACCGACCTAATTCCCTGATTCAGTGTCTGTAACTTCTTATGTAATTCTCTATAATAATAACTTGGAACAAATATTTTCCTCATTATAATCTTAAATTCATCCCATGTTTGTATGGGTGGTTCTCCACTCCTACGCCTAGTTAAGACAAGATTGTGATACCAAGAAGATGCATATTCTGTAAATTCCACTACTACAACCTTAATTTTCTTCTCATCATAGTAATTATGACATTCAAACACTAATTCTATCTTTCTTTCACACTCAAAATAATAATCAGAATCATTTCTTCCATTGAATCCATGTATGTTAAACTTAAGATTACTTAGGTTCCTATCAATTAAGTCTAAGTCTCTTTCTTGTCTATTACTCTGTCTAGGCCTTCTATCACAATTATTGGATATTTGATCTTCTAATTCTTCTAAACTAGTTACAGGTGGAATCCTAGTTCTAGGGTCCATGGGAGCCCTTCCTAATACCCCAGCATGTTGAGTATCTACCCTATTATTTTGCAATTCATTAATTCTTATTTCCTATTCTCCTATCCTCTGTTCTAAATTAGCAGACAAAACAGTAAGTTGGGTAGTCATTTGTTCTTGAAAAGTCCTAAGAGTTTCTAATAAGTCATTACTAGATACTGAGACAATTTGATTAATAGATTGGCCATTATTAGACATTATTGGGTTTACTTTATGATGTCCAAGATAAGACACAGATAACAAACAGTCTAGAACCAAATTTACTTTATTATGAAATCAAGTAGGCAACAAATTGATCACTACTAATTATAAAGATATCGCAGTACTATACAAGATTAAAGATATATCAGAACACATAGAATACACAATAACTGTCAGATAGTTATTAAATCGAATACAACCGAAAAGCTCAAGAAAGGAACGATATTACCGCGAGAAACTTAAGCAATCAACCCAATTACAAGATAGGACCCCTCATCTTGGAGTCCTTACCCCTTTCTAGAACCAAGGGTTCGCCGGTTCACTCACTCCTGCGCACTCTTTCAGTTGTGAACAGAAATGACCAATTAGTAATAAAATTTTAAATTGACGATCACAAGTTGCAGTAATTAGCAAAAGTAAGGTTCGAATTTACCAATCGAGGAGTATTCCTCGAATATCGCCAAGATTCAAGAATCTTGACCAAACCTTAGTCGGAAAAATTGCCAAAGCTACTTAGGGTTTCCCAAGTAGTTCCGAATTAGATAATACAACCCTCTTGGTTGCCGGCTTATACGAGACAAAATCGTTCTATTTTTTTCGTCAATCACAAACCCTAGATTCACACTTTAGAAATATGGGTTAGCGAAGTCGAGAATAGTAATTAGAACAATAAAAGCTCAATAACAGATGAATTAAACCACGAGCACTCGAATAATCGAGGCTCTGATACCAAATGATGAAACCTGTAAGGGTTTCACAAAAATTTTGCCGGATAGCAAACAGAATTGAGCGCGGGGTTCGAATCGCCGAACAATCAGCCTAAGGATTTTCTCCAAAGGAAGATCAGAAAACTTAGAGCGCAATTGAATCAACGGCTGCTGAAGTTATAGAACAAAGAAGATCCAGAAGAGATCGAGAAGAAAGAGCAAGAAGAATGTAAACAAGAAGTTCGCGTGTGAGAGAGAGAGAGTCGAGAGAGAGAGAGCAAGAGAGAATTCCAGAAAAATCTCAAGAAATGTATTTGACCAAAAGTATCGGTTACAAACGGTATATGACCTATATATATGGCGTATACAATACAAAAGGTAAAGCGTACAATACACAAATGCAGGCCTCCGACCGTATACAATAATTCAGCCCAATTAATCAGCCGAGACACTCACAATGGGTCGACGGCTGGCTAAAGAAAAATAGCCCAAATTACAATTATTACAAGGTATAATAATACAAAGTAATGAATTGTACAATTATTTCCCATAAGCTTGAATTCATCTTTAGCTAATCATGGGTACCAAGGGTTGAGTAATCCACATTCCAACCAACCCAAATAATTATGGGTCAGGTGGCGGATTACACAACCAACTTAATCCCCATTAGCCAAATTTGCCGACGAATGCATCACATGAGATTTTCTACAAAGAACATAACATGAATTCTGTAAAAATTCCCAGCAGCAGCTACAACAACCTTTTGATCCATTTCCCCATGTTTTGAATTAATTTTCTAATCAATAACACAATAAGAAAAATAATTATAAGCACAATATAATCTATAACAATTAATAGAATTATTTAAATACAAATTTTGGAGATTTATATCATAGTCTGCTACCTGAACAATCTTAGATGAATCCCAAAAGTCATAGGAATGTTATATCCCTTAGGAGTGGAAAAAAATACGAGGGACCTAAGATGAAGGAAAATGATGAGATACATGGTCATCATGAAGAAAAAGGTGAAAAGATGATAGATGAGGATAATGAGACCTAAATTTATGAAGAAGAAAAGTTGAGAAATAAGTGCCTCCCGCTCCTTACGAGCCTCCTACCCCTTCCCCAAAGGTTGGCCAAGGCTAAGTTAGAAAATCAATTTGGAAATTTTTTGGATATTTTGAAACAAAAATTACATATTAATATCCCATTCACTTAGGCTATTAATCAAATGCCTTATTAATCCAAGTTCTTGAAAGAGATTCTCTCTAATAAAAGGAAGCCGGTAGAATATGAGATTGTGGCCCTTACTAAGGAGTGTAGTGCTATAATTTAAAATAAGTTAACTTCTAAACTTAAGGATCCAGCTTTATTTTCTATTCCTTTTGTTATTGATAATGTCTCTATTAACTATTCTTTGTGTAATTTGGGTGCAAGCGTAAGCTTGATGCCAATATCTATTTATAAGAAGCTTGGTATAGGTTATTTGAAGCCAACCATGATATCACTCCAATTAGTAGATCGATTGGTAAAATATCTGATAGGTATATTTGAACATGTGCTTATTCAGGTTGGTAAGTTCTTTATCTCGATTGATTTTGTTATTTTAGAAATAGAGGACTCTAACTTCCAATTATATTAGGAAGACCTTTCCTTACTATTGCAGGTACTATAATCGATGTTAAAAATGGAAGGCTCTCCCTAAATATTAGATGGGACAAGTTAGAATTTGATTTAAGCATTGTTATGAAGCTCCCTTTAACTAATAAAGCTTGTTACAAGGTTGATGTGATTGACAAGTGTACACATGATCAATTTGCAAACCATTACTCAGTTGATCCACTGGAGAAGTGTTTTGTAAGTGATAACTCAATAAATTATGAAGACCTTGAGGTAGCTACATGTGCTCAATCTTTGGAATCAATCACAATTACTCCACTTTGAAATATAAATCTTGAAAGTTTGAAGTTAGAGCCAAAAAGTTCTACTTGTGAAGAGGATGATGCACCAAAGGTATAACTAAAACCCCTCCCATATTCTTTAAGGTATGAGTTTCTTGGCCTTAACTCTACTTATCATGTGATTGTGAATGCATGTCTGAATGAAAATGAAACTGATAAGTTGGTTAGAACACTTAAGAAGCATCGCAAGGTCATATGATACACCATGGATTACATTAAAGAAATCAACCCATTGATTTGTATGCACAAAATTCTCATGGAAGACTATCATAAATACTCTATAGAGCACCAATGTAGATTAAATCCTAACATGAAGGAAGGGGGAAAAAGAGAGCTTAAACTACTTGGTGTTGGGGTAATTTATCAAATTTTAGATAGTGAATGGGTTAGCCTAGTCTATGTGGTTCCCAAAAAAGGGGTGTAATTGTAGTCAAGAATGGGAATAACTAACTTATTCCTACTTGGACAGTTATGGGTTGGAGGATGTGCATTTACTTTAGAATGATGAAGAAGGAAACCCGAAAAATATCATTTTCCCTTCCTTTTATAGACCAAATGTTGGAAAGGTTAGCTAGGAGTTTTTATTTTTGTTATTTGAATGGTTATTCGTGATTCTTTCAAATCCCTGTTCCTCTTAGATACCAAGAAAAGACCAATTTTACTTATCCTTATGAGACCCTTGCTTATAGGTGCATACCTTTTAGTCTTTATAATGTCCCTACCACTTTTTAACAGTGTATGATATCTATCTTCTTTGATTTTATAGAGGACATTATTGACATTTTCATGGATGAATTCTCCATGTATGACACTACTTTTGATGGTTGTTTAGCTAACGTGTCTTGAGTGTATCAGTGTGAAGAGGTTAATTTAGTTCTAAATTGGGATAAATGACACTTTATGTTAAGGGATGGAATAGTTCTAGGACAAAAGGTGTTCGGGCATGGCATTGAGGTTGATTGAGCAAAAGTGGAAGTCATTTAAAATTTTCCACCACCAACATTGGTTATTATAGTAAGAAGTTTCCTGGGACATGCTGGTTTCTATTGGCATTTCATTAAAGAATTTTCAAAAATCACAAAAATCCTCAACTAAATTCCTTCCTAAAAAAATTTCCTTTGATTTTAGTGATGAATGTCTCAATGATTTTCGTAGGTTAAAGGAAGCACTTATAACAAATTCTATTTTGCTACTGACAGACTTGAATCTTTCATTTAAAGTTATGGATGATGCAAGTGATAATGTGGTTGGTGTTGTGTTGGGAAAACAGAAAAATAAGATAGCTCATGTAATTAATTATGCTATTTGTTCTCTTGATGAGGCCAAAGTTAATTATGATACCACAAAAAGGAGCTATTAGCAGTTGTTTTTGCCTTTAACAAGTTTTGGTCTAAATTCATTGTTTATATCGACCACTCGCCATCAAATATATTTTGACCAAGCAAGACACTAAGCCTAGGTTGATTTAATGGATAATACTACTACAAGAGCTTTAACAAGAGATAAAAGAAAAGAAAGGGATAGAAAATATAGTTGTGGGCTATTTATCGAGGATGAAACAAGAGTCACATGATAGGGAGGAGGATGAACTACCAATCGACGATTCCTTCCCTTATGATTAGTTTTTATCCATAAAAAGATTATATGCACCATGGTATGGAGACTTTGTCAACTATATAGTGTGTGCAGTCTTTCCCTCAGATCTGAGCTATCAACAAAAGAAGAAGTTCTTTGTGGACTTTAAGCATTATTTTTGGGATAAACTGTTATACAAATGGTGTATTGATGAGATGTTTAGAAGGTGTATTCCTGAAGATGAGATTACAAGTATTCTCTACCATTGTCATTAATCTTCTTATGGGGGATATGCAAGCACTTAAAAGGCAACTACAAAATTTCTACAATCAGGTTTCTATTGGCCGAGTCTTTTCCAAGATGTAATACAATTTGTTATATCCAGTGATATTTATTAGAGGACAGAGAAAATTTCAAAGTGACACGGGATGTCTTTACACTTTCTAATACCCCAAATTAAGTAGAGTGTTATAATGAGTGATATGGCTACTTATATCAACATATTATACCATTCTTTTTATGATTCTACCTAAAAATTCCATAATTAACACGCTGGCCATGAAATAATTTTTAAGATGGGCGATCCACTTAGGAAGTTTCAGAAATTTTCTAATTTTTTTGAGAAATGCGTGAGTGAGGATAAAGTACTTTAAAATGACTCATGTTGATCTATGGGGCCAACTAATCAATCCTAAAGTTCTCTAGGGTATCCCCACATGGTGATCTTGGAAATTGAGATTTTTGATGTGTGGGCCATAGATTTCATGGGATTATTTCCACTATCATATAACAACTTCATCTTCGTGGCAGTGGATGACATCTCCAAGTGGGTACAAACAATAGCACCCCAACCAATGATGATAACATGGTCATGAAACTATTCAAAAAGATCACCTCTCCAAGGTTTGGGGTGCCAAGGATGGTAATCAGTGATGACAATTCACACTTTATAGAAATAAAATTTAAAGCTCTATTGAGAAAGTATGGGGTCACGCATAAGATTGCCATACCATATCATCCTCAAACAAGTGGCTAAGTAAAGGTTTCAAATTATAAAATTAAGAGTATCTTGTAGAAAATAGTTAATCGTTTGAGAAAGGACTAGTCTATGAAACTTCCAAATACCTTATGGGTTTATTAAACTGCTTACAAGACACCAATAGCTATAAGACAGTTCAAGTTGGTATATAGAAAATTGTTTCATCTCTTAGTTGAGCTAGATCAAAAGGTGTATTAAGCTATTAAGCTACTCAACTTTGATATGAAGAATGCGGGTGAGAGAAGAGAGCTTCAACTTCATGAGTTAGATGAACTATGATTAAACTCTTATGAGAATGCCCAAATTTTACAAAGAAAGGACTAAACTTTGGCATGATAAGAATATCTTTCGAATAGAGTTTAAGCAAGGAGATATGGTGCTGCTTTTTAAATCTCGTTTGAAACTTTTTTTGGGCAATCTCAAGGCTATATGGTCCAGACCTTTTATAGTCTGTGAGGTCATTCTTAGTGGAGTTGTTGAAGTGTGGAGTGAAACAACGGGGTCTTTCAAGGTGAACGAAAAACGATTGAAGCTCTATATTAGAAGGGAATAACATGAGAAAAGGGTCACTTCTTTCCTTTTTGATCCCCCTTTGCGAGATAATTGAGCGTAATAGGGGGCGAGCTCATGACCATAAATGAGCAATTCTTGGGAGTCAACCTAAGTTTTCCTCCACTATTTTTTTTATTCTTCCTTCATTTTATTTTTGATTTCATTTATTATTTTTATAGGCAATTAGATAAGCATGAATTTAAATTCTAATACCTTTATTTATGAAGTCTTTTCATGAGTAGTAGCTCCTCCAAGATGTCCCTACTCCACTTCCTTCTAATTAGTGAATCGGTATGTTCCATGCACCCTTTCACTCATTTATATCATACTATATTAGGGATGATGTAGATCTTACACTTGGGGTGTGTGGGTTCATTATGCATTGATGATTGTCTATGATTACTTATTTTTGTTTTTGATTTTGCTTCTTCTCTTTCATAAAAATGAAAATAAATATAGGAAAATGATCTCTTAATGATGATATGAATCCTTAGCTTTTATCAATCATTAAACTAGATAAATGCTCATTAGTTGAGACTAGAAAAACTTGTTAACCCACATTTCAATTGATTCTCAATGTCTTTTGATTGTAAGTTATCAATAAGGGAGAATTGGACTTCAATGTTCTTTTTTCTTATACGAGTTACAAGAATAGAGTCCACCAATGGTGGTTACAAGAATAGAGATTACATTTAAATTAGGAATTAAAAGGTGAAAGAGATACCCTAAGGAATTTTTGGATAATCCTTATACTTGAACCCAAGCCCTCTCGAATAGCACCTAAAAAGGACCTACAAGAGACACTACCCATTGAATAGGCAGAGGACCATAGAGGGAACCCTTCAGTACTATGGTACTGAGTAATCCTTTAAACCACACTGAAAGGTAGGCTCGCATACAACACATCATGTATAAAACATTATACACATATAATAAGAAATACATAACACAACATCCACATACTTAGCAAGTCCATCACATACCCAAGTAGGGACATGCACTAAAGCCAACTCATGTCATATCAATAGCTAATAATGTGAAATCAATACTTTTGGGCCTTAAGCCATTAATTAATCATTATTCAATCATCATCTCTCAAATTATATCCATGTGAGTGCGGGAACCCTACAATTATAGTCGGTGGACCGGAAACATACAGGGCATAATGCTCCTGACCACTATTATTTGTCGGTAGATCGGTCTCCAAGGCAGAAGGCTCCTGGCCATTATTATCGCCGGTGAATTGGTCTGGCCCCGACTTACATAGTATTCCACTATAAGTGATTTGTATTTTTCTAAGATTTATTCACATCCAATATTTGGTTTATTGAGCTCGGGACCCTTACTATTATAGTTGGTGGATCGGAATACACATATACATTTTCCACGGCAAAGCGCTCTCGGGCCACTATTATATCCGATGGACTGGTATACATATACATCTTCCAGGGCAAAATGCTCTTGGACCACTATTATAACCGGTGGACTAGTACACATAATATAATCCATCTGGGCCCGACTCAATCATCTTTCACTTTACATGATTAGTGTTTTCCTTTTTAATTAGCACAATAGTTCCATTTATTTGCCTCGAGGGGGAAGATCAAGAACCTGGAGATGCAAAGGTACACCAGTCATACCGGTGCATACAAGCAGCTCAGTACCCTTCAACCATCAACCTAGGGACACAAAGGTACCCTAGTCGTACTGGTGCATACAAGCTACACAGTATCCTATAGATAAGGACACCTAAATTATAAGTATGCATACCCCCTAAATAGGTCTGTAGAGCTAGATAGAGTAAGATGTAGGGCCTGGGTGGGGCACTAAGGCACACCAGCAAATACCAAAATAATCGTGGGCTAAACCACGTCTTTAGGGTAGCAACCCCTAAAGAGCAACCATTCCCGATCTTGAAGTCTTCCACTTTAATTATTAGTGTCTTATTTAAGGTGACCATGAGAAGCACAACAACCACACACTTATTCACTTCTGTTTATTTCCGATATCATTAGGTAATCCTTATTCATACAATTATCCATGATAACCTATATGAATCGCTAAGGCCATCATTATCTCCTCCAATTCCACTTCATGATTCATTTTCATTTTTTCACATGCCATAGGAGTTATCATATCATAATCACATTACGATCTTAAAGTCTGGTTAGTTCACATAGAAGGATCATGGCACACACAACCCTAACATGCCCTTAATTTACATCCATCACACAATACCGTGCATGATTAATGATTAAGACACCTCCTTCATGAATATAAGAATAACATCATACCACAACCTTAATTATCCATCCAATCCCAGGTCAGGCCATGTTCTTGTGATGATTACTGATTGTTAAATACCCTTATCTTGCTATTTAATGTTGCTTGAGTATTATTATGAAACTTTGTTAATCCATTGACATGTTAGATACAAGTTATTGATTTATCCCTATCATCTCTATAAGATTACCAAAATACTCCTTGCTTGTATAATTACTAAGTCATCCTCCTTTAATTTTCAAATTACCATAATACCCTTCTCCATTATTATAACTACCATTTTGCCCATTTAATTGGTCAAATTACCAAATTACCCTTCTCCATTATTATAATTACCATTTTCCCATTTACTTCTAAAATTACCATTTTCCCCTTTTACTTCCAAATTTACCATTTTGCCCCTTTACTTTCAAAATTACCATTTCGCCTCTTTACTTACAAAATTACCATTTCGTCCCTTTACTTAAAAAATTACCATAATACCCTTTACGTTATATTTAATCCACTAAAATGCTTTCTCACATCCAAAAATTACCAAGTTATCCCCTTTTCATGTAAAATCTAAAATGCCCTCCTTCTTTGTCCATTTTCCATTTTACCCCCTTTACTCTCATAATTTACCATTTTTCCCTTATTATACCACCTTTACCAAAATACCCTCACTTCATAAAATGTTAATATTAATGCTCCTTACCCATCAGCCAACTCTACCAACTATTGTTATTTATCATAATACTCATTAGCACCTACACTTATTTAGGCCACACTCTTATATAAGAAATATTACTAAAATGTCCCTAGGGCCCATAATAACAATATTTGTGCAACCAATGGTCACATTAACATAACATATCATAGATAAGCACTTAAAATTTTATTAACAACAAAGTTCCTTCCTTAAACATTATTTCTACACAAACACATGGCACTTAAGCAAGCTTTCCTTTTTATCAATCAATACAAACAACTAAATACATTATACTTAACAACATATATTATGTATATAAACATATTAAAAATCCTAATGTGCTAGCATACGTATATCCATATGTTTAAGGTTTAACGGTTACCTTATTTCCCATAAAAATCAAACCTTACCGATACCCTAGTTAAATATTCAAGCTTTGATTAGCAAAATCAATACCTAAAAATAATATCGATATTTATCATATTAGAAGTAGAAAAATCAAAAGAATAAATCTTTATCAAGACTTAAGTAAATATATACTATTATTAACCATCATTATACCTCAAGCTATTAGCCAAACAAATCAAGGGAAGGCAGCAAACTCACGCTGCTCATGCAGCGTGATTTGCATGCAAAGCATCAAGGAAGAAGTGGGTTGAAGAGGGGTGGAAGAAGGGAGAAGTGACTGTTTTCGTGTAAGGGTTTTGGGAGTGAGGTGGAGAGTAGGTGGAGGGGAGTTAGGGCAGGGGTTGGGTGTATGGGTGGAGTGGGGGTGTAGGTGGTGTTCGGGGATGGGTTATTGACAGCCAAGGGTGGCGAAGGTGGCGGCTGTAGGCTGGGAAAAGTGGGTCAAGGGTTGGGCAGAGGAGAAGAAGGAAGGAAAAGAAGAAGAAAAATGAGGGGTTGTAGGGCTAGTTTTTGGCCAAGGGAGGTAAGGGGGTGGTAGAGGAGGTTGTAGGATGTGGATTGGTGGCTTGGGAGGTGGCGGAAGCGGTGGGACAGTGGCGGACGATGGAGGTGCAGGTTGGAGGCCGAATAGGGAGAAAAAGAAAAGAAGAGGAAGAAAGGGGCTACAAGTTCTCCAGGGGGTGTCTTGGTGGTGTAGGGTGGTAGTAGGGGATGGTAGGAGGTGGTGTCAGCGGTTGGTATGGCGGTGGAAGCTCTAGTCGAGGGTGGTGGAGCAAAAACAGGGTAAGGGAAGGAGAGGAGAAGAAAGGGAGAAGAAGAGGTCAGGACAGGGATATAAGTGGGCTTGAATTGGGCAGAATAAAGTAGGAGGGAAGAAGAAAAAGGAGAGGGAAAAGAGGGGAGGTAGGTGTAACATCCCCAAAATTTACTACTGAAAAATTTCATTTGATGATAAGTATTAAACAAAAGCAAGATGACAAAACTGTAAATTCTGAGGGTGTTACCGCCACACTTAGTACTAGACCAGTTCACTCCTACCATTCCATTACTAAGTGCTAAGGCTGAATAGGATTAACTTCAAACACAAGTTGATAATTGAAACAAGATTTCATAAAAGAAATGATAGTATTCACCATACAGAAATAAGAGTGCAGTTAAAGAGAGTTACAACCCAAGGAGTAATTAAATAAGTTTTTCGAATACATCAAACACAGTACAACAGAATATGACTAGAGTAAAATGATACATAGTAAAAGTAAGATAGAGTCTGGCCAGACACTCTCAATCCCCAAACCAAGTTTAGGCTCAACGTTCAGCCCCGCCCGATGCCTCGTAGGTGTCGTAGGCATCGAAAACGTCGTCCCCTACCTGCACAAACTCAGATGGGTCTTCTGCTCGTGGGAATGAGAAGTACCCATGAAATGGGTGATCATTACGCTGCATAATGAATAAGGTAACCATGTGCTAAGGCCAAACACACAAAACATACAACATAGTATATATGGCATAATCACATAAGCAGCATGTAGTAATACAGATGATGAAGGCCGACTATGGTCTGGGTAGACTTATTCTTTAGATCTTTGGTAAATATAGTCGATTCACATCATAGTCTTTATCAATCCATGTAAGTGCAGGAACCCCACTATTATAGCCGGTGGACCGGTCATGCAGGGCAAAATGCTCCTGGCCACTATTATTCGCCGGTGGACCGATCTGGCCCCGACTCACATGATGTTTTGCTGTAATTACTTCATATCTTTTCCATGTCTTATCATCATTACGTTTAGTTTGTTGAGCACGGAAACCCCCACTATTATAGCCAGTGAAAAGGTCATGTATGGCAAAATGCACCTGACTACTATTATTCACTAGTGGATCGGTCATGCAGGGCACCCCGGCTCCTGGATACTATTATTCTCCGGTGGACTGGTTTGGGCTCGGCTTAACAATCTTTCTCTTTAAATGGATAGTATCTTATTAGTATCTTATTCGATGAGTATTTCACCCTTGACATGCATGTTACCAATATTCTATCTTTATTCTCTCAAGGGGGCCCGTCCCATATCTTGAGACTCCTGCGCCCTGATCACGCCTCAACATAATTTTCCTTTACACTTACACATAATGAAAACCAACTCCTAAGGGTGTGGGTTAAGGCCCAACACCTTATGACATCAAACTCCACCTACTATCATCCTCTACGGTTTTCCCTTGAAAACCCTAATTGGACCTATGTGGCCCAACTTTCTCTCACTTACACTACCATTACTTCATATATCGCCCCACACCTTATTTCATTTAGATCCAATCCCAAATCATATCGCTTTACCCCCTCGATTCCACATGTGATCAGAAAACCCTAGTTGGCCACTTCAACCCTAGTACCCTTTCTTCTCCTACAAGTAACCTCTCTCTTTTCCCCCAAGGTCTCTTCTCTCCCATGGAACCCATACTCACCCCTTATAAAATAAATTTCCACTCTTAATCTGTACTCCACTCTCCCTTATTTGTTTTTACTTCCACATTTTCTTTTCCAGATTAGTGCTAGTAAACTCACTTCCCATTTTATTTCTTTTTATCCTTTCATTCCCATATCACATTATCAATCATCCTAGCATGCATGTCCTAGAGGGTCATATCATATCACATCATAATCACCATATATACATATCATACTCATGTCATAAGGAACACATAAACATACCTCAACTCCAAGCCGCAACACACACAAGACAAGTTAATGACAATCATACGATACACGACATAGAATGATACATAACATCCAAGGCATACAAGTCACACAACACACAGGGACCTTAGCTACATCCTTACTTAAAACGACACTGGGCTTGGAGCATGCTCCTACGCCTCCTTAGAGTTTTGGCTTGATTCACCTATAAGAGGGAAAAACTAAGGATTAGTTTCCCTCCTACCAAAAATACTATTATTTCTTATTTTAGTCTAAGATTAGGGTTGCTATTATTTAAGGGAGCTTTATAAGTAAAAACTAGGGTTTTTATCCTCAAGTTAGCCTACTAGATATTACTAGTCAAAATATGTTTATGTTAGTATTTATAGTTATACTTATATTATTAAACTAATGGCTTTATTTCTTCTAATAATAGTACTAATACTAGTTATAGCAAAATAGTGATAATAATAATAATAATAATAATAATAATAATAATAATAATAGTAATACTAATGCCCCTAGTAATAGAAACCCTATTATTTGTAAGGCTAAGGCTAATAATAGTGTTAGGATTAAAATAATAATATAATAATAGTAATACCAGCAAAGTACTAATATTGCTAGAGATAATAATGATAATAGTTATATTTAGAACAATAATAATATAAGGGTTCAAATGTTTTTATCATAATAATATTAACAAAATAATAACAATAATAATAGTAATAACTAATAATGATACCATAGTAATAATGTTAGTAACAAAGGCATTAGGAATAATATTAGCAATATTTGAATAATAATAATAATAATAATAAGGTTGGGTATTCTTTTTCTATAGTAAAAAAATGGTAACATGCCAATTTTGGTTTCAATAACATTAATAATAATAAAAATAATAGTAACAACAACAACAACAACAACAACAACAACAATAATAGTACTAATAAAAAAAAATAATGATAATAATAATAATGTTAAACATAATAATAATAATAACAATAAAAATAATATAGTAACCAAAATGATAATATTAATATAAGGGTCCAAATATTTATATTAATAATAAAAGGTGATAATGGATAAAGTTAGTATTAATAATATTAGCAATAAAATAATGATAATGATAATGGTAATAATAATAATAATAATAATAATAATAATAATAATAATAATAATAACAATAATAATGATAATAATAATAATAATAATAATAATAATAATAATAATAATAATAATAATAATAATAATAATGATGATGATGATGATGATGATGATGATGATGATGATGATGATGATGATGATGATGATAACAAGGGTTATCATGATAATACTAAAATTGTAGATCTCCATTAATAGTAGCACTAGTTAGAAATATTTCCAAAGTTAGGTTAAGTAGTAGTAGTAGTAGTAGTAGTAGTAATAATAATAATAATAATAATAATAATAATAATAATAATGGCATTAATAATAATAATAATAATAATGTTAAAAATAGTACTAATAGTAATGATAATAAAAATGGTAATAGTAATATAAGGGTTCAAATATTTACCATAATAATAAAGATAATAATAATAGGCCAAAGCTAGCATTAGTAATAATAGTAGGAATAATAGTGAGGGTAATAATAATAATAATAATAATAATAATAATAATAATAATAATAATAATAATAATAATAATAACAATGAGGGAAAATCCTAATCATAATAACACTAAAGATGTAGACCATTAATAATGATAATAATAATAATATTATTGGTTAGGAAAATCATAAGGTAAGGTTAAGTAGCAATAATAATAATAATAATAATAATAATAATAATAACACAACATTAATAATAATAATAATAATAATAATAATAATAATAATAATAATAATAATAATAAGGGTAATACTATTAATATTACTAAAATTTATTAACACTTATATATAAAAGGTTTAAGGGTTGGGGAAATTAGAACACCACCTAGGGTTGGTGGCGGGACTGGCAGCGACGCGTGGCGGCGGCGGTGGAGGAGGAAGGGAGGTGGAAAGATGGATTTATAGGCTAGAGGAGAGGGAATGAGGGGGTGAAAGGTGTATCGAGTGAAGAGGGGTGGAATGGAGGTGGTGGCGAAGCCGGAAGTGGTGGCGCACGGCGGCCGGAGCGGTGGTCGAATGGTGGTGGAAGGTGGAGAAGGGAGAAGGAGAGAGAGGCAGGACAAGATGGGGGTATGGGGAGGTAGAGGAGGCTCTCCTGGTTGTTTTGGAGGGTAGGGGTGGCGTTGGTTGCTGTGAAATCGGTGGCGGACGGTGGTGAGAGGAGCGGCAAGGGGTCAAAGTGGGTTGATTGGGTTGGCGGTTTTGCACGGCCGAGGTGGCTCGTGCAGGGAAAATCGAGGGGCGAGGAAGGTCTAGTTAGGTAGAGGATGGTGCGAGGGTCGGTTCTGGGGGTGGTTTGGCCGACGGAGATAGGCGGCGGCGGCGAGAAGGGGCGGATTTCTGGGTTTAGAAATCAAAACCCCAATTAAGGATGCCTATGGGGTATTAATAGGCCAATTGAGGTGGGTAATGACAAGGGGAAGAAGCCAAGAGGGTGAAGGTGTCAGGCATGCCGCCGGTGGTGGCAATCGAGGCGGTGTTGCCATTGCAGGGGTGGCAAGGTCGAGGGAAGAGGGAAAGGGAAAAGGGCAGGGTGCTCGAGAGAGGGGAAAAGGGTCAGTTGGGGCCGAATTTGTGAAAGAAAGCAACGGGAGAGGGAGGGGAGGATGGCCGGACGGTGTAGGTGGATGCCGGCAGGTGTAGGGTTGTAGGTGAGTGGGAAGAAGAAGAAGAGGGGAATGGGGTGGACCGGCGGTCTAGGGAAAGAAAAGAAAAGGAAAAGGGGCGGTTCGGGCAACGGGTGAGGGGGGTCGTGCGGGCCTGGGCTACGCCGAAGGAGGAAGCGAGGGGGAAAGGAACTAGGCCGGTATGCTGACCCAGTCGAGGAGATGGGGGAAGAAGGGAGAAAGGAGAAGGAGAGAAAGAAAGAAAAAGGAAAAGAAAGAAGAAAAAGGAAAAAAGGGGAATGGAAAAGGAGAAAATGGATGGGTTGGGATATTAGGTCTTTGTTATTATTATTTGAATATTTAAAATTAATAATGATTATTATTATTATTATTATAATAATTAAATCCCTTTTCAGATTAATTTGGTTATTTTGGGCAAATTTCCTTAACTTCCATATTAATTAGCAAAATGTCCAACTTTTGCCTAGATAAATCATTTATTATTTTCTCCTTATTTTGCCTTAACTAATTCCCCTTTTATTTTAATAAAATAATTTATTTACTTAATTTTCCTAATAAATCCTTATTTTTCCAGAATTTCCATAATTAGAATTTTGGGATATTTCAGTAGGTGTGGCCAGTCAGGGGTAGGTTGCAGGTGGCAGGGGTTGTCAGGGTGCGGGGAGAAGGAAGGGAAAGATGGGAAAGGAATGCATGCAGCTGGGGGGTACATGTCAGGTTTGGTCCAAAAGGACGGGGGAGAGAGAGGGAGAGAGAGCGGGTTGTAGGGGAGAGGTAGGTGGTGGAAGACGGCAGTGTAGGAGAGGCAGACATGGCGAGGTGGTTAGCGTCGAAGAGAAGAGAAGAAGAAGAAGAAGGAAAGAAAGGGCTGGCCGGGCGAGGGATAAAGAAGAGGAGCGAGCTAGCCCGCGTGCGAGGGAGAGGGGGAAGAAATGAAAGGGAACTGGGCTGGCCCAAAAGCAGGGGGAGGAAAGAAAAGAAGGGGAAGGCAGGGCCGGTTGGCCCGGGAAAGGAAGGAGAAGAGAAGGGAATGGGTCGTTGGGCTAGTGCGTGAGGGAGAGGGGGTCAGTGAGCAGGTCAGATGGCCCAGAAAAGAGAAAAAAGAAGAAAAAGAAAAAGAAATGAAAAGAAGAAAAAGAAGAAAGAAAAAGGAAAATGGAAAATGGGGAGAAAATAAAATAAAATAATTTTTGAAGTAATAGAATTTAATATTTTTGATAGATAAATTAATTTAATAATTTAATACATTGGTTTAAAAGGAAATTTTATTAAAATATTAGTTTGAAAAATTATTTAAATAAAATGAGTATGATAAAATAACAAAATATTTATTTTAATTTATTAAATATTCATATCCCTTTTTACATGCTCAAAAATCCATAAAATAATTAAATTAAATAAATTTAGAAGTTAATTTATCCCAAATAAAGGCTATTTATTAAATTATCAGTTTTAAATTTTTTTGGAGTATTACAATAGGAGACTATCACTTGCATTGAATCTCTTTTAGGCCACATATAACTTTTGTATGCATAAAAAGTTATTGAGGAACATGTATTTTTGTTCGTAGTCCACATTATCCAAACATCCTACCATATGATATTTTTCCTTTTGATTAGCCTTTTTGAGATTATGAGTCTACTTCTTATTGATTCAACCCACATATGTAACCTCTAATTGCAAATGTAATCATTACCCATGCCTACACTAGGGGAGTATAATTCCTTATACAGTGGATTATGTGAGTAATATGGTGTAAGCTTGAGGGTGTGAAAGGAGGTTTTGGTTTCCTCATTATGTATTTCTACTCTCTAAAAAAGAAAAACAAAAAATATAAAAATAGGAGAAGAAGAAGAAGAAATATTGCAAATCAAGTATTATATTTATGGTGTATGTAATTGTGGGTGATCAAAAAAATTTATTATGATTTATCAAAGCGAGTAGTTGAAAGAAGTTCTTGGATAGAAGATGGAGCTTGAGTAGATGTTATTGATCTTACTTTGATATCTTTTTTTTTGTATTTATCGCTCCACTAGTTATAGGCTTTTAGATACATTTCCAAATATCTAACCTACCCTTTTGACCCTAGCCTCGTAATAACCAAATAAAAGACCTCATGATTTTTTGCATGCATTAGTTTTAAAATTGTTGGATAATTGAGATAATCTGCAAGCCTATAGATTGAATACATCCATTCAGAAGAATTTTGGGTGATATAATTCTACCCTTAAACACCTGAGAAGATGAGAGTTCACATGCCCTAAAGTGAGCTCTACCAATTTGACAACCTAAATGTACTAATTTTACTACTTTCAAATTGAATCTGGCTATGTGGATTGCTTCTTCTTACTTTGGCTTGAGGATAGGATGGAAATGTTGTCCTTGACTTATGACACTTGAGATCACAAATAAATTTTTAAATGTGATTTTATTGAAAGTTGTATAAATTAATTTATTAAGTCCCAGTAAAAGGTGCTTATCTTGTGATATGTTGGATATTGGTTATAGAATTGATGAGGGGGTGATCCCTACTCCATTAGCTTTCCCTCCTCCTATGGTTCTTATTCATTATTTGTTTGGGGACTAGAAAAAGTCTAAACTTGGGGGAGTTGATAAACATGCAAAATATGCATTATCTTAATATGTTTCAAGCATGATTTATAGGTTTTTGATACATATTTTGTGTTTAAACCGAGGGTAATACTTTGATTTTTATTCTTATGTGTAGGTATTGGCTCAACATTGAAAGATTTGATGATTGTTGGAAGTTAAACAAGATTTTGGAGCCACAACGAGATTTAGAATGCATGGTTTGAGAAGAAAATGGATGCATGTGTATAACGACCAAAGTTTTAGGTCTCTTTAATAGCTTTCCAACGCAACTTGAATCACATCAATATGAGGTTAGACAAAAAAGTTACAACTAGAATATTGAAGATTGTCTATATGAGCATAAATTGAGCAAGACAACACGTGCCACATATGTGGTTCGGTTACAACATTTACGAAACTTATTTATTTTTTTCTAGATTTTTAAGACCTATATATATATATATATATGTATATGTATGTATGTATTTTAGCTTAGGGTTTAGAGGAAATTGATTGGAGATTTCTCTTAGCCACCATATAGTAACTAGGTATAGAACACAAGTATTGAAAGGAAAATAAAGGATTTCTTATGCAAGATTCGATTACAACTCTCTACCTTAAAGATTTTAATCAAAATATTGGTTCTTTATTTCTTCTCATTAATTAACTTCTTCATATAATTGAATTTCATATTTATTTGATGTGTTATTTATTCCTAATCATGTTTGGGTAGATTCTTTATCCGGAATTAGGAAAGAACCTAACGTTTTGGCAATTGATGATTATTTATTATACGTTCTTGGTGAAAGTTTAAATCATTAAACTAAATTTCTTGTTATTAAAATTATTTAACTCTCTTGATCACTGATCAAAAGGTGAAAATTAATATTGGACTTTTAGAAATTAAGTAGGGAATTTAAACCATGAAAGTATACTAGATTTATTAGGGATTTTATTGGACTAGCAAGAAGCTTAATGAGTTTAATTTAACCTTAATTATGAAAAATTAGGTAATTGAGCTTAATTAAGCACGATATTTAGACCTAGAAAGAGGCTTTAGACTAAGTTAGGTTAATTCACCCTTTTTAGTTTAAACCAACACTGAGAGCTAAAATAATTCATCATTAAGTGCCAAAGTTGTGGTGAAAAACCAATCCTGACCCTTCATTATATTGAATTTCACTCAATTATCTATTTATTTTATTTTTATTATTTAATCTTACAATTTTATTATCTTTTACCTTACTCAATGGTTTAGTTAGTCAAAAATATAAATTTTATTTATTAAACTTTAGTCCATATGAGATCAACATTGATAGCTATGCTTATGGAATCACTTATCACAAACCACATAGGAAGATAAGTTTGTAATTTACACCACTTTGCATCTCAACCATCAAGCATCCATGTCAATTTAATCTTTAGTAACATTAATACTGGTTTGAGTTGATTTGAGATACTTCATTGTGAGGCTCAATGTCAAGTGAAAGGTGGTAAAAATTACCTTACCATTTTAAAATGATCATATATTAGTATAACATTGTAAAGAAGATAACCAATGATTATGTCCACAAGAGCTAAAACTAGTCGTTAGAAAGTTTAGTTAGCTGTGGTTATTAGGGGGAAGTTTGTAAGTTTTTATTAATTATAACAATGATTTATATTATTATATGTTGTTGAGTCTTTAAGCCTTGTAGGTTTTAGTATAAATATAGGGATTAAAGGAATGCGTGATTAAGACATAAAAAATATTTAAAAGAGACTAATGCCCTTGTGATATGTGTTGTAATCAAGAATCAGACAAAAACATTCTTAATATGCTTGTATAGACTGATGGTTGAAGTATCAATAAAAGGTTAGAACTTCTTTGGTTTTTCATTAACTTCTTTTCTTTCATTATGTAGTAGAATATATTGTTGAATTTATCATATCTTTTATATACTATAATCAATATAGTACAATAATATATTAGGCAGTTTAATCTTCATAATTGGTATTAGAGCTTGAAAGTGAGGATTAATAGGGTCAACTCAGTTTGGTATCAAACTTTTCAATGGGAAAATGACTTTAGTGTCTGGTGTGTCAAAATGAAGACCCTCCTTGTACAACAGAGTTTACATCTTATTCTAGTTGACAAAAGGGTGCTTGAAAAGTTACAAGAGAAAAATAGGATGAAAATAATGGAGAAGGCACACAATACTCTAATACTGTATCTTGGAGATAGTATCTGGTCAAAACTGGAGGCTTTATATATGATAAAGTCTCTGATTAAAAAGACCATATGAAAGTAAAGGCTTTATTCCTTAAAGATGTAATCTAGAAGATCACTAGAACACCACCTAGATGAGTTTAACAAGATCATTATTGATCTTGAAAATATTGATGTAAAGCTTGAGCAATAACAAATTGATGCTATCTTACTAAATTATTTATCCTTTGACAAGCACAAGCATTTTAGACACAATTCTCTATAGCTATGAAGCTCTTACCCTTTATGATGTGGTCATAGCTCTTACCCATGATGACGTGGTCATAGCACTTACATCTAAGGAGTTGAAGAAATAATAGGTTAAAAAGAAAGAGTTTCCTATTAAGGGGTTGTTTCCTCAAGGAAGATTTGAGAAAAAAGAGAAAAAAGGGAACATAGATGGATCTCAGTCTCCAACATACAAGTCCAATAGGATTTTCATAAGAAATTTCATTACAAAAAGGAATGACCTAATAGAGAAAAGAAGAATTTCAGTGAAAAGAAAGATAATTCAAGAAAGAAATACTTAGGTGTTGTTGATCTAGTTTCAAATGGGTATGATAGTGTTGAAGTGCTTATGGAGTTAATAACATAAGAATCACATGGATGGGTGTTAGAAATTGGGTGCACATATCTCATGTGCCTTGATAAGACAAGATTTCATGACTATGGGAAAACACATGGTGGTCATGTGTTGTTGGGAAACAACAAATCGTATCTTGTGTTTGGTATAGGTAAAATTACGATTAAGACATCATCATGTTTTGACTTTGTGTTAAATGGTATCAGGCATGTGCCTAAATTTGAAAGAAATATGATTCCTTTAGGAACCTTCGATAATGAATGTTTTTGTTTAAAGTTGAGAAGGAATTTTTAAAGGTGACTCGGGGGTTTGTAATTATGTTGAAAGGGTGCAAGAGAATAGGTTGTGTGTGTCGAATTCAAATTATGCCCAAGAGCAGAATATTTCATCCAGTGGCGTTGAAAGAGAATTCAATGATGGAATTTTATGACATTTTAGATTGGCTCATGTTAGGTGAAAGGGTCTAAAGATTCTAGAAAATAAAAGGGTGTTTGGAAAATAGAGGTTACCTAAACTTCAATTTCATGAAGATTGTATCTATGGAAAAGCGAGTAGGTTGAAGTTTTCCTCTAGGACACACACGACTGAGGTTATTTTTGGCTGCATACATTATGACCTTTGGGGTTCTACAAGATTATATTCCAATGGTGGGGTAAGGTATTTTCCTATCCTTAATAGATGATTATTCTAGGCAAGTATGAACAAATTTTCTAAGAACTAAAGATGAAGCCTTAAAGATCGAAAGAAACTTATTGAGACTCAAACTTGTAGGAAGGTGAAAAAGTTAAAGACATATAATTACTTGGAGTTTTGTAATGAGGAGTTTTGTGAGAGGCATGGAATAATGAGGCATTTGATTGTCAAAGGTACCAAAAAATAGAATAGATTGGCCAAGAGAATGAATAGGACAATTATCGGAAGAATAAGATGCATGATGATAGTGTCTAGTTTTCCACGTTCATATTAGGTAGTAGCAGCTACGATTGCTTGATATCTAATAAAAAATATTCCTCAAGTACCATTAATTTTGATACACTAATGGAGAACCTATTGGTTACAGTTTCCTAAGAGTTTTTTTTTTATGTATATGTTATGCTTATGTGAAATAGGGATAACTAGAACCTAGGGTAAGAAAGTGTGTTTTTCTAGGTTATCCTAAAGGTACTAAAGCTTATAAACATTTAAGCTTGGATGGTAATGGTCCTAAAATCTTTGTTAGTAGGGATGTAAAATATGGAGATTCAGAATTTTATAAAAGATCATATGCCAAAGGATAAGAGAGAACAAGGTTTGAATTCATGTAAGTTTAGCATTGTGATGAAGCCTAATGAAGATCAAATTCTAGATAGGGGTGACGGAGATGATTGAGTGGCTATGAATTTAGATGATGAGGGGGGTTAAGAGGATCAAGGTGGTTTTCCATAGTATCAACTAGCCAAATATAAATAAAGGAGGAAAAAATGACAAACAAGTATGTTTGCATATATAGAGATGGTAGCTTATGCACAAAATGTTGCTATTGAGGTGGAGCATGAGCCATTGTATTATAAAGAGGTTGTTTCTAGTAATAATAGTGAGAAGTGGATTACTACTATGAATAAGGAAATGAGTTCTTTACACAGTAATGGAACTTGGGTGATGGTACCTAAACCTAAAGATAAGAAGTTGGTTGGTTATAAGTGGGTATTCAAGCTAAATGGGCCACTATAAGCAAGTCATAAATCTAGATTGAAATCAAGGTTAGTTGAAAAGGGGTTTACATAGGTATAAGGGGTAGATTACAAGGATATTTCTTGGTTGTACTTAAACATACCTACATAAGGTGTTCTCTACCCTTAGTTGCAATCAATGACTTAGAACTAGAGCAATTAGATGTGAAAGCTTTCTTTCTTCAAAGAGAATAAAGTGAAAGGATTTCTATGAAGCAACCTCCTACATATGTTCTAAAGGGAAAAACAAAGTGGGTATGCTTGTTAAAGAGATAATTTTATAGACTCAAATAAACTCCGATGTAAACATTTGTTTTGATCAGTATGTGAAAGGGATTGGTTTTAGAAAAAGTAAGTTTGATTCTTATGTTTACAACATTCATGAGAGAGGTGTTGAAGATGTATTTTTACTACTATATGTGTATGAAATGCTTATTTCTAGTAAACACAAGAACTAGATTAATTAGGTAAAGATGGTGCTATAAAATTTGTTTGATATGAAGGACTTAGAAGTAACAAAGAAGATTCTGGGTGTACAAATCCAAAGAGATAGAAATGGGGAGAAGATTGTGTTTATACCAAAAGCCATATGTAGTTAAAGTACTTGAGACGTTCTATTGCTTTGATGTAAATCCTATTTCAACTCATATGATTCTCTAGTTCATGTTAAGTAAAGGCCAATCTCCAAAGATAGAATATGATAAAAGTTACGTGAATAAGGTACCATATCACAGTTCCGTAGGGAGCTTGATGTACCTAATGATTAGTATTCAACCATATCTTGCATATGCAATTATCATGGTTAGTAAGTTCATGTTAAAACCTAGTATAGAACCCTATAAAGTATTAAAATGGATATTATGACACCTATCAAGTTCAAGGAAGGTTTAGCTTGTGTTCGGTGCAAAATAAAATGATCAATTACATCTACAAGGGTGTATAGATTCTAATTTTGCTAGAGATTTAGATCCAAGAAAGTCTCAATCAAGCTATGTTTTTCAACTAGGAATTTGTAAATAAGTTGGAATTCATCTTTGCAAGGGGCGATGACATTATCCTCAACAAAAGCTAAATACATAGGTTGCACTAAAGCAATAAAGGAAACAATTTGGCGTAAAGGCTTGGTGAAATGATTTCATATCATTCTCCCAAGTGTGGGGGGTATAGTGTGATAGTTATAGTGATTTATGCCTAATTAAGAATCCCATTTATTATGAGAGAACAAAAAAATTACACTTTATTTGAGAAGTAACTAGAAGTGGTAAGTTCAGGCTTGAAAAGATAAACATTGAAGATAATCTAGCTGATATATTGACAAATCCATTAACTATAGCTAAGTTCATGTATTGTTTGGAGTTTTTGTGATGTATAAGCTATGTGGGAAAGGTGGAGAAATAAAAATGATTTAGGTATGATTATGTCTACATCTTCTAAAACTAGCCGTTTCAAGGTTTGTTAAATGTGGTTGTTAGGGTCAAGTTTGTTAGTTGTTATTGCTTATAAGACTGAGTTAGATTATCATGTGTTGATTAGTCTTTAAGTCTTCTAGGCTTTACTATAAATATAGGGATTAAAAGAATGTGAGAGTAAGACATAAAATATTGATATAAGAGATTAGTGCCCTTGTGAGATTTTTTGTAACCAAGAATAAGATAAAAGGATTATTAATATGTTTGTGTAGATAGATGGTTGAAATATCAATAAAAGGTAGACACTTCTCTGGTTCTTCATTGACTTCTCTTCTTGAATTATGTATTAGAATCAACTATTGAATTTTTCATATCTTTTTTATATTTTAATCAATAGAATATAACAATATATTAGGTGGTTCGATCTTCATAAACACAAAATAATAGTTTCATTTTCATATTGCATATGCGATACTCTAGTCTCTCCTCACCTTACTTCTTGCCATAATTTGAGCTTCGCAACTTTGTAGATGCACCTATTGAGATCCTCAATAGTAATAATAAAGAGAAAAGAAGAAATACAATCTCATACCCTTAACCCATTATCAAGATCAAAAGGCTCGGTCTATAACACTCCCATTTTTACTACTAAAATTTTTTATTTTGTGGAAGTGTTAATTACCAAAGATAATGGGTGTTACCGCCACACTCAGTATAAGTCTGGCATCCTCTACCATTCTTATACTAAGTTCTAAGACTAAAAAATTACTTTACTTAAATAACATAATTACAAAAGTAATAATAAAAAGGATAATAGATAAGTATGGTGCTAGTTAAAAGCAATATTAACAATCTACCAAAACTCAAGAGAGAAGGTACAGGAGGGTGTAAAAGTCCAAATACAATCAAAGACCAGATAGCAAAGGGGACACGAGATACCTACGCTCTCAAAACTGACCTGAAAAGTCTACTACCTATTGAATAGGCAAGGGCCCACGAAAATGAACCCTTTAGTACTACGAATTGAGCAACCCTTTAGACCAAACCAATATGATAAACCAGCATGGAACACATGCAAGGCATACAACTAACATGGTATACATACACATACGAGGATTGAAATACAATAATCATTTAGATAATCAAACTCCATCGAGGTCACGGAGTACTCATTTATCTGAAACAACTGAACTTACCAAATGAACAACCCAGAGATACTATCTAAAGTATGATTAGAAGAAAACCCTAATACAATATCCATAAGGCATCACAACAATACATGGTGTAATATTAAGACAAGCATGAGATAATCAAGATACCATAATCATATCAAATAAATCATAATCACCAAAACCACATACTACTTAAACTAGTTCATCGAGGGCATAGTAAAACTTACCAAACTAACATACCAGAGATTCTCTCTAAAGTATGATTAGATCAACTACAACACAATAACCATAAGGCATCATGACAATACATGGTATAAACAAGAAGACATACATGAAATGATCCAAACTCAATAATCACAATAGATAAGTAGTAGTCACCAAACTACATATTGTTCATGCGTGCTCATTTAGAATATAATAACACTTATTAACTA
This sequence comes from Tamarix austromongolica, assembly GCA_039764185.1. Classification (NCBI taxonomy): domain Eukaryota; kingdom Viridiplantae; phylum Streptophyta; class Magnoliopsida; order Caryophyllales; family Tamaricaceae; genus Tamarix; species Tamarix austromongolica. The sequence continues at coordinate 100,768,606 of CM077810.1, read as the reverse complement.
AGCATCCCTAGATGCTCTCTGAAGCAATGATCAAAACCCACTCTACGCCACAATTATAACCTTTACAACACAATTCATATCTTAGCATCAATCTCAACCATTTACATAACATCACAGGTATGTTCATAAGTATAATGTTATAAGATGCATATCATCACAGGTATACTTACAGGTACAATATAATAAAATCCATAACATCACAGGTATACTTATAGGTATAATATAATAAAGTCCATAACCTCACGGGTATACTTACAGGTACAATATAACAACATATATAACGTCATATGTATACTTACAGACATAGTATAATAAAATTCATAACCTCACAGGTATATTTATAGGTATAGTATAATCAGATCCATAATATCAAGGGTATACTTACAGGTATAGTATAATAAAATCTATAACATCACAGGTATACTTATAGGTACAGTATAATAAAATCCATAACCTCACAAGTATATTTATAGGTACAGTATAACAAAATCCATAAACTCACAAGAATAATACCAACATAGGTAGGCACGAAGGCTGCTACCGAAACCACAGGTAATCACGAAGGTTGCTACCGAACCACGGGTAGGCACAAAGACTTCTATTGAAACATAGGTAGGCACGAATGCTCCTACACAAAATCATAGGTAAACACAAAGGCTGCTATCGAAACTAGAGGTAGGCACAAAAGCTACTACCTAAAACCACAGGTAGGCACAAAGGCTACTACTAAACCAATCCAATATCCAATAATAATCATTCCAATCAAATCATATAATTTTCATTTTTATTTACTCAAGGGGGATACAGTAATAACCCGAAGACATAAAAGTATACCTGTCATACCGGTACACAAGGCATCATAGTACCCTCTAACCATCCAACCTGGAGGCATAACAACACTCTGGTCATACTGATACATAAGACACATAGTACCTTCCTCACCTCGGATACCTAATCCTTAAATATTGTTACACCCTATAGGGCTCGTAGGTCACCCCTAGAGTAGACTAGGGCCATATTGGGGCACAACCGGCACACCAGAAAACAAAACAAATCGAGGACTCCTACCTCATCTTTAGGATAGCTACCCCTGGATAGAAACTATTCCCAAACTTGAGGTCTTCCACTTTACGTATTAGTATTTTTATAAGGTGATCACGGATAACACATATTGCATAATTATTCTCATTTCCATACTTATCCATTTTTTCTTTATTTTCAATTATCCAAGTCAACCCTAAGGTCAACGGTCCAAAATAAGGTCAAAGTCAACACTAAGGTCAACCTATTAAAAGTCTAAGGCCATCCTATATCCAATTATTCATATTTGGGCACATTAGGTCGGAATGACCAAAATGCCTCTAAGACTAATAATTATTAGATTATCATCCATTTAAATAATAAATTCATTTTATTTATTAATTTATCGTAAAGAGGCTAAAATGAAATAATTTAATTATTTATTATGCAATTTACACTACTAGCTATATCAAAGACTATTTTTCCCTTACACATGTTTCTGCATATGAAACCCTATTTTACACTTTTAAACCATCCAAAACACATGATCGCATAATCAACAACAGAAAATACATATTAGACATGATTTTTAGGATAAATATCATAATATAGTAAAAATGACTAAATTGCCCCTAAGGTACACATCCATAATTATTATTCCATAATTATATCTAATCATGCTCACCCTATTATTTTATACATAATTATCACACAAAATATTTTTTTTGTCATTATAATCATTTTAATCATACTCTCATACCTGAAATATTTTACATAAGATAACATACTCGTTTTACTAGTTTTCATGATAATAATAATTAGCACATAATTATACCATAACAAATCATGCTTAACATATTTTCATACACCAAAAATCCTAATGCGCTATCATGAAATATTTATCATTTTAGTAGGGTATAACTGTTAGTTGAATTCCAGCAAAAAATAAAAAATTAGAGGTATCCACTAAAAATTATTAGGTTCTGCTAATCAACTTTCGTACCTAAAAATAATACCATAATCACCGAGTTAATATTGATTAGATAAAATAATAATTATAATATAAAAAATATTTATTTTTTTAAATTACCAAAATACCCTTACATTTAATATAGGTACCAAAATTTCTTAAAATAAAACACAACTCACGCTGCATGTAGCGTGAGTCATGTAGGAAATAAAAGGGGCGGGTTGCATGGTGGTGGATGGGGCTAAGGGCTGGGTGAGTCAGGGGTGGAGGAGACGGCAGTGGGCGATGGAGATGGCTGGGCTAGGTGACAGTGATGGTTGGTGGTGACGGGGTGGTGATGGGCTGGTGATAGAAGGCTGCGAGAAAGGTGGCAGGAAGGGTGCACTGCAGTCGGGACTAGGTGGAGGTGTTATGCGGCTGTGGTTGGTTGGACGATCTCTGTTGAGGGTGGCAGAAGTGGAGGGTCACTAATGCGGGAGCAGAGTCACAGAACATAACACTGAGGAAGACGATTAAGCTACTCAGAGCGGGTGCATAAATATGGGGTATGCATGGCTTTATGCAACGTTTGTTAGCTAGCGTAACGTTTATTTTTAAGTACTAGTTGTTGTTATTTACTTTTAGTCAAAGTTTTATAGCTAACGTAACGTTTATTTTTAAGTACTAGTTATTGTTATTTACTTTTAGTCAACGTTTGTTAGCTAGCGTAACATTTATTTTTAAGTACTAGTTATTGTTAATTACTTTTAGTCGGTTAGTAACTAAATATTAACTAGCTAGTCTTAAGGGAATTAATGCTTTTGGGAGGGAATATGCTTGAAATCTTTTGAGAAGATGCTCGGTTCCTTGGCTATATAAACCATAGGAAACCGAGTAGAAACACACAACTTGAATAAGAATAACAACCTTAAGCATTGCTTAAAACCCGAATTCTGTGTGGATTTGTCTCGAAACAAAACTGAAACTGTGTGAACGGTTTTGTTCTCAAAACCTTAATCTTTATTTCTGTGTGGTTTAAAGATTAATTTATCCTTCTATTTCCACTTTATCTTTTCCCACCTCCTCCCACCAAAAATCCTCCTCCAAATCATCTCTCCATCCGATCACAGCACCACCATCACCCTCTATCTTTTCTCTATCCCTAAACCGCCATCCATCGAGCCCTAAACCGGTTACACCACCCAATACCACTAACCTAAACAACTCCCATCGTCGCCGAGCCTAACCCTTCCCCACCAGCAGCACCTCCTCGCAACGCCTTCCACCACCATCCATCTAGCAGCGACATCGCCATCCTCAAACCTTACAACCATCCATACCATCGCTTCGTCCCCTCCACCAAAGCCTCCTTGTTCTTCTCACTGCAGCCTCTCACCACCATCCATGCCTTAACTCAAAACTAACTCAACCATCACCTCCCATTCGTGAGTATCCCAAAATCCGAGACTTCCCCCTCCCGAACTACCTCGTGTTCCATCGTCATCAACCCCTTCGAATCTCTATCATCAACCTCCATACTCCATCCTCATCGAATACTCCCTATAAACTCCATCCAAGTCCGAAACTCTAACCGTACACGCATCAGTGGCACTAGATGGAGGAGATGTAGAGGGGAAGAGATGTTGCAGAGCTAGTGATGGTTTGGTGAGGGAGTGGTGGCAGGCTCAAGGTAGTGAAGGGGCTAGGTGATGGTTCGAGGTGGCTGCGATGGGGGAAAAGTTTGCCTGGTGTAGGAAGGAGAGGAGGGAAGGCTCGGTGGTGGCTGCTGGGTGTTGTTGGGTTTATGGTGATGGTGCAAAGGCTATGGTGGTTTTTTCGGTGGCTGGTGCAGGACGAGGACGGGGAGATGGGTGATGTGTAGTAAGGTACAGGGCACGGGCAGGAAGGTAGATGGTGGTCAATGGTTGGGGAAGCTGGGTGCACGAAAGGTGGTGTGTCTGGGTGTTGCGTGCATGTGGTGTGGCTTGTTGTTGAGGGGTGCCAAAAAGAAACATAGGGGGAAGGGGTTGTGCGCATGGGAAGTAAACGGGGCAAGGAAAGGGTAGTGGAGGGCTGGTTGGAGTGTATGTATGTGTATGTATAATGGAGGGGACTGGGTTTGGCTCGGGGAAGAATACGTGAGGTTGGGGGTTGTTTGGATAACAAAGTGTGCATGAGAGTATGTAGCGTGTATATATATAATGTAGAGGGTGCTGATGAGGTGATAGGTTGTGTGAGGTAAGGAAATGAGGGAGACGAGGAGAGTTATTAGAGGAGGGAATTGAGGCAAACAACGGGTAAAATTAGAGTATAAAAGGATGGGGTAAATAAAATAGTTTTATTTTTATTTTAGGTTTAGTTTGGATAGATTAGGGTATCGGGTAGAAAAATAATTTGGAAAAAATAATCCGATCTAAGATAGGTTTAATAGAATAGAAAATAGTAGTAAAAATAATCCAAGATAAATTTTAGAAAATTATTTCAAGTTACGGATCAATGATTATTAGTAAAATAATTAGGACACGATTTATGGATATAAACTAGTATTAAATTAAATAACCCAATTTCTATTAAATTTTAACCTAATTAAATTTATATCTAAACCGTCATAATAATACGAATAATAATAACACGTTTAATACTAAACCTTCTAAAATAATAATTATAACTAATCATATAATTATTAATTTATATTTAATGTTTCTAAAAATGGGGTATTACACGGTCAAACTCCCATTTATAATCACAAAGGCACAAGCTGATTTGATATAGGCTCTAATCTATCCCCTCCATTTCATTGAGAAGCCTATCTTCTCCAAAGTCCATTGTATAAAATCCCACAAGAAGTTTTCAAAGGCCTTGTAGAAATTAATTTTAAATTAATATAATTAAAATAATTACAATAATGATTATAATTATTATAATGATAATTATAGTAATTAATAAGAAAATTACTAATTTTGACATTTATAATGATAAAATAATATAAATTATGTATTAAAATTTTGAAATAAGATCATATAAATAAAAATTAAAGGAAGAGAGCAAGCCTTTGATATGTGGTTGAATTATAAACTCCACATTCAAGAGTGATTAAGCAAAAATATAGTATTGACATTTTGAACTATAATTATTGACCAAAAGAGATGGGTTAAAGATTAAAGTAAATATTTTAGATAATTAACTTGGAGGGGGTGATAATCTCAATTCATAAATATGTCTCATTTTCTATTGATAGATAAATAAAGATTATTTATTAAGGTTATCGATTAAGGAACATTTTCCAAATTAATGGACACTTATTCGACAAGGTATAATAATTACTTTGTATTTTTTTTAGTGAGAATCACATAGCCATCACTTCCATTGTACAAACATCATATGGTATGTACTCTGGCTTCATGATCTAAACCAACACCTCTCTAGCTTGATCTCATATCATAACTTTCATGCCAATTACCTTGTGTCATCTGATCCAACAGCATCAACATTAATCTTACACCATTGTTGCCTTGCTTACACCTCCAGAATCTTGTACACTAAAGAATTTGTACTCTATATCAACTTCCATCCCTATTTTGATAGTAGAGTCACCTTAAATGCCTTCAACATCAAAAGACCATTCCTCCCTCCTTCTCATCTCTTCCTATATTTCACCAACTACATTATGCCCCCATTAGATTTTTTTTTTCATTTCCCCACCAAAAACTATCCCTCCCTCCTTCACAGTTCCTTTGGACAAGTAGGATTTTGTTTTTTGGGAATTAAAACTGCACATACATAATCCATATCAATCATTAAGTCACCACCTTTATGAAAATATAAGCATGCATTATATACATGGCCCCCAAAAGCAAGCTTCAAACTTTGAAAGAAAGTGGTGGACAACAGTTTTTTTTATCTCCTTGAGGGAAAAAAAAGTTTCCATGAGGGAAGCATTATTGCCTTGTGTTGCTATATTTCTCATAATGTAAGAAGTATTAGTGCTCAAACATAATTGTGTTTATATATATATATATATATATATATATATACACTCCCATCCTATCTTCATCTATAGTCACCCATTTCTCACTATATAAACCCTTTATTTCATTTCTACTTATCCTTCGTGAAGCCATTGCATGGTGATATTTTGTGTTTCTATTAGCTCCCCATAAAACCTCCATTTTTGATATTTGCTTCCAAAAGTAAGCTTCTTTTTCTAGCAAATCATTAATCTCATTTTTTTCCTCCTTTTTTTCTCTACCAATATTCCTCAACCCAAAAATACTTCTCCACCCAATATCTAGTCCTCCACACTCTTTGAAACAATCCCTCTAAAGTTTGTCTAACTCTATGTTTCCAAATCCTTTACACATGGTCTTATCTTTTACATTAGTTATTCTAAGTTGTGTTGACACCCCCAGTCCTCCTCCATGCATTAGCTATGACATCCTCAACCCTTTTCTCCTTTATCCAACATTATCCAAATCTAAGTATTTTATATTCAGCTACTTATAGCATATGATCTGATCAAAACATATTAAGATGATGTATTTCATATAATAGGAATATATCATTCCATTTTATCGCACACAACACGTCATTTAAACAAGTATCTACCCGTTCTCCATATTGTTGACATTCATACATGTAAATGGATAGCCTACATAAACAAAATCTTGCAACCTACACTCATCTCACGTGTTGCAAAAATATTTTATCAAGATCACACATTTATCTGTGCCTCCCACCTTATACTTATATCATATAATCTTATTGAATAGCCTTACAATGTACCAAGGGAGCTAGAATTCAGTTGTCAATATCTTCAAAATTTCTGATAATTTATTTTGTTTTATTTACTCTTTGTGCTCATAAAGTCTCACAAAATGTCAAGCATTATGATTCTTTCAACCTTTTGAATCAATGTGGTGTTTTGAAAAGGATAATAGTATAAAAACAACATCATTACTCCAAAGGAATGCAAAACCTATCAATCATCTAATACACTCAACCTCTAGGTGCCTTGTAAAACCTATAAATCTCATATTACTTGGAGTTGCCTAATTCCTTGATGCTCTAACTTAAGACATCTTCCAGAGTCATCTGATTTGTTGTGGAAAAGCCTATGCACTATTTACTAACTTACTCTTATTTTATAGTGAAGTAAAGTTTGCCATATCACCATCATTCACACACACCATAATCTTTCTCAATTTAACCACTATTTGGCCCACCCATCTATCTTCACACCCTCCCTCGTTCCCTTCCCTATTTTCCTCCATCATTTCCCCCATATTATCCCAATACAAGTTAAGAAAATTCATTTTTTCTTCCCTTATTATTGTATTCTCCTTAATCCCTGATTCTCATATTCACATTCTACCTTCTCTACTCTCCCCTCTTCTAGAAGCAATCTCACATCCATACCCATTTATTTCCTTCACCTTTTAGTGACTTTTGCATAACTATTTTGTCCACATGTGCCTCATCTAATTGTTTCTTCTTTCCTTTACCAAGACTTGATGTTGTATTACCCTCCATCCCTTATCCTTCTCCTACACGTGATTCATATTTATTCTATCTTTTGATTTAGTTCTTGAATCTTGTAAAGATTATCCAATTGGATTATGCAAGTGTAATACCCTGAATTTTAGCTAGACATAGTCCCAAATGATTTACTTTATAGTATAATCCTAATCCTGATAAATTATTATTTCTGTATTACCCTAATTCTCTAACCCTATAATTTTAACCCAGTCCTAATTTATCAATAATTAAACTATCATAATATCCTAACCTAAATTATATTAATCTTATCCTAATTAAAAACCAAACCTATGCTTTCTCTCTTTTTCTTTATTTTCCTTCTTTTCCCTTTTCTCTTCCCTTTCGCCCCTTTTTTCCTGCATGAAACATTGTCCTCGGACAATGCTTGCCACACCCCAATCACCTCCATGCCACCTACCAAGCTACTCCCTACCCCATCAACCTATCAACTCCCAACCCCTACGATCGTGGGTTGGGTTGAATTTTTACCTAATCATCACCCTCTTCCTTTCTCATCTTTATGTGCATGTGTATGTATATATATATATATATACCCCCATTATAAATGCATCCATCCACCTCTCTCCTCCCTTCGTTTTTTTGGAGAAATTCCACCAACAAGGGTAGCCTAATTTCCTTCATTTCCCTCCCCCTTATCATCACCAAAACAACAACAAAACTCACCAACATCAAGCCTAATTGAAACACCCCCACCTCCTTCGATCACCTTTATCGTTCTTATCCCTAAACAAAGACCATTTCCATTGGTGCCTTATCCCAACATTCGACAAAACATCATGCAGCCACCCTCCTTTCTTTTCCTTTCCTTAGTTACAGCCACATCAACCGCAACCTATGCCTCCATCCTCAATAACTTTCACTACAACCTCCCCCTTTTCTTTTCTTCCTTGGTTGTAGCATCTTCCACTGGTGCACCCCCTCCATCTTCGGCAGCTTCCACTAGTGAGCCCCCTACATCTTTGGGATCTTCCACTATTTCACTCCCTCCATCTTTTGTAGCTTGCACCAATGCACCCCCTCCACCTTTTGGCAACAACAACCACACCACAACACCACCACTTGGTCCCAGCAACCACACATCATTCCCCTTGTTTCAGCCAATGCCATTGGTACACCTCCCATGGTAATGGTAAATTTTTCTGTTTCTACCAACCCCTTGGCTTGGCACAACCTTGGCATTCCTCCTCTTTGGTTGCGCAAACTTTTCCCAAATCACTTATTTGGTTTGTTTCGGTTGTTCTCCCTTCTTTGACCTTTCCACTTCCTTAACATTTTCTTAAGTATTTCATTTAATCCTAATGGTGTTTTATTGTGATTTCTTAGGTGACATTTTGAAGCCTCCAAAATAGGTAGGATAGGATAAGTGTGCGTAGAGACCAGAGTCATTTTTGTAAGGATATTTGTCGTAGTCTAGGATTTATGGTTGATAAAGTGTGATGCATGGTTTTTTTGTTATACCATGTTATTTTCACTATGTAGTTTAATGTATGATAGTTAATGCTATGATATGTGGTTGATATTATATGATATAAAATGAGTAAGCGAAGATTATGTGGTATCGTTGTTTTATATAGAAAAAAACCTTTGTGTGATATATGGTTTTAACACGGGTTTATTAATTAATTTATGATCAGTATGAAATGAGTATAATTAAGTATATGGAGATAAATGGAGGATTTGTGGATAATATCACCAAACATATAAGATTTGCATGAAATAATGGTTATGTTATCGATAAAGGCATTTTGATCAGCACAGATTAAATATGAGAATCATGTTATTTTAAGGTTTTAGTTCATCTAAAATATGCTAAGGAATTTATGTGAAGGCCTTAGAGTAGTTGTGAATGAACTAAGTTTAATAAAGTATGAAAATAGTTTGGTTTGGGAATATTAACCCTAAAATTAGGAGGCTATTATCACATGTGTGAAACCGTGGATTTAGACCATGAAATTTGTATACATTTTAAAACTTAGTGTTTTGGATATGTATATTAAATATGTTTTTTTTATTCCTACAAGAAAATTTATGACGAATTTGTAAAATTAAGATTTATAAGCGTCGAGAATAGTAATTTTGAGATGGGGTTATTATCGTATTTGCACGACCTTAGATTTAGGCCTTTAAATTTGAGTATGTTGATAATAATAACATTTGAGAAAGATTTACCAAGTTTGGTGGCTAAAAGAGTAACAAAAGAAAAGTTATAATAGAAGTGTGAAATTAGGATTTTGGGAAAATATAAGGGTCTTAACCTTAGAAAAAGACCTTATGATCTCGTGATGTGCCTTAATTGCTTTGAACATGTTTTGTACTTATAAAATCAAACATAAATAAGATATTAATCACTTAAAATAAAAAAAAATCGTGTAAGTCGAGCAGAGGTGTTTCATGGGTCCGTTCCACCAGACAATAATAGTGGCTCAGGTGTGTTATCCCTAAAAGGTGTTTCAGACAGTTCCACCGGTTTAAGAATAATGACTTAGGAGCATTTTACGTTAATAGGTGTTGGATCCATTCCACGAGACGATAATAGTGGCTCGCGAGCATTTTGCCTTGAGAGCTGCATTAGTATATTCCACTGAATTAAGAAAAGTGGGTGTAATACCCCGTATTTTTTAATTTTATTTTATTAATCTTAATAATTTTAATAGTGTAATTTGAGGAAAATATTTATTTTTTTAATTTTGATTTGCTTTATGATTTTATCGACGGTTTAGAATTCACATTATTATTTAATTAATCGTTGCTGTTGTAGACCATTCTAGATAAATTCATTCACGACCTTGATTTTATTATACTCATATGATTTTGATTTTTATTTAAAAGCATGTAATTTCATTCTTTCACATATTTTAATTATTAATATTTTAGATTTATTTATTATCATAACTTTATCGTGCGATTACGACTTTACTTTGAATTTATATTTCTTTAACGAAATACATTATTTATATTATAAAATTTCTTTCAAATGTTAGAATTATTTTAATGATTTTAATCGTAGAGACTATTTTGACCTTGAACTTATCCATTTTTCCGAGGTCCTTCAGATCTTTGAAAAAATTTAAATTGAAAATATTTTCACAACTCATTTACGATTTTCTTTCTAAACTTAATTTTCTTTTATTTTTTCCCTTTTGGTTTATGGAAGAACTTTTTCAAAAATTATTTAAATTAATCATGATCTCTTATAATTTGATTTAAATATTTTTTTATATGGTTTGAAATATTTTTTGCGGTCTTATTATGTATTTTCATAAATAATATAAATATTTGTGTTCGTTAGTATTTTCTTTCAAAAATTTTTATGAAATTCTTTAAATAGCTTTTATATTGATTTTACACCTTTGGATATTTATGAAAGGGTTTTCATTAAATGAGTTTAAAATAAAATTTATCTATAAATATTTTTCAAGTATTTTATACCATCTTGTGTATTTGTGTATTTGAAAAAAAAAAAAAAACAGCCGGTCCCCCCCTAATTTTTCCTTTTCTAATATATTCTTTCTCTTCCCTTTCTCAATTTCCTGCATGCAACCCGACACCCTGATCCCTGCCTCCTCTCCTCTCCATTGCTCTACGATGTCAGCACGACTACCGCACTACTACCACCCCTTCTCCCTCCATCTTCATCGTCTCCTCCTCCGCCACTAGCACCAATGGTGGCTGAGCAATGCTGCAACATTGGTGGCCACCAGTGCAAGCAGGGAAGCTTCGGATCAACCCTGCTCCAGTGCCTCTTTACTTCATTTGTTGTTGGATCACGATGCTAAGTCCATCGCACCCTATTACCTCTGCAACTTGGTTACACCACAACCCCCAACTAGCCACTGCAATCACCGCGAGGAGCAATCATGCAAGCAACAGATGGAGCATCCATTATTCACGCCACTATCACGGATATCTTAAGCACCGCCAAAGCACCAACGAGAGATGCATGAATTCTGGAGAGCTTAAGCAAGCTACCAGTTGTTTGGTTTCCATCGGTATAACTTCCAAACCCTGACCCCAATTCTTGAATTAATTTGTGTGATTTGGCTTTTGTTAAGTCAAATTGTCTATTAAGAATTGTATGGATATGGTTGATGTGTAATTTGAGAGTATTGGTTGTAGTAAATATGTTTGATTTCAAAGGTTTTGGATTTTTAATCCGGTTATGTCTAGATTTTTTTATTCGTCTGATTTAAATATGTCCTAAAATGTATCTACATTCATATTGAAATTGTCAATTTAAGAAATTTATGTGAAATTAATTGGAATTAGATTTCTAGGTCAAAATCCGAGTGTAACAAATTTGAATTACATAATTAAGTTGTTTCATTCAATTGATCTTATAATATGCTTTGAAATGTATTTAATTTTATGTTATAAGTGTCAATTTAGAAAAAATGTGTGAAATCGATTGAAATTGAATTTTTAGATCAAAACTCTTGTGGATCTAAATTTGATTGTATAATTTAGTTATATTATTCAATTTATTATATAGTTTACATTAGAATACATTTAATTGCAATCCCGAACAGTTAATTTAAATATTTTAACAAGAATTGATTGGATTAATATCCCAGACTTAAAAATCCTAATTATGCTAAATTGGATATTTCTTTTATTGTGTTTGATCAATTGGATTTATAATATGTTATAATATATGTCTAATTGCACTTCTAAACATTCAATTTAAATAAATTAATAAAATCCTAACAAATTACATTTTTGGGCCTAAAATCCTACATTTCAAATGAAATTATGAAATTGGTCATTTTTATAGTTATTTTTCTAAAATTAAATTTATAGAAATAGTTGAAATGACCTTAATTGCATTCTAACACCTTAAATTGGGATTAATTGATTTGAAGTGTCCAAGTTTGTGTCTTGGGCTTTAAAACCCTAATTTTTAGGAAATGATAATCTTAAATTGGCCACTTATAAGATTATTTTTTTGAAATTTATTATCTATACGTATTTAAAATTAATTTAATTGTATTCTTAAGCTATCAATTTGAGGTAATCAAATTAATTAGTTGGTTTGCAATTTAGGCTTAGAAACCCTAATTTTTTAAAACAGTTTTCTGAAAATGATTTGCTTATGTTTTTTTTTTCACCTAGTAGATTACTAGCTTTGATTTAAAATCATTTAAATTTTATTTTTTATGTTATTGGGTTGGATTGGTTCTCTAAAAATTGTTGATTTATCTTTTTGGTCATAAAACTTAATTACTAAGTCATTTTGATAAAATTAATTTATATTCTGTTTTCCTTTCTCCAGTTTTCCAAATTAATATGAAATGTCATAAATGATATGTGTTGAACCCGATTTGGTTAATATTTAATTTTAAACCATAATCGAGCTACACTCACAAGTCTTAGGTTTAGGACACATTTTCTAAGGAAGACCACGTTTGTCTCTTTGTTGATTAAATTGTAATACTTGAATTGTTGATCAATAAGGTAGCATTCTAAATTAGTCTTACGATTTCTATCGGTGATCTAGGAAAATATTCTCGTAAATTGTCGAGCTCTTGATATCTCTCTCTCTATTTCTTTCTCAATTTACTTAGCTAGCTTCGAATTTAGGAAGTCATTGCTTACCTTTGCTTATGGCGGACTCATGGGGTGTATGTCTTCTTGAAGTGGAAGGAGATGAGTATGCTTTATGATTATTTAAGTATGTCAAGTGCATACTATGTTTTTCTCTAGTAATTCTATGTATCTATGAGTTTATGACTTCAATACGAACATATGTTAGTATGCCTCTTGATTATTGTATCTTTTTGAGTATGTGAAGGGTTGAGCATGATTATATGGTTAATATGTTTATCTAATAATCAAATGTTTAGTGATTTTAGTGTATGTTGTAATGAGCCTTAATTATAATTGGTTTGCAAAATTGTATTATTGGTTGAGTTTGGAATGAAATTATATGATACCTCATGCTAGATTTTATGCCACCAAATTATTTGGCTCTATCACCACCTCGATTGATCAACCTAATACCACTTGAAATTGATCGACTTTAATGCCACTTAGATTGATTGGCTTTAATGCCACTTGAAATTGATCAGTTTTAATTCCACTTGGATTGATTGGTTTTAATGCTACTTGAAATCAATCAGCTTCAATGCCACTTAGATTGGTTCGACTTCAATGCCATTTGGATTGGATCGACTTTAATTCCACTCAAAATTGATCGTTTTGTATGCCACATGGAATGGATATAATAATGGACATTCATTGTGTTGAAGGAAGTGGTTTAAATGATGTTATATGGGCTTGATTTATGCTTTGTTAAATCTTTAAATAAAATATTAATCACTTAAAGTGAAAGATATTAAGTCAGGACTTGTACCCACTCTGGGTAGCTATCCGAGTTACGCTTGGTATTCACTTCGTACCATTTTAGTATTTTTCTCTTCTATGATCCTGGATGTCTTATGAGGTCCGAAGAGGACCTCTTCTACTTTATAGGTGTATCAATATATTTTGGCCCTATAAGGGATATGTGTACTTGAGTGATTAAGTGTTCTATTTATTGGTGGTCTGGTTACATTTCTGGGAAGGTCAACTAGGGCTTATACCAATTAAGTATTAGATTAGTTACAATTTCTTTGAGTTTCCATCCTCAAGATAATATAATAAAATGTTTGTGACCATGATAATGAAATATAATAATAAATTATTATTGTTCATTCATTTACTTTATATTTCATTATCCTAAGCATGTCAATCATTCGTCTTTTTACAATTGTGCTACCATCTGACACTTATCCTTACCTAGTTATTACATGATCTATTATTTAAACTACATGTAGGCCTTATGTACAAAATGTGTCCATGATTCATTATACGCTTGTACCATAGGTGTTGCCATGTCTAGTTGTGTATTTATAGGCACAAATTTATGACTACACCTTTTATCGTATGTCAACGCATGTCTCATATGTTCTCTGCTACTACCACATGCACCCACATGTACTATTGATAATTATGATTAAAATATCGTATATGGACATGCTTTACTTTATCTATCGCATGTGTGGCTCACCCTTGTCTTTTTAGTTATGACTCTCCTTAATACTTATTAAGCAACCAATTAATAATGTGTTATATACTTCATGAAATCGTATGAGTAGTTGTATAAGTGGAATGGTTTGTGTATCACATGTATACTTGACCATGATTATTGTAAGTTAAAGATTACCATATCTTATGTGTATCATGTTTCCTCCCATGAGTTAGGTAGTTGTGATTTATTTAGTACTAGACCTATACTGTACTACCCTAGTTGAATGAGTCCTGCGACGATCCACTGATGGTGAGGATCAGATCTCCCGTGTAGGCTTGAGATCGATTGTTATTGATGGGTTGAAGACTTGTCTTTGAGAGAGTAGGTAACCCAAAGTTTTATCCCTTGAAAATTTCTCTTTATTCTTATGTACCCACTTTTGGAAATTTTAAAGTGTTTTATTCAAATATTAATGGTGTTGTAATCATATTTTAATTTCCCATTACTTTGCTAAGATTTTAAAATCTAAGGTTATTTTACAGGTTTTATATTGATTTGATCAGCAATGATTTTGTTTAGTGAAATTGTTCGCTTGCCATCTACCATTGGATATCTCCTTGTGGAAGTTTATCCTCACAGTATAGATGTTGTTTGAATTTTAGTTGGATAGGCTTTAGGCTCGCATCTATCATCAGATAGATGATGGACATTTATCTTTTAGTAGGTGTGGTGGTAACATTTTTCATTTTTATGTTGGCTTCCGACCATCCTTTTTATCGATGCTACTCATTTCCACGAGCAAATGATCCTGATGCTTCTATGCATGTCTTTGAGGACTATTTGGATGATTTTGTTGCATATGATGCATTGTATGGGGAGGAGTAATTTTTTATATATTGGGTATTTGGGCGAAGAGTCATGTTATTCGGATGTTTTATTTACCTGGATACTATTTGGACTCTTCGATCCATGGTATCTCTTTTGTTGTATTTGTTTATTTTACCCCGGAGTTAATCTCCAAACTCACATTTAAATTTATAAAGCTTCTCTCATTTCTATTTATCCTATTTTGCTTTTAATGTTTTAACCCTATGATTGATGTGAAGATGGTATGATAAACCAAACTTACATTAATTATAGTAGTAACACCCGGTATATTGGTTATAAGTTTACGTTATAAAATAAAAATTTTCAGTAGTAAAATTTGGGATGTTACTACAAGCAAGCTTACTTCACCTATAACACCCTAAATTTTCCTAATTTTAAATGTTTTGGTGATTAGCATCTTGATCCCTTCATAACCCATTATCATGCATTAATCATCTTATCTTAACCCTTAAACAACTAATTTTACCTTAATTACTTCAGAACCCTAGTTTTTGTCCCAACTAATCAGCGGTCGACTGACTTGTAGGCAAAGAAATCTTTCATATAAGATATTAGATGGTCAGCCCACTAATTTTCTTTTATGGACCTGAGATGGGTGAATAAAACAATATATGTTTGTTTTAATTATTTTTAATCTAAATAAATTAATTTTTTTATGTATGTGGGTTCCTAGATTAATTCCTCACCTCTTTCTAGTTTTTCATAATTATTAGGACTTATTTGATTATTTTCCCAATTTTACCCATTTATTAATATTTATACTTTTTCTTAATTACTTTTTATTTTTTATTAGTTTCTTTTGGCCATGTTAACTATAAAATATGCTCTCCATTACCCCCATGATCTAATTAGCCTTATTCTTTTTCTTTCAGCCATAAATTTTTTTCATGGTCAATCATGTAGCACATCTCAACTATTCTCTTACACCCTTACACCACCGTACTTTTTTCTCCCATACTCCACCTTCTCCATGGCTTGAAAACAACCAACGATCTAATCTCACACCCTCTGTCTTCCTTCTTAAAAAAATCATAGGGCTTTATTCCTAATGGTTCTCATTTCACACTTAGAAACATTCTCTACATTTTCCTAACTTACTCCCTTATCTCTCCTACTACCGTTACCTTTATTCATCTTCATGCTTTGTGGTTCCTGCTATTAGTTGATTAAGCCTATCACTCTTCTCATCTCCTTTTCCTTTTTTACTCTTTCACTTCTAAAATCTTAAACCTTAGCCTATTAGTTCTTATTTTTTAGGCAAAAATGGGTTGAGATCTATAGATTGTGAAGTGATCATCTCTTATGTTCAAGCCCCATCATTTTTGACATTTCAGGGATTCCCCTTCTTCTTTTAATTCTAAATCCCTCATAATCATTCTTAACATCTAAATTTATGTATTTTGATTTGTTTAGGTGATCCTAAGGTGTAATTAAAGAAGGTGTTAAGATTATAATTTTGCATGGAGACTGGTGTTGGTTTTAGTAAGGCTATACACATCCTTATAATAGGAAATTTGTGTTATGTGTTTTTTATTAAATTAAATACCATGCATGATTTCATGAACATCATGTAATTTTATAATTTTATGTGAAGATGAAATGTTAAGCTATGCTAGGTATTATATTTAATTTTCAAGCATCATAATATATATATATATATATATATATATATATATATATATATATATATTGAAGAGCTTCATACGTGGTTTGGATTTTTTTTTTTGAGGATTTGGACCTTTTGAGGTTTTTGGCCCCTTGGCTTTTGGTGGAGGATTCAAAAGATTTAATCTGAGTAAATTGCATCTTTGGGTGTTTAACTATACATTGGAGATTGTATGTAAATTGGGTGAAGTTTGAAGAATGTTGAAATTTGGGTGAGTTTGGGAGAAAATTGTCTGGGTATTTTAGCCAAATTAATGAGTTTTTTGGGGGATTTAAGTATGAAAATTTATTCATTGAGGTTTTTACTTAAATTTTTATTCATAATGTGTTTCGGGTTGACAATGTTTGGGTTAAGTTATAACTATAACAAGGTTTGAGGGATTTAGGTGAAATAATGGTAAAATAGTCATATTGAGTTAATTATGGAAATTTAATGTTTTATGTGTTTTATTTGGGTTAAAATAAGATAAGTGTGATATTTGATATATTTGGGGTTGATTTTGTTCACCATGTAACATCTTATGTGTAAAAGGCTTAAAATGGAATTAGAAATCCTAGGGGTGTCATTGGTATTTTATATCTAAAATATTAGACTTTAATTCTAATTTTGGGTCAGATATACTTAATATGATGGTTTGAGGTGTTTTGTTTAGTATGGTGAGTTAAGAAATCATATGGGTGATTTTATATCTTAAATGTTTCTTAGAGTTTTATAAGGGCATTTTAGTCTTTTTCACTTGAAGAAAGTTTTTAATTTTCCTTTTTATGATTTATATGCCTTTGCATAATTATCCTAAAAGTTTTAATTATTTTTCCTTGATAATCTTGGCATAATTCTAACTATTTAATAATTAGAAAAAATTGTTGAAATGAATTTACTACTAAAGTGGAAATTTGTATTTCATATAGTAAGTAACAAGTCAAGTAAGTGGTATCATATTATGTGTTGAAGTGTGAACCTAAGTGTTACATATTAGTTAAGTGGATAATAATAAATTAATGTTTAAAGTGGAGGATGACATGAGTTGGGAGAGGGTTGTCTTCTAGTATCACGAGGATGTTGGGTACCAAGGTGTTTGTTGATTTGAGTTTCCTTTTCGAGCATGCAAGTGATGCCACTTAGTTACATAAAGATTAGAACATCTATCAAGGTAAGAGGAATCCAACAATCTCAGCAGTGATCACAAAGTACAACCATATGGTGGTGGCTAGAGTTTCTATGTTAGAGGTGCATAATTTCATACTAGGCATTACTTTTGTAGGTGTTATGGAACATATCATTAGAGTGGGGATTGTGAGGGTTGGCTAGTTTAGTGTCATTATTGTTACAAGATGGGGCATTCTGCTTTCAAGTGTTGGGCTACTATTAGATTAACTTAGCTAATAATACTTCAACAACTCTTTACAATTTATATTTTGCATCATTTATATTCGTGCTTTAGTTCCCTTCACATCTATATCCTTCATAAATTTATCCACAAATTGACCTTATCATGTTCTCTTTTCACAATGTAGTACCCTGATTAGTTGTCCATGTTCCTTGTTCCAGTCTTTCTTTTAAGTTGATGGGTACTCCTTTCCTAATTTAATTTTTATTTACCTTCACTTTGGTTAATGATTAATTCTTTAGCTTTGACTTTGTCAAATATTCTTATCATTTTCTTTGACCTTGTTTTACTAGGATAACCTATTTCGATCTTATTTCATTAAACCCATTTCCTTTTTGACTTATGCTTCTACTAAATTATTTCCCCTAATCTTTGAAGCACATCAACTTCCTTTTTCTATGTCCTTTTGTTCATGTTTACTTTTCGTCATCGATTCCTTGTAACCATTAACTAATCATACTCAATTCCTTATTTCACCAAGGTTTCTTATTCCGATCATTGTTCTATTAAACTTTCCTTCCTTGATTTTTATTTTCACCAACTTTTTTCCTCTACCCCGATTACTTGGTTCCTCTACTTTGACCATTATTTCAGTTGGACTCTTTCTCTCTCTCTCTCTCTCTAGTATTTGAATCTTTTAACTTATTGTCTCCATTATTTTGTTCCCAACTACTTCCTTACTTTAGATTCTTATCTTTGTTAATTTTGGTCCCTTGATCCTTTATTTCATCATATTTACCCTTCTGTAATCCTTTTCTTTCATCTACTTTCTTTTGCCAACCTTCGTATTGTCAACTATCTTCTTTACCTTTTTCTAAGTCACTTATTCTTTCTCTAATATTTGTTTCGTTAACTTCTCCTCAATCCTCAAGTTTGGTGGCCTTTTCCCTCATTGACCCTTACTTAGATCCATTTCCTTCTTCAATATTTGTTTTGAGTAACCTTTCCTTTCTCTAAAATTGCTTCATTACTCTTGGTCTGGTGTTGCTCCCATTAACTTTTTTCCACTCTCCAACCTTTATTTTCCTGACTCTTTCCTTCTATGATTTCCCTTTTTTTTTCATTTACCCAACCCTTGTTTTCATTGATTTATCTCTTGGTTCTAACTTTTTATGTCATTGAATCCTTATTATCCTTAACTCCATCAACTTCACTTTCAATTGAACTTTGTCTCCGAACGATTCCCTTTGTGACCTTACATTTTTTCCCTGTTGACTTTAGGGATAAAATCTCTTTTAATAGGGTAGTAATGTATTACCACACCATTATAAACCCTAATTACCTTGTGATTAAGCTTATATTTCGTGCCTAAAAGTTTTATTTTGAGTTCCACTCCAATTATATTACTTTCAAACTTTTCATTGATCATTTCTTTCATTTATAAAAAACACATGGTATGCGATCCTACTTATTTTATCATTTTTTTCATTTTAGGTTGTTCAAAAATTCATAACTCTATCCAATTATTTTTAGTTTGCATATCTATTCAACTCACTATTGAAACCATTTGTTCATTCCAAATTATTAAATCATGAAAAAGTCTAATTTCGCGCATTTGACAATATAAGTCATTTTCGTTCATTTAAATTTATTTGAACTTTAAACTAACTCTGATACTCAATATTTTTATATATGTTAGGTTTTAAAATTATTCCACACATTTTCTTAAATTTTCATAATTTTTTTGGGATTATTTACTATTTTTTCTTATGAATATTTTTTTCTAGGCTTTTTACCTTTTTAATTATCCTAAAAAGTATAAAAGTAGATATCACATCCCTCTCTTTCTTGATGTGTGACCCTTTCATGTTGGAAAATTAGATTTTTTTTTCTACATTCAATTAACCAAAAATATTTCTATAATCTAATCTTAACCAAATATCCCAACTCTCTTATTTGCTTTTTCCTCTTTGTCATTTAATGCAGTTGACCAAAGAAAAGCCCCAGTCCCCCTTATGATTCTCATTAGACATGGTTTAGGGAAAGAGTGATTTTCTAATCAAAAATTCCCCTACGTGTTTTATTTTCCCATCACTTTATTCACAAAAAAAAAACTACATATAACCTTGTTATCTCTCTTTTCTTTGACTCTATTGTATGTGGTCTTTAATAGTAGATTTTTTGACCTCCCCTCTATTTTCTCTTTACCTTTCCATACCTAATATATGCTACTGCATTGCTCCTTCATTTCTCTGGAGTATCGTGGTGGTTGGGGTTGTTTCTCCACTAGTTTTTTACCTCCTACAGTAGTCTTGTGATTGATCACTTTACCTAATTTAGGCCATTGTAGTATCCAAAATTCTCCTCATTTCTTCCTCATTTTTTTTCATTAGATTCCTTTCATAGAACACTCCATAAACCATTAATTTTCCCTTTTTATCCATAATTCCCCCCTCTATATTAGCCTTTAAACTTAGATCCTTACGCCATGTTGCTATTGATCGTGATTTTGCAATGGAAATTTGTGGCCTCTTCCTCCCATTTTCTTTGTTATTTCATTTACTAATTCTCCTTAGCTTATCTCCCAAACACTTATTCTAAGTGTATGAAGTTAAGGTTTGGGCAAGACAATATTGGTTCATGATTTGTCACTCTTTAAATTCATTATCCTTGCAAGATTGGGTGAAACCTTCAACCCTCCTTTACATTATTTATTTTTATATTGCACTTAATGATACTACTCAAGCTTATTGTTTGTTATCTTTTTTGGTGAAGGTCAAGAGGTTCATTAGATGGTGATTAGCTTAGTTTCTCTTTGATTAGAAGCTTAGAATTTTAGGAACTAAACTAACATTTAGAAATAGAATTATATGCTAGGTATTTAACATGTTAGCATATGCATGATTTTTTTATATTTTTAAATCATGAAATAGGCAAAGTGTTAAGCATGAGCTTTGAGCATGTTTATTATATGTATATTAATATGTAAATAAACATGTTGTAATTATGAAATTTGATGGGGAAATATTTGGGTTACCTTGTTGTGTCTCTCGTACACCTTTGTGTTATGGCATGATTATGTTTATTTTATTTATTTATTTTTTCTAAGAATGAGTATATGTGTAGATTTTTATGCTAAAGTGTTTCCTTGAATTTTGAAATTGCTGGTTAAAAAATGAATATGTTGGTACAAATATGTCTCTCAACCCTTGTTACATTTTGTGAGTTTTCGTTGTTTTAATTTTATGTAAGTATGAAATTACATGTGTTTTAGGGTATAAAAGCTAGGATGTGAATTTTGGGATATTTGGAGTTCAATTGGAATTTTAGGAATTAAGTTGTATAATCAACAAGGGTATTTTGGAAATTATATATTTTATTTATAGTTTGTATTTTTTTAGTGTACCAATGTGCTCTTTAGATCTTATATATAAAATTTGATGCATAATACATTAGGGTTTGGAGTTATTTAGAGTAAGATATGAATTTTAGAGAATTTAAGGTAATTTTATCAAAATAAGGGTATTTTAGTTGTTATAATTTTATTATAGAAATTTTGGGATCTAACTAAATACTAAGTTGAAGAAATAAGTTAAACTGGATAAGTGTGATATTTGTGTGGTATTAGATGAGTGGATGTAGATACCTTAATAAAAATGATTGATTAAGCTAATAAATGATATTTTAGATACATTAAGTAATGTTAGTATTTCAGATCGGGTATCCAAAGTTAATGTTTCATTCTAGAAATATAATTGGTTATGCGTAAGTCTTTTAGAGTGAAATACAAATCTGTTAAGCCTAAATAAATTAGTTGACCTTAGGGGCATTTTAGTAATTTTATGTGTCTTTGGATTATTTTAAATTATTTGAGTCTCCTTGAATGATCTTTAACACTTATCTTGAATAATTTGAGTTAATAAAGATTAAGATTAAATTCTATTAGGCCTTTTTATGTCATTGAACTTAGCTTTGATGCCTCATATATTCAATTAAGCATCAATAACATGTTAATTGGCATTTTGTGCTCTAAATGGATTAGGACTTAATTTTGATGTAGATTAAGTATGTGGATAATATTGGAATTAAAAAAATAGTTTTTTTGTTGATAGAATTGATTAAGAGATATTTTTTGGACCTTGATTCTTGTTTGATCTAAATCTTTAATAAAACATTAATCACTTGAAGTGAAATATGTTGATCCAAGACTTTTATTACTCTATGTATCTATCTAAGTTGGGATTCATACCATTCTAGTGTTTTTCTCTTCTATAATCTCAAGTGCCTTATGAGGTTTGGAGAGACCATCTTCTCTATAGGTGTCTTAATATATTTTAACCTTATACAATATATGTATACTTAAGTGATTATGTGTCATATTACTTAGTAGTCCAGTTACATTTCTAGGTGGGCTAGCTAGGGCTAGTATTGTTCAAGCACTTATTTAGTTCTCATAATTTCTTCAAGATTCCATTATCAAGGTAATATGATTAATTAGATGTAATCACAATAATATAATATAATAATCAATGATTCTTATGTTATCTGTGTGTTTCATATTTCAATATTTTAAGCATGTTGTTATATTGTGTGCTTTAAAATTACCTTTCCATGTGAAGCATGTTATTGTCATGTTATATCTTGTTCTAATACTTTCTTCATATAGGTCTTTTGCATGTTTCTATTTTATTAGGACAGTTGTGTCTTAATATGAGTTGCATATTGATACTAAATTTTTATAGACATTGCATTGTAGGTATTTGATGTCGATCTTGCTAACTTTGAGGAGGTCATTAAGGCAAAGTGTTAAGCATGAGCTTTGTTCTTGTTGTTTCCATTTATCTATATTTTCTGTATTGTATTATTGGGACCATGCACTCTATTCTCTATTCTTATGTATAATTTATTATATTTTTCTATTATTTCTATCTATTTTTGTAAGTTTTGATTTAATTTTTCTAATGTATTTAGTACAAGAAAGCTATGGACAAGACTTATACCGGTAACACCAGTAAAATTTGCTAATACTTCCTATTAAAAATGAAAATTTTTTATTATAAATTTTAGAGTGATACATTAAGTGTCTTCTTATATGCTTGCCATACTATTTTCCTTCCCCTCTATTTGGTTTAACTTCCTCCACATATATGGTAAACTCTCAATTTCAAATTATGAGTCCTACCATCGACAACCCACAAACACAATTCTTATTTGAAAAACTAATAGCACATATTACTTTTCCTCCTAGTAAATGCAGGAAAGAGTACCTCTCACCAAGATTTTTGTGCCAAAAGGATCTAGGGTATCTTGCATAA
Source organism: Tamarix austromongolica (assembly GCA_039764185.1). Classification (NCBI taxonomy): domain Eukaryota; kingdom Viridiplantae; phylum Streptophyta; class Magnoliopsida; order Caryophyllales; family Tamaricaceae; genus Tamarix; species Tamarix austromongolica. The sequence goes on along the minus strand of CM077810.1, from coordinate 100,744,879 downwards.
TGGAAAAGACAAAAACCCTAGGCTAACAACTATCGTTGCTCAAGAGAGAGAGAAAGTTCAAAGACCCTAATCTTAATTACTTATATATGTTTTGATAATTAAGTATATTGTTTTTTGATTTCTAACACAAGAATAGTGTTAATTCGTAGAATTTTTATTAAAAAATAGTGATAATTTGTTGTTTAATTAGAAACATTATATATTTATATACCAACTATACATATGAAAATTTTTGTATACTTGTATTTATTCATCTTAATCTAATACTTTTATAAATTAACAAAAAATGAAAAAAATTATTACCATTGCAATACATGTGTTATTATTCAATCAATTATTTAACCTTTAACAAGTCTACCTTATAAATTCATTACTACCTATAGTTTAAAAAAAATTGTTTAATCAGTATTATCACTAGTTCACTGGTTTATTAGCTAAGATAATTCTTTTATATAAAAAAAATGGATTGAACTAAAGGGATAGACATCACTTCAATAAAGTATATAATATATTTTAACTTTTTTTTTTAAATAAGTAGAAAATTTATTAATTATCAAATATTATGCCGAGTAAACATCATTACAAATTTCTTCCCTACTTTCTAGATAGGGTTTAAAAATTGTTAATCACTTGGCCTAGCAAAATCATAGTACATCACTAATTGAGGACCAACAAAAGACACCCAACATCAAAATGTCAAATGCAAAGCAACAAAAATAAAGAATATATAATATATGAACCAAGCCTCTACTCACCCATCTTACAACTTATATGCATCCCTCCTCTGTCCTTCCCTATAGAGCTACTTCATTTCCTTTTTATATTCCATCTTTAATCCATCTTGAAGTTTTTTGACCTGCACATACAACTCCTATAGGTCTAGAACTTCTGCTCTATAGTCACACAATGAATGCTTGATCATGTCTGAGCCCCTATTTTGTAAGTGAATCAATCATCATGTTTGCCTTACACTCTTTATATTTGATTTTCATACTTGGCCATTACAAATTCTATTACTCAATGAAGTTGAGATTTAATTTCATCTTTCACAATCTTGTAGCTACCTCATTACACCACACAATATCTTTTGACTTATTGGTAACTTTTTGGTTTATTTTGATCGACTTTAATGCTTAATTGGGACATCGAATCATTAAATTATTGGTTAATTTGATCTAATTTTTGAAACTATGGATTTACCTCTTTCCTTTAAGGTGATGAATAGGGTTAATAAGGAATATAATCCAATGCTTATAATTTTAAACTACTTTTCTAATTACTCCATTTCAAGGGGAAAACAAATTCATTATCAATCGCCCGGCTCAAAATTAAACATACATGAATGTATGAAAAGCTAAAATGGTTAACATTATATTACATATGGAATACAATGAAATGTTTGATTATTATCTAACTTTGTGATGATATGTGAACAATATAAATTATGAATTGTCATGTAAGTTAAGCCTGTATAAAAGTGATTGTATTTAAGTACAAATTATTTGGGTTTAATGTTTCTAATTAGATGTGAACATCTAATTTAGGTATTCTAGATTATTTATGGACTGAACTAAAATAACCCGATAGACACCGTATTAATTGTTTATATAAATGGTCGTAGTCCTTAAGTTACACGTACTTTCTCATATTTAATTCCCATCAGTTAATAGAGATAAATATGAAGTCATTATGGCATAACTTCTTAGGTTATATCTTAAAAGGAGGAATTGAGAGGCAATTTAGATTCCCTTGAATTTATATATTTAAAGAAGAGTATTCAAGGTATTAAGGGAAAATAGACCAAATTTAAGAAAAAAATTGCAAATAGATCTTAAAATGCCTTAAAATTGGTTCACATGGATATATATTGAGTGTTCCCTATGGAATCTTGGACAATAATTTATATTCTTAATAGAGTACCAACAAAGGCATCAACTAAAATGCCTTATAAGATACCTAGTATAATTTTAAATACCTACATGTGCTAATGGCAGGAATAGAAGATCAAGGTCTTGTCTTTAGGGTTTTGCAAGGCCAATTTTTCTTGGATCAGTTTTGGCCTCTCGATTAGGTAAAATGTGTCATAATGTAATACCCCCAAATTGAGTGGAGTATTATAAGGATTGATATGGCTACTTATATCAATATGTTATACCATCTTTTTGGTGATTTCATTCTAAGAAATACACAATTAAATGTGCTTGTCGTCTAGTAATTTTTAAGATGGGTGACCTATTTAAGAAGTTTGAAATTTAAAATAAAAAATCTTAGAGAGAGCATGAGTGAAGACAAAAACACTCTTAAATGAATCGTGTTGATATATGGGGTTAACCAATCAATATGAAATCTTTCTAGGGCAACCCCTACATCCCTTGTGGGCCCATGTGGCTATCAAGTGGCCCTTGTGTAGTCATATCGACTTGGGTTATTACACATGGTGTTAGAGCAAATCCAGGACCAAGAGATAAACTTGGATGAGTCGGTCAGTCACCTAGCGGGATGATTCTTGGGAAAAAAATATATTAAGTTAGTTAGTAATCGAGGACATTGCATTCTTTGAGTGGGTATGAATGTATTACCCCAAAATTAAACGAAGTGTTATAAAGATTAATATGGATACTTATATCAATATGGTATACCATCATTTTGATGATTCCATTCTAATAACTTCAAACTTACGCGTGCTTGTCATAGAGTAACTTTTAAGATGGGTTACCATTTTGGAAAATTTAGTAAATTTGCCAAAAAAAATATTAAGGAGTACATGAGTGAGGATAAAGTGCACTGAAAGAACTTATATTGATATATGGGGTCAACCAATCAATCTGAAAATCCTCCAAGATATCCCCCACAACCCTTGTGTGCCCATTTGACTACTAAGTGACCTTCATGTGGTCGTATTGACTTGGGGTGTAACACATAACCCAATTTTCTTTTGTTTTGGTGCCTTCATCTATGAATTTGGTGCTTATTTTTGTATTATTTGAGTAATATTATTAATAAAATATAATTTCTATAATTACTTTAATTAGATATTTATTTTTATTTTATCCAATAAATTAATGTATGGGCCTTTTATATAGGTAATTTGGCAATAATTTTATTGAAACGTTGATAAGGTTAGATTTAATATTTTATGGCTATTGAATCTAAATAAAGTTGTTCCTACAATTATATTTCCAAATTTATGGATAAAATTGAGGGATCAATTTATATAAATAATTGGTTGTCTAATATTAGTAGATAGGCTAATTGGCATAGTATGTCATCAATGTAGCCTCCTTTGTGAAAATTAGTTTATTAAAATTATTAAATGTTTATATGTGTGTGTGTGTGTTATTCATGAGGGTATTGAGTTACCCCAAAGGAAGGCAGATATCTAATATAATTCCATATGTATATACGGTGATAAATACATGGCGATTATTCATTTTCCATGTGCATAATAAGCCAATCCAAAGATAGGCTCATTTTCCAACTGGATTTATTATCAATATTTGATTACCACAACAATAATACCATTTACACTTAATATTACTATCCAAAGACATGATATTAATGTTACATAAGTTGTTTATGATAGGTTTGCTAATATGTAAATTTATTGATTGTTTATTATGCATATTTGTTGTGAGCATTAATATTTATATTTTTGTTATGTTTTATGCATAGCTATGTTTGCTACTACTATATGTACCAACTTAAGTTATATTCCCATGTTGAATGAGAATAAATTAAAGGAATGGAAGCATAATGTGTTTACTTGTTCTTGCCTAAATGGATCTACGCCATGAACTTAGGCTTACAAAACCCCCTAATCTAACAACTAGAAGTTCTTCTGATTAGAAAATAAGCTTTGAAAAGTGAGATTGCTCAAATCACATGGATCTTATGGTTCCAAAGGCTTTGAAGGGTAAATTTTCATATGAGATCACTGACGCTAAAGATTTCATTGCTGAAATTGAGAAACGTTTCACAAAAACATGTTAAGGCTAAAACAATTACTCTTATGTAGCACTTGATTTCAATAAAGTATAACAACAAAAGAAATATAAGGGAGTACATTATGGATATGTCTAACATTGAGTTAACACTTAAGGCATTAAAGCTTAAGTTATCAAATAATTTACTCATGCATTTAGTGTTGCTTTCATTTCCTTCATAATTCGGTCAATTTAAGGTCATTAATAACTGCCAAAAAGAGAAATGGACTCTTAATAAGCTCATTTCATACTATGTGTAAGAGGAAGAATAGTTAAAGTATGATAAGACTGAGAATACTCATTTGGAATTTATCTTTAAAGGTTAGGGAAAAAAAAGGAAGGATGAAGTTGCTCCTAAGGGTCTGATGCAAAAGGAACAACTTAAAGAAAAAGATTGTTGCTTCTTTTGTAAAAATTCTAGACATGTTAATAAGGATTTTCAAAAGTACCATACCTTACGCATGAAGAAAGGTACAATCCTTGTATTGATATGTTCTAAGCTTAATTTAGCTTCAGCTTCAATGCCTAGAAACACTTTCTAGTTATATCCATTACTACTACACGCATAAGTGTTTCTATGCAAGGTTATATAGGTTATCAAAAAACCAAGTGATGGTGAAAGATAAATCTATATGGGAGATGGAAAGGCAACAATGGTTGAAGCAATTAACACTTTTAGGCTATTGTCAGGAATTGGTTACTATTTAACTTTAGAAGACTATTTTGTTGTATCATCTTTAGATAGATTTTGGTTTCTATCTCCTTATTGGACAAGTCTGATTATTATTGTTCATTCAGCATTAAGAAATAATAAATTTATTCTTTCATTAAATTAAATTATTATTGACACCGGTTCATTGTATGCATATGATAACCTATATATTCTTTATATCATCACAACATATCATAAAATCTTGCATGTCGAATAACTAGGTACTAACTAAATTAAGTAGAGAAAATTTGGCATCATTACGGCACAAGCTCTTAGGTCATATCTCAAAAGGAAGAATTGAGAGGTTTGTGTCTGATAGAATTTTAGATTCCCTTGACTTTATAAATTTAAATAATTATGTTGAACATGTTAAGGAAAAATAAGAGAACAATTGCAAACAGGTCTTTACACGTCTTTAAATTGATTCACACAGATATCTATGGTCCCTTTCGTATGGATTCTTGGAATGGTTGTTAATACTTCATATCTTTCATAAACGATTACTCACATTATAGATACCTATATCTCATTGATGAAAAATCAAGATCACTATACATGTTAAAAAAAGTTAAGCTTGAAGTTGAGAATCAAGTCGACAAAAGGATCAAGAGTGTTAGATCTGACCACAGTGGTGAGTATTATGACCGATATGATGGTTCAAGTGAACAATGTCCAAGACCATCTGCTAGATTCCTAGAGAATTGTACAATTGTCCAATAGTACACTATATCAGGATCTCCAAGTATGAATGGTACAACTAAAAGGTGAAATATAGCTCTTAAAGACATGGTAAGAAATATGATTAGTCATTATATCTTACCAGAGTCGCTCTAGGAAAAAGTACTAAAGATATAGACTTACATTATGAATTGAGCACCAATTAAGGCTACTAAAATGCATTAGCAGCTATGGATAGTCAAAAAGCCTAGCATGAAACATTTTCATATTTGGGGATGTCTAATTGAGGCAATGCCATATATGCCACATGAAAAAATATTGGACTCTAAAACAATTAGTGGCTATTCTATTAGTTACTCTTAGTGATAAACATATATTTTTTATTGATTTTAGATACTTTAAAATTTTGGTTATTTATTTGAATAGTATATGAGGTTATTTACATTATTTTTTAAGTTTTTACTTAATTTATAATAATATCACATATTTAATTAATTTGGAGCTTAAATTTGATTTTTGTATACTTTTGACAGCTTGCCGTATTTTATGTATAATTTAGATTCTATTTTAATTTGATTATTTTTATTTTAATTAATAGCATGTTCTAAATTCTTTTACCAAGGATATGTTGAAACCCTATTTTTTTTACTGATAAATTAATAGATTACTCCATGTGTTTTATGATATTGTTCTAGATCACACCTAATTAATAGACTCTTCACCTTTAATTAGTATTTAACAAGTTCATAAAAGATGGTGATTCTCCACTTTAGGTCAGATAACATAAATAGGAATTGAATGGGTTATGAGAACAATTACATAATTTCTATAATAATAAAAAATGATAAATAATTTATTGAATATAAAACATTATCCTTTATTTAAATCATCTGACTGCAGATAGTAGGGCTGATAATTAGCAATAAGACTACAAAGTTTGAGATAGTGTACTAGTTATATATATTTGTCAACGCATACCTAGTAATTGAAAAGATCTGGTAATTGATTAATTGGTAATTATAATTGCATAGTAGTAGATCTAGATTCCGTGGTAAATTTTATTAATTGATTTTATCTTTATTAGATTTTGTTTGATTTTATTTTAGATTAATTTAGTTGAAATAAAATTCTTAGTTTAGAATTAGTTATTTCTTTATTTGATTTCAATCGTCTTGGTCTAATTAGAGTGATTATAGTCTTTATATTATTATTTAGTATATATAGGAACGATAATTCGGTACTTATAATGTCTTATATTACTTGTGACCTATATACTTATTGATAAGCATATTTGGCTGACATCACTTAGAGGTCAAAGAGTTGTCAGTTCTATAATTTCACACTCAGATCATTTTTTGAGATAGGAGTTGTTTTTTTTTTGTTATCTGAGGATGTTGGGATTTGGGAGAGACATGATTTTAGGGACATTGCCTTTGACGAGGAATTGGTTACAATTCCTGTTGTTGTCTGTAATAATATGCAAGTATGTGCACTTACCATAAATCAAGAGGCAAATCGGGAGCCTCTACAAGACAATGTCGAATAACCACGTTGAAAATGATGTAATTTTTCCACAATAACAAGCTTAAAAACCTTAAGAGCTAAGGAGATCTGCTATAGAAAGGAGAAATGTTATTTTGGATAATTACATTGTATTTTTCCTAGAACATGAAATAGTCATTGGGGTAATAAAAGATGGTCCAGTTAACTTCCGTCAGGTTATAGAGAATTCAAATTTTGAAAGGTGGATTGATGCCCTGAATGAGGAAATAAAGTGCATGATGGATAATGACGTATAGGATCCTATCCCATTATTGGAAGAAAAGAAACCCATTGCTTGGAAATGGATATTTAAAACTAAAAGGGATTTAAAGGGTAATGTAGAGAGATATAAGGAACGTCTTATCGCCAAGGACTTTACTGAAATTAAAGAAGAAGAAGATTTTTTAAAGAAACTTTCTATCTCGTCTCTTTTAAAGGCTCCTTGAAGGAGATTATGGCATTAGTGACACAATTTAATATTAAGTTACAGTAGATGGATGTTAAGATCATTTTTTTAATGGTAACATTGAGGAAATGATCTATATAGTGCAGCCGGAAAACTTTGTGTCGGGATAGCCAAAGAATATGGTTTACAAGCTTAATAATTCCAACTATGGGCTTAACCAAGCGTCTCGACATTGGTATTTCAAATTTGATCAAGTCATCACCTCTCTATATTTTAAGATAAATTTGATGGATGAATGTGTATACCATAAGTTTTGTGGGAGTAAATACATTTTTCTAGTTTTGTATATTGATGACATATTACTAGTATGTAATGGCATAGGTTTGTTGTATGAGACCAAAAAAATTTTGGCTAAGAATTTTTGAGATGAAAGATCTTAGTAATGACTCTTCTATATTTGAAATATAAATACACTAAGAGTATTCTCGAGGTATCCTAGGGTTGTCAGAAAAGGCCCATGTCCAAAAGGTTCTCAAGCGATATCCTATATAGACAACAAACCAGGAAACACCCTTGTCACTAAAGGAGACAAATTTAGTCTCAATCAGTGCCCTAAGAATGACTTTGAAAGAAAGTAAATGCAAAGTGATCCCTATACTTCATCATTGGGAAGTGTAATGCATGCTTAGGTCTGTACGCATCCAAATATTACATACATCACTAGGATTCTTGGAAGATATCAGAGTAATCTGAGACTCCATCATTATGCAATAGCCAAACAAGTCATGTGGTACTTAAAGGAAATGAAGATTACATTCTCACATATCGAAGGTCAAAAAACCTTGAGATCATAGGATATTCTGAAACTGATTTTGTTAGATGCCAAGATAGCATGAAGTCTACATCGGGGCTTTGTTTCCCTAATGGATGGAGGTGTTGTTTCTTAGAAGAGTGCCCAAAAAATAATTTGTGGCCTCTTTTTCTATGGCACTAGAATTTGTAACATGCAATATGACTTCTACTTACAGTATATGGTTGTAAAATTTTATCACAGGACTACGTATAATAACATTATTGAAAGAACGCTTAAGATGTCATGTGATAATAAAGCTACAGTTTAGTATTCCAATAACAACCTCAGTTCTACGAAATCAAAATGTATTGATATTAAATACTTGATTGTTAAAGAGAATGTACAGAAATGAGAGGTGTCTATATAGCACATCAATACAGACTCGATAATAGCGGACCCATTCACTGAGACTCCACCACCCAAGCTATTTATCAAACATGTTGCTCATAATAGTGTTATGTCAGCTGATGATATTTAGTTTCAGTGAGATTATGTCAATTTATATGTTTTATGATTGGACATTTTATTTTAACTTATGAATAGCTTTGGCCATATGTTTTTTATAGAAATAAAGTTTCAATTTAAAGTTTCAATGTGTTTCCTTTTTGTTTTGTTTGTGATTTGATATCATTAAAATTTTAAGATGGATCAGTTAAAAATATGCATATTAATTTCACATTATATGATATTTTCATATTACATATCCACGTCTTGATCCATGTTGTTTAGTTATATCCATGTACATGACCATTAAATGTTTAGTCATAAAGAAATTTGACAAAAGCCTATTTGATCCTATATTGGTATGACTAATGGATTGTATTGGTTATAAATACTTTTCGTAATAATAAAAATATTAAGTTCATTCAATCATTTTACAATTCATAATTATAAGGTCACACATATAACCTAAGTGGAAGATTATTGGATTATTTTTCAACGTCGGGCCTATATATAAACACTACGAATCGTGAGTTGTTATATAAGTTAAGTTTGTATAAAAGTAATTATATTTAAGTATGAACTATTTAGGTTTAATGTATCTAATTAAATATAAACCGATATCCACATATATAGAAACTTTAGATATTTTAGATTATTGATTAATCGAACTTGAATAATCTAATAGATAATTTATTGGTTGTCTATATATACAATCATCGTTCCTAAGTCATGCGTATTTCATCTTATTTGATTTGTATTTGTCAATATAACATATAGTAGGATGCATGGATGGTCCATTAATTATCTAACACAAGAGTAAGATGTAATGACTTCCACATCTGTTGATCAAACTCTACAATGATGCTCATATTAGCCATTAAAGTGGTAGGTGAACGTGTAAAAATGTTTAAGATTTGGAGGATTGTTAGGCCTTCGGATCATGCTTTTTCTAAATAGTTACCCGTGTCCAACCACCCCTTCCCCGGGGGGGGGCGTCGTTCTGGCATTAAGAACTATTTGTCCTTTTTTACTGATTCATGATATGAAAGCTGTAAACCTATATCACAGTCACGGGCAAGCTGGCTTGCTGTCATGTAAAGCTAAATTTCCTCCCATAGATACAAAGAAAGGTACAGACTGTACATGGGGTCACTTTTTCCGTACCGGGAAATGGAATAATACTTCCTTTGATAGCAAAACCCACTGTTCTGTGCGGTTATGGAGATGAAAAACAAAGAGTAATATACATATTTATTTGGCCTGATATCGGAATTAAATTAAATTATATTATATTTTTATAATTTAAATTATTTACTTTAAATCAAATTATTTTTAATAATTAAAACCAAATTATATTAATAATGTATGGTTTGATTTAGTTTGGTTTGATTTAATTTATAATTTTTATATTTTAAATATCAAAAATCAATTACTGAACTTAAAATTAATTTAAAATTCTTCCAAAAATTAAAAAACATTAATACTGAATTATAATTTGAAACTTTTATTTTATAGTATACTATAAACTTAGGTGTGAGTGTGTATGGTTTATTGTTGATAAACTTTAATTTACCTTTTTAAATCGTTTTAAAATTTTATAAACTAAAATCCAATTTTTAAACCATAAATTAAATGAAACTGTAAAATTATACTTTGATTTACTATTTGAACCATACTGTATTAATTTCTAACTAGGATATAAAAAACAGAGACAGTATATTTGTTAAATTATAACATATATTTATGTACATTCTATATATATATATATATATATATATATATATATATATCTATATAAAGAAGCACAAAATTAAAAATGAAGAAATATTTTTAGGAAGAACGCAATAAAATTAATGAATTTTTCTTACAATAGTGTCCGAATCTCGAAGTACAGATTAATTATATATCCAAAAAAGAAAAAAAAAACTCCAAGTGAAAAGGGATAAATTGTACGGATTCTGGCTCATTTTGAAAAAGTCTTCCAAAATTATATGATACAGGGTATCGCAAACTTCATGGCCTATGAAACGGAATATCATGCTCGTTTGTTGTGCATGGCGTTTCCTTTTTCTTTTTCTTTCGGATTCATCATTTGTCTTTTCTCAAACTTACTAGTAAGTAGTAATTCGGATTCATGTGTCCTCCCATGTGTGAAATGGCTCTCTCTCTCTCTCTCGTGGGGTGGGACTTGGGGGGGGGGGGGGCTAAGTAGGCTAGTATACTACCAATGTAATGGCTTTCCTGGCTAAAAGCTAAACATGTTCTTACGTTATGAGATTCAACACTCTTCATGCGGCTATGTGACTTGATTCAGCAAAAGAAATATTCAAACCAACTCTACTAGTTTTTTTTTCTTTCTATTTCTATGTATCTTCTCACATTTTTGTGTGACTCGTGATTTGAGTAGCATACGCCATTGAACTAGTAATCTTAGTTATTGTATTATTAATTACTTCAACTTGTTTGCTAATTTAAGATTATTCAAATTACAACTTTGGTAGATAATTTTTGTCGGCAAATAGTATATAATTATCAAATACCATAAAAACAATTATTTATTTTGTTGACATGTAATTTTTTCACATGAAGCATCAATAATCTAGTATATTATCAAAAAATAAAATAAAGGAAGCATCAAAATCTTATTTTTTATTCATATGGATTTTTTTTATGTTAATATAATATCCATAAACAATATAAGTGAAGTTATAATTCAATAGTTAAGGATAAAATCTTAGTTATCCAAGAATTCAGACTAAAATATCCTTTTTTTAAAAAAATAAACCAATAAAATACCATATGCTAAGAAAATTTAACATAAAATATAAGAATTATTCAAATTTTAGTCTTAGTTGTTGGATCATTATTTGATTCACAAAAGTCTATTAATTATTATATGTTAGCTTTTAAGTACCAGAAATTTTTAATTTAAATTATTCTTTTGCTATTTTTCAATATATATTTATGATTGTTGACCCGCTATATGATGTTTTATATTAGTCCTATGAGCTTCCTATAAATTAAAAAAAAAAATAGTGTAGGACAATGTGAGACACATGACCACTTGTACGTGTGTATCGATCATTCAGTCACGCACGCCCTCATTTGACACAATTGAAGCAAGTAGGCATGTTGATTAAGAGTTCACATGATGCCATATTCATACGCATATTTCACATCAAATATGTAAGCTAAAACCAATCATACAAATATCAATGACATTATCTACGTACTACACTTCAGATCGCGTTATTGCTTGTAAAGAATATGGTGTGACTGAGCAAAGTCATCCCCGTCAATTGCTATACTCAATATTTAGTGGACTTCATAAGAAATATATCATTGACTCGGGAAGCTTTGATTAATGCTAGGCTTCGCTTGTACGCATCCCCTCTCCCCCCAACTACAAATCTAAGGGAATCACTTTCAATTTTGCTTCATTTTTCTTATTTCATTCCCTTACTTCGCTATTGCATAAGATCTTTTCATGATCCCGATTAAGGCTTGATTTCAAGGATTATTTGTGGTTGGTTTTCATGGTTAGTCATTTATATTCTTTGAAAAGTATACTTTTAAAAATGTGTATAAAATTATGAAGAATTGTAGTTCAGCAAAAAAAAATCCCAAACCAAGCTTAATTGATTCTTATATTTTAGAAGCTAGTATCTATACTTTTAATTTTTATTATTATAAATAGGGAGAGATGCATGGGCCAACAAAAATACAAATGCTAATTATATAATATGGGATGGAGAATTTGAATCTAAAACCTAATCATGCAAGATCTTAATATCCGATCACTAAACTACGACCTTATAACTAAACTTATAGCTTCGCCTTGAATTACATAGCTTTGGAGGTCATTAGGATCATCCTCGAGCATTGATGAGTAGAGGCTATGATCACTTCGGGTTCCGAAGTTATGGAGGCCCTTAATTTAGGGGGGATTGTGTGTGTACATATTGGGACAAAATTTTGAAGGTATGTATGGGTTTTTGTTTAGTCCTAAGAATTTGTTTTCAGTCGATAAGAGTAGATTGCACAAGGATTGTGATAATTTGAAGATTTTTCTATTACAAAATGACAAATAAGGTATTAAATCTAATGGTTTATTTGTTTGAATTACAAGTGTTGCACATGTATTTATCCTCGGAGTCAAAGCTCGAGATTCAAGTTCTTGAATTTGTAACAACTTATGATTAATTTTCAAAATTTTCCATCATTGATAAAATAATGTAAATAGTAGCCATTTTGTGGCATTGATAAAAAAAAAAGATTTTTAGAACTATAATTAATAAAATCTATTTTATTATCACACCAAATCTATTTTATTAACTTAAGGGGGAGATCACGAGCTTAGAGATACAAAGGTACACCGGTCGTATTAGGGCATAAGCGCAATATAATATCCTGCAGACTATCAACCTAGGGACGCAAAAGTTACCCTTTTGTTATATTACTACTCTTTGCCTAATTTTTTTGTGTTTATCAGGACAATATAATTTGTGATGAAATTATATCCTACCTTTAGTTTAATGTTATTTTAGTAAAGTAATATTTTAGCCTCAGCACTTAGTATAAGAACAGTAGAGGATGCCAGACTTATACTGAGTGTGGTGGTAACACCCTTTGATTTTTTAATTAACGCTTCCGCAAAACGAAAATTTTTAACAGTAAAAATGGGGGTGTTACACTTTCCTTTACCCCTAAGCTTCATTATTTTTTCTTAATACTCACTCTTAGCTTGAGGCTAACTTGCAAGTAAATGCACATGCTTTCTTTGATTTACCCTGAAACTTAGTGTTTGTTGTGGCATGTTGGTGGTTATGGAAATGGCATTGTAGGGAAGTGTTCTATAGTAGGTCAAGATTGGTAAATATTATTGCTTTCATTATTTCATAGCCTGGGGAGATTCTAAATGCACAGACAGGATATAAACCTATGGCCTCTATAGTGAGGAGGCAAGCATTGCATATATGTTAGGTAGCTATGCCACAGGGTTATGTGTTAAGTGAATGTATATTGATGTATGGTTAGTAGCCTAGGGTTGGATGATGTTAGAGGAATTATTCGATATCACGTTGGCCTCTAGATTCATGGTTTTCTTGTAAAGGTAGGGATAGCTTCAACCCAAGTAGTGAAACTTTAAGTTATTAGATAAGGTCTTCTACTCGCTAGGGAGAGGCAAATTCATAGACAATGGTAGAGGTAATTAACTCTGACCAAGACATGAGAAAAAAGTGCAAGGTTAGTGAGGGAATGTAGAAGGATCTTCGCATACGAGGTCAAGTTTGAGATTTTGTTTTGCTATCATAGCACTAAATTTTCCCTTAGAATTGCATCAGTGTCCCTCATACGTGCTAGTAGGGTTGAAAATGAGGCAAGCCAACTCGGTGTTTGCCTTGGTTTGACTCATTAAAAACTCAATTTGGCTTATTTGTTCAATTAAATGAGTCAAGCCGAAGCCTCACTTTCGGGCTTACTTATTAACCAATTGTAGCCCGAGTATAAAAAAGTGAGACTCGGCTTATTTTTGGCTTTACTTTGTGAACTCGACTAGTTCGTTTAGTTAAAAGAATTGAATCCGAACCTTATTTTTAATTTATTTAATAATCTAGTCGAACCCGTATTTGAAGAAATTTGCCTTAACTCAGTTTATTTACGGCTTTATATGCTAGAATATCTTATGTGTAATGATGCATTAGGTGTTAGTTTGACCGGACACTTAACAAAATCAAATTACATAGCAAAATCAAAATCTCTGTCCTCATATTATTCAAAAAAAAAAGAGAAAAAAAAAAACTCTTTCAAGTTTCAACACCTTCTTATAATGTGGGGAAATGATGATGCAATTATAACAGAATCCTAGTTATTACAAATAAAATATTTATTTACCAAAAATAAAGAAAAAAAAAACTTAACTTTCACTGTATACATTTATTTAAATAACGTGCTGACTCCATTATTGATTCGTTCGGCTTCACGCCCCGTATGCACGTATGAATATATCTACGTACTCATGCACAAAACATCCCTTTCTTGCGCGTATACATGTAGCTTCATAAGATATTTTATATTTGTTTCTAGAAGGAAGAGCTTAAGCCAAGCTACATTTCATATGAAATTTCCAGATGCAATTGTAGCTTAAGAACCATAGCGTCTGCAGTAATAGTAATAATAATAATAATAATAATAATAATAATAATATAACATTGCTTGTTCTTGAGTCTTGATCAAAGCCCATACTTGAAGACTAAATTTGCTGATCTCACTACTTGATTTAAATCCAACATTATTGAAAATTAACAGCATTGTATATATATGTATATATAAGGCGCTGATTTTTTCATATGATATGTACAGCTTAATGTTGAGCTTCCTAGGTAGGAAGCTGTATCCGTTGCTGTTGCTTTCCTGATCAACCTGCCCCCAGGCCACCTAACAAAAACAGCATTAATAAGTAATAATTACGTATTTTGCTAGCTAAGGAGATTACCGAAATCTAGTATTATAATTTAAAGCGGCACAGCGTGGAAGAATATTCAGTACTCGAATTGTATTTGTAATTGACAAACTATTTGTACTACATATGTCGTCCGCATCCGGGGCGGGGTCCGCCCTATTACGTGTTGGGACCCCAAGCAAACATTTAAAATGAGGCATTTTGATACAATCCTTTGGCCAAAAAAATCATACACCTGTTCTTCTTAGTTTAATTATCAACAAAGTCAATTTTAGAATAATAAAACAAAATCTATTGCTAATGATTTTATTTTTGAACACATCTCTTTGGCCTTTTGATAATGATTTATATTATTTTACAAAAAAAATAGTATAATCTTAATAACCTCTCCTCTATAGAACTATATTAATTACTTTCGTTAAATGGATATAAAAAATATTACTCATAATAAAACAACTGTCTAAGTTGTTGTTGTTATTATTATTATTATTATTATTATTATTATTATTATTATTATTATATATTACAACCTTATTTAGTTCTCCACTTATTTCTAATACACCAACAAAATCAATTACCTTTTGCTAATAGATTTTGATACAAGTATCAAATTTATTTACTTTACTTATAAAAAACATTAGGCATATCCTGAGTGAAAATAGATTTTCACTATCTCTCAAAGGAACACCTAGTTAGTGTATACATACATGATACAGGTGACATATCATCATGGTTGTGCAAAAAAATTAGAGATCCGAAATTCAAAAAATTCAATTTGAGATATCTGGTTGCTATTAGAGTGGAAATTGGGTCTATTTTTTTTTACTAGATTAGCCAAACCAATATAATATCCATTTTATCACTGCATTATATTGTATTTTGATTATATAATATTGTATTTTAAAAATATTATATTATATTCAAATATATAAAAGAATATTGTACAATATTAATATATATTAAATCATATTAGACTATACTTTTTGTGTATTATATTATACCATATGGTATGTTATATTTTGTTGAAACATTTTTTTGAAATATATATATCTAATTATAAATATTAATATAATAAGATATCTCAAATATATTTGATAATTCAATCTAATTTTTTTAAATATTTGATCTAGTTTAAAAAAATATAAAACAGATATTTAATTTAGTAGCCACAAATATCCAAATCACAAGGGGAAGGGCATTGAGCAAAAGTAAAATTTCGAATAAAATATAGACTCTCCATATTTATGATAATATAATATCATATATATAAAGTAAGGGAGGGCCTGGATTTCAAAATTTTCAAATCATTTCAATGACCTATGACCCCGTAGTAGAGATGGTAATGAGTATACTTTCCAGTCTAGATTTAGTGAACTCATTTTATTTTTAATGAGTGGGTTCTAAATTTTCTGGATCTAATGAATTTGAGTTATATTTGGACATATATATATATACACTAATTTTGTGTTTATTATTTTTCTTGTAATCTTATTTGAGTTCTACTTCATTTTTTTAAATAGTTTTATGTGTATTTACTTTATAGGAAATTTATAAGACTTTTGATTCTAAAAGTATTAAAATATCATTTGAAAAGTAAAAGTAAAAGCTTTATAATGTTTATCTTTTCATAAAAATATTTTTTTAATCAAAAATTACACATTAAGTTATGTAGAACACAAATATATTAGTATCTACACAAATTATTCATTTAAAATAAATAATCAAACTCATTTAGGACTAGTGACCCACTAGACCTAATGGGTATAGCTTTAAAAATTTTAAACCCAACGAGACATGGGGTATAAACATGTTTAAATTTAGTCAAATATGGCCCATTATCATTTCTACCCCCTCAGGGTCAGAAGTATCAAGAAGCTTTTAACTAAGTGTAATACCCCCAAAAATTTTTCTAAATATAATCCCATGTAATTAATACCTTAATTCAATTCTAATCTCAATAAAATTTTATTTTAACCTTACCCAAATTCTTTAATCTCAAAATTTAATCTAATCCACATCTTTTACCCTGATAAATTATATTTCTTAACCCAACCTTAATTCCAATAGATTTATATCTTTAATCTTGTCTATTTTATTTAATCAAAATTTCATCTAATACTAACCTCAATCCTTGTCCCCTTTTCCTTTTCTTTCTCCTTTTTCTTTTCTCTTTTTTTTTTCCCTGCATCCTTCTTACATCGAATTCCTTGACTTCTCCTACCGTCTTGCGTATGTTTTTCTCATCTACTGCAACACACAAACATTACCTCTCACCTTCTCTCCTTTGTGCCCCTGCTACCCTACCATCCTTCCCCTGTTGCTGCTAGGGATGGCAATGGGTCTCGGACCCGACCCAGACCCACTAGACCCGCCTCATTTTTAGTGGGTCTGGGTCTATAATTTTTGGACCCGACGGGTCTGGGTCTGGGTCCAGTTCTAGACCCACATCTGACCCACTAGACCCGTTAAATATAAATATGTGTGTGTGTATGTGTGTGTGTGTATACATATATAAATAATACTAATATTATGTTTGTCATTATTGTCTTAATCTTATATAAGCTCCTTATTCATTTTTTTTAATTTTATTTTTGTATACTTACTTTAAAAACAATATATATAACATTGTATTCTAAAAGCTAGGGATATAAACGGGGTGGATTTTATCCGAAATTCGACTGATTTTGACCAACGGATATGGATAAATAAATATAGATACAGATATGGATGATGGAAAAAAATACCCGACGGGTTTGAGTACAGATACGGGTATGGCATATCCATACCCGTACCCGTATCCATATCCGTACTCGTTTACCCGATATATAATTACCTTTTTACCCTTAATTTTAAAATAAATATAGTATAAATTAAAGTTAGAATTATCATTTAGCTTAACTCTAAATGGGTTTATCTGTTGGGTGATGGATTTATCCATTGGATAATATCCATTAACGGGTAAACGGATAATCCGTCAAGTAACGGATATCCAACGGATACAGATATGGATATGTTAGCAGATATGGATGCGGGAATGGGTACGGATTTTCTTATTAGATACGGATACAGATATGAGTATACCCGCCCCATTTACATCCCTACTAAAAGCATTAAAACACAATTTGAAAAGTTAATATAACTATTTTAATATATTTATTTTTTCACTTAGATGATTTTTTTAGCAAAAAAATACATATTAAATTATATAAAACATAAATGTATTTGTATTAGCATAGATTATTAATTATTTAAAAAAAAAATAACCAGACCCATTTAGGATCCGTTTATCCGCTAGACCCGATGGATCTGGATCTGGGTCTGAACTTTTAAGACCCGACGGGTCTGGGTCGGGTCTGGGTCTAGGTAATATAAACGGGTCCGGATTTGGGTATGGCTGGACCCGGTCCAGACCCGACCCATTGTCATCCCTAGTTGCTGCTGCCATACTCATCACCGTCAGCATCATCATCCTCCACATTTTCACCATCGCACGCCACACACATATATACATATATATATATACTACTCCCTTTTTCTCTCCCTCCCTCATTTATTTGCAGCATTTAATACCTCAAAAACCTGCCCAAGCCACCTCTCCCTCTCTTCTTATTCTTCTTCTCTGGCTATTGCTACTCTGTTTCATGCGCCGAACCACCACCTCCATCACCACGCACCACCACAGCCACCAAGAGCTACCCAAGGCTTGGTGGATCAGCCACTACGACCATCCCATCACTCCACCTCGTCATCACCAACCGTAGCCATCCACCACTACTGTCATTACCTCTTTTTTTGTGCGTCAGTCGCATTTTTGTGAGGCGCATGACTCGAGCATAGTCTCTTGAATGACCATAGACCACTCTTTTTCCTCGTCACACAGCTCGCGCACCACCTCGGCAAGCCCATGCATCCCTATTCATTATTACTTGTGCATGCGATGCATGAGCATGACCGTGCCCCTTCGCACAGCCTGCCCGTGCAACTTTCCAGGTTACAGCATGAGCATGCACAGCTTGTCACACACCCTTGCAGCTCCATCTTTTTACTCTTGCACCCCCTTTTTTACACCTAAACATCACCATACCTTCCACCACACTTGCACGCAACTCAAGCTTCCCTTTGACTCCTATTATTTCTAGTTTTACCCTCATTTACCTTAATTTTTTCCCTCAATTATAATCTTTGAGCCTAAGTGTGTATTATCTTATTTTCGTATGACTATCTTGGAGGATGAGGTTTAAGATTTACATGCATAGAGTCTAGTGTCTTTGTTGGTAAGGATACACATCGTAACTAGGACTTTATGTGTATGTATATGTGTTTTTATATTTAACATGTTACATGAATAATGTATTTATAAAAATTCTATGATATGATATCTTGATAGTAATGGAATTTGGAAGTATGTATTTGGAGAATAATGTTGGATATGGTATCTATGTAAATAATTGAGGATATATGTTCCGAGTGAATATTAGAGATTTATATGTATTAGTATTGAGATTTATAAGTCCTTGGGAGAATATGATCATTTTTAACTACCTAAGTGTATTATGGTTATTTTAGGATAATTATGAGGTCATAATTATGTTATTCAATTATATATCTTGTATACCTATATGAGTCCCGCATGATAATCTTAAAAACACAATAAACTCTAATAAGATACTAATCATGTAAAGTAAAAGATCACGTAAGTCAGGTCGGGGTGTTTATATGGATCCTTTCTACTGGACAATAATACTGGCTCAGATGTGTTGTCCTTAAGAAGTATATCAGTCCATTCCACCAGATTAAGAATAGTGGGACCCCCTACTCAACGTGAATGAAAATATAATTAAGAGATAAAGTATTAATAGAAAATATATTAACTATTTAAAGTAAATGACTACGTGAGTCAAGACCGAGGTGTTGAGTCCGTTCCAACAGATAATAATAGTGGGTCAGATGTCTTGTCATTGAGAGGTACTTCAGACTATTCCACCGGTTTAAGAATAGTGGCTCATAAGAATTTTTGCTCTAAGAGGTGTTGAGTCTGTTCCGCCGAATAATAATAGTAGCTCATGTATGTTGTTCCTGAGAAGTGCTTCATATCGTTCCACCGGTTTAATAATATTGGGGTCCCTAACCTCAACGTAAATAAAAGATTGGAATATTATATATCTATATAGCGAGACCTAAAGTCAGTATCTATCTGACATTATTTTATATTATCGTATGTATGCTTACTCTCTGATGTGAATTCATGTATTATATGTAATCCTGCTTCGACTATATCATTACCTTACTCAGTACGTAGCATACTGATCATCTGTTTCATGGGTGTTTCTTATTCACACGAGTAGACACCCCAAATATTTTTGTATAGGTCAAGGATGACCTAATAGACGAATTTGCATCCTTTGATGCTTATTGTGTGGATGAGTGATTTTTATATTAGGCTTTTGGACGTAAAGTTATATTATCCGGATGTTAGTTATGACTGGATACTATTTTAGACTTTTAGATCCATGGTATCCCTTTTTGTATTTTGGATTGTTATACTCGGAGTAAACCTCTAAACTTTTATTTAATTTTTATGAAACTTCCCTCAATTTCTATTTATCATGTTTTACTTTCTAATTGTTTAATCTTGTAATTGATGTAAGGATGGCATGATAAGCTAGATTTATGCCAATTATGGTGGCATCACCTACCTATTTGATAATACACTTCCACTTAAAAAAAATAATAGTAGATTTCTAGGGTGTTACACTAAGGGTATGCAAAATTGAATATATATATATATATCCATTCGAATATTTTTTCCCCTAGATATCCAAATATCAAATATCTAATAAATAGGAATTGGAATCAAATATATTTAATATCTGTATGAAAATACTATTTAGTCAATTTTAATAACTTTTGCTAGCGAATTTTTAAAAATAAAGATTTTATATTAATTAATATTCATATATGTATTACAATATTATTCCAAAAGTTTAAATTATATAAATAAAAAAAATTTAAAAGCCTAAAACTACAAAAAAAATATTATGATGTATTGTTGAAATAATCAATAAAATATCAAGTATTTTTCAAGGTCGAATATTCTATCCAATAACCGAATATCCTCGATATTGGATATCCTTTTGTCTATAATCGAATCAAATATCCTAAATATCAGATTATTTTTTTTTAATATCGAATTAAATTTTTGGATCCCAAATTTTTTTCACTACACTACTTCTAAACATAGAGCTAAGGTTGTGATTTATACAGAGAGGTATTAGGCCTGGGCCTTGTTTGCTTAAGCCTTAGATCAAGCATGTATGCAGTTTGTTATTACCTTTTTCTTGAGACAATGAATCAATCGATAAAATTAAAAAATATATATATTTTGACTTAATCAGATATTGAAGTTGTGTTAAAAATTAGATCATAATATTTCATTATTTTTGTGGTATTTTTTGTCGAATTTTTTTATTAGATCACACAAAAAATAATTATAATAATAACAATAATATAAAATTAATGATTATAAATATAATAATATTAATGATAACAACTATAATGATAATAATAGTAATAATATTGATTATGATAATGATAATACTATAATAATAATAGATTAAATTTTCTAATCATATCATATTAGATTTAATTAGATCATCAAAAACTTGACCAAGTAAATGGACCCTCAAATCTGAATCCACTTTCCTTTCATATAATTGTTTTCTCCAATTTGCATTTGGTATTAAAGAATTTTCTGAATGATCAATAAATAAAATAAATAAAATAAAATAAAATACAAAAGTAATCAAGAATGACATGCGAAAATATGTCGTCGAGTGCGCCTGATGTTGGTAACCTGCACAATAGTTAACGTGGCAAGGGTACTTGAAAAATAACAAAAATAAATAAAGACAAGCTTGGAAATGTTGTGGTCGTTGTCAGATTTTGTTGATTCATTTATTTATTGAATGAAAGAGAGTGATAGGGTTGATAGTACGAAGCCAAAACATTGACATCGCATCTACGAACTGTCACGCACAAAGTTTCTATTTCACATACTAATCTTAATTAGTAACTAATAAGACTTAATTAATTGTATTCTCATGCATATTCTAGTGTCTTTTCAGGATATTTAGCCTGAGATTCTCTCTGCCACCACTTCCTACATACTTCCTTAGTATAAAAAATAAAATAAAATAATTATATTATTTTTTTAAATTTTTTTAACAAATTATTAAAATTAGCCTTAAAATTACACCTACTAATTTTATTAAAAAATAACAAACATTATATATATATATATATAATTAAAAAAGTAAGAAAAAATGAAAAGTTTACTTTAATTTTTTTTAAATATTTTTTTGATATAAAATTTAATAATAAAATAAATTTTTATTTATATGGTAGGAGTAGTTAATATGCCTATCGGAGATCCATGCAAGTGTCGCACAATAATGAGGATAAAGACGTAAAAACGATGATGGGTAGAAGCAAATAATAAAATAAATTAATATTTATTAAAAAATAATAAAATATGTAATATATATATATAATAAAAAAGTGCGGATAAAAATAAAATATAGACTTTAATTATTTTAAAATAATTTTTTTATTTATAATTTAGTAATAGAATATTTTTTTTATAGAGAAGTAGTTAATCGGCTGATTGGGGATTCCAGCAAGTGTTGCACAATAATGAAAGATAAAGACCTAAAAATGATGATGAGTAGAGACAAACAATAAAATAAAATAAATCGATATTCATTATATGAATACGTATTTCCAAAACAAAAACACTAGAGCGTGTAAATATTTCCAAAATAAAAAACGTTGGTCCAATGAAATTTCAGTGCATTAGCATGCATCACTTTTTTACCTACAAAGTTAGCTAGAAAAAGTATGAAAGCGAGTCTTATTTTTTATATTTCTATTAAAATCAAAAGATAATTTTATAAATATCAAATAGATCTTGCCCGTGAACATCATTACTTGCATAACTTTTCTGCCGCCTTTTATAAAATGATCACAAATTCTATATAAAATGATCAAAAGATGGTTTTACAAACATCATCGCTTATCTTTTTCGCAACCTGGATAGTGAAATCTAGGCGGTAAAAAATAACCAAGCATTAGCTCAAAAGTGACATATAACAATACTAGTCTTGACGGTGAGAACAGGAAGGAGTCTCATTAGAAAGCCTTTTTTTTTTTTGCAGGACTCTTTAGAAAGCTACGAGGTTTCTCAGCTGGACATAATATATATTTGTGGTGACTGGCGATACAGTGAGACGAGTCTCGGCAGAGGGAAAAATCGAGGAGTGACTTGGTTTTTAGTGGTGAATATGAAAGGTTAAGGTTAAGATATTAGTAAACATTATGGTGAGGTAAGATCAAATGTTGATGAAGATACCACCTTAGTCCTCATTTCTATGGATATCATAATGAAATTCTTCCTTATTCTATGGCACACACTGTTCTAAGAGTACTTATACCCTAATTGTTACATTATACTTCTAGTAGAATACTCCCTACATATACCCTAATATATATACACACACAAAAAATAGCAGTGACACAACTCCAACCACCATTGATAATATCATAACGCAGTTAACATTTTTTCGATATCACGTTTTTCGTACAAAAAAGTTCAAGAAAACGAAAGCTAAAATCTAAAAGAAGAATATCAAAATCTAGCAAAACCAGATATGAGAAATAAGCAAAGCCCCTACATGTTCAGGATAAAAAAAAAATAGAAATCAATTTAGTTTGGAGTCTACTACACATTCATATTCTTAGAAATTGCCAATAAATCAAAAAAAAACTCATGGTTGGATAATCAAACCATTGCAATCAATCATCGACATCACACTTTTTAGTGTATAAAAATCCAAAACACAAAACAAAAACAAAATCTAATAAAAAGACCAAAACCGACATTGAATCGAACAAAATTTGAATATTAACAAAAATATAATAATTTTTTTAATACTAAGTATGAAGAAGAAAAAATGAATGCAATTGATTAGATAGAAGAAATGTTATGGAGAACATGGCTATTGCAATCAATCATTGCCTTTCATTTTACTAGTCAAAGATGACCAAATTAGAGGTTGAAATTGTAGGCATTGTCCATATCTCAAACAAGAACTCAACTATGGTGAATGAAGGCCAAAATTAAATGATTGAGAGCACTCACTATTATATAATACATTGTCAACACCATGATTTTAGCTTTAATTAGCACCACAGAGATTAGAGAGATGAAAGCAAGAACACTGGTTGGATCAATCAACAACAACTGGAGATAGAGGACATCAAGAGATATGTAAAAAAAAAACAAAAAATATTAAAACTTTCAGTATGATAATGAGCATTCTCGGGCTGCCAAAGTTTTTTCTATTTAAGATTGCAAGTCTAATCTAAGATGAATGGAGGAGGCCAGGGTTCGAGGCCTCAACACTGCTTAAAGGATTCCATAGGTAGGGACTTGGGGGTACTATGTGGGAGAGACAAAAGGTAAGAGGAATCACACCCTTTTGAGTTTTACTGTGTGTTAATTTTTTTTAAAGGGTATGCTAATATTGTTAATTGCATAATTTCTACCATGTCTCATATTTATGTGTCTCGATCCTATCTTAGCCATTGATTTTAAGATTTGATCGTAATCTAGTGTATGTTTTTAGCAACGACACTTATTGTCATAAAAAATACAATTAAATATGCAAAATACACTTTGGCAATGATAAATTATGTTGCTAGAAATATAATAATTTTAGCAATGATTTTTTTATTGTTATTAATATTAAAATTTATCTTTTGTAACGATTGTATGGTTGCTAAATCATAAAAAAATTATTATAGTTAATATTAATCCAAAAAAAATTTTATAACAAAAAAATCATTGGTAAAATTATATTTAATTATAATGACTCTAAATCATTGCTAAGGGTGGTCACTAAAAATAAGGTTTCTATTAGTGATTGTAGAAGAAATCTTATATGAAAATAAAAATAAACCTCCTAAATATTTTTTAATTTTGAATCGAATGAAATATTTATCATTCTGAATTTATATTCTAAAAATTAATCCACAATATAGAGCACAATCATTTCCTCATCCCTTCAACCTTATCCACTCCCAAGTATCCTATTCCACTCAACCTACAACTATAGCCGTAAGAATTAAACAATAATTGAATCAATCCGTTAGTAGTGCAGTGGGTTTTTTACTCAAACTATTGGTTCAAATTAGTTTGCTAGTATAACAAAATATATTTTACTGAATTTACTTGAAATAGAATATAGTATTGAATGATGCACTAACAAAATAAGTTAATCCTAATTCATCTACAACTTTGTAATGCAAGCATATTGTTTTCTAAATAGTAAAATTTAAATTGTAAAAATAATGTTAAAATTTTGACTAATATTTCTTGATTAGCTTACGTGTGTGTGTATAAAATAAGTGAAATTTTAAATTTTATTTTATTTTCATACTTTTTTACATTATCCATTTTTTTATAATAAAATTAGTATATTACTTGATGTTAGAGGAAATAAAAAATTGGTGTGAGGTTATTTAAGCTTTAAGATATATTGAAAAGTATCTTAATAATAATATTATCACAATAATTTGTCTTTGTAATATAATAAAACACTTATAATTTGTATTTATAAAATTAAAATTAGACAACTTAAAATATATAAATAAATTAGATAAAACAACCGCCTTTCGCGCGTCTGCAGACTATTATTTATGAGGGATGAAATGAACATATGCTTCCATTATTATTATGGACGTCACTTCGCGGTATTATTTGCTTTGGCTTTTCGCATGAAATGCTATTGAATGACAGTTCCGCAATACTGTCAAAGCTGTTATCAAAGGATCTTGCCTGAAATTTGCCCGCGTATATTTCTGGAATTCAAAAATAAACACATGCCAACAATTGTGTCTGTAATGGTGTCTTCTGATTGGTCCGTATTGCATCTCAAACGTTTGAAATGAAGACAAAATTAAACAATTATTTATTATTTGACTATTAGCAATTTAAAATTAAACCAAGCCCTGTACGTCGGCTGCACCCTCCAATTTAAAATTTATGTCATCAATTTTAATTACTAATATTTTTTAATATATATTAATAACAATTATAACAGAAGAGTATTATAAATTTATTTTCTAATGCGAATATATTTCTTATATTATTATAAATTATAATTTAACAAAAAATAATTATTATGATTTATTTTTTAAAATATATATAATGATATATATTTTAAATGAAAAGAAGTATTAATTATTTTAGTCTAATCTAACTCTTTATCTCCCCGCATTTACCTCTCCATAATACTCCAAAATTAGCTACATGTTCAATATAGACATATTCATCTCTAGTTAAATGATGGAATTCTACATAGTCCTATTTTTATGTTTGAATTCAATAAATAAAATAGTTTATAAATTTATTTTTGTTTTTTTATTGAAAATTAATTTTCTAACTTGATTTATGTAGAAATTAAGCTTTTATGTATATAACTTGATCCCTAATTTATGCTTCATCTTCGATTTATTATCCGATCCGATACCTAAAATTCAATTACGTCTTGATACTTAATTTCATATCCGATATTCAAATATAATTTTTTTATATTATATTTTTAATTTATATTCTATATAAAAAGTTATAATTAATTATATAAATAAATATTAGATATGGATTTGTAGATGGTATTTCAAGCTTGTCCCCCTATCCCTTCTTTAAAAAAAAATTGGATTAAAATTTTTAAATCAAAACTCTATACTTAAAATTTTTTTCTCAATCCAAATATTTTTTTCCCCTCAATCCAAACGAAAAATTCTCTACAAAATTTAGCTAACCTTTGAAAAATTACCACCCTAAATAATAACCATGCTGATTATAAAGTAGTGGATATATATTATCTTTATGCTCGGAGTGTGTACTTTCACAAATAATGTAATATTCTGGTACTTTTTTTTTCCGGTGATTTTGATGCAGAAAGGATGAACCTATGTACGAGTACCAACTGTATCAATTAAAGTATAATATTTGTCCTTTCCCCCACACATGTCAATAACATAAAGAGGGACAGCACTACCTATGATATTTTATAAAAGTCGTGTACTTTCGTACCACAGCATGGAACTTGGCCGCTCCTCTTTCTTTTCATGTTAATGCAACCAAGTGCTGTCATCCATTGAATCAGAGCACCTTCCGGCCACTCCAGGGGTAACTTTAATTGCACCCAATTTAATGTTCGAGAATGATGATGTGTTCCCTTCATGAAGAACTCTAGAAGCGTAAGTGTGTTACGTAAAATAGATGCAAAGGGTTTGCATTTTTATCACTGCAGTTATCTTCTTTCCATCCTACCTACGGCTTCAAACTCTATAAATTCCAATGAATCCAATCCCTCAAAATATGAATGCCCTGCACGGACCTGGTTGGGGGGTTTTGAAATTTAGCTGTGAAGTACTTATTTCTTAGTTTGAGATTAGATGATGGTGGAGGAGAACGTATTCATACTATTCAGAAGGTGACATTTGATCTCTAGACGCATAATTAAATAGCAAGAAATTATTATAATAATTTGCCTCTATTTAATTCATTATGCGATAAGCTGTCTAGCTAATTAATATTTTTGATATGATGGGTGAGACGTTATGTTCTTTCGTGATAGAAGCTGCTTTCTAATATCTTTCTTTATTTTTCAACTTCTATCGAATTTCAAAGTTAAATTGAATAGATATACAATTAGTTCAGTTCAGACATTAATGTAAACTAATTAATAAATATTAGATGAATGAAGTTTTGAAACTGTGATATGACTCTTAAACATTGATGGGTGTTCCTCCATGTAGTATATACACTACTTTAGGAGTAGGATACAAAAATGCTATCTAAGTAATCAAACCTTCATGGCTTATATACAATTATCTTATAAAGTATTTAGTCCGAGGGATTAAACTATATATCGTTCGAGTGTTGTGCCTAAATTGTTATGATTAATGATATGTTGTTCTCGGTCTATTTACGGAATTTATTAGATCAGCTCAAATCAAAACATATCAAATACAATAATTAAGACGAATAAAATTTTAAAAATGATACAAAAATATAAAATTAATGATAATAATTTTAATAAGGAGAGTAATGATAACTTATGGAGCACATTTTATAAGGGAATATAAAATATGTCTTATTGTACTCTCTTATATAGTGCATTTTACCTATACCAATAGTAATAACATTAATAGGGAGAGTATTACTCATGAAATTAATAATATTAAGTTATTAATAATAATTATTGAAGACATAACATCTATTCAGATCAAATTAGAATATCAAAAATAAGATAAGGAGAACAAACACTTAGTTGTAGGTGTAACATAACCCTAAAAGATAACCTCTTTTAGTGATGTAAAGAGATTATAGCGTCAAACGCTCACATTGTTCTTGCGTGTGATAATAGGAAAAAAGCAGATCCTAGACATTTCCTAGATTCTTTAGACCCACTTCATTTATTGTAAATCTCAGTTTAAGCTTTTTGCATATGATATATTTAGGTAGGATCGGAATCCATATATATCGAAACAAATATGCATCTAGTTCTAGCAATTTCAGACATAGACTCAACCTTGACTTCAATATATGGTATATATGTATATAAAGTAAGTGACTTCGTTATTTTTCAATTATTTTCCATTATTTTTTTCAACTTTCTTGTGTTCTTCATTGGGTTTCTAGTTTATTTTTACATTTTAATTTTGTTTAGTTACCTAATATGCATAACAAAGGCAATTTATTCCGAAAGTTTTAAAATATGGTAGGCAAATTTGGAGTTAATTCTTTGAAAATTTTACCTTCTTCGTTGTAGGAATTTTTTTAAAAAAAAATGTTACTTATTAAGCTATATAGAGCATAAGTATATTAGTATTGCATAAATTATTCACTATTTCTTTTTTTACAAAACAAAAGTCATATCCATTTGAATCTCATTTAGAACCCAATTATCCACCATACCTAATGTGATTGGGTTTGGATGTAAGCTTCTAATGAATCTAGGTTTAGACACTATAAATGAGTATGTGTATACATTTGGATGGTCGTCGTGGCCTAGACTCTCATCCCTAATTGAGAATGGTTAAAGCAATAGTGTTTGTTATACTCATTGGTACAGAAAAATCATTGATGATTGTTGGTTCATTTACTAGTTGCCTTTTCTTTAAAAAAATAAAAGATTTTTCTTTTTGTATTATTGAATAATAGATTTTTTCTGAGCTTCATTAACAAAGTTTATAGTGTGGCAATATTGGGAAATGTTAAGATATTTTAGTTATAAGGATCATAATATCTAAATTAAACATACTGGAAAAAAGTGAAGGAACTAAGCAAGAATTTGGAATGACTTAAGTTAGCATATAGGGAAAATTTTAACCTATTGGCCGAATAAAAACACTAATATTTTCATTAAAAAATCTTTTTTTGTTAAATGGGTTTTTTACTAGCTTTTAAGGTACTTTTTGAGAAGTTAAAAAGTCAGCTTCTAATTTATCATAATGTACACAACTCTTCATAATTTTTTCCCTTTTTAACCCGATAATTAATCTTAAAGTAAGTTTCTAATTATATGTCTTTTAATATTTTTCATCTAGTTCAACAACTAGTTATGCCAAACATGTACTTAAAATTTATAGTTAGTTTATCAACTTCAACTATCAATCGATGATACTTATTTATCTTACTCCTTATATTTTGACATTTAGCTAATTTTTTAGGTCATTTTGCTAAACATAAGCTTAAAATGGTTATCACCATGCTATCTTAAATTCTTAACTAATATACTTCATTCTTTCTTTTTAATCAATTTATTTAAAGAGGAGGAGATGCTCTACGTATGTGGTCATTTAACACATTTGATTGGAGTTATATCCTTATGAAGATTATTTAAGTTATCTAACCAATAAAATACGTACCTAAAGCAGCGGAAAAACCATCGAGAACATTTTTCCTCTATAAGAAGATCAATTTTGTAGCATATTTGTGTCGGAGGGAAAATTCTTTTAAGCATAATCGCTTCCAACTTCATTATGTAAAAACCTAATTTCAAGTATAGTCATATTTATAATCCATAATTATGGAAAGATATCAACTAGATCAAACTTCAAACTTAGCCAGTGACATCAGAGAAATATAACATCATCTCTCTACATCATTATTTCTAGGGTTTCTGCACCACAAAATCATTAATCATCAAGATTTGCGTGTACATTTGATAAAATATGGTTGAATCTAGTTTGTGACACTGAATAAGTATCACATTTAGTGATGATTTTATTATCAATTAAACATAGATAAATGAAAAGAGGAAAATGATGCTTCTACTGTAACTATATTCTACTACGGGGTGAATATATTTATATATTTTGTATTAGATTACATATAGCTAAGTGAGAATTGGAAGATAATGATTCTACTATAATATTACCTAATATTCTTTATAATACAAAAACATCATTTGTCAAGAACTCACTCTTACACATGGAGTGATGGTTGATTGTAACGTTCATAAATTGTGGGTTCTAGATGGATATTCATTATGTTACGAAATAGTCATTCAACAACTATATGTTGCATATTCATGACATAAGTATCAACCCATTCAGATACTTTATGTTGTCTATTCATTGTATGTGTTACCTGCTCATTTTATTCGCAAAATGTCATTCAATAACTCTATGGCATATATTATAAAAACTCATTTAGTATGCTTGTGTTGTATATCCATTATATTACCTAAAGAATCATTCAAGAATTTTCATTATATAATATAAGCTCATTTAATACCTATGCCTTATGTAGTTTACGTTGTACATTCATTAGATATTGAAACTGAAATACCCCAAAACCCAAAATTAGAAATTATGGCCAAATAAGGATTTACTAGGAAAATTAATCAAACAAATTAATTTATTAAAATAAAAAGGAAATTAATTGAGGTAAATCAAGAAGAAAATAATAAATATTTTAATTAGGAAAAATTATGGTGTTTTGCTAATTAAAATAGAATTTAAGGAAAATTATTCGAAATAGCCCAAATTAATCTAAAAAGGGGTTTAATTATTATTTTCTAAATATTATTATTTTAAATAATAATCCAAAAATACCAAACGCCCAAAATACCCCAACTCATCTATTTTCTCTTTCTTCCCTCTTTTTTTCCTTTTTCCTTTTCTTATTTCTTTTTCCTTTTTCTTTCTTTTCTCTCCTTCTCCTTTCTTCTTTTTTCCCCTTCTTTCTTCTTCCCCCAGCCCCTGCGACCTGTGAACTCCCCTCCGCACCATCCTCCTTCCTTCCTGCCACCACCGCATGTCGTCTAGTGTCCTTCCTCTCTCTACCCTGTCATTTCCTTTCCTCTTTTTGACCCAACCAACCCCCTCTCTCCTCACGCATGCCTGCCCCCTATCCCTTCTCTCCCCTGTCCACCAACCCTCTTGCCATGGCAGGACTGCACCGCTTGCCACCGCTGGCCGATGGTCCTGCCTCACCTGCCCCCGCTTTTCCTCTTCCTCCTTCGTCGTTTCCCCCTTAATTTAGCCTATAAATACCCCATAGGCATCCATAACCGAGCATTTGTTTTCGCAGCCTAGAAATCCTGACCTTTGCACCATCGCCCGATCAGACGTCTGTTCCATCGCCATCGACCATCATCGCCCACCTAAGCGTTCCCTACATCACCCTCTACCCAACCACACCTCCCTCCTCCCTCGATTTTCCCTACACGAGCCACCCCGGTCATGTAAAGTCACCCTCCCGATCAGCCCTCATCAACCCCTACCACCCTCTACACCACAGTCCGCCACCAATTCCGCCGCAACCAACACCCTCTCTACCCTCCAAAACAACCAGGGGACCTTCCTCTACCTCCTCATACATTCATCTCTCCTTGCCTCCCTCTCATTCTCCCTTCTCCACCTTCCACCACCTTCAGCCACCACACCTGCTGCAGTGCGACGCCACCTTTGGCTGCACCACCACCTTCATTCCACCCCTCTCCACCTGAGGTACCCTCCATCACCTCAATCACCCCCTCATTCCCTCTCCTCTAGACTATACCACCATCTCTCCACCTCTCTTCTCCCTCCATCGTCGCCGCCGTCGTGTGCCGCCGCTGGTGCCGCCACCATCCTTAGGTGGTACTCTAATCTTCCCAACCCCTAAACCCATTTTATACAAGTATTAGCTATTTTTAATAGTATTAATAAGTACCTTCCATATTATTATTATTATTGTTGTTGTTGTTGTTGTTGTTGTTGTTTTTGTTGTTGTTGTTGTTGTTGTTATTATTATTATTACTGTTATTTTATCATTATTATTATTTAACCTAACTTCAGAAATATTTCTAACTAATGTTATTATTATTAAAGGTCTACAACTTTAGTATTATTATGATTATCATTATTATTATTATTACTACTACTATTATTATTCTTACTATTATTATTAATGCTAGCTTTGGCTTATTATGACTACCTTTATTATTATGGTAAATATTTGAACCCTTATATTACTATTATCATTTCGATTATTATTATTATTAGTATTATTCTTAAAATTATTATTATTATTATTTCTATTATAATAATAATAATAATTATTATTATTATACTTGACCATATTATCACCAAGGGTACTACTATTATGATTATTAGGACCTTTATTAGCATTATCCTTAAGAGTGGAACCATTATTAATATTAATATTATTACCCTATCATTATTGTTAATATTTCATAATCACTAACCTATTACCACCACTAGCATTATCAATATAAGTATCATTATGGTCACTACTTTTATATTACTAATATCACTGTTATTATTATTACTAGGGTTTGGGTTGTTATTAGTATTATCACTACAACTATTATTATTATTATTATTATTAGTAGTAGTAGTAGTAGTAGTAGTAGTAGTAGTAGTAGTAGTAGTAATATTGAAACTATTGCCTTTAATAATATGAATATCGCTATAATTACTTTAACATGAACAAATGTACCTCCTAAAACCTATTTTGAAGGGTAAGATAGGAAATTATGGTAATTTTGGTAAGAGGGAGATTAACCCATAGTATTTCCCTCTTATAGGTTAATCAAGTCAAAACTCTAAGGAGGTGTAGGAGCGTGCTCCAAGCCTGGCGTCGTATTAGGTAAGGATATGGTTAAGGCTTTTTATGTGTAAGAATATGCTATGAGTGTTGGTTTGATGGTTGTGCTTTATATTGTATATTATCATGATCTTGTGGCAGCTTGCTAAGCATGGGGATAAAGTAAGTTGCATGTGTTTATGATATGTGTAATGTAATGTTATTACTTGTACTTGAATTGTGCTT
Source organism: Tamarix austromongolica (assembly GCA_039764185.1). Classification (NCBI taxonomy): domain Eukaryota; kingdom Viridiplantae; phylum Streptophyta; class Magnoliopsida; order Caryophyllales; family Tamaricaceae; genus Tamarix; species Tamarix austromongolica. Next base: position 100,711,386 of record CM077810.1, on the reverse strand, counting down.
ATGTAATACTATCCCTTATGACATACATGATAGGAGGTCCTGAGTAGTACGATGTGGTTGTGAGAGAAATGGAAAAGAATGAGGAAAGTGAGTTGACTAAGAAATGGTAATGATTGACCAATTATCTTATGACCTATGGGTGGATAATAAGAGGAATAATAGGAATGAAATTAAGGGAATGAATCAAATATGCATAGGAAGTCTAGGGTTTGCATGGGATGGTTAGCCTTTGCATAGGGATGACTTCTATGTGGGAAACGTTGATTTGAGGATCGAGTGAGGTAATGGATGAATTGTTAGGGTGATTGGAGTTCATATGTGAAAAATAGTACATGGGTTGATGTAAGGACGTATGGGGGATTTGACTAGGGTTTTGAGAGGAAACCCTAAGTGAGAGAAATGTGTAAGGGAGGAAAAAAATTAATAGAAATGGATAGAATGAGGATAAAAGATGGAAGGGGTGTCACATGGGGGAAAAGTGAGTCAAGTGAGAAGAATGTATTTGGGTGTTGAGTGAGTGACATAAAAGAAAGGAGAAGTACAAGGGTTTTTGGGTAGCTAACTAGGGTTTTGGTGATCATGTTGGATAGTGAGGTTGTAATGTCAAGTGTTGGTCGAGAGAAATGATGGCTTTGGTAATAACAAAGGGTTTAGGTTCATAGTGAGTGGAAAAATATGGAAGGAAGTCTCGGGATCATGGGTTATGTTGGATATGTGTCATATGGAAAAGGTGATGGTAAGTAAGAGTGATGAATGAATAACATCGCATTGGGAAAGAGAGTTGCTAGAGTTTTGGGATGGCCAACCAGGGTTTGTGGCCACATGTATTATATAGGAAGTAAAATGTGGTGTTTGGGGATGAATCGAGTAAGGTGATAAATTGGAGGAGTATGAGTTATATGGTATAGAGGCAGGTTGGGCCATATAAGCCAAATTAGGGTTTTCCAGGAAGAAAACTGTAGAGAGGGATATTAAGTTGATTAAGAAATATGGAAAGTGGGCATCAGTTTTGAGTATTCATGGTAATAAGGAAAGAGTAAGAAAGGATATTTGGATGTACTAGAAGAAGTAAAAATCCCAAGGTATGGGACAAGATTGTCGGGAATTCGAGTGGGTCGTGCATGTCCAGTCGGGGTTGTGCGTGGAATAAGATACAATAAAACACTAAGCACTTAAAGTGAAAGATTATCGAGCTAGGGCTCAGTGAGGTTATATATATACTCCGCGGTCCACCGGAAACAATAGTGGTCAGGTGTGTGTTGCCCTGCTAAGTGATTCCGGTCCACCGGTTATAATAGTGGTCAGGAGCGTTTTGCCCTACTGAGTGTTTCCGGTCCACCGGCTATAATGGTGGGAGATTCCGGGCTCGATAAACCAAACCTTGTATGGTAATAAGTCATGGGAAGATACTATTTACTTATAGTGGAACACCTCATAAGTCGGGCCCAGTAAGGATACATATTTCCTGGTCCACTGGAAATAATAGCGGTCAGGTGCGTTCTGCCCTATGGAGTGTTTTTGGTCCACCGGCTATAATAGTGGGGTTCCTGTACTCACGTGGAATTAATATGAGAAATGTGTGAACCAGAAGTATAAGGCATGGAAAAATACTAATTATTTACAGTGAAACACCATGCGAGTCGGGGCCAGTGAGGTTATATATATACTTTTCGGTCCACCGGCAATAATAGTGGCCAGGTGCGTGTTGTCCTACTGAGTGATTCCGGTCCACCAGCTATAATAGTGGTTAGGTGTGTTCTGCCCTGTGGAGCGTTTTCGGTCCACCGGCTATAATAGTGGGGTTCTCATACTCTCATGGAATTAACATAAAAAAAAGATGTAAGATAAATCATTAATATAAGTTCGGCTTAATCTTCTAAATCTGGATTATTGTCTTGTACGCTTTATGTGTTTATTCTCTTGTATGGCCTTACTTGCGTGCTTCTTATTGGTTTTACCTATATGGTTACCTTACTCGGTACGTAGCGTACTAACCACCCGTTTCATGGGTGTTACTCATTCCCATGAGCAGAATGCCCACATGAGTTTGTGTAAGTAGGTGGTGATATATTCGATGCCTATGACACCTACGAGGCATTGGGCGGGCTGAGAGTTGAGCCAGGACTTGGCCTAGGGTTCGAGAGTGACTTGGCCGGATTTTATCTTCATTCATTATACTTTGTATCGCCTTATTTTAGCCTTGTTTTATCGTACTGTACTTCATGTTTCCTTGGGAACTTTAATTATGTACTCCTTTGGATTGTAAACTTTTTACGCGTACTATGATTTCCTTGTTATGAACTTTCTAGTTCTTTTATGAAATCTTGTTTTAAGTATTGAATTAAGTTTGACGATAATCCTTTTTAGCCTTAGCACTTGGTACTGGTACGGTAGGAGTGAACCGGTCCGGTACTAAGTGCGGCGGTAATATCCCCAGAATTCACGGTTTTGTTAATTCACCTCCACTAAACCTTTTTATTAAACAAAATTTTTCAGTAGTGAATTTTGGGAGTGTTACAGAAACTCCTTAGTGTGCCTATCCAACATATTAGAAAAGAGATCTTATGTATAAATGGCGATTTATCATAGGCATTTATTATATATATATATATATATATTTTATAGATAACTGATAAGATATTTGGGGTGGGTGATGACATGTCATAGAGTCATTCTAATTTATTATGAACATTTATTAATTTTATTAATTTAAAATTTTAGATTATATAGCTACTCCTATATTATTTTTAAGTTATTCCATTTTAAATTTGCACAAAATGTTTGCAAAATTTTCATTTTTAAGAAATTAATTGTAATACCCCAAAAATTTGCTTAGCCTAATCTCGCATCATTAACACCCTAATTTGATTCTAATCTCAAAAAATCTTATTGTTAGCCTTAACTCAATCCCTTAATCCCAAAACTTTAATCGAATCAGAAACTTTGACTCGGATAAACCGTAATTCGTAAACCAAAATAAAAAACCCGCTAAAATTCCTACTAATCCTAATTACTTATGGCTAATCTAAAATCATCCTAAACTAATCCCCCAACCCTTTTATTTTTCCTTTTCTTTCTCCTTTTGTCAACCTTGAGCTGCAACATTTGAATTTGTTGCACCTTGCACTTGCAACTTGCACAATCACCCATCACCTTACTCCCTTTCTTCTTTTTCTTCTTCTCATTCTGCTCCCTTATCCCTGCCCGACTGCACAACCATACGCACACTCTGCACACCCTATTTCCCCCTACCATTTCACTTCTCATGCAACACCTAAATACAACCATCACCATCCTCACCCTGCAGCTACTACCCTACCCCTAACTATTCTCTGCAACCATCACCATCATCATCTCCTTGTAGCTGCACGATCACCCTCATCACCATCTCACACCACCCCTTGTTCTTTTTCTTCTTCCCCGAATCACACCACACACATGCGCATGTATATATATATATATATATATATACATACTACACACTCTTCTTCCCTTCTCTTTGGTTTGCCTCCATTATGTCATTTTGTGTCCAAAACTCTGCCCAAGCACTCCCTCTTCTTTCTCCTTTCCTCCTTCTCTCTTTTCTTCTTCTTCTTCTTCCTCATTCTTTCCCTATTTTTGCCATGCGCACCACCAATCCACCACCGTGCACCACCTCGGTCACCACTCACCGCCTATTGGCCAATGGATTGACCACCAATGTCACCATTGCACTTTTGTAGAGTGCACAGCCTGTGCACGACCTGCTGCATGACCGTACAACACTTAAATCTCCTGTTGCACAGCCATGCAACCCTTGCTTTGCCTGGCAATGTGTCTTTTTTTTTTCTCTCAGTTTGCTGTGCACTCCTGCTGCACAGTCGTGCAACATTTGCACCGCTTAGCCGTGAATCATATTTTCTCTTGACTAGGAGCTGCACCGCCTACTGTACAACCATGTAACTTCCTATTTTTGGTCGTGCAACCCTATTTTCACCCCCAAACCTTGTCCAAACACCACCAAAATTTAAACATATCTCCACCACACATCCACACATTTCAAGCTCCTATTTGACTACGGTTATATCTATTTTTACCCTCTTTACCTTGATTTCTCCTTTGATTTAACTCTTCGAGCCTAACCATGAATTTTATTATTTTCTGTAGGTGGTATTCCAGTAGCTTCGGAGGTGGAAGTCTAGGATTTGCGTACTTAGAGCCTGGTGTCCTAGTTGGTAAGGATACTATTTGATGTTTAGGATTTTTAGTGTTATTTGCTTGTATAGTTATATGTGTTTTTCATGATATTGTTGATATATTATGTAACATGTTTTGATCATGATATTTTGTGATGATATGAATGTTATGTTGAGAGAAAGTGAGAATGGGTGATAGGTACCATTATGTTATGGTTTTTGTTTGTGATAATGTAATATTGTGGAAATATATCTTATGGTATGAAATATGGGCTTAAGGATATTATGTTATTGAAAGAAAGTAAGAATGGGTAAGAGGTACCATTATTATTTTGTTGTGATAATGTCATATTTGTGGAAATATATATTATGGTATGGAATATGGGTTAAATGAGTTTTGATAAATGGACTTAAGAATTCTCATGAGGTATGATGATTAGTTGTGGACTTGAAAAATAATATGTGTGGAATGTATAAGATTTTATAAAATAAAGGTTTTTATTTGTGCTTAAGGGTAACTTGGTCATTATGGGATAATAAGAAATTTTTGGTACTTTATGTGTTAGGATTATTAAAATAAGATCATAATGGCATAAGGAATTCTTGGAAGTATTATTGTTATTTGGGGTCCTTAAATGATTTAATGGATAATTTGGGGCAAACTATCTTGTAATGATAATACCATTATTTCATGTTTAAGATTTGGAGGTTATATATCGGAATTGGTAATCATAAGAATTTCATGGGAGGTGTTATGACAAATTTGTGAAATTTGGGTCTTGGATATTTCTGTGATTAACATATTGGGATGAGATTGTTAAAGTATATGTATGGGAATTAGATCGTGCATTTTGGGTATGGTAATAATGATGGGATTTGGAGATGATATAATATAAGTTGTATGGAATAATCAATAAGGTAGAATGAATACTAAAGGGTGTGTAATTATGGTTTGAAAGGACTTAAGGACTTGGACCTATGCTATGTATATCTGTTTTAATGAGTTCTATACCTAAAAATCAATATTGAATAAGATACTAATCACTTAAAGTAAAAGAATATGTGAGTAGGGCCAATGTGATCTATTATATATATATATATATTCCCGTTCCACCAGGGAAAATAGAGGCTTGGGAGCATTTTTCCCTGAGAGATTATTTTAAATCTCTATTCCACCGGAAAGAATAGTAGCTCGGGGAGCATTTTTTCCTGAAAAGATGCTTTAGTCTGTTCCACCGGATTAAGAATAGTGGGGCCCCAGCTCATCATGAAATGAGAATGTATCATTATAACTTATGGAAAAGATACTAATGATTTAAAATGGACAAATACGTGAGTTAGGACCAAGGTGATCTATTTTTCTATATATATATATATATGTATGTATTTTGGTTCCACCCGGAAGAATAGTGTCTCGGGAGCGTTTTGTCCCGATAAGATGTTTTTAATTTTTGTTCCACTAGAAAGAATAGTGGCTAAGGTGTGTTGTCCCTAAGATGGTGTTTCAGGTCGTTCCACTGATTTAAGAATAGTGGGGTTTCTGCATTGAACGTATATAAAATAATGAAAATGGATTATACTTAATAAAGGAATCTGGATCATATTATGTCTTATGAGGTGTTTCATTTATTTGGTTATTCTCTTATTATCTAATGTGAAAGCATGTGATATTTATATTCCTATTTCGATAGTATTGTTCCCTTACTTAGTATATAGCGTACTGACCACCCGTTTTATGGGTGGTGCTTATTCCCAAAAGTAGGTCTCAGAAGATCATCTAGATGATTATGTTATCTATGACGCCTTATGTGGGGATGAATGACTTCATCTATGTTAGGGTCAGGTGAAGAGTAATTGTTATCTGGTTTATATATTTAATCGGATACCCTTTTTAGACTCTTGATCCATGGTATCCCCTCTCTTGTATTTTGTATTGTTAAATCCGAAGTTAGGTTCCAAACTCAGTATTGTACCATAAAATGTTCTTTTGTTTCTAATTTCCTTGTATTACTTTAAATATTTTAATCTTGTGATTGATGTAAGGATGGTTGCATAAGCTAGAATTATGTGGATCACGACGATAACCCCCAATATTTTACATAATTACTTCCGCTACAAAAAAAAAATTTAGTAGTAAAAATCGGGGTATTACATTAAATAATTTTACTCTTTGAATATACGCTTATTTATCAAGGATATTTACATATATCATTTAATGTTAGTGAATAACAAATATCATTATGAAACTAACAACATGGAATTTAGTTTGATGTTAGTTTCATTATTATAATCAATGTTGATGATGTTGCTATATTTTCTTCATTTTTATTTCTTCTAAAAAAATATGTAATTATAATATTATTTATTATCTTTTAAAATAATATCATATACTCGTGACGAAATAAATAAAAATATAAAAAAAACTATAAAAAAATTAGGATAAATTCTCAAAATGACATAGTTAAATTTTAAAATTATCAAAATAGTATGTTAGGTTTTAAAATATCTAAAATAGCATGTGAATTATGCCTACTTTTTTTGTTTTGTTTCATAGGTGCCGGAAAAGAGTTACTCCGCTAAAATTGCCTTAGACAAAAATTAAATTTATAGTAAAAATTATATTTAAAGTACTTGTGTAAGAGGCGACTCTAGTTAAAAAATTGTATTTTTTTATTACAAATTTAATCCTAGATTTGGGAGTAAATGAGTGAAATAATTATCTTGTATTATATATATATTATATAGTCTATTTAAAATTAAAAAAATTTAAAAAAATTATCTATTTTAAATCTTAATTTGATCTAAAATAAATACTTTATTAATTATTTATATTATTAAATAAATTATATAAAAAAAATTTATTTCTACTCTTATTATTCTCTTCCCAAGCAATTTCCGTGTGACAGCTACTGAAGAGACTAAGCGGACGTAATTTACATGTTATTTTACATATATTATTTCAGTAATTTGGAAACTCCATCGTATCCTTTTGGTAATTTGCCTCAGGAAGTCAATCATTGCAGTTAAAAAAAATGGGTGACAACTAAGCGCACATCTTTTTTTTCTCACTACCAACGGGCGTCTTTAGAAATATATGGGTTGATGGATTAGACAAAAAAAAGGTTGATGGTCTCGATGAAACACATATTTCTGGTTCAGTACACCGACCAATTGCCGTGGTCCAAAAAAACTGGACGTTAATATTCATATGATTGAATATATATATATATATATATATATATGTTTTTTTTGTTTTTTTTTACAGAAGAGCCCATCAATTATTACTAATCGGCATGGTTAAAGTGGTCAATGGACATCTTCGAAGAACGATCTTGATTGTTCCACGTATAATTAGACAATATAGCGTACATGGGAGCGATACCATGTGTCGTGTTCTCGTAGTCTGTAAGAAGTATTGGCTGTCAAACACCGGAAACCAGTCCGTTCCAACCTACACGAGATCCATCCGATGAGCTCATCCGGTCTTTCAATCATATGCTCACAAATATCTGGCTTTTTTTGGACGGATAGGATCAGATTGGTTGGTCTGTTTAGTTAACTAAATTCATGTTGGATTTTACTTCTAAGATTATTTATTCCAAATGTATATAAATTTAAAAAAAAAGTTGGCTCAATTTAGTTATATATATATATATATACTCAATGGAAGTATCACTTTATTTTAAGTTTGTTTGTTAACTAGACCGGATGGAAATTTAATAATTTGACCCGACTCACTCAGAACCCCTAACAATATATATAGATACTATTCATCTTAATTCCCTCTATCCTTACTTTTTTTTTTTTTGAGAAATACCCACCTAATGATAGTAATATATTTATTTTATTTTTTTAAGCTAGAAGAAGAACATTTCAATATTTACAGATATTTGGAGTTCAAAAGTCGATGCAAATACAAGGCCGAAAGTGTGTCTATATATACTATAGCACCTATTTTAATTTAACCAACATATAATTCGTGAGCCCTTTAATGCCGTCCACAATTTGTGCCACATATATATTTAACGGTGGATATGCATAAACACGTGGGAAGCGAAGGGAAAAGGAAGACCATTTATAGATGGACGGCGGCGGAAACCGAATTCCGGTCTTTTACGCTGCATCAAGGAGCAAGAAGGGTCGGCGCCAAGGTAACTTTTCTAGGCTCGGTTATTATGTACGGTTAGGCTCAAAAGTTGAACCAATAATTGACGACCGATCCGGAGTAAACTCGAAAGGTTGAAGAAGAGTGAAATTTAATGGGAGACGAACTGTACTATGAACGACACAGTTTAGTAGGTCAGGTCAGACAGGAGATTCGAGAATTTTTGAATCTCAGCTTAGGGACGCATAGTAACTTTTATTAGTTAGGTGAATCTATAGATTTAGCCTAAAGTTATTTATAATAAGAATTTTTTGATATAAAATAATAGAAGTAAAAAAAATTCTAATATAATTTATATTTTTTTATATTAAATATTTAATAATAATAAATATATTTTTAATAAAATATCTATTTTAGATTAAATTAAAATTTAAAATGAATATTTATTAGAATAAAAATATTTAATTTTAACTAAATTATACAATATATATAAAATATGGGGATAATTTTTCACCCTCTAACCAAACGAACGCTTAGTTTAAAAATATTATAGCCTATTTTTTAATAAAAAAAATAAGTAATTATCTAGTAAAAGATGTGCGGTATGAAAAAGACGGAGAATTTACTATCATTCTAATTTAAATTACTTGTCTAATATCGAAGAAGACGGAGTTTTTAATTAAGAAGGGGAAAGAAAGGACGGAATTATATATATATATATATATATATATATATTTTTTTTTTTTTATTAGGAAAAAAAAACGCAGAAGAAGAAGACGTAACTAAAAGGCGAGGCGACGGGTTTCGTTTTGCCTATATAAACCCGGAGGCATGCATCCTCTTCTTCCTCCCCCCGTCACGCACTGCACTCTGGTTTCGTTACGCTCTGTGTGCCCTCACCTCTGTCTTCCTAGTTACTCCTCTCTCAATTCTTCACTTCCATCGTCTGGTACGTAAAGAGATACTTACATCTTATGGATTGAATTGTATATATATATATATATTTTTTAATTTTTCCTTTCATGAACTCTCTCTCTCTCATATGGAATTCCATCTCTCCCTATCTCTGTCTCTGTTATTATGTAGATCAATATACTACAGTCTCCTCCTCCCACAACAACTACTACTACTACTGTATTTTTAATGCCATCCATTCAAATGTATTTGAGCAACTCCTCCCGTTGGAGTTGGTATGATTGATGGACGGACCGACCAACTTAAATGGCCGCTTTCATCATCGATCCCCTGTTTCTGTTTTCCGGCAGCGCACCCATTGGGATTATTACGGAACTTTGATCAAATTTGTTTCAATCAATTGGTCAAACGCCTTCTTTTTTCTCCCCTCCTCCGAGACCAGACAAACATAAATTAAAGTTGTGTTGAAACGTAACTAATAATAATTTTTTAAAAAAAAAAAAACAAAAGCACAAATGATTTGTTATTTTTTGCGGGTGGAAGAAGGAAGGGAAGGAGAAAGATGGGGGTTGCTTGCTGAATGGTAATCCATATCCGTAGTATCACTGCTCCGATTGTGGAGTGTTTGACGCACCAAGGACCAGAGAGACCGATGATTAATTTATAATATAAAAGTTCGGATACAATCATTAACCAATTTTTTTTAATAAAATATATATATATTTATAATATATTCAGTAGTAGTATTGGTTATAAACGTTGATGAAGAAACTGTGAGGGCATATTAATTAGTATTCTAGTATATTTATATCCATTATTGTATTTGTTGCAGGAGGCCAAATGAAGATGGAATTCGAAGATCGTTACGTGCAAACTCAGCCTAAATATGATTGCCTTCTTTTCGGTAATCAATCAATCGATCAATCAAACTCCCACATTATTTATTTATATTTCCATTTCTGTTCTTTTTCTTGACCTGCTGCCGGCCGCTGCCTTTCGACGCTTATCTTTTCTTTCCGTGTAGTTGGATTGAAACATTCAGCTCTCTCGCGTGTTTACTTTTATTTTTCCTGGCTGACATTATATTACTGTTTGTCTGTTGAATACTGTGGACAGATTTAGACGACACGTTATATCCTCTTAGTTCTGGAATATCGGCCCAAATCCTCGTCAATATTCATGGTAACGTCGGCGTAATGAACTTGGCGTATACTCTTATATTTTTTTCTTCTTCTATTATTATTATTATTATTATTATTATTATTATTATTATTATTATTTTCCTTCCTTTCTTATCCGATTATTGTCATTCGTTAAATTAAAGAAAGAATTGAGTTGCGAAATTTATGGGGATAAGCAAAGCAACTGATTATAGGGTGAATGTCAGATTATATGGTGGAGGAACTTGGAGTAGAGAAAGATAAAGTGGACGACTTGTCCGACCTCTTGTACAGGAACTACGGCACTACCCTCGCCGGTCTCAGGGTAAATTTAAAACCGCCAGCTCTCTCTTTCATTTTGATGTCTGTCGACGCTGCTCACTGTTCCCTCCTCATTTAACTTTTACTGCTCCGTCCGTCATTTACTTTAACCTTCCTAATTGATGACCGCTCGCTGTCTCTGTCTCCCTCTGTGGTTCAGGCGATCGGCTATGACTTCGACTACGACGAGTACCACCGGTACGTACGCCGTCCGTCTCTCCGATGAATAAAATCGCGTATAATCTGTGCGATGAATAAAATCACTCATATAATAATTATTATTATTATTATTTTTTTCTTTTCCAATATTGTAGCTTCGTTCACGGTAGATTATCATACGAAGTGTTGAAGCCGGACCCCGTTCTTAGGTCACTCCTACTCAGCCTGCCTATCCGCAAACTGGTACGCACGCACGCACCCACCCCTCCGTCAATCACTTTTATTAGATAAATAAGCATCAATCTGGTCAACTAATAATCCGCCCGCCTCCGTGATCTGCTACCGTGTAAGCGCAGATATTCACAAACGCGGACAGGGTTCATGCAATCAAAGCACTCACCAGGCTCGGAATAGAAGACTGTTTTGAAGGCATGATCTGTTTCGAGACCCTCAATCGCACAGACGGCCGCCGCCCTGGAGCCGGGGGAAAAAAGAATAAGGAGGACATATTCGACATAATCGGCTGTCTCAAGCCGCGCGACAGCAGCCGTGCTAGTGGCGGCGGGGCGTCGGCACCATCGCTGCCGGCGACGCCCGTTGTTTGTAAGCCCCAGGTTGAGGCTATTGAAAAGGCTCTCGCCATTGCTAACTTGGACCCCCAGCGAACCGTACGTAACTACTCCTCCCTATCTCATAGAATGGTCCATGGACCGTCTGTCTTACATATATATATATATTTTTTTTCTGAGTTTAAATATTCTTAACGGGCAGACAGCTGTTGGTAGGCTGCATGCCTATTAGTATTATAAGTAAACCGTAAGTAAGTGTGCTCATCGCTCTATTATTTTCCTTTTCTGTCTGCCTTCGTTATGCCCACAGATATTCTTTGAAGACAGCGTTCGTAATATTCAAGCCGGGAAAAGCTTAGGCCTACACACCGTCTTGGTAAGCTCGACCCTCGTCTCTCTCTCTTTTGGTTTTTTAATCCCCAGCAAACATATAATGCAGGTTCCTCCGTATTAATAACAAAATATATTTTATCATTAAATTTTTATATAAAAAAATTAAAATCTACTTTTTATTTATATCTTTATTTTTTTTAAAAAATTTCGATCATGAATACTTATTTTATTTGACTCGGCTTCCGGGCCTCAATCAATATGCACAGGTCGGCAAGCCTCAGAGGCCGAAAGGCGCAGATTATGCATTAGAGAGCATTCATAATTTAAGGGAAGCGATACCCGAGCTTTGGGAATCTGCCGACAAAAGGACCGATCAAGTCTATCCCGGAAAGCTTACTGCTATGGAGACCTCGGTCACCGCTTAGAGATTTTCGAGTATTGTAGAGTTTTCATGAAATTACATAAAAAGATCATTTCCGATCGATCGGGCTTCAATTGAAGCTATATGCGTATGTATATGATCTTCATCAATAATAATAATAATAATAATAATAATAATTCAATAATTGCATTATCCCTTCCTAAATATATTTCATGGCTACTACGTAATGTGTTCCTTCCTGATTACCCTTTTCCCTACCTACCTACCCGCCCATAATAATTCACGTCCGACCCCCATCTTCACAACCATCTTATAGATTCTCCTCTATCATGTGTTTAATAATAATAATAAAAAGCAAAAACACACACTCACACTATAAATATATATATATATATATATATATATATATTTATATATCAATCTTCATTCGATCGCGCATCCTTCATAATAAAAATGCTAAACTAAAAAAAGTCGGAAACAATAAGAGTACTTAATTACGTACATGAATTAAGAACGATGTGTGGTCCTCCTTCATGTGTGGTATATTAATGATATAGTTGTAATTAAGAACGATTGATCTTACGAGCGTATATGAGATCGACGTCGGTAATTATCTTTTTAAAGAAAGAATGGCTGGCCTGGCCTGTCATCATCGTCCTGAAGCATATGGTTTGATTAATGCCGCTTTCAGCTTCTCCATCGTGCATGTCAGCTTTGTGACAGCCGATGCGAGAAACTCCCCCAACTAAAGACAGCCTTTCTGATTGCCGAGATATTTTGGTGGAATTTTTTTTTTTTTTTATAGGGCTTCATTCGTTCCCAAGGCGTTATGTATCACTCATCGCCCTTCTTTCAACCCGACCGATTATATATATATATATATGTACGTATGAGTTGTCGTGGGCTTGCGGCGTGTTCTCTTACGAGCCAACAATACCCACCAAGATGACAAAAAACCGACGCCCTTATTCCATTTGTTAATTGAATCAATCTCTTGGGCCATTGAATTCCGCGTATTCAGATTTTGCCTACCCGTTACTGCTTAGCACTCCCCCCCAACCCCTTTATAGTATAATGCATATACTATTTCTATGCGTATATTAAGAAATAACTTATCCTAAATATAAATCCATCTATTCTTATTAATATACTCTCCTATTCTTTCAATCAATTGCATAGGGAATCATTTTAATGTCATATTATCAAACAAAATTTAAAATCATATTTTGTTCCTAGTCTTTGAGGGATCAAATTAAAATACCCTATGGAAAGATGAAATGAATTCTATGGTATTTTTATCTTCTTTATTGAAGGAATTTTTTTTAAAAAAAAACTTACTAAGTTACCTAAGAATAGAGATATATCAATTCTAAGATAAAGTATTCCTTATTTTTTTAATTCGTGTATCTGTTAGGTCTAATGACTATGAATCTGAGTTTAAAATTTTAATACCACACAGAACTGCATCAGATTAAGACCAAAGTGCCGTAAACGGATTTTCATATTAATTTGGCCATATCCAATCCCAACCAAATTCATCATCATCCCCGGTATTACTCTCCCAAGTCGGACATTATCAAGCTGAAAGTGTGTGTGTGTGTGCGTGTGTGTTTTCTTTTTCTTCTTTTGAATCGTTTCAGCCCAAACTATTATGTCTATGTTATAGATTCGACAGCCCGCACCAAGTCTGAACCCAGTTTGCATGTCGGCTTGGTACGTTGGTAGGAATTGGACTCTGGCGCTGCAGGCCTATTAGGCCGTTTGAACCCAACCATTCTCTTCTCATCTTGCAGTATCTTAGTTCGGACGACTTTATTTTATTTATTTATTTATTGTTTTTGGCTAGCTATGCTAGTGAGGGAGGAAATAAAAAATAAAGAAAGAAAATAGTAGAAGATGAAAAGAGAATAACTTTAAAAATTAAATTGTTCATTTCACATATTTATTTTACCTCTTCGTTGAATTTTACTAATTCGATAACTTTACTCTAGTTTTTAATTTAGATAATAATTACATAGCACGAAATCACGCCGGTGGTCCGATTGGTTTATCCGATGGATAAACTAATAATATCTATTTTTTACTATTATGACTCGATGAGAATAAATTCTATAATATTATAATTGCTTGGAATATAGTTGGCCACTAGACTAAAAAGAGAATTCTCATACAATTTTATTTAGTATGAACTTTTCTTTCCTTACCCCCTGCCCCTCTCTCTCTCTCCTTTCAATAGCACTTTAAAGATCATTTAAATTCTCAACTACTCTACCGAACAACTACCCAAGTTAATTACCACTTACCAGCCGAAAATACTACTAAGTAACAAATAAAGAAGGAAAAGATGAAGTTAATTTCATTCTCAAAACTTTAATTATTCCTTCAATTTATATCCTAAAATTTATGTTAACTGCACAAATATTACGATGTTGTGGTCTACCTTAAACTCATTCTTCTTAATGCTCCCCGATTACAATTTTCTATTGCAATAAAATACTCAAAATATAAACGGTTTAGATCTAACAATTTTCTTAACTTATTCCGTACATTTACATTATTGGCCATAGGTATCAATTAGTATTATCAAACAACGATTCTACAAACATGCATCAATTTTTCTTGCTTATAATAGTTAAGAAAAAAGATCATTGTGCATTTTAATGATAAACTTTGATAATGATTTTTTTTATTTATAAAATATAATATAGAATCGTATAAAAATATATTTTTTTACTTTCCAAATATTATTTTGAAAAAATTAATTTATATGTATTAAAACATATTAATAATGATTTTTTTTTTAAAAAAAAAGAAAAATACGACGCAGTGATTCTCTACGAACTTACTTGATACGCCCCACACCCGCACAAAATGAAAAGAAAATTAATTCGACAATCTTTACTTGCAGCAAATCACGAACCTAAAAATATGGAATTGGAACATATTACTTTGGATTAGTTCTACGAGCTCTGATTTGGCGGTTCAATGCTCTCAATGCCAACAAAATTTTGCCATGTCAATTACTAGTGCAAGACCAAACAAGGAGTTAACAGGAGGAGATAAGGTGAGGGAGGTACAGATGAATGACAAGTCTAACGGCTGGGAGAGAGGGAGACCAGCTGGGGGTTGGACAGGCCGCAGGACTTCACTCTTCACAGCCTAACTCTACTGCGCTACGCAGAGCATAATTCGTCGGGCTATCAATCGGATGCCCTTCAAGTTTATTCCTACCTTTCTTCCCTAATGGAGATTATCACACGTGTCCCACAACGTTTAAATCTCCATCATCAATGTCGCAATAAATACGACTGGGTAGCTGTAGACCGTTCGGCGGTTTTCCCTTCTTTTTCTGGAATTCATTCGACCTCTCCCTGCAGTTATTCTCAATTCCTCACATTAAATAGAAATAAGAAGAGGAATTTCAGGAAATATCGAGTAATTTCAGTCTCAGCTATGGCAGAGTCGAGCAAGCCAACTGTCCTTGTTACAGGAGCTGGTGGCAGAACTGGTAATTTTTCTTCTTTGTTTCACCTCCGGAGTAAGCTTTTGCTTTCAATTGTCATCATGATGCCGGCTTTTGTTTCAACTGCTTTACCAATAAGTCCTTTTCGTATCTGTGAATTTCAATTAATCGATTTTGTTGGTTTAAGCCCAGTAAAGCGAACTGTGTGATGGTGTTTGGTCGTTCTTTCGTTTAGCATTTGTGAATTGCGGGTTCGGAGGTGTTTTTGTTTGAGCTTCAATTTCATTAGTACTTTGTATACTGTTGCAGTATCTTAGTTTATTTGGCTATCAGACATATTTATGTAAATAAATAGTACATTTTTTATTTATTCGGATCGGATTTAGACTTCTAGTGTTGGGGGTTTTCTCATTCTGCACATTTGCTCTTGTTAGAAGGTGAATGTCTTGGGTTTAATTTTCTATCTGAAGCACTCCCCAGTTTGAAATATGGGAGCACATGGAGTGGCAAACCAGCTTAGGGTTAGGCGCACGACAATCGGAGTTAAATTAGGGAAGCCGATTCCATGTGGGTCATGCGCCTGGCTTCTTGGTTTGGATATCCTATCCTGTATTTTTCTTAATCTTGATTCATGGGCATTAAGAAATATATATATATTGTTTAGTAAATTAATATCCGATATGAATATGATTGAAGCATAGTTGTTAAAATCCTGATTAAGATCTTATAATTCTACAATTCAAAAGTTATTAATCGATCCTTCATCCTAGGTTGAATCTTGAAATAGTAGGCTTGTAGTGAGATCTTATAATCTTAAATAGGATCACTATAATCTTGTGATTCTACATCCTAACTATAATTTTTTTTATCTATTTAGCTTAAAATTTATTTTTTCTCTTATTCCCACATATTTCTTCCTTAACGCTAAATATCAATCCCTATTATTTTGTATATACTATATATTGAGTACCAAAGTCAATTGTTGAAAAAGAAAAAATTATTTATGAAAGAGCTTAAACTCTATATGTAGAGTAAAACAAATGCATTAAGTTTTTTATGTTATTTATTAATTAATGTCTATCTACTTCTTAATTATCCTCTTTATTTTGTTTTGTGATGTTATTAACTTCCTTTTTTGTATGCATAGTCTATATATTAATGTTTTCTATATGCATATAATTTGATAATTTTTGTTGTTTTTTAATTGCTACAACACAACTAGTGACAAAAAAAGTTTAAAGATGAGTTTCTTTTGGTGTTTTATTTCTATAACTTTAACTTGAAGATTTTGTAGCATTCAAGTATATTGGGGTCATATTTTTGTTATATTCAAAGGATCTTACGATCTGTAATACCCTGAGTTGATATGACCATGTGGGGGTATTGCATGATCCTACGATTCAATTCTGATGACTCCTATCAAGTATATATGTAGAATCCTGATTCTAACAACTTTGATTTGAAGTGATGTATATTGACATTTTTGGATATGTGCTTTGATGTTAATTTATTTATTTAAAGTAATTTCATAGTAATCTATGATTAAATAAAAATAGGGTTAATTTTGAAAACCTATGAAATGTAATGTGTTGATAAATAAGATGAGTTGCCAAACACACTCACATATACAAAGCTCATGAATATGATAAATTTCAATTGAAACGCATATGGTGCCAAAGTTTTTTACTATTTAATCGGTAGAATAACTCATTTAGTTTTAGAAAAGAAATTTCTTACATATTTTATCAAATATTTTTTATTTGTAAATATTAATTAGTTTCAATGAAAGAAGGACAGTTAAAAGTAACAATGAAATGAGAAAAAGAAAACCCGCCAAGTTGGCCAAAGCAGTCGAAGTCATGGTTTAGCTTAGATGTTTGTCTCCAAGGTCTTGTATCAAAAACCTAAATGTAGCATTCCACATATTGACTTTTGGAGAACTAAATAAAGAATTCATAAAATAAATGTTGATAAATTGATTGGATCGCTAGATTCATGTAGTGATAATTTCTCCTTCTCAAGAAATTTCGCTATGGATATGCCTATCAAGACATCCAGAACTGTATAGCCATTAAGAGGCTTATGGAGTTGCTGCCCATGGAGTTCATGGTCTCATTTTTCCGAGTGTATCTCATGTGGATGAAGAAAGCAGTAAGTACATGTAACAAAATGCTAGACTATAAGAGGTTTCTCTCTATTCAATAGATCTTATTTGGGACTAAGTTTCCTTTGCCTATGTTTGGCAAGTGGTGATTGTAGTGAATCTGAATTTTGTGAATGGATGTGTCTATTAAACAGTTAAAAGTACATTAGGTGAAATGGAGATGTATCTAAAAGGAGAATGAGAAGGGTAGAAAGTAGAAGATTGAATACTGCTAAAGCAGATAGGTTGAATTATATTTTGTTCCCTTCGTACAAATCACAATAGCTAATTCATCTTCATCCCACCATTTCATCCACAAATTGGGGTGAATCAAGATTGGCTTGATGGAGTTCAATGAAGGTGAATGGATGTGAATTCATGAATTTTCACCTCAAATATATATTAATCTTTTTCAAACCAGATGAATTAAGAAAAAACCGCCTGGAGGAATTATGTCCTTGAATGAAACCCCAAATTTTGTCATTTGTGTAAAATTTGTTATTTGTACATTGTAAAGAGAGCTAAATGGCTGCCCCTTTTGTCTCAATTCTCTCTTACGCTGATCTTTTAGTTGGAGGCTTCATGTCATTGAAGAAATGACCAGTAGGTCATTAAATTTTGTGAAAGTTGACCTACATTCCATGTTACTCAGAGACGTGTTTTAGTCATAATTGTCTGGCACATAGGGTGTTCCTGTTGCAGCATGGTATGGCATATGGCAGTAAGCAATGTTGTACTTTATGGCAGGCATGATTAAAGTTCCCTCCACCCCTTTATGATGGTTCTTAATGATTACTTCTGATGCGGCATTTACTTCTCTCTTTTTCAGGGCAAATTGTTTATAAGAGTCTGAAGGAAAGGTCGGACCAGTTTGTTGCAAGAGGATTGGTCCGAACAGAGGAGAGCAAAAAGGAAATTGGTGCTGCGGATGATGTTTTTGTTGGGGATATTAGAGAGATTAGCAGTATTACCCCAGCAATTGAAGGAATTGATTACCTCATCATTCTTACCAGTGGTGTCCCGAAGATAAAACCAGGATCCGACCTTACAAAAGGAAGACCTGATTTTTACTTTGAAGATGGAGCATATCCTGAACAGGTGAGTGGTGCAGCTTGTCCTGCGGTTTCCTTTGTATCTTCACTGTTCCCAGGCTGAAGATAGTTTGTGTCTTGCAGGTTGATTGGCTTGGCCAGAAAAATCAAATCGATGCTGGTGAGTTTTTTTTTTTTTTTTTGTTCATTCTCACGTGTCATCTTTACCAGTTTAATGCCCCTCTTTAATCAGTTCAACATCTTGAACAATCTAGTGAACATTCTCATGCAACTGTTTCCTGAGTTATTGTCCATATGTACAGCCAAAGCTGCAGGTGCTAAGCAAATTGTGCTAGTGGGTTCTATGGGAGGCACAAATCCTGATCATCCACTAAACAAATTAGCAAACGGAAACATATTGGTATGAAAATTCCTTTAGCATTTGCAAACAGCCTTTCCTCACATTGTAAACATAGAATTGAACCTGTTCCCCCTCCCCCCCCCCCTCCCTCATAAAGTATATGTATCATGGACAACACTCACATAAAAGAGATTTGACAGTTTTAGTTTGACATGATTCTGCTTCTATCTCCTCTTATTACATTATTACTTTTAAGCTTGGATGAATCTACCTAACATAATCTACTCTAAACAAAATATTTTCTTCAATGACATCAGCTTAATTTCTATATCCAATGAAATCTGTTTGTAATGATAGTAGTTTTCAATGATTGATATGTGTTACTACCTCCGATCCTAAATCCAATTCTAAATAACTTTCATTTTAGACTCTTGCACACTTATTAAGAAAATATAAAAATTGGTAATTGTGTCCTTATTAAATATATCTGGTTAAATGATATTTATAGTAGAAATCAATTAATGGGTAGGGCTAACTTGGGAAAAATAGCTTGCTTTTTGCATTGAAAATCCAAAAATGACACTTATTTTGAATTATTTATTTATTTATTTTGCTAAAATGACACTTAATATGAATCGGAGGGAGTACATAAGCTATAACAGCTACCCACCCACCCCAACAATCAGGGGCAGTGCATAGGCGTCAACAGCCTACCCACCCTAACATCTGTTAAGTCTGGGTGAATTGATATCCTATGTTGATGAGAAACAATGGATACCTATTTTGTATTTGTTGAAGTCTTGGTGAATTTGATTTCCTATGACGATTATTACAGATCTGGAAGCGAAAGGCAGAACAATATTTGGCTGATTCTGGAGTACCATACACCATCATAAGGTTTGTATTTTCGATTACTTAGTATAATAGGCCTGAAAACATATAGTCAAATGATATGTGTTGGATTTCACACTGTATTAAGACATGGTTTACTCAATTTCTGAATTTGGATGCAAAACACACATGTTCCTGCAGATTGATTGAGTACCCCTTGTCTTGTACGTTCTCTTGATGAAAGTAAGGCAGTGCACGGGATGTAATTCTACTAGAAGGATACTAGGATAACTATTAAGTTGTTAAATAACTTGATCTAAATTCTTCCATTTTGGGTATATGAAACATAATACAAACATGTATAAGATATATTTTGTCTATATATGTGAGATGTTCCCGTGGCTTGACGTCAAATTAATCCAGGGCTGGAGGTTTGCTGGACCAAGATGGGGGTGTTCGGGAGTTAATTGTTGGAAAAGATGATGAACTTCTTCAGACAGATACAAAGAGTATTCCGAGGCCTGATGTTGCAGAAGTCTGCATTCAGGTAAATAAGATAACTAGCTTCTTCGTATACTACATGTTGCTGTTATTTGCATGACAGCATGTTTTTGTTTAGCTCAATTTAGTGCAAGCAAGGTAATTCTTTCATGTTGATTGACAGGCATTACAGTTTGAGGAGGCCAAGTGCAAGGCATTTGACTTGGCTTCAAAGAAGGAAGGGCATGGCCCGCCAACAAAGGATTTCAAAACTTGGTTTTCCAAGATTGACACTCGTTTTTGAAATGTCATTTGCTTGGAGCCATGTTATCTGTTCTGAAACTTCCTTTGTATCTCTTTTGGCCCTTCTACTGCTTAGCCATTCTATTCGATATTTCTAGTTGGCGACTCGAGATATAATACTATTAAACAGAAAAGTGGCCTTATTAAGTAATCACTTGTAACTTTATATTTGACGGACAGAATTTTTGCATGATACTGGGAAACTTTTTAATTTTTTGCCAAGTTAAGTTTTTATTAAGCTTATCAAGGCATAAAGAAATTGCTGGAGGACGGCCTCACAACCCCCTTGTAGTCGCTATAAGCTACGTGAAAGGCCATAACCACACGAGAGATCACCTCAGCTAATGACAGAACGAAATACAGAAAAGCAAACAGTACCCCTCCCAATATTCCCCTACCCATGCGATTCAGGTCAACCACCCTATTGTCATACATTACAACCATGCAATTATCATGGAAATTACTGTTTTTCATTTTTTATTTTCCCTTGTTACAGATTTGGGGTGTCTGGAATCTGGAGCCTTCTCGCGTCCTCTTCTCATAGGTTATCCTGGAACCCAAGATGATTTTAAGGATCGGAAGTCTTGAGTGCAAAATATGGCGCTGCTTTGCATTAATGTTCACGTCCATTCTTTACACGACTATTAATTTATTTAAAACTATTTAAGAAAAATAATTATTTAAGATATTTATTTATTTTAAAAAAAATTAAGATACAAGTTTTATTAAAATAAATAATTATTTTAGATTATTATTTTTAATAAGTAGTTTTAAATATAGACTATGTATCGTAATAGAAAAATAGTTTATCAATTGTATTATGCCCAGTTCCACCAAATGAAAACGATATTGCTTCTAGTCTAGTAGTCAAATACAACTCTTTCCGAATTTTGAAATATAGCGCAACTATTTCTCATGACAAACTTTTGTGCTTTGTTTTGGGGGCCATTAGAGTGGTTATATTGGAGATTCTTAAAAATATTAAGAAGCAAAAGAAATAATGACGTATATATATTGGAGACTAATGTTCCACGAAAATTAAAAACCAATGAGATTTGTTTTTTTTTGGTGTAGAACTGGTTTCAAAAAAAAAAAAAAAAAAACTCATCAAGAAAAGCAATGCAAATCGACGGAGTGAGGAGGGGCCGTTCGTTGGGGACGGGAAAAGGGCACCACAGGGGAAACAGAGAGTGGAGATGAAATTTTTGTTTAGTTTTTTAGGTTAGATTGTCTTTTAAGTTATTGAGAAAAATAAAATAATTATATCAAAATAATTTTAAGATTTTCTCTATAATTAGATATTTATATTAATATAAGAGATATTTATATTAATATATACTTCTCGTGATTTTTATTATTATCTTTTTTATAGTAAAATATGTAGTGTACAGATTTAAAAAGTTTAGAATTGTTGATGTGAAATTAAAAGAGAACTTATTATTTAGTTGATTCCATAATAGCTTTTTTATTTTTATAGACGCATTTTTGGAGTGCTCATATAACATATCCCACTATTAGATTAACTTATATATATATGTTATGAGTTTGGACAGATTGATTTACCTTTTTTTCGAACTAAAAGCTAACTTCTATTTTCACGATTATACCTCCCAAATGCAAATATTTCTATTACATATCTCCCCTTCTTCTAGTCTCTTTCTTCTTACGGCCAAGGTAAATTTTTTCTCCATTTACAATTTCATAATCAAGCAACTCACTATATCCAAAAAAAAAAAAAATATCACATAAAACTGATAGTTTCTCTTATGGTTTCTATTTCTTAAGTTGAGCTTTAATTGGTTCTTCCATTTATTTGATTCATCATTTTACACCAAACATTAATGTGTTTCACTATTTATATGTCAAAGATGTTTGGACAAATATCAAAAATCATACCCCCTTTGTTGCAAAAAAGAAATCATCACATATTTTGAGGATAAACTTCAACTGTTAATTTTTCTCGATATATAATATATCATGACATATAAATATAATTATTAAATTTATATTGAAACATTATTTTATAATATTTTTTATACTTTTTTATAAATATTGACGGTTATCATAAGTACACTGAAGAGGGTTCTATTAATTTGTGTTGCTAAATTTTACTTTTGTATGAAAATATAAACAATTTTTTATCTTTGATGGAATATGTTCCTACTGGTGTACTATGTGTTATTTCGGTTACTATTTCTTGTAGTACATTAGTGAGCGAATAAATTAAAACAGTAAAGAATATAGAAATTTTATGTTGTTCAACTAACTGTGATCTATATCCACAGCTAATGTTACTCTTCTTTTACTATCTACTCCGAAAGTAAATAATTGCAAACCTAGCACTCAGGTCTAACCGTAAACCTAAGTCACCCCACAACTAACTCTAGTTGTGCTCCCTTATTACTCTTCATAATAGCTTTAGATACACTCATACCCTCTTACAAAAAGTAAAGAATAGATATAGATTTTTGAACTCTTATACTTCTACGATAAGCAAATAGTTTCTTTTATGCTCTCGCTATTGTAAACCAAACTCTCTTAAATTTTGACTAGCTTGACCTTATTTTCTCTTACAATTTCTCGTTGTGTGTGTTGGTTTTCTCTCAAAGATCAAATAACTACTTGTCTCTTAAAATTAATTTTTAACTCTTGAAAGGTCTACTTTAAATAAACGTTGAATATCATAGATCATTGAATCTTATTACTTTATCTGAATCGCATGGTCAAAGTGGTGTTGGAAGTCAAAGTTGTCAATCAAAAGATGTTGACTTTCACCCAATGACATACTGTTAATCGAAGGTTATCTGAAACACTTGAACCAGCCTAGGTTGTCTCAACCTTTGCAAAAAAAAAATCCAAATATTTCGTTGTCTTTTATCCTTATAACACCTATATAAGTATCATTACTCAAATCCCAAATCAATTCATGAAGTATTATTTGAGTTTCACAATTAGATTTCCCTTTTATGATTTCATCAATCAGTGCTTCAAATCCATCAATTCATTCATCATCTACCCCTAATTCGTGATTCTCATCCATCAATTTATACTCCATCATAGAATTTTCACTTTAGGGTTCCACCATATTCAAGCCTTCATATATATCCACAATTCCTTCAATTCGTGGGTTAATTATTTCAGTTGATCCATGATATCATCAATTTTATATCCACAAACCCTTAATTTGCTAACCTCGTGCTTTAATTTACACAAAAGAGCATCCAATTAAAGCCAACTTTCAAGTGGAGGAGAAGATCGGTTCACCTGAAGAAGAAGAAGACGAAATATAAAATTAGTCCACTCACCCTATTTCGCTTGTTTTCGCTTTAATTTTTGGTATTTTCTCCTATCCTTATATATGTCTTGTGTAATTAAGTTATTTATGATGTATGGATAATTTACCAAGACAATGAGGATTACCAATTTTCCTAGTCCTTAAGTGTGCAAACCCTCTACTGATGCAGAAGCATCCCAAAATAAAGATAATCTACTTATTAATTTTTCCAAAGTTGAAGACTTCAAAACTTTTCTCACTTGGATTAAAGAATAAGAAGATTATCAAGGAGCCATGCAAATCCATGTAAAATCCAAAAAAATCCATCAACCCCACGCGTAGAGGGATTCATTTTAGCTGCCTTATAGCTCCATAAAGCTACTCATAAACCGGCTCCATTATGGCTCAACACAGACACATTTTATACACCTCTACAGTCAACCATTTTTGGTCGATGAAGACCACCAAGTGCAGCCCCTTTCATTTATAGAAATTAAAGGACATTGGGAAGAGAATTTTGGGGAAATCAAGACCTTGAAAGAGTGATTAAATCAAGGGGAGGCAACCTCCAAAGGTTCGAACGAACAACCCACCTGCCCGAGAAGACCTCCTCCTTTTCAATCAACCAAAGTTTTTTTTTTCTTAGCTAAACTTAGTAAAGCATGTTTTTAGACTTTTCTAATGTGTAGTTTATGTTTTCTAAACCCTTGTCATAGGTTTTAATAGTATC
Source organism: Tamarix austromongolica (assembly GCA_039764185.1). Classification (NCBI taxonomy): domain Eukaryota; kingdom Viridiplantae; phylum Streptophyta; class Magnoliopsida; order Caryophyllales; family Tamaricaceae; genus Tamarix; species Tamarix austromongolica. Next base: position 100,686,651 of record CM077810.1, on the reverse strand, counting down.
CATCATGTGATGGGAGGCTATGTAGTTGTCGACTATCATCATTAGCTTATTATAGAGTTACAACCTTAGTTAACTTGTATTAGTGCAAACTATGGTTGGGGGTGTAACCAAATTTGCTCATTATGGGTTAGATTTGTTTTATAGTCCCTAAGGACTGACTACACTCTATATAGAGTTGGAAGGGGTGAAGGGAGAGATAGTTTTTGATGAAGAAAAATACCCCTGGTTGTCGAACCATTTCAATTCTCAAGGCTAAGCTTGGATCTTGTGAATGCCTAAATAATCTTACACAATTTAAACTAAGAGTTGAAAGCTTAGTTGGTTGATGTAAGTGCTTGATCTCGAAGACTATCAAGATTAAGTTCAAATCCTATATTCTTCCCTTCTCTACATGTTTTCTGTTTTTTTGGAATCTACCCAACTTCGGCACCAACACTTAGCATGATCCAATTTGTTTAGCAATATGCATCCTCTACTAAGATCGCAACCTTAGATAGAGTAGATTTGAAACAAATCACAGCTGAATATATACAACTGTTGCTAACCCAATTTAGATAGCCAGCACAACCAAATCAAATGCAAAATATATACAATCTCATCTGACCTAGTATAGATAGTCAGCACAACCAAACTTCGAGAGACCACCCCGAAGGATCCTAAACCCAACCCAAGTCTTTCACTTTAAGTTTTAGTATATTGTTAAAGGTGATCATATAACATAATTGAGGTATACAACCATAAATACGTGTTTTTATACATTCCTTAAATATCCACATTTCCAATATTAGGTACCTTCCCTATTTATCACCTTTTAAAAATAATAACTCACCATAGTAGATCTTACATAACTAACACTTTCAAAACAAAATATCTTTCCATATATATTACTTTTAAAAAAAAAAAAATAGTTCTCCACAATACAAATTTTTTGAGAAAAATGGTAGGTCACTCGGGTCATCCTTGAACCAACATCATATATCAAAACCAAATAAGCCATCAAAGCTCATGAATATGTAATAAAATGGTAAAATAGCATAAACTACAATTTTATATGACACCACTAGCACATAAAATCCAATACGACCACATGTTTCATATAAATAATAAATAAAACACAAAACAAATAATCACCATATACTTCAAATAGGTTTATAAAAAAATATATATCAAACTCCTATATAAATACCTATGTTCATAAAACTCATCATTTCAAATATATCAAAACAACTATATAGTTACTTATATGTATATACAAAGTTTGAAAGAAATGTTACCTAGAATAATAAATTAATCTACAATTGCTTATTAGATAAAGGTCATCTTCCATGGCCGACATAAGTATAGAGAACGATGTGAGATTACTTTTGGAAAAGGCGATTAGAGTCTGCCATTAGCGTTTGCATTTCTATTCCTATAAATTGACTAACTACTAAGAGAATAATAAGAAATCCTTAGGATTAGATAAATACTTATCATTTTACTAGCCTATTAAATTATTATTAGAAATGAAAGAAAGTAATTAGTGTACCCAACAAATGGTTAGTAACCAAAAGTTACAGGAGATAAAATATTAGTGAAGAAGATAATTATGAGAATTAATAAAAAATAAGTTTTAAGTTGTCAAATTAAACTTAACTATTCAATAGCTATTGTTATTTATTATAACTTTATAACCAACATATTATTACAATAATAACTATAGTATAAACCATTATTAATTAATTAATTAAGTATTAAAACTACTGAGTATTACATTTTATAAAACTGATATCAAAATAATGGTTATTAAAAGAATAAATATGATTACTAAAAGAATAAATATGGTTATAAAATTGTGGGTTATTACAACCGAGATCTTTTTCTAATCTTTTTTGCTTCTGTTCACAATATACGTTGGGTTTTTGTAATCAGTTTAACAATAAATATTTCAAATGTAGTAAAATATGTTAATATAATAATATAATTAACTCCAAATATAGTATAATATACTCAAAAATTAGAAATTATACCGATTTTAAATAATTCAGTCAAAAATCAATAAGAATATCTGCTGTAATTGAAAATGGATATCCTTTGGATTAGATTTTTCGACTATCAGATCCGTATAACATAAAATCAATGCCGCCCATCTCCAGGAACATCGCGCACGCCCCATACGCAGCTCACCAGTGCTCGCGCTTGCACCGCTTGCAAGGTCGGCGCTCGGCGCTTCCTTGTTTGCGCAACTCTCATGTTCGCTTGAAAGTAGTGCCACAAAATTACAAAGATTCAACAAATTTACGTACAGATGCAAAGCTCATAAGAGGAGCATTGTTCGAACTTCCTATGATAATCGAAGATTCGATAAGAGTTCCCACGAGGCAGCTCGTCATAGTCCACTAGTGGGAACTCTTAACGCAGATCACATGAATACAACGTATCCTGGTTTTATTTTTATGGGATAAATTACTAAATTAGTAATAAAAAAATTGACTATGATAGGCTGCGGTGGGTTAAAAAACCCCTGGAAATTTACTATCTTTGGGTACCGAGTCTTGAGCCTCGAGCGACACCCACTTTTATACACAGCCAACAACAGCCTAAACTACGACGAACTCTTGCGGACAGCTTGGCTTGAAACATCCAATTTTAAGTCATTCAATCTCATCCTCACCCTGAAACATGGCAACGGCATTCTTTCTAAGCTGCGGAGCACACACCTACACCAACCTACCATCAACCTTTGCTTCCGAATCTCTAACTTCAAATTCTCATTTGAATCCTCCCAAAAGCCTCGAAATTGCAGTTAAAGAGCACCAGAACCATAAATTTTCGTCAAACAGAAGGAGGAGGAGGACTAGACTCTCTCCAATTGTCAGTGAAATCGATAACAAAGATTCAGATGCTGAAGTTCATGACGCCGGTGTCAAAGCTGCCTTATCCATGCTTAAATTCTACAAGAGTGAGTGTTTCTTCGTTCTATTTTCCGCTTGATTTCTGTTTCTAATCATGAATTTTTGATCTATCAATCATGGGTACGCTGAATTTTTTCGTGGGATTCGGACAGGGGAAATTTCGCCAATATTACCCAATAGCTGTCGATATTTGCCCACTTGTAGCGAGTATTCGATGATTGCATACAAGAAATATGGGGTTGTAAAGGGCACTGTTTTAACTGCTTGGCGCCTCTGTCGTTGTAATCCTCTTGGTATGTCCATGTCCAACTTTAAAAGGTTGTTTATTTCTTCTCTCCCGTGCTTCCCTGTGTCATGCTGGTTTTGGAAGATTGATCGTATGTTGTCACATGTTAATAGATTTATTAGACGGCTTATACATTTATATATGGTTGTATGATATGGTGCATTGGTTTGTATTCAGACAGAAGTGAAGCCATAGATTCAAATATTAACATTGTTGCTCTAGAAGCTGATTATGCTTTTTCATGGGCTTTTCTATTATCCATGGAAGATAATTTCTTATCGTTCACATTTCTGATGCTTCCGCTATGGCTTTACCTTAAATTGATGATTTTCTATCTATGATAACTCTGGAGCAATCCAAATTGCTTTGTTCAAGTAGTTGTGGCTACGAATGTGCTCATACACGGCTCTTCATTGGCATTGCAGGTGGATCGGGATTTGATCCTCCAAGATGGTTTGGCGAGGAAAGCCCAACAGAAGAGTGAGGTGCCTCTCACTTGATGCTTAACTTTTTTGTCAATATTGAATTTATTTTTCAGTTATTACCAGGTGTAGTGTATTAATATATAAAGGGAAAATGATAAAACTGCTGTGTTCTTACCATCTAACTATGAAATCGTGGATGATTTGCTTCGCAAATGTCTTCCTTACAGCTTCTTGTCTTGAGAATTGCCACATTTCCCCTTTTTCAGATATGATAAAATGTTTCTTTCAACAATACGCTAGTCGCCTTATAGCGGGCAGTTTCTTTACCTTATTGCATGGTCTGAACAGATCCCTGCTCTTGCTGTAACTATATTTGTTTCTTGGTCCATCCAACCATTTTGCTTGTCGCTTCCGTATCCACTGAGATACATGAATAAAAAGCAGTCGAATCTTCTTTGTCAGCTTATGTATCATATTGGAGGCGTAGGTTACTGCATTTCACTAATTCCAGAAATGGATCATTATGTATTGGCTGCATGGGCTAACCCTTCACGATTGATTTTATGTTGTTGGACGTATGAGTTTCTCTGGCACCTGCACAGTTAGATCAATCTCCATTGCATTTAAATTCTCTGAAATCTTGGCAGTCTCAGTTTAATTCCTATGTCTTCCCATCACCCTTCCACTATATAAGCCCCTTCTTATTTATTCAGTGGTAAACTAGCTGGCCTGTTATCGACATGCCTTTTCATTTTCATTTATTTTCTTTAGATGCGTCTTCTGGCCACTAGTGATTTTGTTGTCATTTCATGTTATAGAGCCATGATATACTACTATGCTTACCTTCTCAGTGAATTTATACCATCTCCTTCTTATCATTCTCATATTGTTCTGGAATGCTGCAAACAAAGACAATGGCTTTTACTGTTTATGCAGAACTTGCTTACAGTTATCAATCACACCAAACGTTCCTGTTAATATACCATTGCTGTTCATGTAAGTTTCAGCTCCACACCTTCCTTTCAATTGTCGACGGTGCTCTATGTTTTCAGCTCAACAACGGAAACAACGACCACCACCACTAGAACTCCCATCATTAGTAGGGATCTGCAATCTCACGTCTAGTTACCTTGGTGTTGAGCGGACTGTTTCTAAAGAACCCACAAAATATGTTCATCTCTCTAATTGGACAGGTTACTCCAGAAAACCAGGTTAATATTTTAGTTTCTCGGCATACTGAATTTTCATTTTTTGTTCGTTTTATTGGAATATCCTGTCTGCCGATACTTACTGCTTATCATTATGCTTAGTATTCCCGAAATGTTACCCCATGCATTCTACTCAATATTCATAACCTGCCGAATGCAGTCACTGTCTTGGCATCTAGGTTGGAGCCTAACGTCACTATACAGCACATATATGAAAAAGAGCTGCAAGTATCACTCTTAGTTTATTTTCCATCCCGAGTAATTTTAAGTGAGTCTAACAAGGTTTTAGTTTTGGATATAGACAAGACTTACTAGGGCCTTATGTCCAATATCATGCATTCTAGTAATTTTTGATTTGGCGTCTCTAAAAATAGAGGTCTATCTAACATAGTCACCGTAATTTTTGATTTGTTCAAATTGGTCCTTGTAATTTTCTACATTAGTCCCTCTTACTGGTCAAATCAAGTTAAATTTATCTGTATCTTTAATCATCTTTTTGTACCCTAACTATTATCTTTCTACCCTTAACTGCTCCCGTAAATAAAATTTCTCAAATTTTTCTCTCTTCTAACAATCGTTACTTGCTTAAAATAGTAGAAAAGGTGATTACGAGGGAATGAGAATGATTAAGGAGATATCAAGAGAAAATATGGATGATTTTAACTCGATTGACCAGTCAAAAGGACTATTTGATAAATAAATTGAGCTACAAGAACCGATTTGAATGAGTGATTGAGGAGATATTAAGAAAAAATATGGATGATTTTAACTTAATTAACCAATCAAAGGGACTATTTTATAATAAAAAAAATAAATCTAAAAGTACCAATTTAAACAAAAATCATTGATGATGACTATTTTAAACAGGTCTTTATTTTATAGAGGCCAAAATAATATTCAACTCATAAGAAGCCAACCAGAATAGAAAGTTTTTTCTTCTTCTTTGTAATTTACTTGTTTGATCTATCGCTACTTTTTTGGCTTGTATTTCGCTGGTAACTGCAAAGACTGACCAGTGTCTTCATCAGTGCATATGAATTTGTCAATATTTCATGTCTCATTCGTAACATAACAATCCAACTCGAGCGTTCCCTAGTCCCTACCCTATATGCTAATGCAACTACGTCAATTTACTTGTAGATTTGTGAACGCTTTATTTAGACTATTTCCGCAAGTTGTGAATCTGAGGCTCATATTCTCCTAAAGGACACATGATCCTCGCTTTTTGTTGTTTGATTCATGCTGGCATAATACAAGCAAAGCACCTGTAGAATCAGTATTCTGTGCTTAAACCTTTTATTTCTGTATTTCTTTAGTTTTAGTCCTATTTTTTGCTTCCTTGTCTCAAATCAGGCAACTTATTCTTACTTGAGATACACAAGCTTGAGACGAGGGGATTCAGTAAACGCTTCATTTTATGGAACGTGAAGTGTGGTTTAACAGTACATTTAGCTTCAGGTCCACCTTTTTCGATTTTACTTTATTCTAGAGGACATCAGAGATTATATTATGCTTTTGTACAACTGAACCTTTCGTTTGTTGTGGCTAGGTCATGTTACTCCTGCCGCATGAATGTATGGTGAGCTACAGTTTGCGTAGATAGAGACCTCTAGAGACCTCTGGTAGCTATCCAGTTTGGTTGAATTCTAGGTAGTTTTGTGCGTAAGAGATCGTTCTTAGCACCATAAGGATGTTTGATATATAGCTTTTTTCTCTGTCGAGTTGTAATATATCCTTGGTCCCTAAAAGTTTTATGCTACCAGAACCGTTTGAGGTTCGTTCGTACTACGGTGGATCATTTATGTCTATAAATTTGCCATTAAATGGCTGTATTTCTAGGTATATAAAAACTTTCTAGCAGTGTACATTTGCGCCTATATTTGATTTGGGTGCTCTAGATTTTGGTGTTGGAATGTTTGCATTTGTTGGAACCGTGGAATTATTGTGGTCTTTGGAAATTATTCATACGACAAGCCACTTCTCATCCACTACGAATGCCATGTTGTTAAGGGTTCATTTCAAATATAATTTTCTCATTTTCACAATATATGTCACATCTGACTTAGGCATACAAACTAAAAGGTGATAAAATCAAGAAAATAAAATGCCTTATATAAAAGACTTATGGCCCTATAGGGAAACACCTTTTAAAATGCCACTCATGCCTAGAAGAAATAAACGATCCCATACTCTGCCCTTGTTAGATTAACAAAAATGGCAAGGAAAATTTGCCAAATAATGCTACCACCAACCCCAACACCAACATGGCAAGCTGGTGCTACTCACAAACGAAATGTCGCAACTTTTGATGTAAGCAAGACTATAGTGGAATATGCGAGCAAAGTCTAAAGAGGTTGTCACGATTTCTATTTACTCTCCCTTCGATTATGCCAGAACTACTAGATTTAATAGATACAAATTCGGCCGATGAACTTCTCGATTCTCAACCTGAACTAAAACATCTTAGTTGGCATGTTGTAGTATTGTAGAATCTTAAGGAACAATATGTCATGAATTTAGCTTGCAATTTGCCAACTATTATTAATGGAGAACCCCTCAAGTGAAGCCGCAAGATGCACAAATTGATAAAGAGGAACAAAAATAGGCTCATACATTGGTTAACATGGGAGATGGCTTTCAACCCTCACATGCTTAGATGAAGATGCATGTTGAAGAAGATTGGAAAGGAATTACAATTATTGTGACTATTTTACACCATAACTATGGATTTTATTATTATTATTTAGATTGGAACTTGCCACTAATTGTATGCCTATCCTTGAGAAACCATTATGCTCATTCAGGGTTTCATCACCTACTGATGGTTAGAAAATGGAACCTAAATGTTGTTTTCAATGAAACTAAATGGCGCAAAATGCCTTTTTGGGTCACATTGCCGGGACTTCATCTTGCTCAATGGTTTGTTGATTCACTAAGTCAGATTGATAAGTGTTTGGGCATATCCATATGTGTTGATACGATCACTGCCACTCATAATAAAATCCCATACCCTCGTATCCTTGTGGAGATAGATGTTCGTTTGCATGTGATTGAATATGTTAATATTGAAATAATAGCAGGAACTAAACAATAGAAAGTTAACTATGAGTGGAGACTCTGCACAAAGTGTGATAGGATAATCCATGCCATTAAATTTTTTTTTTTTTTGTGTTAGGAAACATCCACATACCAAGGTGTGGAGGACAAAACCAAAGAAGTCATGTAGCCTTCCCTAGCTAAACTTGTGGAACAACAATTACCGTAGCTTGACATTCAGACTCAACAACAATTAGCTTCACAGTTAGTTGCGATTATTGATAAAGGGTAAGGACATAAGCATTGAATCAAGAATGATTGACACTTTAGAGATAATAAGTTTTCCTACTAATGAGATTGACTGGGGTAGAGGAAGGGGTGAACATTTCTCTAGGTGTAGACCATTCACCTAATGAAATTTGATGTGTGGAATATTAGAGGGGTGAATGCCCTTCTAAAGCATAAACAACATTATATAGTTTTGCATAGTAATTCTTTTCATGTTATTTCATTACTAGAAACTAAAAATATAGTTAATCTTGAGAGCTATAATAAATTATTTCTCCTCAATACCTTATGATGTCTAGCCATCACTCTCATCAAAAGGCATAATTATAGTGTTTTGGCTTCCCTATAGTGTTCAATAAAGGGTCATTGAAGATAATGCTCAGCATTTGTAGTACGACATCTATTTTCTCCTTGCACAAATTGATGTCGACGTCAATTTTGTCAATAGATTAATACAACTAAAGGGATGTATGAATTAAGGAAAGGTTTATAAAGGTTAAGCCCTTTAGGGAATCTATCCTAGATATTAATAGGTGTTTTTTTTGTCTTAGACAAAGCTTAAAAAAATTGAGGTTGGATAATTCATTAGGAGGAAAATGAGGACTTTGCTAACTGCCTTATGCCTAGTGGGTTGGGCTCTATCCCCTTTGGTGGTCTAAACTTCACTAGGTGTAACAATCAAGATCCCTCAAATAGGGTTTATTGCACTCTGGATAGAGGGGATGGTAATGGAAAATGGTTTGAACAATTAAGCTCTACAAGAATTAGTGTTGTGTCTCATCATCTCTCAAACCACTATTTTTTGGAAGTTGCACACGAATCACCATATAGATACGGGATCAAGCCCTTTAAATTTTGTAACTTTTGGAGTGAGTGTGATCATTTTCTTGAGATTATTCATCAGACATTGATGACCAGAATCTAGAGCTCCAAACATTATCTTATTACTTAAAATTTAAAACTCTAAAACCTAAGCTCAAATATTTCAACAATTAATATTTCAAGTATGTATCTAAGGAGGTTGAAAAGGAAAATTTTTAAATGGGAGAATGCTAAACGACTAGCAGAAAAAACGATCATCAAAATGATAAACTTATCCAACCTGAGCGAGAGATAAAAAGAATCAAGTGGAAGAAATTTCAAGTCAAATATCACTTCTTATAACAAAATCCAAAAATGAAATTTATGAAATTGTGATATGGTAATAAATTTATTTCCATGCTAAGATTGAAGAAAGACAAAGCATGAACTCCCTAAAAAAATTACATGATTCTCAAAGATAGAAGCTAAGAAGCTGGGAGGCTATACAAACTAAGCTTTATTCTATTTATCATAATCTTCTTAGCACTACTTCTAAGTAACTACAAGCTCTATATCCTTATGTTTTCCCACAAGCCTTGTATTTTCTCAACTCAATAGAACACAAATAATAAGCCTAGTGACTAGGAAATAAGTTCAAGATGCTATGTTAAGTAAAGGTGATTTGAAGGCTCCTGATTTTGATGAATGTATCACATTTTTTTCAAGAATACCTAGTTTATTCTAAAAGGGAATATAGTAAAGGAAATCAATCAATTCTAGTCTAGAGGATACCTACTCAAAGTTATGAACAATACTATCATACAATTGATTCCCAAGAAAGTTCATGTCAAAGTGATAAGTGAATATAGACCAATTACATGTTGTAATGTGATCTATAAGATCTTCTCTAAAGTATTAACCAAAAAACTTTTTAGAGTGGTTAGTGAGATAATGAATAATGCACAATTTGTCCTTGTGCTAAGAATATAGACAGGGGAGAACATCTTTATGGCTCAAGAACTCCTTAGGAAATACAATATAAAAGGAGTCAAAATGAAAGTTACTATATTTATCATAATATTCTCAACACAATCGATTATACTCTTTAGATCCTTATATGTTTCCCACAAGCCTTGTATTATCTCAGCTCAATAGAATACAACTAATAAGCCTAATGACTAGGAAATAAGTTTAAGATGCTATTTTAAGTATGGGTGATTTGAAGGCTCCTTATCCTGATGAATTTATCATATTTTTTTCAAGAAGATCTAGTTTATTCTAGAAGGAGATATAGTAAAGGTAGTCGGTTAATTATTGTATAGAGGACAACTGCTCAAATTTATGAACATTAGCATTATACACTTGATTCCCAAGAAGGTATATGTCAATGCGATAAGTGAATATAGACCAATTACATGTTGCAATGTGATATATAAGATATTCTCTAAGGTATTAACCAAAAATCTTAGTGAGGTAGTGAACCGTGCACAATTTGTCTTTGTGCCAAAAATATAGATAGGGGATAACATCCTTGTGGCTCAAAAAGTTCTTAGGAAATTCAACAAAAAAAAGGAGTCAGTTAAAGAATAATGATGAAGATTTACTTAAGGAAGGCTTATGATTCAATTGAATGATTTTTTGAATAAGTTGTGTTGAAAGGATTGGGGTTTCTAGAACACTTCACTACCCTCATTTTGCAATACCTCACTCCATCCTTCTCCATTTTCTTATAAGACTCTCTTTGTAAACCTTTTAAGGGAAGAAGAGGATTGAGATGGGGAGATCCCTTATCTCCTTATCAATTTGTTGTGATGATGGTATACCTGCAAAGGCTATTGAGTACACTATAGCTACAATCAAATTTTACGTATCATCCTGATTACAAACATATAAAGCTTTATAAATATGTGTTTTGTCGATGATTTGTTACTTTTCTACAAAACTCATCTTTTATCTTCTCAACTCATACATGATAAACTACAACTATAGACAACTAATGTAGGGCTAGGAAAATCCCAAAAAAATTAATAATGTGCATTTTGGTGGGGTGAAAGATGCTTTGAAAACTCAAATCTTGCCCTTGCGAGGGCTTATTAAGCCACTTTCCCATTTGGATACATGGGAGTACCTCTTAACTATTATTTATTGTTTGTTGTGCAATATCAACCACTTATTGATAGAGTCACTAATACGTTGAGATCTTGGACCCTTGCACATTTAAGCTTTGTTGGGAAGTTACAACTATAGTTGCACGAAAATAACAAGTAGGTCACGTTTCAGGTCACCAAAACGTCTCGGGAACAAGAACGTAATATGAAACACTATATCAGGCCTCTAGTACATTTTTGTCTTTAAAAAAATTTCAAAATAAATAAAAATCAGTGTACTAATTAGGTTTTAATCAATAATTAAGTACTCAACAGATGGAGCATAGAAGGACGAATAATATACCCCCAATGCCTATTGCTTTTTCCTCTCGTGCTTGCCGGTTTTTTTCACCATCACTCTAATGCTCTAGAACAAAATTGGTTCTTGAAATAGAGACAATTGAAGTGGAACTCATCATAATCAATTGTCTTGGATCTTCATAATGAACATAAAAAAGTGGACTAAGCTTGAATGTAAAGAAATGGGGTTAGCATGAAGCAAAATATTGAAAAAAATGAAGGGAGAAGGAGATGGGCGAGGGGCATGGCTCACAAAGGATGGGAGTTGTATTGTGAGGCATAGAGCTATTAATAGGTTTTAGAGTTTGAAGTTATTACGTTTAGTTTGAGCCTTAGGTTGGGGTGGGCTCTAACTTATACTACTAATATATATGTCTAATCTTATTTATATTCTTACAAAAACACGATCTTATTAAATTAAATTATTTCTGTTATGTAAATCATTTTTAAATATATTTTTTACATAAATATTATAGTTTTATATTGATTAATAGGTTAGTATATTATCTGTAGGCTAAAAAAATTAACGTAAATAAACCAAAATGAATACACTGCACATATATATTTTTTAGATTTTTCCTAACGTCCCCATTTTCTAGTTTTCTAAAAGTTATTTCTCTATTTCTTTACATCCCCATTTCCACATTAGATTCCATATCCCTATACAATGCTAGTGGTGGCTGTGGTTGCACAGAAATGACAAGTAGGTTGCGTTTTGCATCTTCAATATGTCTTAGAGATGGAAATGTAATGGGAAATGTTGTATCATGCCTCTAGTATGTCTCAAGCTATAAAAAAAAATTAAAAGGAACAAGAACTAGATAAATAATTTAGTTTTACTCAACAATTAAGTAGGCAATAGATGTACCACAAAAGGACGAACATTGGAAACCCATTGTCGGACATTTTTGCCTCTCATGTTTGTTAGTTTTTGTTGCCATCACTCAAATGATTTAGAAGAAAATTGATTCTTGAAGGAGAGACCATTTGAGTGGAGATTGACACAATTGAACATCTTAGACCTTCATATTGAACATGAGAGAGGTGGATTGAACTTGAATGTAAGGAAATGGGGGTAGTGTGAGGGGGTAAATCGAAAAGGATGAAGGGAGAAGGAGGCAAGTGAGGGACATGACTCACAAAGGATAAGAATTGACACGAAGGAGGTGGATTGATTCTTGAAGGATGAGGGTTTGAAGTTATTACTTTCGGTTTGGACCTTAGATTTGGTTAGGCTCTAACCTATACTAGTCTATGTGCCTAATCTCAATAAAATTCTTACCTAGAAAAAAATCTCATTAAATTAAATTATTTATCTTATTTAAATCATTTCGAAATATATAATTTTTTTACATAAATATTATAATTTTAGATTGATTAATAGGCTAGGATCTTATTTGTAGGCCATACAAAAATGTAAATAAACCAAAATTGATATAATATACATATATATTTTTAATTAGGTATTTTCTATCCCGTTTCCTAATTTTCTAAAAGTTAATGTTTCCCCATTTCTTTACCTCATCGCTTCAGCGTCCCCACCCGATCCCCATACAATGTTGGTTACAACCGCCGCAATCCGTAATATTGCTTGGAGTAACATCTATTTGCCCAAGATAGAAGGTGGGCTTGGAATCAGGCAACTGAGAGTATGGAATGCTGCTTGCCTCACCAAGTACTTATGGAAGATAGATGAACATAGGGAAAGCTTATAGGTCAAATGGGTCCACGGTTGATATCTTAGGGGAAGCACAGTATGGAATATGCAAATGCTTCTCATGGATGCTGAAGCATATCCTACGAGCCAGACTTATCGGGCAAAACACCATTAGAAGCTGTTGTCGGAAGGCAATTTACAAAGTTGGCAAGGCCTATGATTTACTCCGCATTCATGCTCAGGTTGGGTTGTGTACTGGTATCGCTTGGTTTGGGATCATGCTGGGCAGCCCATGCAGAAGGAGAAAAACAACAACTCATCAGTTGGATGGTCTGCCATGATGGTTTGTTGGTGAAAATAAAGTAGCTATATATATTATAAAAAGGATTGCATTTGTGCAGCAGCAGTACCGATTTTGAAGTTCCACGTGTGAATACTCTTTGGATAATGGATACCACGACAAGCGCCTCAAATTTAACAGAGATAGTTGATGATTACATGGGTTGAAAAGATTAGCGTGTTAGGGGGAGTTGCCGCTGACGTTATTTGCTACGCAGCTATTTGCCATTACTGTTTGGTATTGATGTTGGCTTCATACAATGTTTGGTTACTTTGAGATCTATGTACCTGGCTTAGATCTGGTGGCTGGTTTTGTTTCTTCTTAAAAAAAAAAAGAAGTTTGCGTGACGTGTAGATGATCGTTGAAGGAGATCAATCAGAAACCTCTGTATCCAATGCTTATCTGGAGTTACGAATATATAGCAGGTACATATCCAATGCTTATCCGGAGTTATGCAAATACATCGTGTGAATAGTAGGAACATATAAATTTATTTCAGTCCAATCGATCTGATTTTAGTTATCTGATTTAAAATTTAATCTGATTCTGAAAAGTTAAATCTAATTTCAATCCAAAATAATCTGAATCAATTCAAATCCAATCTAAGTTTAATTAATCAGAGCGTAATCTGTCCGTATCCAAAATAATCCAAACTAAAATAATTTAATCCGACCTAAACCCAACCCATATATGGACAGAAAATTCGATAATGATTCAATCCATACTTACCCAAACTGAAATAATCCGACTCAAACCTAACCCACATTCGGAGATAATTTTCAACTTGATTCAAACTAAAGTCAAATTTGATCCAAAAGATTAAAATATTATCTCATAGAAATCGATAAACAAACATCAATAAGCAATCTTATCAATAAAGTTTTACATGAATAAAAATATGCAATCCATATACTAATAAATGAAATAAAACTAGTAAGATTCTGTTGTACTCACTTTATTTTAATATCATATGAACATCGATTAGATTATATAATAGAAAATTATATTTTAATTATTTGTATAATTATAATTATTATAAACATAAAATTTATAATTGTAAATATAATAATAATAATAATATATTATAATAATAGTAGTAAAATTTATATTTGTATTTATACTAATAATAATGACTATTATATATCTAAATATAAAAAACAACAACAACAACAACAACAACAACAACAACAACAATAATAATAATAATAATTAAATATAATGATAACAATAATTATTGTAATTAATATGATAATTATAATTATCAGAACGATCATTGTACTTAAGTATATAATAATATTTATAATTGTATTAATAGCAATAGCTATAATAATAACACTAATAACGATAATAATTTTTTTTATTGTATATTTTAGGATAATAATTTATTATATCATTACATATATTGTGATAAAATTTCCTATAATAAGCCTACTAATAATAATAAATCATAACATTTAATTTATTATTTATATTAAATTGATAACAATCAATGTCGATAAAAATTCTAAATTAAATTAACTTGATCAAAATTTGATACAATTCGGAGTATGTAGATCACAATCCATCCCATACGATCTAGAATATATAGATCCGAATCGAATGAAACCTAAAAAAATATAGCGTATTAGATACGAATCAAATCCGATATTCTTTCTATCTAAATGATCCAACTCAATATAAATTTGGTATAGATTATTATTACTCAAATTGAATCTAAATCTAAAAACCATCCACAATCAAACACTATTATGAACTGATTATATAAAATAAATAAAAAATTAATCCAATTCAAATTGATTCATTCTAAATTGGACCAGTTTGACACATCTAATAGGGGTACCGAGGATCTGAAATATCTTATGGTCGTCTTTTCACCCTTCAGAAGATGCCGTCCGCAGTAGTGCGCGTTCGGTGGTCCTAAGATCTTCTTAACGATGGATTTGGAGCACGGCATGCTGCCATACGGCTCCATAATATCAGCCCATGCCACATCTTCTTGTAAACTAATCTTAAGAGTGGACGGAGGTCCAGGACACCTGCTGTCAACTTCCAGGACCACCGACCTTTCTGGCCTTCTATCTGTTAGGATGAGATAAAGTCGTATTTGGTAGGGACTGTCGTCTCTGTCCTCAAGAAATTAGAGGCCGCAGGAGACTGCTTTTCCATCTTTATTTCCTTTTTCACACCCCACCCCCCCAAAAAAAAAGGTAAAGTAGAGAGTAAATAGGAAAGGACGTTCAATTTCAAGCAATGTTATTGTATTATTATCTATCATTAATTTTCGGCCGCAAGTGGGGCGCATTAATTAGTTGGTGACAGAATTAAAGGTCGTGGAATTAGAGTCAGTGCACACCTGCACAGAAAAAGGAGCGGAAAGTCCGAAGGGTTGCTGACGGACACCGATTGACAACCCCTAGACTAGGAGGCCTGAATTATTCTTTCAATTTTTTTTTTCTTCCCTCTGACTCCGAGGTGCATTGGATCTTACACATATCCAGCTCTGTGGATGTACGGATCCTTGTTGGCAACAAATCTTCGACACTTTCAGCTGCCACGTGCCAGTTGCCAAGGTGTAGTTTCGAAGAAAAGCAGATTGTAGACGGTGAAGGCATTGTCTAAACGAGATGAGCCGAACCGAATACTTTTAGATTTGAGTTTGGCTTATTTAAGTGAACGAGTCTAAATTGATATTTGGATTAGACTCGTTTAATTAAACGAGTCTAAATTAATATTTGGGATCGGCTCGTTTAACTAAACGAACGAGTCGAACCGAGCTTTTAACGAGCCGAGCCGAATATCGAACTGACTCAGCTCATTTACGATCCTAGTCGCGAGAGTACTAGAAAAAATATGAATACCGAAAGCGAATTGAAATAGAAAAATAATAGCTTTTTACTTTACAGGTCTAATTTGGCATATTTATAGTCGCTTTCATACTATGTCTAGCTTTTTTTATAAGATATTTTTGTTTAGAAAGTAGTTTAAATTTATCTTTATATTTGTTGCGCATATATACTTTTTAGATATTAAAAGAATTTTTCAGCTTGTTTTATTTGATTTTAATTTTTTATTACTTTAGAATTAAATATAAAATTGTATCGATATCCTTTGCAAATAAATAATAATATTTATTTTTTCTTCTATTTTTTTCTATTAAAATTTAAGATGATTGAGAGCTATTAGGTAATTTAAAACTCAATCAACTGCACTTATTAGACTCCACCTTAATAATTTAGTTTTCATTAAGTAAGACAATTTAAGATTTCTAAACAGATAATTCTTTCTTTTTTAACTTTTTTACATCCCCTTACAAAATTATAAGACATTTTTCTACTTCCTAAAAAATGAAACTTCTTCACATTAATTCCGTAATACCATACAACCCCATTATATATATTTGTATATATTTTAAAGAAATAAAAATATAAATTATATATAAATAAATGAAAAATTAGAATTAAAATAACAGGTCAAACAAAAATTTTGCGTATCAATCTTTGTGTATATTTTAGTAAAACAAAGACGCAAAAATAAAAATATAACAAAATTTTCTTCCATCAAATAATAAAAGCCCGTGCTCCTTATTAGATTATACTATATTAGTATATCAACAAAATACAACTACTAATGACAATAATTATAATAATAGTATTAATAATAACAATAGCAATAATATTAATGAAAAAATATTAATTATAACATTATTAACTTAATGGAAAATTTTATTTGAATAAGATAAAAAAAAGTTTGGATTAGACAAGCAAAGATAAATCGAAATGAACAAATCCTACCTTACGCACTTCAAGGACTGTCACCAAACTAGGAAAAAAATTCAAATCGCCATTTGCACTCTAATAAGCAACAAACCCAGTATCAAATTAATTTTGATAAAGGCAGCAAAATTTACATGAAGCGGCTAAATGATCTAAAAGGTGTTGTCATTTAGCTGATGAAGATTACACCATCCCCGGCAGGTAATTTGCTCGCTAACGATAAATAATTCACCATCGATATGCTAGCCTAGCTATAGCTACATATAAAAGATTGGGAACATGACCGTGCTCGTGAATCAGAAGAGTGAAGCGCCAAGCAGTAGCTCCACAGAAAAATAACTAAAGTTTCCACTACTATGGGTTCCATCGCCTGATTCTCCTTGCATGAATGTCATTCGATGCTGCAGATGTTATCTGTCCATATACCATAGCTGATCATAAGAAAATTAATAAAGAAAAATATAAATCCAAAGCCGTGATAACAGCTAATAAAACTGCGTTATTACCTTCTTTCATCTGCTGGTTCATGAGGGCAATACAGTACTGCTAGATGCTAGGGACCAAGAACAAACATGGGCTACAAGTGAAACTTGCTGGGGTGAAATACAACTTAAACAGGTTTCCAGGTAGATAGGGCATAAACTATCCTCCCTTTCCATCCTTGCAACAACCATCGGCTATCTTCACCGATCACAAAGTCCTTATGATACCTCGTACGCACCTTCTCTATTGCCTTATTCTTGATCTCCGGGTCCAAAGGTAGCTGCTTAAACCCAGCCCGCATAATACGGACTTGCCATTGCTTATATGTCTCCGGCCTCTCAACCCTCTCCCACCCCTCACAAGCTACGACATTGAGAGCCTCCTTTCCGAGGAGATCCCTCTCGATCAGAATCCTCTCACTGCACTCACGGGGCACGATCGTCTCAAGCATGTCAAAATGCGACGAGAAATGGAAAAGAGCTTCCTTGAACCTGGTGACAAAAAAGGGTGCGCTGTATGCCCCATTTATCACGCCGTTGATGAAGATATCGGGTTGTATCTTTCTTATCATGTTGAGAACAGTATTCCTCGCGCTATCGATCATCATAGTCTCATCGGGCAGGTTCTTCATCCGGTAGAGGCAGCTCACAATGAGCACCTCACCTTCTTCCAGCTTTAGATCTTCAACTTGAATGGTTTCCCATTTTTTTGCAATCGCATTGTACTCAAACGGAACCTTGAAATCCTCGGCATAGTTTGCTAAGCGTCGTCCTGTTTCTTCAACGCGTTCAGCTGGTCTGAAACCAGGTTGAGGGAAGTCTATACCGGTTATTTTTATCCTTGGGGGTCCATTTTGTCTGCTTGCTTGACATTGGAAAAAGGTAGGCCACTGGAACCCATAAAGGATACCAAAATCTATGATATGAATTCTGGTCGCATTTCGTGTCAGCTTTGATATAGTCTTGTTTGAAAAAAACTGGGAGAGTTTCCTAAAAGGACATGCAGCTAGATAAACAAGGTAGGCTTTTAAGACATCCGCAGCTGATGTTCTTTTACCTGTAAGAGCCTTGTAAATCTGTGTTCCGGTACCAGCCATGCGTGCCTCTAGACCGTCAGCAAAACAATGAGCCAGCCTCTGATTTCCATCACCAAATGGAGAAGAATGCTGCCTGATCTGCTTTAACAGGTCACTTGCTGTCCTACGATCATCGGCGGCAACAGCTTGTGCACAACTAGTTAAGAGTGTCCTCAAATCTATCACGTCTTTTGTCCCACTCTGCTTCTTTCCACGGCCCTTGACACCGCCAGATCCTTTCGACTGAACACTCTGCTGTGCTTTTCTGCTTGCCGCAGTCTGCAGAATTTCTCGAAGAGAAACTATCGCCTCATTTTTGTCTCCCGCATGAGATAATAGAACCTTGTCGAACATGTCCGAACGCACAGTAGATTCAGGATATATTGCTGCCTGCTTAAAGCTCCTCTCTTCTTCTAATGCCACGCTATCCTCATGCAGATGCTTCCTTCCCTTTGTTGAGCCACCCCAGGCCCAGGACAGCTCCCCTGACTCATCCTTCTCCTCGAACTTGACTTCCATTTCATGGTTCCTTCCCTTCGATTCCTTAGATAACCCATTGGCATTCACATTAACAACCTCTGGAAGAAACTTATTAGCTTCCTCAAACCCCTTATTGAAGAGAGATGAAAAAGGCTCACTGCTGTTACACAGTTCAGACGCCTTATTATGGCTATAGGTACTTATAGGGGAGTCCACATACCCATTTATTACCGTACTTGCACTATTTGAAGACCTATTTGAACTCGCACGGCTATAAGATGACTGCAACGTTTGGTGAACGGGGAAAGTTTCAATTACCGGAGGAGCATTGGTATATTCACCGATGTTATAACCCAAACTGGGATCAGCAATTGAACTACCATGATTATCAACATTATCATAAACATAATCGTTATCACTACTATTCATATAAATATAACCCTCAGAACTAACATGATCTCGTGCATAACCATCATCCAGGAAATCAAGACCTTGACAGGCGAAGTTGGGCACAGGGTCAGGAGAAGGTGGGTACTTTTTGCCAATAACGTCATACAACGATTTCTCAGCAGCTTGAAGCTCCAAAGACTCATGAAGCATACAACCCTTATTTTCTACATCCTCTTCCATAAGAATCTGGTTTATGTAGATTAAAACAGAATCCGAGAAATCGTAATCGTCGTGCAAGTTCTCAACCCCGCTACAGCTCACATCACATGTCGAATCTAGATTGCTTGAAATTGGAATTGAGGCTAAGTTACTTGTAGTTGAAATGGGTGCTAAGTCGCTAGGTATAGAAATACTAGGAGCCAGATCAGGAGCAATGTGATTGAAAATACCTTCAGAACTATGGCGGTTACCCATAAATGCTTTTCCAAATCTAGGAACCCCGTCTACAAAACCAGGTCCCAAATCAAAAGGCGGAGGTTGATTGTCGAATCCAATTCCATTCATTAACCTAGAGAAGTCTCTGGGCCTCGCGTCCATGTCAATATCAATATCAATATCAATAGGACAACACAAGTACACAACTAACTCCGATAATTGACCTCAGAATTTCCCTATTCCTCTACCTATAGAATTCATGAAGTCTCAGTTAGCTTGAATGTTGAACTTCAAATCAAAAGGTACACAGTTCCAGAATGCGTGAATAAATCAACAAAAATAGTATACATCTAAGTCCAGTAAATTTGAGCAATCATAAAAGAACTTCAGAGAAAATAATCCAGAAACTGAACTATTAAAATCTACAAAGATTCCGCACTGTTTGGGCAGCACAAATATCTCAAGAGTGTTCCGGAAAATGTTATTTTTTTCGTTTTGTTATGCTAAAATTTGAGAAGATAGAAGAAAAAAAAAAGGAAGAAAAAAAAGGAGAGAAAAATGAAAGATCGAAGCTTACCTGTAAGAAACTCTGGCTGAGAAAAGGTGAGCGATCAGAAGAGAGAGGATTCAGAAACCATCCGGGGGCGGAAGAGGGAGAGGAGCTGAGATTTTGTTGGTATTTTTTCAGGTTGGTTCCACTGCCACTGTTCCGTAAGTTTTGCAAAGGAAAGGATAATAAAAAAGGAAGAACCAAAAAGAAATCACGGAAAACAAAAGAAAGAAACAAGGAAGAAGAAGGTCCAGCCAGAGGCCAGAGCCGGTCAAATACTGAAGCAACAGATCACTAACCAACTGTGGCTTGTGAGTCTGTGACACATATACACGAAAAAGTAGAACTCACTCTATCTTGTAGGACTTCTAAGGGCATATATTTCTCCACCTTTCAGAATCAGAACAGTACTCAATAAAATTTTAATAATATCAAATATATAATAATAATAATAATAATGTATCAAAATTTTATACTCTATCTGTATAAAAAAATCATTCTATCAATTTATATATTTTTAATAACATAATAAAAATAGTCTTAAAATTATATTTATTACCTTTATCAAAAAAATAATAAAATATATAATGCATATATAATTAAAAAAATAAAGATAAAAATTAAAAGTAGACTTTAAAATTTTTTAAATAATTTTTTATTCAAATTTTTAATAATAAAATAAATTTTTTTATACAAACGAATTAGATCAAATGAAGCAAACAAGTGAGTCATATCAAAATATTTGTAAACTTTTTATTTATAAACTATAAAATATTTTCAAAGTGGATAAGGTATAGATTGGGGCAATTTATATTGTGAGATGTTGTATGATCTAGCATTACACAACAGGTACTGTAATAATATTTTTTTAAATTTTCTTCTAATTAATTAATTTTAATTTTGTTTTATTAATTCGTGTCCATACACACACCATAATATTTTTAAAAATTTTCTTTATAAATGAATATCCATGTTAATATATTTGCACTAAAAAAATCAATAAAACATCAGTATATTAGCAGTGAAAATTAGTTTTAAATAGAGTAACGGTAAAAAAATTATTTCACTAGCGAAAGATCAATATAATAATGGTAAAATATGCGTAAAGTTTTAGTATATATATATATATATATATATGTAAATGTGGTGAAAATATACATGAAACTAGTAAAATATAATTATATTAATGCTGACAATTTTTAAAAAATGATAGTAAAATATTAACTTATTGCTGAAAGATCAATACATTGGTGGTGAAAGATCAGTATACTAGTGATTAAAAAAATTAAGTTTAAGGCTCCATTTGGATTGGGGTGAATCAAGGTAGGAGTAGACATTAAAAATTAACCTAGGTGAAGGGAATGAAGGTGAATCGGGGTGAATATTTTATAATGCTGTTTGGATGATATTAACCTAACCTGAGTAAATCGGGGTGAATGTTTTAAAATTTTTGTTTAGATTAAGGTGAATGAAGATTAAAATAATAAAACAAATGACATTTATATCCTTATTTTAAAAATTAACCTAGTGCCCCGTTTGGATTGGGGTGGATCAAGGTGAACGGAGGTGAATCAATTGATTCACTTCGTTTGACTATCAGGTTAATGTTTTAACCTAGGTGAATCGGGGTTAATGTTTCACCTCCATTCACCTCGATTAACCTCGTTTTTATTAACCTCCGATTTCGGGGGTAACAGAGGTGAAGGTGAAAGAATAAGTAAATTTTTAACTTAATAGGACTAAAATACCCCTTAATATGACTTATTTATTTAATATAAGGGTATAAATATCATTTATTTTATTATTATAATCTTCATTTACCTCAATTTAAACGAAAATTTTAAAACATTCACCCCGATTCATCCAGGTTAGGTTAATATCATCCAAACATAATTTTAAAATATTCACCCCGATTCACCTCAATTCCCTTCACCTAGGTTAATTTTTAATATTTACCCCTACCTCGATTCACCCCAATCCAAACGGAGCCTAGGTGAAGGGAATGAAGGTGAATCGGGGTGAATATTTTATAATGTTGTTTGGATGATATTAACCTAACCTGAGTAAATCGGGGTGAATGTTTTAAAATTTTTGTTTAGATTAAGGTGAATGAAGATTAAAATAATAAAACAAATGACATTTATACCCTTATATTAAATAAATAAGTCATATTGAGGGGTATTTTGGTCCTATCAAGTCAAAAATTTACTTATTCTTTCATCTTCACCTCGGTTACCCCCGAAATTGGAGGTTAATAAAAATAAGGTTAATCGAGGTGAATGGAGGTGAAACATTAACCTCGATTCACCCAGGTAAAATTATTAACCTGATATCCAAATAGGATGAATCAATTAATTCACCTCCATTAACCTCATCCCACCCCAATCCAAACATAGCATAAGTAAAATAATAGTGGTGAAATGTTAGTATATTAGTGGCGAAAGATTATTTATAAGTAGATTAATGGTGAAAGATCAATTCACTAGTGAAAAATCAGTATATTATTAGTAAAAAATTAGTTCAGTGATGATGAAATATTAGTGTATGTAATAATATTTTAGAATAATAGAGTATAATAATGGTAAAAAAAATATATAAAAGATATTTAGATGTGTGGTAATATGTGTGTGTATGTGCGCGCAAGACTATGATCAATGATAAAAAAAAAATTTAAAAATAATGAAAAGTGTGTGTGTGTGATGAAATGTTTGTGGGGGGGGGTTAAAATGTTTAGTAAAACTAGTGGTAAAATATTGATACAATAATGGTGAAAGATGTATGCAAATTATTTTTTAAAATAAAAAAGTATGTCAATATCAGCATTAATTTATAGAAAAAAATCTCATAAATATTATAGTATAATTTGTTATTTTTATAATAATCATGGTAAAAGATATTTTTATTTATTTATTTTTAAAATATTGGCATCATGATGATGTCAGTCATTGCAAAATAAAACTGCCCGCAACACTTGACATGATATAAGTATTGATAGATTGGTAGTTACGATATTGAGTGAGAATGATTATATCCTGATTTTAATAATATTTATCAAAGTGAATAAAGTTATACTCTTATCATATTAAAAATTAAGTCGTTCTATTATTAAATTTTTATATAAAATTTTTATTTATTTTAGAAAAAACAAAGCCTACTTTTTACTTTGACTCTCATATTTTTTTCTTTGATTATTTACACATTAAATATTTTATTATATCTCATTGAAGGGTGAAAGTAAATTTTTAAAACTACATTTATTAGTTTTTTTATAAAAAATGCGTAAATTCTTAATATGATTTTTTTTATAAAGATGAAGTATTTGTTAAGTGAAAAGATTTTATTTTTAAACAACTTAACATTGGATAGATTTAGCAACAATACCAGTCAATTGACCTTTTATTGTTATTCCCTTTCGAATTCCATATATATCTATTTATGGCTGGTTTGGCTCGTGGAACTAAAATAGTGGGAATGAAAATTTAAAAGTAGATGTAACACATATCTTATCTGTTAATTGGGAATGGAAATAACAATAGGGAAGGAAAATGGGAATAGAATCTCTCAATTCCCACTAACTTATTACCAGAAAAGGGGAGGTAATAGGATTGAAGAATAGGAATAAAAACGTAAAAGATAAAAATATTCTTATTTAATAACTTAGAAGGACACATATGTAAAAATGAAAAGAGTAACTTAATAAATTAATTATTTTATTTTCAAACATATTTACACACACTAAATATAATTTTTATTTTAAAAAATAATTATTTATTCTTATTCTTATTCTTATTCCTACACCTTATTTCTAAACTTTCATTTTCATTTACTAAATGGATCATCTATATTCCTTTCTTAAGACGGGATGTTCGTTATGCTTATTCTTTTCAAATCGGCCGACTTCAAGAAGCCTTCCAAAATCTTCCCCTTCTCCCTCCCACAAAGACCAGCCATCCATTCCTAATTATAAAGGGGGAATTACAAGTTGATAAGGTTTTAGCTAGGGCATTCAATTGGTTCCAGGCATGAGGTGGTTCCAACATCTGGTCGTAATTGCTCCTAACTTCATATATCTATGGGTAATCGGTACCAGTACGCTACGCACTAGGGAGTATCAAATGCGGTGATGCATGTTGTAATGGGAGAGTGAGAGAGAGAGAAGCTTGTAGCACATGAATACAACGAACGGTAAAATTAAATAAAAAGGTTGGCGTGCAACAACCTGTGATGCACGGAGGTGCCGTTTCCCTTTCCGGAAACGTTTTTCGTTTCGGAAATTTCTCGGATACTTTTTCAGATTAAAAATTATTTAATTAATATTTTTATTAAAAATATATTATTTAATTAATTTTTTTATTAAAAATTTATTATTAATAATTAAAATTAACTAATATAAAAATTAATTTTATTTTTCTCTCTAAATTTTAATAAATTTAACCTATTTTTTAAAAATATATATATAATTTTTTTAACGTTTTCTGCCGTCCCTGTTTCCTAAATTTTTAAGAAACGACATTTTCGCGTTTCGTCTCGTCTCCGTTTTCGTTTTCGTGCATCACTGGCAACAACTAAGGCA
Organism: Tamarix austromongolica; assembly: GCA_039764185.1. Lineage (NCBI taxonomy): Eukaryota > Viridiplantae > Streptophyta > Magnoliopsida > Caryophyllales > Tamaricaceae > Tamarix > Tamarix austromongolica. Next base: position 100,661,510 of record CM077810.1, on the reverse strand, counting down.
AGGGTATTATTTTTTAAGATAAAATAAAATGAAAAAGAAGAATATTAGGCCATCATAGCATTGTGAATTCGTGGTAGCCACTTGACCTGCTTCTGCTGTTAGTGTAATTACTAGTTATGACAATTGTGCACGCGTAGGCTTCTTTGGCTTATGAAGCTGATTTTGGCTTAATTGAAATGATAACTATTTTATTTTATTTTTTCAAAATAAGTGATTGTGTGAGGTCATTTTTATTTCTTTTTAAGTAAAATTGAACAAGAGCAAGTTTAATGGTTGCAATAAAAGTGATTAGCTTAGGTATTTTTTAATAAAAATAAAAGAAAATAGAGGTTAAGTTATTTTGATGCTACTTTAGTTATTTGTACTTAACAATGGTAATAATGTCGGAAATATGTTATCTATCTATCAATATATATATAACATTAAACTTTATATTTAGTATTGTGATTATTACTATCACTTGTGAGATGAGAACCTCATCTCTCTATCTCCCTCACCACTTTACCTTTCTTTAACTCTTTTATAGATTATGACATGAAGTATTATATACACTAGGAGGTGGTGGATGTGAGATTTACACACACAGCACATTTGTATCAATGGAAATAAGAAGATTATATCCTATCTCTTCTCCATATTATCTTATTATCTCTATTTAAGGTTATTAAGATTATATGTTATTAGTACAATTAGCCTTTATATTATCTCATATCCTTATATTTACACAAAATGGGATTCGTCTTTGAAAGATAATGCTAAGAAGATAGTGAGTAGCATATAAGGAGAAGAGTTGAAAGTATCCCATTCAATAGACCCAAATTGGATATAATATGACCAATTCAAATATCAAAAGTGATGCATTGGTGGCCACATCACCCATCATTATATATAGATCTTCATCACTTAAAGATGATGGAAAGCTACCTAAAGTGGTAACAATAAAAAAATTATGTAAATCTAAAAGTGATGAATTGTATTCTCATCACCCATCATTGTTTTATATAAAAGTGATGGATTAACTCTATCATTGTTCTTCATGACATAAATATCTCATCACCTATAGTTAATTGGAGACTATAGGGCAAAACTCCCTTACTTAAATTTAATGGCGGGCTACCAGAAGTAGCTAAAATTTTCCCAATTACATGAAGTATGGATGAGTGATTATGCAAATGTTGGTAGAAACATGAGGGTCCCAACACATAATATTATTTACAGTTACGTACCTAAAGTATGAAAGGATATCAACACAATTTGAGATGGAAGTCAAAAGCTTCATCCAATGATTTAATGGTCCTGAAGACCTTATGCACGATTTGATCATGAAGATAAAATGATTGAAAAGGTGGTGATGACTACTTTATCTGTAATTTGACTAAGGAGATAAAAAAAATTTAGAGTCTTTCAAGACTTATGTAATACTGACCAAGAAGATCGGATGCCATTGAATACCAAGTGCATTTTAATCCAGAAGATCAAGCTATTTGATGGTTTATGAACCCAAATACTAATTTTATTTATGTACTTTCTATTTATGTAATTATAATTCATTAATTTAGATTTTGCAATTATATTTTTTTTGCAATATTTATAATATTTGTTTTAATCATGAATTAGTGATGATGGCATCATGCAATAATTTGTCAACTATTGATTCATAAGACTATGCACCTACTTATTCTTTGATAGTAGTTAAAATCTATCATAATCAGATCTCCTCTACCCACGTAGTGGTTGGAGTATTTACAATATCATTCTCGTTATATTATAGTTTTAGTAAGTATAGACATTTGATAGTTGAGGCCTACATCTTCCTATCCAATTTGCACTTTGATGGTTGAGCTTGAACCTTCTGGTTCGGTTTTTAGTTTAATGGTTGAAATGTGAAGTTTTCTATTAATATAAGTAATTTAATGGTAGATTTTAAATGCTTCCCATATTATAGAACTGAATATGATTTAAAAGATTAATAAATTATGTTGAAATGTCACCTTGCATTCTATTTTTAGGATTAAGCATTTTATGAGCTTATAATTGGTAATAATATACATGTAACACCCCCATTTTTCACTACTGAAAAATGTTATTTTAAAATATTGAGGAACCAGAAAAATACTAAGCACACCTAGGAAAAATGGAGTGTTATCGCCGCACCTTACATTAGATATACATATGTCACATGTTCCATGTTAGATGTAAGGCTAAGAAACCAAACCAACCTAAAATAAGAGTGGAGTGCGTAGGAATTATGATTATAAGTACTTAAAGAAAATTTTTATAAAATAAGATCTCAATGGGTCCCCAAAATATTCAAATACATGAGAGAGTAAACCAAAAATACATAGATATAATAGACATAAATTGATGATAGGGCACAACTCCCAAACCCTGGTCCGTTAAAGAACGAACAATAGGCTCTAGATGTCCACACTCTCAAGCTCCCAAGACCAAAATAAGGTAGGCCCACTACCGAGTATTCTCAAAAACCTGCACATGGTCTTCTACTCGTAGGATTGAATAGATAATCAAACATACGGGTACATTGGTACTCTACATACTAAATAAGATAAAGTATCTCCTCAATAGGAGTCACAAGCATACAAGGCTACATGCAACAATAAAGTTCATACTAAACACAACATTATACTTACACATCACATATGTACATCTATTATCATGCTCGTATAATGCATCAAAATTTCAATTCATGCAATAAATTAGACAATTCAAGGCTCATCATGCGTAGCAATGCAACGTAGATATTATGGATAGAAACCTATAATTAATAACATGTTATTCCACATCTTAATGGGATATTCTACTATCCACCTACAGGAATATTCTATTAGGCCCGTTTCTAAGTTTACATTATCTGTTATATTAACTATTTGTAAGCCATTATTTTTTCCCTTTTCCTTTATTCATATATATATTCTTATTCTTATTGAGCAATGGATTGTTTACCACTCCATGGTCTCATATACCATGGAAGCCTATCCAAACCAGAGGACATAAAGTTTAGCCAAAGCCATGTAACCACCAATAGACATAAAGTCTAGTCAAATCCAAAAACCACCTAGATGACCAAACCCTTTAGTATCAATACCCCCTAGTACATCATCAATGCTTATAGTAGGTAAGACACCAGGAACTACTAGAATCTTTCCCAAAGATAAAGCCCCAAGGAAATAATAAATACCCAAAGGCAGACTAAATTCTGGTTGCTAATCAAGGATCGAGTAACCCAAACCCATACACAACTCAATCATTAGTGTGTTATTTTCTAGGTTCATGTTATCACATAAGGCCAAAGAAACATCTAGGTAGCACATCCACATAATCATTCCATCTTAGCCATTATTACCCTCCAACCATATGGTAGGATTTACATTAATGTTTAACTAAGATTAAGTCAACCCATCAAGATAACCCATTTAGGTATTTCTATTAGTTCTGCACCCTAAATAGTGCTCGTACTATTTTTAATGTTTTCTGAATTTCCTTGCTCTTTTCCATTTTGATTCAGTGTTGTTCTCTTGAAAAGAATCTATCTTTCGTGCTTATCATTTCGTTGGGCTTATACTTACTATCAGTCAAGGGTATTATCTTGGTTGTAGCTTTTCCATTACATAGTTTGGTCTTGTACCCACCAAAAATGAAAATATCAATTTGAAGTTATTCTTCAACTCTGTTCTAGTTGAAGAGCTTATAGGTATTTGTTGTTAGGTGACTTGGGTGGAATTTGGACTTTTATTACTCACAACAAATGCTAAAATTAAAAAAAAATTATTATGACTTCTGCTTCCTTTAACCTTTGTTGTCTCTGAAGAGGGGTTACTGAGTGGAATGCTTTTAGGCAGATTTGATTTCAAGCCTAACCGGTCGATCATCTATATAGTGGAGAGGGGTCTAACTAGTATATAAATCACTAGCTAAACTATAATATACACACTCGGTGGCCAAACTGAAGCTAAAACATCCTAACACCTAAACTTACACTTATACTTGAATTATTAGTAAATTTCACATATATTAATTATTACCAACCATAAATAAGGTCATATACCACTTTAAAAAAATTACTATTTACAAAAATGCTATATATGAAAGTCGAAACACATCAAAGCATATGGTGAATATCATTATAAAAAAAAACAAAATCAATTATTAATAAAATTTAAAACTTACCTCAATTACTATTCCGAATGTCAAGCTCTATGGTCAAAGTCCTTTAAGGAGAAATTATCATTTTAACCCTATATTTTCTTAAAATTTTAAAATACTAAAAAAATTCATAAATCATAAACTGGCATTAAAGTTCATAAAATCATCACAGCAAAATCAGAAATAATATAAAATGTTGACTTTACTCCTAAAAGCCTAAAAAGAAGATTAACTCATAAATCATTCCCTAATTAGAATAAATTCATGAAATTTAAATACATATCAAATAAGGCACGATGAACACATTAGAACCCAATTTGTTTTTAGAAAAAACACATCCTACGTGTAAAATACTTAAAACACCCTTAAACATGCTTAAAAAAGTAAATCTAGCTAAATAAGGTATAATCATGTTCAAACCTAAACATATTATCTATTAAAGTTTATCTAAAACAACTAAAAACCCAATGGAATCCTTAAAAACTTAAAAGCAACAATAACATGCCAAAACGACCATAGGCCTAAAGATTCACAAAGGTGAGCAAAAATGCTCATTTCAACCACAATCCACACAAACACATCAAAGTCTATCCACTCTTAGCCTAGTTATGTTTACCTAGTTTCCAAACTCCTAAAGAGGCAAACAAAATATCTCTTCCAAGTTATTCTTCTCTTCTTGGACACCTAGAGAAAAATAAAGAAAGGAAGATATCAAACCACTTTAAAATACCAAAAGAACAACAAAACACAAGGAAGAATGAAATGAAAAGGAAATATAATTTCTTTAAGGGTGGATGATCTTGAATAAGGGAAGAGGAAACAAGGTTTTTCTTCAAGATTAATATATTCTTAACCCCAATTTGTTTAAGTAAAACAAAAATGAGCTAAAACTAAGGATTAGAAGCTAGGAATCTAAGAAAATGATGGAGGTTAAGAAAGAGGATGGCGTTTTGCAAGGACAAAAGGAGAAGAAGAAAATAAAGAATGAAGATAAGAAGAAAAGGTGGTTAAGGGGTAGGATATAGTTAGATATTTAGGTGATTTTAGAATAAAGCAAAGAAAATAAATAAATAAGAATAGAAATGGTTGTTGCTCAACAATCATTAGGGTATAAGAGGTGCCTATGCACTTTAGTAAAGGTAAACGAGTGGTTAAGAATACAACACTTCCTTTTTACCAACCAAAAGTTTTTTGTTTTGAAAGAACAATGTGGAAGCTAAAATAGTAAATGGAAATGCTACTACCATATCTATCATGAGAAGAGTTATTCATATTTACCTAATTCATGACAGATGTAAGGTTAGGTGTAAAAAAAAATGACCAAAAGAGAATTATAATGTAAAGTAAAACTCTCTATAATTTAAAAAATTACATAAGCTAAAAAAAATTATTAAGCCCAAACAAGAAATCCTCACATGACACAAAAATACTGAAATCCTTACTCCCTAACTCAAACCTTAAGCTATAGAAGTAATCTAAACACTTACACCAAAGTCATTGAAAAATAATATTTCCTACATAAAAGTATTGAGCAAACATACTCAACTCATAGCAAATAACATGATTGCATAACTATATTATACCAAGTATAAGATCATGCATAAAGACATCATACATAAAAAAATTCATATCATGCATAACTCAAAAACAAGACATGTTATAACACGTAGTGTAATACCCCAAAAAATTTCTTAGCCTAATCTTGTATCATTAGCACCCTAATTTGATTCTAATCCTAATAAATCCTATTTTAGCATTAACTTATCCTTAATCCCAAAATTTTAACCAATTCCGGAACCTTAATTTTGATAAACTGTAATTCGTAAACCAAAATCAAACCCACTAAATTTTTTGCTAATCCTAATTACCTTTAGCTAATCTAAAATCACCCTAAACTAATCCCCCCAACCCTTTCTCTTTTCCTTTTCTTTTCCTTTTTCCTTTTCTCTTCTTTCCTTCTTCTCCTTCTCTCGCCAACCTCATGCTGAAACTCTTGAATCCTCCCACTTGCACCACCACCCATCACATTTCAGCACCCTCATCCATCACCCATCACATTTCTCCTTCTTCTTCTCCTTCTCCCTCCTTTGTAGACCTCCACACTCCCACTCGTACCACCTATCTCCCCCTACCATTCTTCTTCTTCTCACGCAACACCTCCATCAACCATCACCACCCTTACCTTGCAGCTACTACCCTACCCTAGTCATCCTCTACAACCATCACCATCATCCCCATCGCATACCACCCCTGTTCCTTTTCTTCTTCCCGAATCATACCACATAAGAACACATGCAAACACACATATATACCTCATAATCTTCCTACTTCTCTTCAATTTTGCCTTACTCTACTAATTTTTGTGCTAAAAAGCCATTACCGAGCTCCCTCTCCCTTCCCCTTTCCTCCTTCTCCCTTTATTCTTGTTCTTCCCCTTACTTTCCCTATTTTGGCTTTCGCACCAACGTCTCCCCCCACCGTGCACCACCTCAACCACCACTCGCCACACTTTAGCTGGTGAACTGACCACCAAGGTCACCCCAACCTTCCCTCTTGCTGTAGTCGACCATCGCCACCCTTTTTCCTTCTTCTTCATCTCGTGTGTAGTAGCGTTACAGAGTGCATAGTCGGTGCACCGCCTGCTCCATGACCATACAATGCTTAAATCCCTTGTTGCACAATCGTGTAATTCCTACACCATCTAACCGTGCAAAAATTTTTCTCTCGGCCTGACTCTGCACGGCTGTGCAAATTTCACACCGCTTGGTCATGCATCATGTTTTCTCTTGACTAGAAGCTGCACCGTAGTGCAACCTCATTCCTTTGGCCATGCATCCCTATTTTCACCTCTAAACCTCAACCAAACACCACCAAAATTTAACCATAGCTCCACCACACATTCCTCTGCACATCCACACATCTCAAGCTCTCATTTGACTATAGTTATACCTACTTTTACACTATTTACGTTGATTTTTCGTTTGATTTAACTCTTCGAGCCTAACCATAATTTTATTATTTTCATAGGTGGTTTTTCAGTAGCTTCAGAGGAGGAATTCTAGGATTTGCGTACTTAGAGCCCGGTGTCCTAGTTGGTAAGGATACTATTTGATGCTTAGGACTTTTAATGATAATTGTTTGAATGACTAGATGTATTTTTCATGATATTGCTACTATAATATATAACATATGTTAATATTGATAAATTGTGATAACATTATGTTATGATTGTGACAACAATATCATATTTGTCATAATGCATCTTATAGCATGAAATATGGGTTGAGTGTTGTTAATATTATACTTATAGAAATATATCTATGGTTGAATGATGATGATATCACACTTGTGGAAATGTATCTATGGTTGAATAATGATGATATCACACTTGTGGAAATACATCTATGGTTGAATGATGATAATATCACACTTGTGGAATTATATCTTAAGGTATGAATTATCGGTTGATTGATGAGAATGTCATATTTATGAAAATATAACTTAAGGTATGAAATATGGGTTGAATAAGAACAAGGTCATATTTGTAAAATTATATCTTATGGTATGAAATGTTGGTTAAATGAGTTGTGTTAAATGGGCTTAAGATCTCTCAAGAGGTATGAAGATAAATGGGGGCATGGAGAAAAAATACTTATGGAAGGTACAATATTTTATAAAATAAAGGTGTTAATCGTTCCTAAAGGGTAACTTGGTCATTATGGGATTTAAGAAAGTTTTGGTAATTTATGTGTTAGGAGGTTTAAATTATGATCTTGAGTAATTCAGGGAAGTACTATCGTTATTTGGGGTTCATAAATATTAATAGTAAATTTGTGACAAGCTATCTTGAGATGTTAATATTATTATTCCACATTCAGGATTTAGAAGTTATCTATTGAAATTAGAAATAATGAAAACTTCATGTAAAGTGTTATGACAAGTCTATAGGACTTGGGCTTAGATACTTCGGAGATTAATATATATATATATATATATATATCGGGATGAGATTACTAAAGCAAACTCATGGGAATTAGGTTGTGCTTTTTTGTTATGATACTAATGATGGGATTTGGGAGATGCTATAATATAGTGTGAGTAGAACAACCAACATGGGAGAAAGAACACTAAAGGAAGTGTAATTAGGGTTTGATCAGACTTTAAGGTTTGGACCTATATTATATGCATATATGTTTGGTTGTGTTCTATGCCTGAGAATCAATCTTAAATAATATACTAATCACTTAAAGTGAAAGAGCACGTGAGTAGGGTCATGGCGATTATTTTTCCTAAATCTATATATATGTATTCTCATTCCATCGGGTAGAATAGTAGCTCGGGAGCGTTCTGTCCCGAGATGATGTTTTTAATCTCTGTTCTACTAGAAAGAATAGTGGCTCGGGTGTGTGTCCTCTAGAAGTTTCAAACTATTTGGTGCGACCGTAGCCGGCACGCAATTTAAACCCTCTTGTTGTCAATTGTAGCACTGGTAAATAGGGTATCGTTCTAGTTGGGGATTGAGAGGGCTCACCTCTATCTAACTAGCCTAAACTATAAATAAAATAAAAACACTAAATAACCTAAAATAAATAAATAAGAAAAATACTAATGGGGGTTTTAAAAATAAGAATAATAAAAGGAACAAATAAAATAAAATAAACTAATAATGAAAATAATGGGAAACCGCAGATATGAGGAATATGTTAGGGAAATAAAAATCCACCACTAGATTAGGTTGAAAATATAATATTTATTTCTAAGTCATCTTTTAATCGTGAGAAAGAGATCGACCAAGTTGCACACCAAAAGCAGGTCTATACACCTTATATTACTTCCCTTAATTAAATTAATACGACGAAGCGCCAATATTAACCCTATTAAATACTAGCAGTATAGCAGCAACAAGCGGCTCCTATATTTAACTAGATTTAATGCATTAAGTGTAAGTGGAAGGCTGTCAATCTAAGTACCCAAACTAGTACAAAAAGCATGTCTAGCTGTATTTCCTTTCCTTGACCCACACGTATCGAAACGTTTTACCACTTCGGTTAGAATCACAAAACGATTAGGTGAATTGTTATCTAACCTAGCTGCAATTTATACATATAAATTCTAGTATATTTAGATGGCCACCTAGCAGGCAAATAATCCTACATACTGTCACTTATGAGAAACCAGAACAAGGCATGCACCAAATAAACTATACTTGACAGAATCATACATATAAACGATAGCAATTAATATAGAGTCAAGAAACAATCTCACGAAACAAAGAAAATAAAATTATAATTCAAATCATAATCTAGGGTTTCAAATTATTCCCTAACAATAAATAATCAGCCAACCATAATTAAAGAATTAATTACACGAAAATATATATCTAACATATAAATTAAAAATAAGAGAAATAAATAACCGAAATTAATTTTGAATTAAAGATCAAAAATTTATTCAGATAAAAATTAATTTTATCTGAAATAAATTCTACCGATATTAATTTCTTCCTTATTTTCTTCCTTATTTCGGCGCTTGAATTTCCGTGCAATTCTTTCTCTTTTTCTTCTTTCTCGGCCGGCAGCTGACACTGACGTACTGCTGTGATGCGCCTCGTTTCCTCGGTTTCCGTGCGGCGCTCCTCTTCCGTGCGTAGTCCTGCGCTGATGGCTGACGTTCTCTCTGCCGAGCCTGTAAAGGGGCTCTCTTCCTTTCGCTCTGGCCTGCGGTCGCCCACCCCCCTAGCTTGCGGGCCTACCGCCTCCGAAGCTTTTCTTCCTCCCGAGCCTATAAAGGCTCTCGTACCCTGCGTCCTGCGGCTCTGCCGCGCCACCTTTCTCAATGAATGCCCTCCTTTATTTATAATGTGTCTGGCAACTTCTTTTTTTTCTGTGCCACATCAGCCCTCGCCCGGCTTCTTTTCTTTTTCTTCTTTGACGCTCCGTTTGGTTAGCTTTAGTGGCGTTTGGGCCTTCGGCTTTTGGCCGTTGGTCCAAACGTCGACTTTTTTTTTCTAATTTTTTTTCTTTTATTTAAAAATAATAATACCTGCAAAATAAAATTTAATAAATATTAATAAATAATATTTTATTCTAATTTTACTTAATTTATATCATTTTAGCTCAAATAATAAAATTTATGCAAATTTTACCACTTAAGCATAAAACAATAATTATTCCCCTATATTAGCCAAATAAACTACCAAAAACTAAGATTATAAGGGTATAAAATGTGTCAAAATATGAACTCATCACTATTCCACTGGTTGAGAATAGAGGGGTCCTTACTCAACATGAAATAAAACATATCTTCATAACCTATGGAAAAGATACTAATGATTTATAGTGGAAGAATATGTAAGTCAGGACCAGAGTGATTTATTCCCATTCCACCGGGTAGAATAGTAGCTTGGGATCATTCTACCCCGAGATGATGTTTTAACCTCTATTCCACCGGAAAGAATAGTGGCATGGGAGCGTTCTACCCTGAGGAGATGTTTTTAACATCCATTCCACCGAAAATAATAGTGGCTCGGGTGTGTTGTCCTCGAGAAGTTTCAAGTCGTTCCACATGTTTAAGAATAGTAGGGTTCCTACACTCAACGTATATAAAAGAATTAAAAATAGGCTATATTTAATAAAAGGATCTAGGTCGTCATATGCCTTATGAGATGTTCATTCACTTGGTTATATTCCTTTATTATCTAATGTGGAATCATGTACTATTTATATTCCTATTTTGATAGTATTGTTCCCTTAATCAGTACGTAGCATACTAAACACTCGTTTTATGAGTGTTGCTCATTGCCACGAGAAACCTACCCTATTTTGCAGATTATTGATGATTGTAGCTTGATGTGCTTGCCTTAGGTGAGCGCTAAGTGTTTTGGTAAAGGGTATGGTTATCCGGATATCTCTATCTCTCTCTTTGCACTCCTAGTCCTATATTTTCACTAATTATTCCCTTCTCTCTTTTTCGTATCCTGTATAGCAGTGGAATCAAGTGCTTCCCATATCTGATTCCTAGGTATGAGGTTACTTTTTCCTTACACCCAACATGGACTGGGCATAGGTAGTGCCTCATTTATGTTGGATGCGGTGTGACATCCCCATGTTTTGTGTTTTGACTTTTGCTATTAACTTATTAAAATAAAATTTTTAAGTTTCAAAATTTAGGGGTGTTACACATAGAGCCACTAACCATCCCAAACAATCATTTATCAACCAAATAATAAATCATATAACAAAAATAGTGCATAGCAATAACTATCATCACTTCATAATGAAGGAAACTCACAATGGTAATTACCAATGACGTCACACATCGGTGACCATTCTAAATCAACAGTAGTACACCCCCAAAATTCACTATTATTTTTTTTTAAACAGAAGCATTTAAATTAAAACTCATGAATTCTAGGGATATTACCGCCACACTTAATACCAGACTGGTTCACTCCGACCATTCCAGTACCAAGCACTAAGGTTAAAAAGATTATCTTCAAATTTAAACCGAAAGTTCTTAAAAAGAATTAAAAGATCATAACATATAAATCAGAGTACACATAAAGGTTTATAATCAATAATAAGGTAGAAATCAGAGTGCGAAATCAAAATTCCCCGGAAGGAATAATCTCTACAAGTATTAATATTTAATTAAGGAAAATCCAATACAGGAAAGAAATATTAGAAGGAAATAAAATATCATGGAGAGAAAATCCGGCCATGTCACGCCTGATCGTTGAGCCAAACACAAACTCAACACTCAGCCTAGCCTAATACCTCGCCCACCTACACAAAGTCAGAAGGGCCTTCTGCTTGTGGGAATGAGCAGCACCCATAAAAAAGGGTGATCAGTATGCTATGTACTGAGTAAGGTAATCGAGCACTAAGGCTAACATATAAGCACATAAAATCATGCAGGATAATATTCAACTTTCACTTTCAAACCCACACATATAATATATAAAAGTCATGCAGAATATTATACAGCTTATAAATGATCAAGCCCACACATGAAGGCCCAAATAGTCCAGATTAATTATTTAATTAATCTTTTATCGGAAGTTGATTTACATCATGCCTTTTTTTTTAATCTATGCAAGTACAGGAACACCCCCACTATTTTAGTCGGTGGGCCGGTCACTTGCGGGACAACATGTCCACACCACTATTTCTAACCAGTGGATTGGTTTGGTTCCTGCTCACATAGTGTTCCACTGTAAGTAATTAGTATCTTTTAAGTGTCTTAGCAAACTCTGGTTTGTATTTATTGAGCTCGAGATCCCCTACTATTATTGTTGGTGGGTCGGTCACTTGCGGGACAATAGTCCACACCACTATCATTCGCCAGTGGATCGGTCACTTGCAGGATAACAGGTCCACACCACTATTTCTAACCCGTAGATCGGTTTGGACCCGGCTCAATAGTCTTTCACTTTAAGTAATTAATGTCTTAAGTATCTTATTTAGAAGCTTTCACCCTAGACATGCATAAATCACTCCCCCTACACTTATCCTCCAACTAACCCGTATCATATCATGAGAACCCTATACCTTCTAACTTCCCAGAAATCCTAATTTAGGCCTAAGTAGCCTATCCTACTCCACCTCACACAACTCAAATCATTTTGACGCCCCATTTCTCACAACCATCGATCACATATTCATCAATATACTTTATTCCCCAAGTACACACATGTTACCACCGAACCCTAGTTAGCCATATCAAAACCCTAGTTAACCTCACCAAACCCTAGTTAATCACTCCAACGCTATTTAATCACAACAACCCATAGTTAATCACTCCAAACCCTAATTCAGTCTCCTCTATACCCTTATAATGTCCTACGTACTATTTTTCACCCAAAACTTCCAAAAACCCAAATAACTCTTCTATTACCTTCCTTATATCCCAAGTCAACTTTTTATACGTAAACTTTACTCTCATGCATATGCTAACCTTCCCGTGCAAACCTTTAAACTTTCTCATGCAAAACCTTAAGCTCCCATGCAACCCTAGATTCACCCATGCAAACCCCAAATCCATCCATACAAAACTCTAGATTAGATTCTCCCATGCAACACCATAAAATCCACCATGCAAAACCCTAGATCCATCCATACAAAACCCTAAATTCTTTCATGCGAAACCCAAGGTTCCTTCATACAAAACCCTAAATTCAATCCACATAAAACCCAAGGTTTCTCTATACAAAACCCTAAATTTAATCTATACAAACAATAGATTAGATTCTCCTATGTTACACCATATATTAGGTTCTCCCATGCAAAACCTTAAATTGGATTCTCCCATACAAAACCACAAATTAGATTCTCCCATGTAACATCATAGATTAGATTCTCCCTCGTGAAACCATAAATTAAATTCTCCCACACAAAACCCTAAAATTCCCCATTTTATTCTTCCACCCATGGATCATTAAAGTACTTAGATCAACTCACATCCCTTGGTCAACTTATTTTCCCATTCTCCTTTTTCATCCTTTCCCCCCCACAAAAACCATATTAACATCCTCACATGCATGTCTTACAGGGTCACAACACACATACCACAATATTTCATCACATATACATAATACACATGCCATTTAACAACACATGAACACACTTCAACTCCGCTCCATACTACACATGAGATCAATATAATGATAATCATAGGATGCATAACATACAAAGCATATAATGCACATAAACACACATAAGGCCTTAGTAACACCCTTACCTAAAATGACACCAGTCTTGGAGCACAGTCTTATGCCTCCTTAGGGCTTTGACTGGTCTCACCTAAATTAGGGAAAAACTAAAAATTAGATTCCCTCCTACCAAAAATACTATTAAATACTAACTTATTCTAAAACTAGGCTTTTGATAAAATAATAAAATATTAATAAAAAAGACATTAACTAACTACTAGCTTGCTAAAGATATAATAAATAATAGTAATATTGTAAAAGTTGATAATATAAGGTTGAAGACTTTATCCTAATAATAATAATAATGATATTAAAAATAATAATAAAAAAATACTAAAAATAATAAGAATGATAATATTAATAAGAATAATAATAATAGTAACAATAAAAATAAAAAAAGGGCATTACTCAAAAACATAGTGAAATAAGTGCTTCGGCCCCTTTACCAAAATAATACTAATAATAAAAAATTTAGTAATAATAATGATGATGAAATAATAATAATAATAATAATAATAATAATAATAATAATGATAAAAACTATAATAATATTACAAAAATAATAATTATTGTAATGGTAATAATAATAATGATAATAATCGAAGATAAAATGAAGTAGGGTTTTGACCCTACATAGAATAATAATAAACTTAATAAATAATAATAATAATAATAATAACAATAATATTAATAATAAATGCTAATGAAAAAAATATTAATAATATTAATAATAATAAGACTTGATATTTATAATACTATTACTACAATTCAAAATAGGTACAATAGGGTTTCAGCCCTATATAGAATAATAATACTAACATTGAAAATAATAATAATAATAATAATAATAATAATGATGATGATGATGATGATGATGATGATGATCACAATAATAATAATAATAATAATCGCATAACACTAATAATAATAATAATAATAATAATAATAGCAACACTAATAGTAAAATAGTTGTAATAATGATAATGAAATAATAATAATAATAATAATTTCGAAATAGTAGTAGTAGTAGTAGTAGTAGTAGTAGTAGTAGTAGTAGTAGTAGTAGTAATAGTAGTAGTAGTAATAATAATAATAATAATAATAATAATAATAATAATAATAATAATAATAATAATAATAATAATAATAATAATAAAATATTAATAATAAAGATAATAGCAACAATAAGAAGAATAATAATAAAATAGAATTAAAAATATAATAGGTCTTCGACCCTCAATATAAATAATAATAAAAACATTAATAATAATAATAATAATAATAATAATAATAATAGTAATAATAATAATAGTAGTAGTAGTAGTATATATATTCGAATAAATTAAATAAAATAAATTAAAGCTTGTATAAATAGTGAAAAAGGGTTGAGGGGGTTTAGGGTTCAACTTTAGGCTAATGGTGATAGGCGGCACCGGCGGTAGTGCACGGCAGCGGCGGCGATGGCCAGAAAAAGAGAAGAAAAGGGGAAAAGCTGAATGCTGGGAAAAGGAGAGGCAGAATGGAGGTGGGAGTTTGGGTGTTTAGGGTTGCTTAAATGGAGAGGAGCAGAATGGAGGTGGCAGTTGGCGGCACACGGCGACGCTGGTGGTGGCCGAATGGGGCAGAAGAAGAAAAAGAGAGGAGGAGAGGGAGGAAGAGGAAAAGAAAGGTAGGGGAAGGTAGGGGAAGTTAGATGAGAGTCTGTAGAACAGGTTGGGAGGTGAAAGAAGCAGCAACATCGGCAGAAGTGGTGGCTAAGGGTGGTGCGAAGGACGATGGAGGTGAAATAGAGGGTTGATTGGGGAGGAAACTTTGCACAGCTGAGGTGGCTTATGCAGGAAGAATCGAGGAAGGAGGGAGGTTTAGGTAGTTAGAGGGTGGTGCAAGGGTGAGTTTGGTGGGCAGAGAGGGCGGTGGCGTTGGCCGATGGAGGCGGACGAAGCATCTAAAGTGGCAGCGGCGTGTAAGGTCGGAAAATTCTGGGTAGAAATCAAAAGCTCGATACAAGGTAGCTTAAGGGGGTATTTATAGAGAAAATGAAGGGTTAAGGTCAGAGGGAAAAACGGGAGGATCGGGCAAGTTGTTTAGGCTCACTGACGGCAACAAAAGCCGATGAAGTTCAATTTCGGTAGGGGGTGGTTGTGCAGGCCAGGGAGGAGGGAAAATCGCGTGAGAATAGGGGAGATGTGGTTGGGTGACGGGGTCGATGGATCAGCGGGGAAAAAGAGTGAGAAAAGGTTGATCAAATGGCAAAATCGGTGACAGAAAACCAGGGACGGGGCGGCGGTGCAGGTTGACGGAAATGGCAGGTGGTCGACGGAAGGAAAGGGAAGAAAAGGTGGAGGTGGACCAGCTTTTCAGGATAAAAAGAAAAAAAAAGAAAGACGGACCAGTCAGTGGGAGTAATAAAAAGAAGATGAAACGCAGCATTTAGGGGGACAAGCTACTTTGAAAAAGAAACGGGCCGCGAAGATAGGCCCAATCTGTCGAAGAAGAAAAGAGAAAGAAAGGGAGGCAGGCCACGGGAAAGGAGAAGGAAGAAGGGTCGCTGGGCTCGCCGAGATCGGGAGAAAAGGTAAGAAAAGAAAAGAAGAAGAAAGAAAAGGAAAGGAAAAAGGAAGAAAGAAAAGGAAAAAGGAAAAGGGGAAAAATAAAATAGGTGGGTTAGGGCCAATTAAATTAATTAGGATATTTGGAATATTTAAAAATAATAATATTTAAATCTCTTTTTAGGCTAATTTAGGGTTTTTGAAAGGTTTTTCATAAATTTTATTTTAATTAGAAAAACACCCTAATATTCTTCAATTAAATTATTCATAAAATTCCTATTAATTTGGAACTATTTTCTCCTTCTTTTTTTAAATAAAATAATTTATTTAATTAATTTTAAAAATAAAATCCTTAATTAGCTAAAATACCCAAAGTTCTTCCTAATTAATATATTTATAAATTTCTTCTTGATTTTCCCTAATTAATTCCTTTTTATTTTAATAAAAATAATTTATTTTATTAATGTTTCTAATAAAATATTATTTAACTATAATTTTCAAAATTAGAATTTTTTGGGCATTTCAGTAGTAAATGCCAATGATGACATATAGTGGCGACCATCCCAAACCAATTTTCATTTATTAAACCATATTTAGGTGATCACATCAAACCATTCCATTTGACTTTGAGATGAATTATAATCTCAACCATGGAATTCACCATGTTCATCAACTAAAGTAACACACTTACTTCTAAGATAGTTAGTCTAGAAAGTACATGACCGCTCATCATAACATTAAAACTAGAGTTTGAAATCCTTAAGTATGTGTGCCCCATAGGATTTGTAATTTAACCTATAAAGTAGAAATAAGCAATTTGACCCAAAGTACTTTTACACCTAAAGGCCTAATCTAAGGCATAAGATGTTTGACCATATCAAATTATCTTTTACCTTAAGTGATAAGTATTTTTATTCATCTAAAGATCTCATGATCCAACATAATATCCAAATCAATTTGATAAGACTTTGATTACTCAAGATCAAAGCCATCAACCAGCCATGATAGGTTAAGCTTAGCAATAAGCCATAGTCTTACAACACAATCAATTTATTTTCAACTTTGTGGTTGATGGTCAAACCTAAATTCAACTAAATTCAACCTACTCTCATATTTTGAGCACTTAGATAAATTAATCATCCAAGTTAATACAACAATCTAATGGCACACTACCTAAGAAACCCAACACCCACACAATAAAGCCAAATAAACAAAACAATTCACACTTAACCGATAAGAATTACTTTAAGCCATCTCAAAATGCCCAAAAAGACCAAACTATATGCTTTAATGCTATAAAAGACTAAATAAAAAGTATAAAACTACTTATAATGCCAAAATGAGTCATGTACAAGATTTTCCAAAAAAAAACATTATTCACTAGAAAAAGGTCAAAGTCAACTTTGGTTAAAATTTTCCTCCACGAGTTCTTTTTATCCCAAAAGACTATATATGGTTCAAATTGGCCAAAATATCAAATATATTTGGGATAGAAATCACAAAAAAAGGTCAAATGCCAGTTTTAAAAATTCACTATTTATGGCCAACAATCAAAATCAGTTGTCAAGGTCATAATTAATGGTCCAACTTTGACTTATACTACTCACTTATTCAATCTTTTACCATATTAAAGCTAACATGATCATTTTATGTTTAGTCATGATTAATCCTTTATTAACCATAAATAAACATGGTTAATTAAGTATTAACCCTAATGATAGTAAGTAGAGGATAATTAGGAAGAGCAATTTGAATATTTATAAAGAAAATTCAACATATTTTTCCTAAACTTATTAAAACTTTTATCAAACATAACTTAAGTTATACAAACCCAAATGATACCAAATTGAATCTAAAAATGTCAAGAAATATCATAGAAGTATCAAAATCAACAAAAAACAAATAATAACCCACAAATTTACCAAAAGGTCAAGCCTTTAGCAATTATGGCACATTTTGATAATTATGCACACTTGTGGGGTGTTGGTCATAACTTTTCATATACTTAATAAAATTAAAAACCATAAAATTTGTAGTAAACTAGACATATTAATATTTCATATGACATATTAAACATGCACACACGTGAATCACACACATCTAGATCTTCTATGAAACAGAAGTAAAAAAATATAAAATTTCAAACTTCCAATGAGTTTGGGAGGTTTATCAACGAGAAGAAAAACTTAAGAACCAATCATAAATTCATTAATGCCCTTTTTGAATCCTAGAAAATCAAAATAAAATATTAGGAAAATAAAACCGTTAAAGGCATAACAAAGGAGAAATTAAAGAGGAGAATATAACAATTCTTATCTTAGGTTAATGAAGATTGGTCTTGCTTCTTCAATGGAGGAAAAGGCTATGGAAGCCATGAAATGGAGAAGGATGAAAAAGGATAATGGCATGTTAAGTGAAGGGAGAGGAGGAAGTGAAAACTTGCATAGGAATTTTTAGCACATAAGAGAATAAAGTTAGCTAAAGGAATAAGCATAGAATGATGATATTTCATTAATGATGAAGGGGCTTGTTCCCAAATTGCTATGTGAAAACCAAGTAAACTATTTGGTGAATGGCATGGATAAAGATGGATGGGAGATGGAGGGATGCATCATGGAAAATGGGGGGAGAAGGAATCAAACATGACATGTGCTTATCTTAATGAAACTAATGATTAATGAAATATAATCATGACAAATCATGCACCCAAGGGGAAAGGTGGAGATGAGGGGATGATGTATGGCCAAAACATTAGAAAATATTCAATCTTATCTTAGTTGGATGGCTAGGTTGAATTCTCATAAGGATTGAATAGGATTTAAGTATCAAAGGTTAGGTTTTGGTAGCTAATTTTAATAACAAATGGTGAATATATCTTAAAATAATAATAATAAAATAAGGATGGAAAAAATAGCCATAGGTTCAGAGCTCTATCAAGGATTTCCAGTTTGGGGTCGGGTTTAGAAAAAAAAAAGTTGAGGATGGGTTTGCATTTGGGGAATTTTTTGAGGATTTTTTCGAGGACAGGCCCATCTCTAAAACCAGCCCTAATATATAAATATACATATAAATACATACATATATACATAATTACATTATAATATCATATTTTTTTCTAAAAAAAGTAATAGAATAAAAATAAAAAAGAAAATATTTAAAAAAAATTCAAGTATGAGGGTGGAGATGGGGATATATTCATTGTGAGGATCGGGGATGGGAATCCCCGTTAGCAAAATTAGGGGAATTGGGTGGGTTCGGGGATGAGGATAGCATCCCCATTCCCATGGAGTTCAATTGTCATCCTTAGAAATAAAGGTACTTGAATTTTCATTAATTTTTAGATAAATAAAAATATAGCAACGTTTGAATTTTTAAAATTTTAGATAATTAAAACAATCATTTTGATGTGCAAAGCGCAATATAAATTACTTGAGATGAATTGATGCTTTTGCCAAAATCTTCATTTACCATTTTGAATATAACTAAGAGACTTAGAAAAAAAATCAAAGAATTCAAATTCAGCTAATTTAGAATAATTCAAAAGAATTTGTATGGTAAAAAATGACTAAGAAGATCTCACAAAACATTAGTTGTAAGTGAATATATGAACAATGATACAAAACATTTCTAAAACGCAAGTAAGATTTGAGTTTCTTCCAAAATATATAATACATCTGTAAATAACGTAACTCTCTAATTTTTATAATATTAAATGTATTTTTGGAAGGTAGGGTATTAGAAAGAATGACTCTAATAAAGTCATAATAAGATTTAGATTAGAGAAAATAAGTTTTTATAGCTAAATATGCATATTTGTTTATAATTTTAAAAATGACTAGGGGAGTAAAAAAAAAGATAAGTATATAAAAGTTTCAAAGAATTTTAATGGCCAAAATTGGTTCAAAAGGCTTATAGAATTTAAAATTGTAAGAATAATTAAAATATTGGGGGGAAATATTTTAAAATGATAACTAGGGTTTAAGGAATGTGATAAACTTTGAGTTAAACTAATTTTTCATAAATTTAGTATTCAACAATTTTTAAAAGAATGAAATAGTACATATAATATTAAGGTTAGTATTATTAGTTCCTTAATAAATATACAAATTGTTATAATAATAATTTTTTTTAAAAAAAATAGAGGGAGTAATTTATGTCATGTCCAACACATTTATCCATTTTTTTCTAATTTGATAAAGACACTCCATCGCTAGATATGACAAATCTTTTTGCAAATTTGGAGGTATGTCGATGATTTTTTATTTGGGTTCAAGTTTGCAGAAGATTTTATGGATAAAGTTTATATTTGGGGATTTTTGTTAGGATAAGGCGAGGAAGAATTTGGGATTCTTATCTTCAAACCTACCTCAAATTATGCATATATAATTTTTTTCCCTTTTCAAAGGGTTTAGTTATAAACTAAAAGACCAAATCTTATTTCTATTACAGATCAATTTTAAAATTGAACCCTCTAACCATATGGTGATAAATACAATGTTGATGTTAACATGAATTTTTTTTTATATATATTATGTAATAAGGTAGAATCGAATATTGAAGATGGAGCTGAGTATTATAGACCTTGTTAGATTTTAGAAGAAGAGAATATATAAAGTATAGAAATAGGGATAATGAATCATCGGATATAAAAATTTAATTTATGTGAGGATCAAGTTGAAAATTTTCTAATACACAAAATATTAGGAATTTAGAGCTATTCACAAATTATTTTATTTGTTAAATTTGGATACTGACATAAGAATCCAATCTCTATCTCGTTTTCATGCCTATGACCCTAGAAAAGGAAAACGCGGTTAGATGATAAACCGGCCGTCGGCCAGAATTAAAGTTGGGTTCTCGCATTCTTGGTGATGCTGCCAACTTGTCAACAGGAGTGAGAATCTTCTACGCGCATCACTTTTAGCGGAAAAGTTGACAGGTGATGAGTACGGGACAAATTGTGACGAGTACTAATTGATTTAGATGCTTGTTAGGAAGATGCTTCAAGTTTGTATAGGTTTCGAGGCGAATTTGTGGGGACGTCAAATGGTTAGGCGCTAGATAAAATATTCCGTAAAACTCGCATTTTCTGTAATTGTTTTTGCATATAAATCTAGTATTGTTAAGTAGATGCATGGTTGGTACGATGTAAATCGGTAATCAGCTAATAAATTTTTTTATTTATGAGATAGTAAAGAAAATACAAAACTTCCAATTCTTATTTTAGAATATTTTCTTCAAATGGACCTGATTCTAGGAATCTCCTACTAACCCCTTATTTAATATTACTTATAAAAATTAATTATTTTATATAATTAATTTTAAACCTTCTAAAAAATTTCTTTAAAAAATAAATATGTAATATTATTCACTTCTAGTAAGTAATCCTAAAGCAGACATAAATCCAAGATCGAAAATAATCCATCCGCTTGTAAACATGAGTTACGGAAGGGAGGGAGTCGAGCAGAATGTGATAGAATGGAGAAAACGAGAACGCCTGGATGACTAATATAATACGAGAAAAAGTAAAACACTAACACTATATTACAGTGAAACAAATGTACTACAAAAGAATTCATTCAGCACAAGGTCTCTAAAGATGAGAGAAAAATAATACAATCAGCACAGAACAAATAATACGAGACTTCATACGAGGCAGAGCTAAAATCATGAATGTGATTCTGCTACTATATTTCCATACTGCCAGGGGTCGAACTCCATTGACTTGACGTCCACTTCTGTGCTATTATCATATCTATCTAACTCAGCCCGATACTCTGAGTATTTGCCATTGTAACTGTATACCTCTAACTCTCCCCATGGAGTAGGAGCTACTTCGCCGTTGAATTCAAACCATCTAGGTACGAACCTTTCCCCCTTTGCCTCACGGCTTCTCTTCTCAGCTCTCTGTCTCTCTTCCAAGCTGATAAAAAAAATTATATATATATATATATATATTAGCCACGCCAACCAACACCATCAATGCCCAGACTGAACACAGCATACGCACTTTAAGAGCCGTGATCTATAAATAAGGATGAGCTATGATAATCAATTACCACAGTTTATATGTTAATGTGCAGCTCATTACAAGTAAGCTTTTCGTGCAAGCCTTTTTCCTACCTTAACAGATTTAAAAATCACGACAAAGGCTCCCAATACCAATAGTACAATGACAAGGCGAAATGCATCTAGCCAACTTCCCCAAAAAGCCCACAAGATGGGTCTGGTCAAGCACTACGACCCTCGGTCAATCAAAGCTATGATCTTGGCCTTCTCAGGAACAGCCATCATTTAGATACAATAATATTTGGTTTAATTTCACGTAAGTAACATGACATTTAACCTAATTTTACTTACATATGTTTTAAACAACTCCATTTAATTTTTTATTTTACTTTGGTACCATCTTATTGGTATTCTTAGTTTAATATGACTAAAATGATAAATTTTTTTATATTAGATTTTTTCTTCATTATGTATTAAAAAATTTAATATTTGAATTTTTTTTAAAAAAAAAAAAACTTCTAGAATTTTCTAGATTGTTTTTTTAATTTGTTAAGATATTAATGTTTTTTCTTTAAAAAATCTAGAAAATTCAAAAATAATTAATATATTCAATTTTTCCAATTCAACTTAAACAATAGGTAATATTAAAATGATTGTCATTTTAATCAAACATTAACAAGATGACATTAAAATGAAACAAAAATTAATAACACCCATACTGGTTGAAAAACAAACACAGTTGTAAATTTGGTGTGCTGCAAATTTACGAGTTCCTGATGCAGATAAAAGTTACAACACACCAAAAAATGAGGCGAAAGAAAATTTTCAGTAGTTGCATGTGAGGAATGGAGGTACCACCTTGTTGCTCTGACCTCAATTGTTGCCCTTGGTGAAGGGCTATATTTGCCAACGCAGGCAGGCAGGCAGTAACGAGTAACAACATTTGTTTGCTTTTTTTAAAAAAAAAAAATTACCCAATGATAATATTTTGTTGCATTTTTTTGATAAAAAAGAAAGAAAGAAAGGAGCAATGGTAATAAAAATAAAAACACTTATAGATATCTAATATTTTACACACCAATTTTCACACTATCTTTTTTATTTTATCTTTTTCAACAACAAATTATACAATTATTTAGTTATATATTCATTATTTTCATTTTCTTCTTTCATTTTTATTTTATAGAAATGAATGCTACTCGATTTATCTTTTTCAATCTTTTAGATAATTCAAATTCAAGTGAGTTATAGCTAAAATATCCAAAATGGCATGCATTTTTTTAACGATCCTCAAAATTATAAGTAAAAAAAACTGATCTTTAAAATTGTATATAAATTTATATTTACTTAAAATTAATTATAAAAAAAATTCTTAATTGGTAGATATAGATTAAAATAAATTAAAAGTTAAATAATATAAAGTGTAACTGATTGGTGATATAGTTGGTAAAAGTAGTTTAGAGTTGTAGATTTAATATAATTAATGTAGGGTATAGAATTAAATTTGGTGTAAATTGATAAAGTGAGAGAAAAGAAAGAGGAAATGATTGAATAGTACACTTGGTTATTGTAAATTTAATATAGCAATGTGAGTGCTCTTACACATCATTTCTCATGCTGTCAGACCGTAGAAAAGGAAGAGATAAGAGGAAAAAAAGAACGAACCTGCTTTTCTCTGTACCAGCTTTCAACATCTCACCCATTTCAAGTGCATACCGATCAGGACGAAGTCGAGAATCTGATGCTAGCAACTTCTTTGGTGCAGTGTCGAAACTGTTAATCTTATGAGCAAAATGTGTGTACTGAAACTTGTCATTAGCTGGAACATCAGCAACTCTCCAAACCTATAAGTGACCAGCAAATAGCAGAAACGATAACATAACATGATGAACCCCAAAAAGAACACTGCATTAAAAAAAAAGTTCAGTAACAGACCTCTTTTAGTGCAGAGCCCGGCAATGGCTCCCCTTCCAAGTCACAAGGCTGATAGTTCATTGACTCGTTCCATTTTCCAGTCATCAAAATTTTTGGTTCCTCAGCAGAGTTATATACATATCCATCAACTTCATAGCGCCCAGCTCTACATGTGACATGAATGAATATATTAGAATCTATCAACAATAAGCAAGAAAACTGAGTTGATAAAATGAGTACAGATTGAACATCATACTCCCTCTGTTTTCCAATATAAGACATAAAGTTCTTGATTTTGTTTCATTATACAAGTCATTTTAAGAAAAGTATCAACAATTAAATGCTTTATTTCCAATTTTAGCCTTATGTTATTCTCTTTCCAATTAAATAAGTAAAAAGTATTAAAATTAGTACGAGGGTATTAAATGAGTGCAAATTTAATGCTTCTTATTCTATATAATAAAAGACCATCTTGCGATGAAACAAGGGATAAGAATTAAGAACCCACATGCGTATGCACAAAATATATAAATTTTAAGCATTGGACGTGGACAAGATGGCCAACACAGGAAGTCTCGAGCATGAACATTAGGCATCTGTAATCAGAAAACTGGGAAATTTTTGAGTGAGACTACATATATATATATAGATAGATAGATGAATCCCCTCCCTCGCTCGCTCTCTCTGAATCTCTACCTATCTATCTATCTATAGAGAGAGGGTCCAAAATTGAAAGGGATGGCTGTAGAAAGCATCCAACACCAGAGCAGCAGATGAGAAGAAAATAACCAGATCCTCCCTTATATAATTCTTTGCCACCATACTTAGAATGCAGGTGAATTAAACTAAAGAAGAGAGATGAAGATAATAACTCAGTATGCACAAGATTACACAGAATCACTTACATCACCTGGCATCAACCAGAATGTTGAATTTCTACCGTCCGTCTATAGCAAAATCAACAAGATGCTGGATTTAGATACTAATACTTCTTACTCCCAACAGAGAATGTCGTACGTTTATTAGTCAAGCATAAGAAGATATACCAACTGATTATGAATCCAATAGACTCCATCGTTAAAGTAGAAATGGTCAAGTTATGCTTGACCAGCCCACTGGGCAGAGTTATGTACTACTAAAAACAAGTTGATGCACACACAAAGAGGTAATGGGAAAAGGGTTTATTCATCAATTTGGCAGATTGATGTTTTCATAATTCCCACATTGATGCACACACAAGGAGGTAATGGGAAAAGGGTTTATTCATCAATTTGGCAGATTGATGTTTTCATAATTCCCACATTGATGTATCATAAATGAGCCCAGCAAGAGCAATAATTATATATTTTGAAATTACGACTCCATAAAACATGGGCTTACCCAAACCAGCCACATGGTTGGAAATACAGCACTACTTTGTCCCCAGTGGTCAAGTTACTGAGAACCATTTCTCCTGGAGAATCAACCCAAGTTCGTCCAAATATAAGATTATTTACTTTACTTGGAGGAGGAACCAAATCAAGAACCACACCATCGCTTTTCAGGGTTACTCGGGACCTGCACACAGCAATAACAAGTTTAAGTACCAATTCAATAACTATTTACATATGAAACGAAAGTACATTGAATGATACAAATTCAGTGAGGAAATTCAGGAAAGCAACGGAACAGACACTTTCACAAGGGAAATGGAGGACTATGAAGTTCTTTCCGACCAGCTATCCCTTATGGTTAATTTTGAGATGACTTTCTGTACACCATGTAAACTACAGCCAATATCAAAAGTCTAGTCACAAGCTACTGAACCCCATTAGCACTGTCCCATGTGTGTGACATCAGGTAGGAGAAAAGATAGGAAATTAAGACGAGAAAAAAAGGGGGATATTGAGAGCAGAGAATAGAAGAATTTAAACAAGTCACAACAATATCAATATTCTATTATAACAGTCCGAGTAACTATAGAGTTGAGGAGGCCAACATAAAAAACATAATTGGAAAAAACTATTTACTTCCCAATTCTATTATTTGCAACAATGAAGAAACATATTATGGAATGTTAATTTCCATCAATTCAATAAAATACAGGATATTGTTTACCTTCCAAGAGGATATATATCAATTGAGTTCCCTAGAAACTTGGTTTTCACCTTTGAAGTGATATCATAGGTGAAGTGCTCATTCTCAGCATGCCCGGCACTTATTGGTGGATGATGACTCACCTAGAAATATAGGTTGAAGAATTTCACTATGACGTAGTATTATCTTATGCATACTAAAGGCTCCATGAAGCAAATAGTTAAGGAAAAAACTTGAGCATCATAACTAAAAATGAAAACCATGAATTATTCCCACCATCCAAAGATGTAATAGCCAAAAGAAAATGTCACATAAGGAAATGGAAGGAGCGTTTAGTCAGAGCTTACTTGTTCAGATATAAAAGTGATGCCTCCGTGATTAACCATTTCATAAGTCTCACCAAGAATGGGGTTGAAAGGCTTCCATGTCCTTTGCATGGCATAGTAGACAGATATGAAAAATGATGCTGCAGGAGAGCTGTGTTACATTCTCCACCAAAATGGTTAGGAGAAAAGAAAAGATGATAAAGAATAGAGTACTTACAGGCATAAACAAGTCTCATGTAGGGATCCTGGCACTGATCTGCCTGATCTAATAGGTAGGAATACTCCATTAGCTGTAACAAACAACACATGCAGCACAATAAGTGATGAAAATAATACTAATATCATGTGTAGTAAAATATATATACACATATTCAGCGAAGATGAACAAAAGATACCTCTGCCATTTTCTGTAGCATAGTCATTGGCTCAAATATTACCACCGGAAGTGTAACCATTGAAGTGACATCAGAACCTATGTACTTCTGCATCATCTTCCAATAACCATCTCTGTCCTGCAAAATAAGACAGCATTAACATCTGAAAAAAAAGCAGTAGAACATCATAATTATTGTCAGAACTACAACAGAGAAAAATATGCAACAACATAGAATTAATCAATTTACACACAGCAATTTCCTAGAAGTTGGGTTGTAGTTTGTCACCAAATAGCAGATGAAAGAAAATAAAACAAGCACATATTAGTTATAAAAAGAAGTAAAGGATGACAAAATTAGCCATCATACAAGACATAATTAAAAAAAGAGTATATTCACATAATAATATATTAAATGAGTAACAATACACAGCCCTTGTATGCAGGGACCTAATGTAAATAATGCCTCATAAACACTGTTTTCAACTATTAATTTTATGCCTCAGTGGATTCACAAATTGCTGACCACATGTCAACTAAGGAAGATGGCTCAATAGCAAGACATAAGGAGCATGAAGATATCTTGAGAATTCTAAAAGCACAATCTGACAGCTACAACTCAAGAAGATGGAGTCCTATACAGAGTTCTCCATAAATAAAATTAAATAAAATTTTAACAATCTGCTTTGCTGCCTGAACTTCATAAAACTGAACCAAAATGCATTGCCATAACTGGAATAAAGTGACCAAAAAAAAAACGGGGCATCAAATGCCATTTTTTACGTTAATGGCCCATCTTGGGGGAGAGATTGTAGAGAGTGCTTAAATATATCTGCAACCATAGTAGAAATAACTAGCAAATAAGCAAAACAGGCTTTAAAATTATTGGACTTTGCAAAGGACAGATACAAATCCATGTACACTAAGCAGGAAAATCAAAGCCCGAACTTAAGGAAATGATAGGAAGAAGTGATGGAGGGAAGATGATATGGAAAAGATCAAAAGAAGAAAGGGAAAGCCTACCTCCTGTTTCCATCTTCCCCTCTGGGCTTCATGTTCTGCATCTTCTGTGCCTCCTTCAGGGTTTATAACTTCCAACCCCTCATAGCCCACCAAACTAAGGGAAACACCACAAAATTGAAATTTAGAAGAACTAAATAACAAATCACGATTCATATGGATTTAGAGGGGGGAGAGGGAAGCATGTTTCCAAATAACTGAAAATACAGCAAAAACAAAAAACAAGAACCACATGAGATTAGATAGGCGCCATATATAATATGAATGAGATATGAATCATGAGGCATTGATATGACACGATAAAAGACCAAACAAAATAAGAATAATAAGACTCCCTTCATAAGATATTTGCTTCCATGAAACAATTGTTGGAACACAAGAATCAAACTATCCAATTAGTTAAAAAAGTCTATGAATTTTCCAAATGTTGAGCCACCTTTAAATACTAAAAGTACACCTGAAACTTGCTAGATATGAACAGAAACACGCCAATTAGAAAAAGTACATATTGGTTCATGTACATGCATGCATTTCACTAGAAGTAAAAAGCTTATACTCAGTTCCTCACACATAAAACCTATTAGAAAAGGTAAATTCACTTTATGCCACGCCTTGAGTTGTTGATGAAACAAATGAATGCAATCTTTTTTCAGTGCTATGCCTATCATCGTCGGTTATCAAGTAACCCTCCCAGCTGCTCAAAGGTGTAACCAGATATTTCCTCTCAGCAGCCAATTTGCATACTTCATTCAGTAATTGACATCTGCATGGCCATGTCAGTTCACAATAGAACTGGAAAGAGTTCATCTTTTGGGAGAAATTTGTACCTCCAAGCATAGTTGTTAAACTCTCGATCCGGATATTCCAATTCTACGATTTTATGATCCAAAAGTCATAAAACGATCCATGATTCTAAGTAGAATCGTGGTAGAATCTTACGGTACCATGTAGGATTAGTAGAATCTTACGATCCTAGATTCTAAGATTCTACATGCCTTAATTTATTTTATCTATTGATCTTAAAATCTATTTTTCGTCTTATTCTCACTATATTTCTTCACTAACTCTAAGCCTTAACCCTATTATTTTGTACATACTATATATTGAGTTCCAATCAATACAAAGAATGCACAAGTTAGAGAATAGCAAAATCAATTGTTGGAAAGAAAAATACTTACGAAAAGTCCAAACTCAAAATGTAGAATAAACCAAATATATTAAATTTATGCGATTATTTTTTTTTTACTAATTTCTATTTAATTTATAATTATCCTTTTTATTTTATTTTGTGGTATTATTAGCTATGTTGTATGCTTAATCCATATAAAATATTTTTTGTATGCATATAATTGACAATTTGTGTTGCTAAAACTTAATAAGTGATCAAATAAGAGTTTAAAAATGAGATCTTTAGTTTTTTTTTTTTTTTTACTTCAATCATAGGATTTTGTTGTGTACAAGTATATCTAGGTCATAATTTTTGTGATATTTAAGATTCAATTCTGATGACCCTTATCAGTTCTAGGTAGAATTTCGATTATAACAACCTTACCTCCGTATCATGACTGCCAACATAATAACAATAATAATAATAATAATAATAAATAAATAAATAAATAAATAAAGAGCCAAATACTTCACGGGAATAAGTCAGTAGTCAATCCACATCCTTCATCAATTAATTTATGCATGACATAATAAGTTGACAAAATCTTTTGGAAGAATTTTGTTCCTCCAAGTCATGACTGCCTCCAATACAAATAATTGATAAATTAACTGAAAGCATGAGTGAGCAAGCTGTGTCAAAATAATAAAAACGAAAATTAAAGGACCAGATAACGACCTCACTTGCAACGGGGAGGTGGGAGGAGGTGCACAAACGATAGGGAAGAAAAAGGTAGGGGTGAGGGTGTCGAGACCAAATCCTGGCAAACAATTCATTTACCAAACCGGCGACTAAATTAACTAGTTCAAGCTTCAAAGCTCAAGAGACGAAAATTTCCTTCAAAAAAAATCCGCACCAATCATGAACGGAAAGATCGAACATAGAAGAAATGAATGTTTTACCCGTTAACAGATTTGTGCATAGCACTACCGAAATTCGTTATGGTGGAGGCAATCGAAGCGAAAAAACCTCCTCTAGCATTTTGCTTCGTATCCTCAGGCGCCATTTCTGAAACCCTAAGCTGATAAATGATAATTCCCTTAACAATAAGGCTGTCGATAACAATTTAAGATACAGTTTCTGGTGAGATCCGCAGCGAAGAGATAGATTGATAGAGATAGGGAGAGGTTAACGCTTGGCAGGAATTCGGAGGTTTTGTGGGTTACAAGGACTTATATCAGTTGTTTAATAGAAGGAATACTGGAAAGGGCAGAAGAACAGCGAGGAAATGGGGACAGCAAACAGGAGCCAGCGCTACTTGGCGGTTCTTGCTTTGAAAGTCAAATATTAAATTCTTTTCTCCATTTTCCCCAAATCATACCGGTGAGGGAAGGCTGAGATGCTGCC
Source organism: Tamarix austromongolica (assembly GCA_039764185.1). NCBI lineage: Eukaryota > Viridiplantae > Streptophyta > Magnoliopsida > Caryophyllales > Tamaricaceae > Tamarix > Tamarix austromongolica. Next base: position 100,630,858 of record CM077810.1, on the reverse strand, counting down.
GATCGCGACAACTTGTTTAGCGTTCAACTTCGGTGGCTCAATTGACAATTTGTAGTTACTTTTATTGTTCCGTTGGAGTTGGAACTTCCCCCCAGGAAACGGCCAACGTGGGCCTCTCTTGTTCAATCCAAATCGTCGCCAAATAATAATATCGTTGCTCAGACCCCCTTTTTTCTTCCAGTTTTCATCTTTTAAAAATAGTCATTTTATATTTAATAAAATTATCTCTCTTATTTCACACTACTTCTTTTTTCTCTATTTTCTTCCTTTAATCTTCAATATTATTGTATTTATGATAAACTCAAAAAATTAATATAAAAATGTAGAGATAAAGAGAAAAATAAAACTTTTTTATTTTTATGTGAGGTCTCTCTTTATACAATTCATTATATCGTATACAGTGATGGAGCTAAAATAAAAATTCCATAGTATCCTCATGTAAAATAATACTCTTAAGTAATATCAATATATTGCGCTTAAATATAAAATTTTATATAGTTTTACTACATTATTCGTCGAGTTTTCATACTGCTAATAGAATTAAATTATCTATAAATGTTACTAAACAATCTTGAAGCCATTGATCACACATTTTATTCCTTTATGTAGTCTTAATGAAATTCATTGCAGAAAATACTCGTTTGATGCTTGCAGTTGCTACCGATAAAATTAAGGTCAATTTCACAAGCCTATAAACGAAAGGATATATCTTGATTTGCACTAATTTTCTTGAAAGATCAACAAGCCCTTTTAAGCCATGAAACCTGCTATCTGATCGAACATTTCTAATATAATTCTTCAGTTAATTGTCTAACACCACAACATCAACATTAGAAAAATCATCATGATAAAAAAGCGGTCAATCTAATTAAAGATTGCTTGTTAAAAGCTTCAAATGATGACGAAGGATGCAAACATGCAACACAACTCAACAATTCAGTGCTCACCACATCAAACCTACAATTAAGTTCCTTTAGCTGCAAGTCTATAACACTATAGAGACAATCATATTTATAATGATGTAGATTTACAACGATTGGAGCTTGGCATGCTGATCTCTTCCCCCTAACATATTGCTCATTCATGTTGGGCACATCAATGTTTCTCTTGTTACAAAATAAAACAACTTCATTCAAAATACCTTCCCATCCATCATCTCTCATCTCTTGCAAACACTCCTTAGCAATTTCAACAAGTGCTAAGGCATTCAAAATGTCTTGATCATTCTTTTACAATGCCTGAGATAAATCACCTGTAACTCCCATAATATTTATCATCAAATGTAACATGAAAATAAAGTCAAAAGTTTGTAATCCATATAATAAAAATGTGGCATCCCCATTTTTATCAAATGTCCTATCAGCTTTCAAGTCTTCAAGTACCTTGATTATAGGAGAGAACAAATTTTTGAGACTCAAAAATCTCCTTAAATGAGGACCCTAACGAGTATCACCGACCCTTACAAGAACAGATTATTGGTTCAATCCCCGGCCAGATTCTATCAAGCCTTCTTCTAATGCATATGCTATGTAAGCAACTTGTTTATCTCGAAGAGAATCTTAACGCTTATTGGAAGATCCAATAACATTCACAACCCATTTAACATTGCTAAGAAAACAACTAACTTCATTGCGATATTTTACCATAACAATAAGAACCAATTGAATTGATGAGCAAAACAATGAACATAATAAGCACAAGGATTTTCATTCTGAATCAATGTTTTCAAACCATCAAATTCACCTCGCATATTACTAGCTCCATCGTACCCTTGCCCTCGTACTTTTGATAAACATAATCCATACTGACTCAACATTAATTCAAGTGCAGCCTTAAGTGATAAAGCAGTTGTATCTTTGACATATACAATCCCAAAAAACATTTCCATAACAAAACCTCTATCATCAACATAACGTAAAACAACAACCATTTGTTCTTTCTTTGCTATGTCTCCTGCTTCATCCACTAATATGCCAAAAAAATCATCTCCAATTTCATTAACAATCTCATTAATTATTTCATATGCAAATGCATAACTAATATCCTTTTGAATCTCAGGTGAAGTCATCTGATTATTCTTTGGAGCATTTCCTAATACAACTTTAGCTACAGTTTCATTGTTATGCCTTAAAACCTCCAGAAAACGAAGAAATTCACCTCAATTTAGAGAATATTATGACTCATCATGTCCTCTAAATGACATTCCCCCCCTCAAGAAGAAATCTTACAGCTTGAATAGACACATCTAAATAGATAAGATAATCTGATTTAACTTGTTTCGATTGCTTTATGAAAGAGGCTTCAATGCTTTGCTTCTGTTTGATAAGATCTTCACGTTTTTAGTAGTGTTAAAATGAGGACTGTTAGAACTACCAACATGAATCTTGAACCTCTGTTTTTTATTCTAGTGTACAAATCATTTTCCCACAAAATGATCACCGCCAGCTTTATATTCACTTTTAAACAAGTAATAGGGCAGAAAAAATGCAGCATCTTTCGCTATACTATATTCCAACCAATCATATTCATCAAACCAAGATGAAACAAATCGACAATTTTTTCCACCAATAACCTTTTGTAGGAAAGCTATGAGTATGAGGTTGACAAGGGCCTTTTAAAATATAAGCTCTTCTTACCTCATCTTGAATATTGGGATGAAAATCTAAAATCTTTTTTCTTAACCCAAGATCTGCTTCTAAAGTTTCCAAATCAACTTTACCTTCATTAGTGAATCTTGATTCTTGTGATTGGCTTGAAGATGGGAGTGCTTGGTTTTCGGAAGTTGGTAATACAACTTGATTAACATAATTAGATTCGTGGCAGCTATGTTTAGGATGGATTGAAAAGTATCATTGCATCCTAAATTAAGACATTAAACAATTTAATGAATTAACTAAGGAATTTACTAAAACTTAATTGATAATATAATTTTATAACGAACTAATTCAAAAACTAACTAATAAATTAAAGAATTTAATCTATAAATCTAAAAAATTTGATTTCTACAAACTAATTTTGATTTCTACCTAATTAATAAGCCAATTTCTATTTTCTACATTAATAATATAAATTAGAATTTCTATAAACTAAAAAATATAATCAATTAATATAATAAATATAAAAAATTTAACTATATTATAATTTCACAAATTTATAAATTTATGATAAATAATTTAATAAACTAAAAATTAACTTAAATCTTACCTAATCAACTTGTGGGTTGGGGGCCTTGTGGCTCAGTTGAAGGCAGCAAACAACAGTTGTAGAGTAGACTTGGCAGCTTCTGCTCTTAGTTCTTGGCTCCGGAGGCGGCAGTTGAGGGTTGAGATCGGCAGACAGCGGCGACAGGCGGCATCAGCGACCGACGGGTAGCACCAGTCAGCAGTGTGCAGTCAGCAGGTAGGCGGCAACTGCACGGCCTGCACCACAGGTCCACAACAAGCTGGAAGAAGAAGAAATGGTGGCATTCGGCGGCAGAAACGGCGAGCTCCGGTGGACAACTGAGTGTTGAGATGTGTGTGTTGTGTGCCGGTGTGCCGCATGTGTCTAGGCTTGAGGTCGATTGGTGTCACTGGTCGAGGGTTGAAAGCAGTAGGGGCCAGGGAGTCAAAGAGGAGGGTAAGGGTTTTTTTGGGGGGATTATCAAAACGGCGTCGTTTTGATGATGTGAAAAAAATTCAAAATAAGTCGACCACGAGACTTGATCCTACGGCCATTGGCGTCAACACACAGGGAACCTACTTACCTGACCATTCATCCATTTTGATTCGTTTTTATGGTGTCCTACAAATATAATATATATCTAATACCTAAAAATCAAGCATGTTTTTTACTTTCTAGCCAAGGCTCCGTGGTGTCCCAAGACACTTGCGGAAGCCCTGGCTCCACCACTGATCGTATATATATAATATCTATATTTATTACATCAATTATGAAAAAGAATTAGAGAACATAAAAGGAGGCGAATAATACTTAGATTTTAAATGTTGCAATCATAATATAAAAAAAGTTATTACAACTGATAAAAATTAATGCGAGTATTAAATATATAATTTAATAAAATATAAATTCATATTAATTTTTTTAACCTTTCAATATTTAATACACAATATTTAAGATAAAATTTAATAATCAATCCCCATTCAATAATCAAAAAATACAAGTGTGCACAATTTGGTTAACGATGGTTAATACTCTTAACCAAATCAAATCATATTTTACGGTCAATTTTTTCTTTAACCAAACCAAACCATATTTTAAAATGCTCTTAATTAAACCAAACCATAATTTTTTTAATTATATATATATATATAAGATATTACTACCTATCGATACATATATATCTTGTTATTCAAAAAAAAATACAAGAAAATGTAGAGCATATTTAACTATTAAGTTACAAACCATATATTGGGGTTTAAGGTAATTGGTTAAGGGTTTGTGCTTTAGGGTTATAGGTTGGGGTTTGAAGTGTTTAGGGTTTGTGATTAACGGTTAAGGGTTTGGTGTTAGGGTTGGGGTTAGGGTAAAGGATTTTGTAACACCCCAATATTTACTACTAAAAATTTTCGTTTACAAAGTTAAGCATGGAATCTAAAATAATAAAACGAAGGGTGTTACCGCCACACTTGGTCCAAGTATAGTTTCCTCTATCATTCTCATACCAAGTATTAAGGCTGAAATCATTACTCCGTTTCAAATTAATGACATGATTATAGAAATCAGAATAGAGAGAACGTTAGATAAATATCGTGCTAATTATTAAAAAAAAACATTAGCAGTTCACAACTCAAGAGAGAAATTTTAGGAGGACATAAGGGTCCAAATACAACTAAAAATAAGATAGCAACAGATACACCAGATAGTCCTACGCTCTCAAAATCAACTACCAGCATTTAACTGAACTCAGAGGCTGATCTGCAAAGTCTACCACCCATTGAATAGGAAAAGGCCTACAAGGATAAACCCTTTAGTACAATAGTATTGAGAAACCTTTTATACCAAACTAATATGATAAAACAACATAGAACACGTGTAGGGCATACAACTAACATGGTATGAAACATATACATACACATACGAGGATTGAGATACAATAATTATTTAGATAATCAAATTCCATCAAAGTCACATACTACTCATATTCATTCATATGAAATAACTGAACTTACCAACAAACATTCCAGATATACTCTTTGAAGCAATAATTAAAACCTAACTCTACACCACAATTTTAACTTTCACAGCATAATTCATGTGTCAGCATAAATACCAACCAATTACATACATCACAGGTTTGTTCACATGTATAATATACTAAGATCCATATCATCCCGGGTATACTTAGAGGTACAATATAATAAAATCCATAATATCACAGGTATGCTTACAGGTACAGTATAATAAAATCCATAACATTACAGGTATGTTCACAGGTATAATATATTAAGATCCATATCATCCTAGGTATACTTATAGGTACAACATAATAAAACTCATAACATCATAGGTATAATTACAGGTACAATATAATAAAATCTATAATATCACATATATACTTAAAGGTACAGCATAATAAAATCCATGACTTCATAGGTATAATTACAGGTATAATATAATAAAATCCATAACATTACATGTATACTTACAGGTACAGCATAATAAAATCCATAACATCACAAGTATACTCATAAACATAATACCAACACAAGTAGGCATGAAGGCTGCTACCGAAACCACAAGTAGGCACAAATAATGCTACCAAAACCACAGGTAGGCACGAAGGCTACTACCAAAACCATAGGCTACAGGTAGGTGCGAAGGCTACTACTAAAACCATAGGTAGGTATGAAGGCTACTACTGAAACCGCACGTAGGCACAAAAGCTACTACTGAAACCACATATAGGCACGAAGGCTGCTACCGAATAATCCAGTAATCCGATAATCATTATTTCAATCAAATCATATCATTTCCATTTTTATTTACTTTCTCGATGGGAGATCAATCAACTTGGAGATACAAAGATACTCCAATCATACTAGTGCACCACGACAACACAATATCCTACCAACTATCAATCTAGGGATGCAAAGGTGCCCTAGTTGCACTATTATACAAAGGTAACATGATATTCTACTGACAAGGACACCTAATCCATAAGTATGCATACCCCTTATTAGTCCGTAGAATAGAATAGAGTAAGATGTAGGGCTTTACTGGGGCACTAAGGCACACCAGCAAAAATCCATAATATCTGTTGTGGGCTAAACCACATCCTTCGGATAGCGACCTCTGAGGAGCCACCATTCCCGATCTCAAGGTCTTTCACTTTAAGTATTAGTATTTTATTAAGGTGATCATGAAATCACATACAATACAGATAAATCCAGTTGCCATACTTAATCCTTTTTTACTTATCTCCAATCATCCAAGACAACCACAATCAAGGTCAATATCGAGACCAATAATAAAATATACTAAGATCATCCTAGGCTCAATTATTCACATATAAACACTTTAGGTCGAAAATAACCCAAATACCCCTGAGACCAAAATTCCTATATTATCATCTATTTATATACTAATTCTATTTTATTTATTAATTTACCATGAAAAGGCTAAAACACCATAAATAAATTATTTATTACATGATTTAAATTATCAGATATATCAAATGATCATTTTGCCCTTATATTTAATTCTGCACATAAAATCCTATTATGCACTTCTAATTCATCCAAAACACATGCTCGTATACTGAATAATAGATAATACATATAAGATAGGCTTTTTAAGATAAAAATTATGACACACTCAAAATGACCGAATTACCCCTAGGGCACTTGTCTGTATTAATTATTCCAGAATTATGTTAAGTATGCTTAACTTATTATTTTATACATACCTATTATACGAAATATTTTCCTAACATGATAATCATTTTGATCACACTTTCATACTCGATATATTTTATATCAAATAACATGCTTATTTTTCTCATTTTTATGATAACGATTAATAATACATAATTATATGGTAACGAATCATTATTAACACATTTCACACATATAAACCTTAATATACTATCACACAATATTTATCATTTTAGTAGAGTATAAAGATTACCCGAATTCTAGCAAAAATATAAAAATAGCGGTATCCTACTAAAATTATCGGATCCCGCTAATAAACCTTTCATACTTAAGAATAATATCGTAATTACCAAATTAATATATATTAGGTAAAATAATTATTATAATATACAAATATTTATTTTTATAAAATTATCAAAATACCCTTAAACTTAATATGGGTACCAAAAAACTATTTTTTTAAAAAAAAGCACAACTCACGCTGCATATGCAGCGTGACCCATACACACACGAGGGAAAAAGGCAGCGGGGAGGTGCATGGTGTTGTGTAGGCTGGTGCTGGCTCAATGGGGGTTGCAACGGATAGAGGTGGTGGTTGTGGTGGAGATTGGTGGTGGTTGGCTTGGTAGTCGACGGTAGTAGGTGGTTGTGGTGCTGGGCAATAGTGGAGTATGGATTAGCCATGATGTTTTGAAGGGAATTGTAGATAGGAAGGGTAAGAGAGGTGCTACAGGAGAAGGAGAAAGAAGAGGAGGAAGGGTGGAGGTGGTTGGATGCTGTGATGGGCTGCTTGGTGGTGGTGGTTCGAATGGAAAAGGGTGGATGCTGGGGCGGTTCTATAGAAGATGTGGTGGATGGTGATGGTTGGGGTGTTGTGAGGGAGTGTGAGGGAGAATGGAAGGGTTGCGGTTGTCGGGGCAAGAAGAAGGGGAGTAGGAGGCTGCAATGGGGAGGGGATCTAGGTGCTGCATGAGGTCGAGGGCTGTTGGGTGCTGCACTGGAGTTGGTTTAGTAAGGGAGTGGCGACATGCATAGGCAGGGTGATGCAACGACTAGGTGATGCGGATGGAGCTTTGGGGCTGTCGAGTGCTTGGTGATCGAAGGGCAGCTAGGCTAGAGCTAAGGCTGAGAGAGGGAGCTAGGGAAAGTCAAACCTAAAGGAGCCTAGAGAAGAGAGGGATTTGGGTGGGTGGGAGAAGGGTAAGGAGGTTGGAAAAGAAAACCAAACAAAAGAGAGACGGGAGGAGGATGGGAAGTGGAGGATGGATACGTGTGGAGGTTGGTGAGTTGCATGTGTGATTATGTGTATAATGTGGTACTAGGTTTTGCTCGAGGAGGGGTGAGCCAAAAATGAACATGGGTTGGGAGCTTTTTGGGTGAGGATGAGGGAGTTGGGAAAATTAAAACAAAACAGAGAAAGGGAAGGGCAGGTTGGAGTGTGCAGGAGTGTGTAGAGTGGTGTGTTTGGGAGTTGGGAGGGTAGTGTTTGGCTGGGGTTGGTGCTGGGAAAAAGAATCGTCATGGCATATGGGGAAACGGGTTGTTTGGTTGGGATGGGAGTACCGTGTGCATGTGTATGTGCATATAAAAAAATATAGGGCACAGGTTGCAAGAGGTAAGGACCTGAGGGAGAAAGGGAGATTGATTGGGGTAAGCAATGGGTAAGTTCAGTCGGGTAAAAATAGTAGGATAAAGTAGGTAAATTTTATTTTATTTTTAGGTTTAGTTTGGATAGATTAGGGTATCGGGTAGAAAAATAATCCGAAAAAAATAATTTAGATTAGGATAGTTTTAAAAAGGGTCAGAAAAAGTAAAATAATCGAGAATAAATTTTAGAAAATTATTTTTGTGTTACAGATCAAAATATTATTAGTAAAATCATCTAGGATAAGATTTACGGGTATAAACTAGAATTAAATTAAATAACCTAATTTCTATCAAATTTTAACCTAATTAAATTTATATCTAAATTGTCGTAATAATACAAATAATAATAACACTTTTAGTATTAAACTTCCTAAAATAATAATTATAACAAAGCGTACAATTATTAATTTATAATTAATATTTTTTAAAAAGGGTATTACAGGTTTGGTGTTAATTAATTTTCATTTTTAATTTTGAACAAACTAAAATTTCTAAATTACCCTTAACGAATATTTTTTCCTTAGTTATGCTTTTCCTAGTTATTAGTATAGGTGTTGGTAGGGAGAAGCAAATTATCCCCTTAAATGAAAAATAACCTACTAAGAGGATGATTAATGATGATACACCTTTGAGTAATCTAGGATAGAAAACCCTTGGTGGAGTAATTTTCAAAGCTAAGCACTGCATTTCTGAAGAATGCGTCAATAAAAAGTTATTTGGTAAGTTAATAACTATCATATGGAATTTTTATGTAATGTGCCTTACTATAGATTGTATATGTGCTTATTATTCCCTTATGTAATCTTATTAATCCTCAAAACAAGTATACCTTATTCTCATTATTCATATGTTAAAAATGGCATTGTTTATATGCCACTATTCTTTTTCAACTATATTGAGAGTTTCATGGCAAATTTGAGGTTACAAGTACTAAACAACTAAATATTAACCCATATGGGTCGACCATAAATGGTTTAGAAACTCACTATTATGCTTAGTTACAATATGATTTAATTTTTTTCATTATCAATTCTTGTTCTTGACAAGATGATTAATATTACTTAACGAGTTTTGTCTTTATAAGGTTATACATGCCAAAAAGTCTTGTAAAGATCCCTAGGACATGAATTGTTGATGGAAATTCACAAAAACTTGTTGTAAAGGCTAGCAAGTATTGTAAAGATCATATTAGTATTAAGCAATAAAAGGATAGTGGTAATTGGGAATATTTGAGAGACAGGCATAATGATTATGAAGTTTCTAGCTTTAGAGAAAACACTGAACAACAAGAAAAACTAGATGTAGAGGTCAGAAATTCATGTAAAGGTCGTATTAGTATTAAATAAAAACCTTTATATTCCCTAGATAATGGGAATAAGAATTGGGAATATCTAGTGAACAACCAATATGATTATAAAATTTCTATCTTTTAACCAAACTCTAAACAACAAGATTTCTCTTACTAAGTAATGAATCATCTTCTATTGTATTGAATAAACTCTACATTTGATGCATCTCATTTGTGTGAGGAAAGCTAATTTGTGGAAGCTCCTCTATGTAACAATGTAATTGATAAGATAATAAAAGACTCTGGAATAGAAACCTTAAGTAGTGAATGCTCAAACAATTCTATTATAGCTATAAAAGTTTTTATAGATGACAATAGTGATAAAGATTATTTGGTGCACATTTCAAGGGCACAACGTGTGAGGGTTTTTTTGGTAATTAATGTATACTTTATTACTACCAAGGAATTGTTAAGTATACATCGAAAGTTTCTCAAGACTTCCACACTTTAAGAGTGTTACTTTAAGAGTGTTTATCTTTTTAACAAGCTTATAAAAACATTTACATTTGTGTAAACTAGTCATTCTATTACAACATATTTGATTATCGGCATTAGAATTTATTTGGAGGTGTGTTGTTATTGCTAGAATACTCAACCATTTTGTTCCCTCCATACATGGTAAATTAGATCTGCCAATATGGTCTTAAAACCAAAACATTTCTCTCTTGGCGTTCTTTTAGATTTTGTAACCCAAATCAATTATTGCTACTATGTAGTTACCTTATAGTCCAGGCCAAATTTGTATACAATAAAGAGCTAGAAATCCTAAACATGAGGGTGGTCAAAGAAGAGAAGTTTTAAAAAATTATTCCCTATCTACATAAGGGGAAAGTTAAATCAAAATAGATACTGATATGTCGTAGATGGTCCTTAGTAGCAATCATTTGTGGGTTGTAATATATAATATGATTTGATGTCTCAACATGGCTAATAGATTCTGAAAACTATCTTATAGTGTACAATATATCAACAAGGCCTCAATAAGTGATAATATTTAGTAATGCATTATTTACCTTGCATTCACAATCTTAGTTGTATGGTTATCTCTAAAAAAGATGGCAAGATTAGATCTAAGGTTTAAAAATTGATTCATGACTCAAGTGTATCTACTAATGTATTTAAAAATCGAAGCCAATTTGGTTTTTAAATAGAAATTATGTGACCAATTCATCCATAGGGTATCTTTCTTCATTTCTAATTGCTAAAATAATTTCCCTACCACTACTTTATTCCATATTTCAATATCAGCAATGCCTAATCTACCCTATTGTCTAGGTGAGCATATTATTTTCCAAATTGTACCCTTATAATGTGAGAAAACTCATACCAAAGGAAACAACGACACATGGCCTCAATGATATGCATGATTTTCTTAGGTAGGATAAAAATTTGACTCTAGTTAGCTTGCACACTGTAAATCACATATTGCATAAGTTGTAGTTATCTAGAGTAACTTAGTAGTTTCACTACATATCTTTATCTTTTTATTAATCTTTTGAATCAAAGTTGTGTATTAGGAGGGTGTAATTATACACTGGTGAGATGAATACTAAGATAAGTTTTAGGAAGGGTGCCTTCACCAATGTTAGTATAAGATAGAGGTTGAGCTTTAGATAGGTCACTTAATCCACCACAAAAAGAACTATTGTTTGCCTTATTCAAATTCAAATCTAAAAGACAGAATAAGTGATCAAAATAAGGATTTTTAACACTAATTATTGATCCATGAGGAAAAGAAATATTAAGTCATTCAAAAATAATATTGCTATTATCTTTGACTTTTTACATCTAGGATTCGCTTTAAATCCTTTAACTTGTTATAGCTCTTAAAACATATGAATGAAATACCCCATGGCTAACATATATAGATAGGGGGACATTGGATCTCCTTATCAAATCCCCTTTCATATTGAAATGGGAGGACAACTTGTGTCATTAAAGAGTATTGAGTATGACATGGTACACACACACACACTTCATGGTCATATTTACAAAATGGTAAAGGAATCTAAAGTTGTGAAGCAACATCATTCAAACGAATCACATGCCTTTCTTAGGTATAATTTAAGTATGCATCTATGAGATATGTTCTTTTAATTAATATATATAAATAGTTTGTGAGCTAAGAGTATATTATCACCAATATAATTTCCCTAAATAAAAGCAACATGCAAAGAGTCTATAAGTGAAGCTAACACTAATTAAAGTCTGTTGGTTAAAACATTAGGGATGATCTTGTATGGAAAATTGTAGTAAGTTATTTTCTTGAATTTTTAAACCTTATCAACCACTTATACCTTAGGTATGAGAGTAAATATAATAGTATCAAGGCTTTGAGGTAAAGTGCAAGTATAGAAAATTTATTGAACCACTAGGCAAATACGAACTCCTTCCCAACACTTTTGGTAAAAATAAGCATTATAGCCATCAATACCAAGAACTTTATATTTCCCCACACTAAATATTGGTTGATGTACCTCTAATTTTTCAACAAGAATTAACAATAGATTTTCTTGCTTAGATGTTAAGATGTTTCTTCTAGCTAGGTTTATTCCTTTAATGAAGAAATGGAAAGATTAGAAGAATCCATTAGACCATTTTAGTAAGTAAGAAGGCATTGTTTTATGAATTCATTTCATATGGTTCTCATCTTGATCTAATATTCTAGTGAATTAGTTTTGTTTACATCTTCTTTTCGCTAGTTTATGAGATAACTTTGTGTTTGTATCACTAAGACTAAGACAAACAATTCTTGATTTTAGCTTATAGAAATTTTCCTCATAGCAACACAAATTATGGAGCTTATAAAGAGTTTAGATTCCTCCTATATCAATGATTCAATGAGAAGGTTAGTAGCAAGGTGTTGTTCAATGTCCCAAAGACAAACTCTAGTGGCCTCATTTCTAGTGCTAATGCCCCCAAAACTACTCTGATCTAGTGTTTTGAGCTTTATAATAAGTTATTTCATCTTAAATTGAAAATTTATGATTACACAACCCAAAATAGGTTAAATCCAATCATATTGTATTAGTGGTAGGAAGTTATCATCCATTATTCACATATTATAGAATATAAAGGGTTTTGACCCTGCTCTAATAGATAGATCCACATTAACAATCATGGTAGAATGATAAAAAAAATGTTGGCAGTTTCAAATAATGCTAGAGCTTGGGGAAATTTGTTCACCAAATGGATATTACCCATAACCCTATCTAATTTTTAGTAAGTTCTATGTGAACCTTGTTGTTTATTTGACTAGGCATATTTACGACCTATGTTGTTAATATTTATGGTAAGCAATAACTATAGATTACTCTTGAAACCATCCACATCATTCTTGATTGGTGGATCTCCCTATAACTTTTTGTACATATTAAAGATGATATTAAAGTCACAAAGCAATAACCATACCTCTTCTTGTGGTGTAGAGTTAGTTAACCAATGCTAGAGGTCCTTTCTACCGAATATAGTATTCAAACTATAAATAATTATCACATAAAACCTCAAATTATCATGTCAATGTGTAACCCTACAAGTAATAGCTTTGATTACATTCTTCTAGTTTTATAACACTACAAGTAATAGCTTTGATTACATTCTTCTAGTTTTACAACCTGCTAATGTTGAGGGTGCCAACCAACCCAGACCCTACCACTTGGGTATAGGGAATGGTTGAATAACCATTACTAGTGATTATTCAAATGATTTCTACTTGTAGAAGCCTTAAATTCCTTTATCCTAGTCTCAACCAAACCTACTAATGTCACGTTTGTATTTTGTAATATCCTTTTTCTTGTATGGCGTATTCATGCCTCTTACATTCTAATCTCCAATCATGCTAGATGGATAATGGTGTTGGGAACATTGTTGCCACCCAAACAACGTGGTAAGTGTGCTAGAATCTACTCACACTCTACAAATTCAATATTGTCATCAAGGAGAGTAAACAAGCCTAATTGATGCATTGGTTTCAATGATGTAGTCCCTTGTAAAGACTAACCAATAGACTATAAGGACATCATAGTTTGATTAGGTTTGTTAATGAAAATGTATTCTCCTTTATTTTATATTTCATGACCTTCCATTTCTACTTCTCAAGCTTTATTTGTAACAATTCCACTTTTCATTACTAAAAAAATTATTATTTTTAAATGTTTATGGAATCAAAAATATGGAAATAATATTCTGAAAAATAGGGTGTTACCACCATATCTAACATAAAATAGGTGTCCTACCATATGTCCTATACTAAACAAAAGGTTATGGAATTTAAAACACATAACACAAGATAAACTAGAGTGTGCAAAGTAAATCACATAAGAGAAGTTGAGGTTTACAAACCAAGGTCATATGAAGCATAAAAAAATTTACAGAAACACATAGAAAGAAACACAAGGAAAGATAATTATTAAAAATTCTTGGTCACTAAGGACCCTCAAAAGAAAAAATGTGAGACTGGAATGACTAGATTTCAAAGCCCAAACCCCAAATAAGCATATAACCATCTACTAGTTAACCACACCAACCTACATAAAGTATTATACTAGTGGGATTAAGCACATAACTGATTAAATGGACATATTAGTATACCACTTCCTAATTAAGACATGTTATCCTCTTATGGAGGTTTAGGATGCATAAAAGGTCAAAATAAATAGACATGGTTCATACAAGGCTTATATATAACATGTTCACGCATCATAACATACCAATTCATACATTATATTCAAATGATATTCATAATATGACACACCTACATATGTACATGAGAATAACATGATTCATGATAAGCATGGAATCATAGATAAACATACATTTCATAGAATTTAGGGAAATCATGGGCCATAACATGTACATACATAAGTTACATATTAGCATGATAAACCACCTAAGGCATCTCTAGGGTTTATTCTTTTTTATTAATTACCAAATTATGGTCGCATGAGTATACATTCATTTAATTCTTCTTTTAGAAATAGGATGGATAATCTCTCATGGTCTCTTAATGTCCATGGAAGTCAAACCAATAACCCAATGGACATAAGTTTGGTTGAAGAAAAGTAATCACCAATAAACATAAAGTATGACCATATCCAATTAACCCACTTAGGTAACCATATCCTTTTATAGCAATACTCTCTATTGTATCATCAAGGTCTATAGTAGGAAAGGCACTTGGTTCTCTAGAATTCCCCTAAAGGTAAATAATAATATGATCACCTAAATGTAGACTAACTTTTAGTAGCTAATGGAGGATTGAATAATCTAAACTCATATGGTGCTTCATAGTCTTCCTCTTTAAGTGATTATCGTTTAATTATATACATGTCAAGAACATATGCTAATTCAATGCCCATACATCCTACTAATCTAGCATGTCCATATATCATCTCACATTATTCAACATTCCTCATAAAGGGTACTCAAGGATGATAACATTATCACTTCACCAATTTATGCCATTAATGGAAAAATAAAGTATTCAATAATAATCATAGACATCCAATACCATCATGTATTTCCAATGATCCCTCATTTTATTCCATAATCATTATTTATGTAAAAACCTATGACTAAGGTCAAAACCATGGGCATACTACTAAGAATAGCCTTCAAAAACATGATAAATTACTCTTGAAATACTTTTTAACTATTTTCCAGAAATAATGGACTGGTTTGCTTCCACAATAGAAAACATACAAGCTAAAATGGAAAAACTAATTGACTTATTTTGGATAAACCAATCAGTTGGTTCTATCTAAACCAACTAGTTGTTAACATGCTGGGAGAGAAACACAAAGATCATAAACCAATTAACTAGTAAGACCATCCCAATCCAATTGTAAACTAATCAACTTATTCTAATCCCAACAAGTTGATTGGAGACATAATAAAATAATGATAATAATATTGTAAATCAGCTAACTGGTAAGTCAGACATGTTGATTGGTACACCAATGGACCGTTATGGTCATATCAATTAATTGGCAAAATAGTTAACTAATTCTAAATTAACTAGTTAGTTGGTTTACTAAGGGACCGGTATATTGGTAAAATGGCTAATATTTGGATGATTTTCACTCTTGATATATTTCTTTTTTTAATGATTATCTATGCATATTATTATATTTATGTTAGATTCCTAGATACCACATCCTTTTGCATTTTGTTTTATAGTTTCACTTGATGGATGTAAATAAGGATGATATGAGGTAATATAAAGGCTTAGAGTAGGAATTATAAAGAACCTAACATTGATATTGCCTAATTAGTTTTGGAGATATTTACATTTGATTGAAAAAGTGAAGAATTGTGCCTTGGATGTAATATAAACTTGGAGAAGTATAAATAACAAAAGTTATAGATCTTCTTCTCAACTTTCCAATGCATATGAGATTACAACATTTGGGATCTAGACGAAGAAGTTATGAGCATTTTTTTAAAAGTTGTCCAAGACGCCGATAAGGGAATAATTTCATAGCCTGCCAATGCAAGACTGGCATTAACATGTAAAATGCATTACTCATAGCCCAAGAAGAAAAAACCTACATAGTCTGGTCATGCAAGCCAGTTATGACCAAGCAATGAGAAATTATCCATTTTAAAACCCCAATAGGCAATCTCTTTGAGGGAGAGGTTGTTCATCCAGAGGGAGAGATCTCTTAGGCTTTATTCTTCTCTCTTTTCTAGATTGAAAAACTGCATCGATATAACTCTAAATTTCTTCATTAATTCTTAGATGTAGTGCTAGTTTTAGATCTTTATACGTACTCTTGATATCATATGTCAACATTTATATATGGTTTCATCTTTCTATTCCTCTCTTGCTATTTATTATGTCTAATAGTAGTTTTGTTCCTATATTTTATTTCTTACATTTAACTACAATCATGAGTGAGTAGATTTATTTTCTAGGACTAGATAAAATTTAAATAGTTAATTAATAATAAATTACTTTAACGTCGGGTGGAACGTGCCTAGAACGCGCCGCTAGGGTTCCATGCCTATTCCCATGGCATGAAACAAAAAGAAAGCATCTGCTTCTAGTCCGTTTATCTCAACGAAGAATGTTTATGTTCCTCTTCCAATAGTTTCAAGTTTTGGGTGTACTACGGAAGAGGTTTTAGAGGACTGTAAAGTTTATGAGATGGAGACAATTATTTCCAGCAATGTGCGTTCACCACCATCATCGTCTTCTAAGGCAAATCTTTCATTGGCTGATCAGGTCCCTCGTGCAAGTCAAGATCTATGGTTTGAGGATTCTGGTAAAGGTGTAATGGCTGAGTTAGAGGAGGGTTTCTCTTGGAGGGATCAGGTGGCCATGAATAGAAACCCTGACCAATGCATGGCGCTTAGTTATGTCCCCTTATGCATCGAAGATGGTAAGGTTGTCATTACCTTGGAGAAGAAGGAAGTGGATCATGAAATTACCGAATGGAAAAACATGTTGGTTGGCTATGTCTATAGGTTTTCTCCCTCGTTCAATCAGATGCTTGGCTTTGTTAAGTCCCAATGGGTGAGTGTCCAACAACCGCGTTTGATTTGTCATGATGATAATGTTTTTGTCTTCAAATTTGTTTCTGCCAATGATTGCGATTATATTATAAAGTATTACTAGAATTTTTTTGGTTGGCCATTGATTTTAAAACGCTATCATCATAGAATGCAACTATCCAAGGAGGAATTTTAGTTTGTCCCGTTATGGGTTAAACTGCCTCACCTTCCGTTGAAATATTGGTCCCCAAAATCGCTAAGTATGATTTTGAGTTCGGTAGGAACCCCTATCTATACTAATGCCATCACTATCAGGAAGGATAAAACTGCCTTTTCTCGGGTGTTAGTTAAGGTGGATATAAAGAAACCATTGTGTGAGGCTCTTCATATAAGATATCTCTATGGTACTATGTTTCTACAGCCTGTTGTGTTCGAATGGAAACCCACCTATTGCCATGTCTGTGCGGTTCCTACACATGATTCCAAACTATGTCCTAAGCTTAAGGCTAAATCCCAGGTTGGGGCACCTCATTTGCACCAAGAGTGGAAGGTGGTGTGGGATAGAAGATAGGAGGTTAGGGAGTCTGGGAAAATAGGTGTTTCTGATCCTATTATTACCCCTTCCCCTAGTATGCATAATAGTGGTGCTCCAGAACCCAAACTAATGGACCAGCCCAGGCCTCCTTATGCTTTGCGTTCTACTTTATCCAGTAATAAGGTCAATCAGGGTAACCAATATCTGCTGCTTCAAGAGGGTATGCTTGAGGAGAACCTGGGACAAGAATTGAGCTTGAGAGGGAATTCTTTGCAAGATCCAAGTCCCTCATACTAGCTTGCTGGAATGTTTGAGGAATAAATGATCCATTCAAGCAAAAAGGAAGTGCATGAATGGATAAGGAAGACTATATGTTCTTTAGTTGGTTTGGTGGAGACTCGAGTTAAGTTAGGTAAGTTGGACACTGTGAAGCATAATATCATTCGAAATTGTTTTTGTTTAAATAATTACCAATCCCATTATAATGGGAGGATTTGGATTCTATGGGATCCAAATGTCTGGACGGTTTCTTAGCTGGGATCAACTGATCAATGTATTTTATGTGATGTGGTTGCTACTAGGGGGGGTGTTCATTTTGTGGCTAGCTTTGTGTATGCTTTTAACTCTAGTTCTACAAGAAGAGCTCTTTGGATTTAGCTTTGTAGCCATCTGATTTTGCTCATTCCATGGGTGTTGCTGGTGGATTTTAATGTGGTTTTAAATCTTGAGGAAAAAGTTAAAGGTGATCTGCCTTGCTCACAGGATATTCAGGACTTCAAGCAATTTGTTCAAGACCATGGGATTGTTAACATTAAGGGGTATGAAAAATTTCTCACTTGGCTTAATAAGAGGAATGGGGAGGAGGTTGTGGCATGTAAGCTTGATCGAGTATTGGTTAACATTTCCTAGCTAGGCACTTTCACCTATTCCTATGTTGTTTTCCATGCACCTGCTATTTCTAACCATAGCCTTCTAGTTTTTCACATGGGGACTTCTTTATACTCTTGGGAAGCCATTTTGATTCAATAACTTTTGGACTGAGGATTAGGCCTTCCTATGTCATGTTTCTCGTGAATGGAGGTGCATACCTTTGGGTAATCTCCTCCTTGATATTCATCGGAAGTTGAAGAATTTAAAGCCAACTTTGAAATATCTCAATAGGAATAAGTAGGGATCTATTGGTCATAGAGTGGATATGGCTAGGACTGCTTTGTATGCTTCCGAGAATGCCTTGCTCTAAGATCCGACTAGTGATACATTGAGGAAGGATTTACAGGGGTGCAAATTTGAGTTTGAGCAGTTGGCACATTGTGAAGAGCTTTTTTTTTTAATCAGAAAGCAGAGATTCATTAGCTTAAGGTAGGTGACTCCAACCACAAATATATATTTTTTTACATGTGAAGGGTAACCAAAATAGGAATGTTGTGACAAGAATTGAACTTGAAGATGGTCATATCCTCACTGATCTACCACAGATTAAATCAGCCTTTGTGGGTTTTTATAAAAATTTACTTGGCTCTCCTGGGATTGCTTCTGGTGTCACTAAACAAGAGGTGGTGGCTTTAGGTAGTTCTCTCTTAGAGTCTCATAAACACCAACTCCTAGCACATGTTTCTTCTTTTGAAGTTAAGGATGGAGTGTTTTCTATAGGGGATAACAAGGCTCTTGGGGTGGATGGTTTCTCGGCTATGCTTTTTAAGAAGGTGTGGGGTGTGATTGGGAATGACATAGTTACAGTAGTTGCTGACTTCTTTGCTACTAGTTTCTTACCTCACCAAATTAACGCTCATCCCCAAGAAAGAGAATGCGACCAAAGTTAGTGAGTATCGACCGATAGCATGTTGTGGGGTGCTTTACAAGATTGTGTCCAAGATACTCACAGCTACACTTCAACCTATTATTCCATTCCTTACTGACCCAACTCAATCTAGTTTTGTCAAGGGAAGACAAATAGGCGACAACATTCTTCTTGCTGCTGAGCTGGTTAGAAAATATACTCAAAAGCATGTGTCCCTGAGATGTATGATAAAGCTTGACATTCGGAAGGCCTATGATTCTGGTAATTGGATGTTCTTGCAAAGTGTTCTCCATGCTTATGGATTTCCCCTCCATGTGGTTAAGTTGCTTCTTGCTTGTGTAACAACTGCTTCTTTCTCCCTATCGTTAAATGGGGATCTAACTCCTCCTTTTTGGGGTCAGCGTGGCCTCAGGCAAGGTGACCCATTGTCACCTTTCTTATTTTTCCTTGTTGCTGACTATTTAACTAGAATGCTCAAGTGATTATGGAGTGATGATGAATTTAGAGGGCATCCAAAATGTAAACGGATGCACTTAATCAACCTGGCTTTTACGGATGACATGCTACTTTTTTTTCGGGGAGGGGGTCTGAGGTCTGCTTTGAAGCTCATTGAGGTGGTGTATAATTTTTCTTCTAGATCTGGTCTTTTCATTCATCCATAAAAATGATGCATTTATTTTGGTGGTGTGGATGAGAGGACTAAATCACAAATCCTCCAGACGCTTAGCTTTACCAAGGGACACTTTCCTTTCTCTTATCTTGGGGTTCCTCTATCTTTTGCTCGGCTAACTAGAGCATAGATGCAGGGTTTGGTTCATAAGCTTGCGAGAAGGATTTCTAGTTGGCATTCTCATATGCTTTCCTATGCAAGTAGGGCTTAGCTTTTATAGTCTGTGATCTTCAGTATGCAACTCTATTGGTGTCAGGTGTTCATTCTTCCCCTTAAGCTGATTTAGTAGTTGGAGAGCATGTGTAGGAATTTTTTATGGACCGGTAATATTGACACCTCCAAAAAAGCTTTAATTGCATGGAGAGTAGTTTTTTCACCCAAGAAAGAGGGGGTTTGGGTTTAATTGATCTGCAGACATGGAATAGAGTTGCATTGGGGAAAGTTCTATGGAATATTTGTAACATTCTTTGTGGGTGAGATGGGTGCATTCCATCTATCTTAGGGATTGTAATGTGTGGAATTTATCTGAATTAACATTTATGTTCCTGGCCACTGCAATAGGTACTCAATCTTAGGCCTACGTTTGCCCCCATATTTCACCATACTTCTAACCGTTTGTTGTGTGTGAGTAAATAGGATGCCTATAGCATTTGCAAGGTGTATGACTTGATGAGACAATGGCATGAATAGGTTTGGTGGTACCCGTTGGTTTTGTCTTCTCTTGCTGCGCCCAAACATAAGTTTATCATGTGGTTGGTTATTCACGATAGATTGATTACCAAGATGAGAATACAGTAGTTGGGTCTCTTGGATGATACTAAATGTGTGCCTTATTTTGATGACAAAGATGAAACTATACAGCATTTGTTCATGGAGTGTTCCTTTAGCCTGGGGATATGGAACAAATTCGAAAGGATTTTAACCGTCGGGATGTAATGCATTCTTGGGATGAAGAGATGAAGGTTTTGGCTAGGACCACAAGACAACCTAAGGAGAAGAAAGCTATGTTGAGTGCCTCATTTGTTACCTTCATTACTTTAGTTTGGTATGAAAGAAACTCAAGAATCTTTCATAACGTATCACACACTTGTAGCAGTCTTCTTAAAGATATTAGTTTTACCATGGCTATTCGGTGTTTGGCCTCTAATTGTAGTGCTACATACGATAGATGGCCTCAATGTATTGATGAGTTGGTCATGAACTGAGTTGGTTGTACCTCTAGCCTTCTGGCATGTTATTTCTATATAAATTTTTACTTATAAGAAAAATTATTTTAACTTTTGTTTTAGTTATTTGAATTCTTAAATTCAATTATTAGTTCTTCATTTATGGTTAAGTTTCTTGATCACCAATTTGAATAGACATAGGTATTTAACCGAGGAATTGAAAGGTAAAGATTAATAATAAAAAATCTAATAACTAAAGGGGATAATTTAACTAGGAAAGTATTCTTGAGTCTCTTGGAAATTTTACCAATTTAGCATAGAACATAATGAATTTAATTTGATTTGATACCATGAAAATATGTTATTAAATAGGTTTAAATATGACTATTCAATCTTGAAAGAGGCTATTAGTTAATTTAGGTTATTTCACCCTCTCGGAATTAAGTAGTTTTTTGGCAATTAAATTGATTATTTGTTAATTATTGATTTATAACGACAATCCAATCATAGTATTTATTAACACTAATTTAGAGATTATATTTTTCTATTCCTTGCGTGTATTTTCATTATAGTCGTATATTTTCTAAGTACTCAGTTTAGATAGCTAACATAGTGGAAATTAGTACTCAACAACCTTGAAATTCTACAAGAGTTCATGTGCTCGCTCATTTGGCCCATCGAGGGTGCAACTCCAGACATGTGTTTGAAAACAAACATGTTTTCTTTACTCAACCCAGACATCTAACATGATGCATACACGACTCTTACCATATAATAATTATGGTTTAACAACTAAATACTCTAATCATGCATAATATTTCATCAATTTATCATTATTTAAGCATGACACCTCATAATATTCCACAAGTAGGAAAGTCCTTCAAAACATGTTTTCATAATCAATACAAATGCTAAAATTGTGAAGGGAGAATATTTTAGGTGTTTGAAATCCAAAAAGTATTACCACCAAAGGGGAGATGAGATAAAATATAAAGGAGGCATAAGGTTCAGCTGATAAAGACAATTTGGAGCAAAGCATCCTTTTAGATTTCACGCTCAGAAAAGGAAGAAGAAGATGAAAGGGTTGCTTAGATCACCCATTACTTTTTATACAAAACTTTCTCCTCAATTTGAAATAATGTTTTGATTAGGATTGAAATTGTTTGAAAATACTTCAATAAATAAGATATGAACTAAATACTAAAAATCTTTAAAGTTAATCACCCTATGGAAAAAGATCCAAAATGGTTTGAGCTCTAAAAACAACCAGCTCTGAGGAACTAGTTGATTAAGTTGGCATAACTAGTTAACTAGTTTGTTAATGACCAATTAGTCTATTATTCAAGTTTTAAAAGCTCAACGAAACCTAAAATAGTTGATTGGTAATCTCAAACTAGTTGACCATTTTTCCATGGGAACCAAGTATTTCAATTAAAACATATCCTCTCTCAAAACCCTTTAAGAATCAATTTAAGGCAAACCTCAAACCACAATCACACATACTTAGAATGTGATCAAGTATATGAATTAACACACAATTAAGACCTCAATTTATGAGAGATTAAAATTTATTTCTTTTTTTATTAATTTTTTTTCTTTAGACACTAAGTTCCAACACGTCCAAACTTCCTGCAATGAAGACACAATTGTGGTTTTCACTCATACTCTACTGGTTGTTAAAGAATCCAAATATGAGACATTTAGATTAGTATTATATTGATAAATATATTACTCAAGTTACTCACGTTATCATTAGAGTTCCTTTAAATTTATAAATCAAGAGTCCAATTGGTATGTGTTTAAACTTCCAAATAACAAATATAAATTGATTACTTTGAATGGTAGCCCTTACACTATTTGAAATAACGCCTTCGTGTGGAGAGATATCTCTCCTTGTTTAATATTTGATGAGGAAATTTTCTCTAAGATTCCTATCTAGTTTAGGTTAAGAAGTTTACCATTGGAATTTTGGAGTCCTATTATTATGGGTATGATTATTTCTTATGTTGGGAAACGTATGCAACTAAATCACTTCACTACTAGAAAAGAAAAAAGTTGATTTTGCTAAATTTTTGGTTGAAGTTGATGTCTCAAAACTCTTTCCCAACTCTACGGAAGTCTCTTCTTCTAAGGTTTTTCTTTTTGTTCAATACTTTGAATAAAAAGACCTGCCACATTTTTTTTCTAAGTGTAACCTTTTTCTGTCATATTATGGAGGAATATGTTAAGAAAAGGTAGAATTGTGAGTCAATTCTTGTGGTCAATCATATTACAGTTCCTAAAAACCTTGTACATGCTATGAAATATCATACTTCTAAGGGAAATGGCTCCAAACCTGGTTTTGGCATGGTGGATTAGCAGAATTCGAAACTTATACCCTCAGCTTTAAGGTCTAGCTAGGATTTGAATGGAGGAGAGTTTGTTAGCAAGGATTCTAGTACCTTGATAGCTTACTTGGTTGGGGCCTCCATGGTGGAAATTATCATTGAAACTCAATATGTTGTCCCTCTTATGTCTTCTCAGGATATTTTTTATGATATTGATGTAGATTTGGATTCAACTCTCCCTTTTCCCACTTATTGTTTGATACTAGGTCCAAGAACAAGCTTAAGGGTGTGCATCCTAAGGCTTCCTTGGAGTAGGCTAGTGGTTACTTACAGCCTATTAAGTTTTAAAATTGCCTTGCAAAACCTTATGTGAATGTTAACAAGAATGGTATGGGTGATTAGGGAAAATTACCAACTAAAAAGTGCAACCCCCTATTGTAACACCTCCAAAAAATTTTACTTAAAGATTTCTTTTTAAAAGATTTAATTGTAGAAGCCAAACCAAAAATTTCAGGGGTGTAACACCACATTTAACATAGAAGATGCACTCTCTATACTTAATCTATGTTAGGTATAAGGAAAAAGTAATATTAAACCTAGAAATCAAGTTTGGGAAGCACTTGATTCTACCACGATACATGATAAACAATAAAGAGAAGAAGATTTGTATAATGAAAATATAATAAGAGTCCATAAAGAGATAGAGATATACAGATAATCATACCTTATACCAAATTGATTATGCACTCACTAAAGGTAAGCACATTAATAGTAATCAACAAGAACCTATAAAGCAAGGTATATATACTCTTAGGAATGGAAAACGCCCATAAAAATGATGATTTGTATGCTATGTACTGAGTAAGGTAACAATACATTTATAGCAAGAATACACAGAATATATAAGATCATAAAGGATAACGAAAATGCATAATGATTAAACATGATACAAATGTTGAAGGATAGTTACATTAGAATTCCATTATTAGGTATGCCCACATTCTATTTCTTATTTACATTTATCTTAAGATCCCATTATTCTTAATCCTGTGGAATAAGATGAATCACCTCTTAGGGTAGAATGTGTTGGCCATTATTTTTTGGCCGGTGGAATGCACTCAACACCTCAGTCTTGACTTATGTAATATTTCACTTTAAATGATTAATATCTTATTCATTTATGCAAAGATCATATTCTTATTTATGATGAGTTTATAGATCTGAATATTTTTAATATGGTGAATGAATTGAAGTTCCTCCTATGCAAGTGCATCTGACCACTATTATTATAACAATGGAACAAACACACAACACCTCAACCCTAACTCGTGTGATCTTTCACTATAAGTATTTAATGGCTTATTCATTATTTCTTATCTCAAAACCATCATGTATACATCCATATAAATATTAAAGGCACATAATCCAAGTCAAAATAAAGATCCAAAACATGTAGGACACAACCGCATGCATATCGGGATATCCCCCAATGAAAAAGGCTACATCTCCCTTAAGAAACCCTAATTTCACATGGTATACATAATTTTATAGTGTTCATTTTATCACAAAATTTATTACCCATGATTAAAATATTGTTATTATCATCATATCCAAAATTCAAGGTATAACTCCAACATTTTACATATGTGATAACACTTATGCTTCTACGAAACTCTAATTTCACAAAATGAATATAACTTCTCTCGTAAGACTCACATGACCACCAAAATTAATCAAAAATCCTAAAATATATTTCTTAACAACATAACCAAAAATCAAGGTCTAAATCTAATATTTTACACACGTGATAACGACCTACCTTTAGGGTTATTATTCACAATTTAAGTTATTTTCTCATTTTACTAGACTTAAGCCATTCACAATTAATCCAAATATTCCACACGATAAAATTCACATATTTTGACCCTATAAACACATTAAAATACCAAATATTCCACATCTAATCCATATGAACCAATTTACCCTTAAGAAACCTAAAATACTCTTATATTCATAAAAACATTACAAGTCTCAATATGAATGATTTACAACTTCTAATATATATCATCATGACACTAATTGAACACATTAATTAACCAATATATATACATATTCAAACAACATTAAAATAATTTAGGTCATACTAACACACTTGGGGTATCAAAATGAGCTTTCTAGCAACAGTCACACATATACGCTCATGCTCTTCGCATGTTTTCACTTTTCATATATTTGATACCACATCATCATATCATAACATTAAAATCATAAAATTATCATCAAGATAATAATAAAGACGAGTTTTTATACACATAAATGCACATTACACACAAAACCTTAACCATTATATGTATCCTTACCAAAAATATCTTTGATCTCAAGCACGTATATCCCTAAGATGCCTCCTCCTAAACCATAAAAAAATCATGTAAGAATCAGGTTTAATATATCATTAGAACTTAATAAAACTAAAATAGAAACTATAAGGCAAAGGAGGGTGGAAATAGAGAAAAACCAAAGTGAACCAAGTCATGCACAACTCAAACTAACTACGATAATATTTGGTGTAGCTTATTGGGTGCAGCCTCAAATATTGATGCATATAGGATTGAAGCATCACTCCTTGAAATAGATATAGGTGTTATCGCGTGGGTACTTGATGCTAGGAAGGCTTGGCATTGGTACGGGTTGTGCTACATGAAGGTGGGGTGTTTTGGTGGAGGGTGTGACGTGAGGTTAAGTTGATTTAGGGGGCTAGTTGCATGAATATTTCACATAGCTAAGGATTAGCAATGTTGGTTGCTTACTATTTGAGTACTTTGAAACATAAGAAGATAAAGATTTTATAGAAGTTTGAGAGGCAAAAATAGCAGATGGGTGAAAAAAGAAGCACTAGGAAAATGAATTAGAGGGAATGGAGAGGGAGTTTGGGGTGAGTTGGTGGGAGTTTTGAAAATGAATTAATATGGGAGAGGAGAGTTATTTATAGGATATGAGGTTTGAGGCATGAAAAGTGGAGGAATGGTTGAAGTGTAGGGGTTCGGAGGAGTTAGTGGCATTTTCATTTCCAAGCAAGTTGGGAGAAGGGACAAGGCTACCTTCTATGAATGTAGGGTAGGTGAGTTAAAGTAGGGAGGTAATGTAGGGATAGAAAGGGAAAGAAGTAAAAATGTGAGGGAGGTGATGCACAACTCAAAGAGGAAAGGGGGCAGGTGCCAATTGGGATACAGAAGAAGGAAAATGAAAAAGAAAAGAGAGAAAGGAGAAAGAAAAGGGAGAAGGGGAAAAGAAATTTGGGGTTATGATTAGAATTATGTTTAAGTTTAATATTGGGGAATGAAATTAGAATTAATTTATTAATCATCCAAGGTTAGGGTTGGGTTAAAATATTAATGATTTAAAATTATGGTTAGGTTTAAGATTATATTTAGGATTAAGGAATTAGAGTAAGATAAAAATATAAATAAACCAAGATTAATATTAGGTTAAGATATTAATTACTAAGGATTAAGGTTAGAAAAAATTTAGCGTATTACACCTATAGGGTCTAACAATCACCATAAGAGTTATTTGTTGCTAAATAGGCAGAGAGACCCTAACTCCTCAAAGCTAATATGAATGTCTCTTTTGGAATATAAGGGGTGTTGACTTAAATCCTAAAAGAAAAGGTCATGGTGCTTTTGTTTAGAAAAAAAAAATCTAGATTATTGGATTATTAAAAATAAAATTAGATGCTCAAATACTCGATATATTGATGACTATGTCTTTTAAGTGATGGAAGAGAATTGATCAATTTTTTCATCACCCTAATGGAAAATTATTCTAATTTGGAATCCCCATTCTATTCATTTTCAACTATATGAAGTGAGACCCCAATCTATTTTTGGGTGTAAAGTATAGCTTTGCCTTTACATTAATGTATGGTTTTTATACCATCTCTGATTGTAAAATGCTTTGGGATAATTTGGTTCAATTATCCAATGTTTTTGTTGGCCCTTGGATTTCTTGTGGTGACTTCAAATACCCCCTTTTTGCTTTTCAAAGGGAAAGTAGCAGGCTTATTTCTCATTATGAAATTTTTGATTTTAAGTAGTATTTTTTATTAACCCAATTATCTAATGTTCCTTCCTCTAGTTATTTCTTTACATATTCTACAAATAATGAGTTATACAAGCTTGATAGAGTGTTGATAATTAACTTAGGGTCTTTTGTTGACTTCTTTGCTTTCTCTGACTTCGTATCTCCTAGTTCCTTTTCAAACAACTACATTGGTATTATCTATGTATCTGACCAAGAGAGAAGAAGGAGCTCTTTCAATTTTTTCAATGTGGGGTGTAATCATCAATGCTTTTCAGATATTATTCTTTATTACTGGTTTTTCAATGGTGTTAGGACTTGTTAGTTATTACTATGCAAGAAATTGAATACATTGAAACCTGTGTTGAAGCTCCTTAACAAGATCTATTTTTCTTATGTTATCTACAAAGTTGAATCTATAGAGGAACAACTTTGGATTGTCGAATCCAAGGTTCTTGAAGGCCAAAATTAAGACGGTTTTGTAGATATTGATGCTCTTCATAAGAGGGTAATATTTATCAATAGAGCTAATGCTAATTTTGTTTCTCAAAAGTATAAGAACCAATTCATTTTTCATGCTGATAAGAAATCTAGATATTTTCATGATTTTATTAAGGTCAAGCATAGCAAGGCTTTTGAAACTAAGAATCTCAAGCAAGATGGTTGGTAGACTTATTCTAGGGAGGATATGGAATCTAAATCTTTAGCATTTTTCTAGTTCCATTTAGGTTACCCTTCTTTTGTGACCTAATTAATGCTCAAGTGTTCAAACAATGACCTCTTTTGGACAATACATTGAAGAATTTTTTGCTCACTCCTGGTATTGATGCAGAGATAATTTATACTATTTTAACTGAGGGAATAATAAAGTCCCTAGTCCTAAAGGGTTCTCAGATAAATCCTTTAAAGAGGCTTAGAGTATTATTGAATATAATTATTGTGTTGCTGTCTAGGAGTTTTTCAGGTCTAAAAAGATGTGTAAATAGCACAAACACACTATCTTAGCACTTATCCCTATGATTACACACACTTCTCAAGTCATTAAATTTAGGCTCATTGTATGTTGTAATTATAACACTCCCAAAAATTTAATACTAAACTATTTCGTTTTAATCAAAAGTATATTATCAAATAGTTGGGTGTTATCATCGTAATTGACATAAGTTTAACTTACCATACTATCCTTATATCAATCATAAGGCAACACAATTGGAAAGTAAAACATGATAAATAGAAAATGAGGGAACTTTCATAAATATTATATAAGAGTTTGGAGATTTACTCTAAATACAATAATCTAAATTACAAAAATGATACCATGGATCTAAGAGTCCAAAGAGATGTTCATAGAAAACTAACTTCTGGATAACATAACTCTATACCCAAAACCTTGGTATAAAAATCACTCATCTACATAATAAGTATCAAAGGTTGCAAATTCATCCACTGGGTTATCTCAACTTGCACAAAGACATTTGGGTCGTCTACTGGTGGGAATGAATAACATCCATGAAATGAATGATCAGTATGCTACGTACCGAGTAAGATAATGGTATAGTTGAAGTAGGATTACACATAATACATGAATTCACATAAGAAAGTAAGCATACATGTGATGATATAAAATAGTTCCAAGTAGATACTAATTTTAGGTCTCGCTATATAGATATATAATATTCCAATTTTTTTTACGTTGAGTTCAGGAACCCTACTATTCTTAAACTGATGGAACGGTCTGAAACACCTCTCAGGAACAACACACCTGATCCAGTATTATTATCAGATGGAACAGACTCAACATCTCTCAGAGAAAAAATGCTCATGAGCCACTATTATTAAACTGGTGGACCGGTCTGAAATACCTCTCAAGAACAACACACCCAAGCCACTATTATTATTCAGTGGAATGGACTCAACACCTTATGACTCACGTAGTCTTTCACTTTACGTGATTATTATATTTTCCATCAATAGTTTATCTCTTAATCGTATTTTCATTCACATTGAGGATGGTGCCCTACTATTCTTAATCCGGTGGAACAGATTGAAGTACCTCTCTAGGACAACACACTAGAGCCACTATCATTGTTTGGTGGAATGGACCCATATAAACACCTCACCCCAAACTCACGTGATCGTTCACTTTAATTTGTTAGTATCTTATTAGAGTTGATTGTATATTCAAGATTATCATACGAGACTCATATAAATATGCAAGGCATATAATTTATTAATATAATTACAACCACATAATTTTCCTCAAATAACCATAATATCCTTAAGTAGTTAAAATGCTCATATACACCTAAAGCCTTATAAATTCCAATATTAATACATACAAATCTCCAATATTCATTCGAGACATATATTTTTAATTATTTACACACATATATATATATATATATATATATCCAACATTATTCCCTAATACATAGTTCCAAATTTCATTAATCTCAAGATATCATATAATAGAATAGCATAATTCATATAACATGTCTTACATAAAAGCACATACACATACACATAAATATACATATAAATTTCTAGCGACGACATGTATCCTTACCAACAAATATACCGGACTCTATGTACGTAAATCCTAAACCACCTCCTCTGAGATCGTTGGAAAATCACCTACAAAAATAAGATAATACATGATTAGGCTCAAAGATTATAATCGAGGGAAATTTTAAGGTAAAGGAAGGTAAAAATGGAAATAACCAAAGTCAAAAGGAAGCTTGAGTTGTGTGGAAGTGTGGTGGAAGGCATAGTGGTTCTATAGTGAAATTTTGGTAGTGTTTGGATGAGCTTGGGGCATGTAAAAAGGGGTGTATGGTCAAAAAAATGGAGTTGCACAAGCATAAGGCAGGTTGTGCTCACCCAAGTTGTGAGCTAGGAACCTACATGGACAAGCTATATGAAGGAGGCACAACTGTGCTCATGTAATGCATCCATAGGTAATAATGAATAAGGGCTCATAGGCATGCCGAGGCATTGCGCAATCCATGTGAGTATGCACGAGTGAATTGTGCTGGCGTGCATAGGCGTGGTATAAGAAAAAAAGAGTTGTACATAATCGTGTGAGAGACTATGCACAAGCCATACGCTTCACAAAATGCAGCGACACATGAGGAAATAAGAGGGGAAAACAGTGGTAGTGGACAAAAATGGTCAACGGCAGTGAGGGGGAGTGATGGTGGCTAATCTACCAAGCTATGGGCCACTCTTGGTGGTTGTGGTAGTGTGTGGACTCTCTCTTACATATTTGGACAATAAAAATTCTCTTAAAATAACTCCAAGGTCTTATAAACTCCAAAATATCCTATAATACCACTTTCATGTACCTCTCTTCCTAACAAATCTCGAATAGATGTCTTAGCCACACATGATTTGTTTTATTTAAATAGGAACCCATATTGAATAACATATGTACTATGGCCCCTTAACTCTCGGATGCTTCAAATATTACACCAAAATCTTCATTACCAGTGTATTGTTCCTTCAACATCTCAAATCCTAAAATTTTTTCATCCATCATTACAAGTACTATGGACCTCCTAGATAGAGCATCCACAACAACATTCTCCTTTTCATCCACATGTCTAGTTGAGAATACAAAATTATATAGGAAAATAAACCATTATGCGTGTCTTAGACTTCCTTTCGTTGTCCATGAAAATAATTCAAACTCTCATGATCCGAGTGAAGTATAAAAATCTTGGGTCTCAAATAATGACTCTCTGTCTCCAAACTTCGAACAATAGCATAGAACTTTTAGTCATATACGGAGTAGTTGAGTCTTGCACCATTTAATTTTTCACTAAAGAAAGCAATGGGTCTCTTCTCTTATAAGATAACACCTTCAATGCCTACACCACTAGTATTACATGTTATTTCAAATAATTTGTCAAAGATAGATAAGGATAATACGAGTGTGCTAGAAATCTTAGTCTTCAACTCTTCAAAGTCCTTTGTTGCATGATCATTTCATTTAACTATCCCTTATTCATAACTTGTGTAATAGAAGTCGCAATAGTAGAAAAGTATTTGACGAACCTCCTATAAAATAATGTCAATTAATGGAAACTTCAAACCTCATAGACATTAGAAGTAATTTACCACATTTTAATAGCTTCCACCTTTGCCGAATCCACTCTAATGCCATCCCCACTCACAATATGGCCAAGAGAAACCACACTATCCATCATGAAACTACATTTCTCCAGTTTTCCATAGAAATTCACCTCCCTAAGCTTGTTAAATAGTTTCTTCAAGTGTTGTAGGTGATCAAATATGTTTCTTATATATACCAAAATTTCATCAAGATATACGATAATAAAGAGTCCAAGGAAAGGTCAAAGTACCTCGATCATCAATCTCATGAATGAATTGCATCACCCAAATTGCATCATTAGTCATTCATATAACCCATACTTAATCTTGAAAGTGTTATTCCATTCATCTCCTTCCCTTATCCTCATTTGGTGCTAACCAATCCTAATATCAAGCCTAGAAATCACCCTTGCTCCATGTAACTCATCTAGCATATGATCCATTCTTAGCATCAAAAATTGGTATTTGATGGTGATACTTCTTATCGATTTTGAGTTAATGAACATTCTCCAAGCACCATCCTTCTTAGGAATCAATAAATCTTTGATGCTACACGTACTCATACTCTCACAAACATAGCCTTTGTTCAAAAAATCTTGCACTTTCCTCTAAAACTCCTTAGGCTCTTAAAGATTTCATCTATAAGTTGGCTTGTTTGGTAGTACAATGCCTGGCAGAAGATTAATAGCATACTTAATACTTCTCAAAGGAGTTAAACCAAGTGGTAATGCTTTAAGAAAAAACATATTCATACTCCTTTAATAATTTTTGCAATTTTGGATCAGAATTAGTATAATCCCCTTAGTGCACTTCTTTTGCTACCAAAGCATAGCATGCCCTCATATTCAATTATATTGATCATGGCACACTCCTTTAGAAACAAATACTAGAAACTATTCCCCTTCCTATACTTATTTGATTCGAATGGAGCTTCATTAGCTTTCACTTTGGCTGATTCACAACCATATACACTAGGCCTGAGTTTAAAATTCTTCTTGCCCTTATTCACCACATATTCATTGAGAATTCCATAATGTGTAACCTACCTATCAAATTTCCAAGGTTTAACCACAAAAAATCTGAAAAGAATCCATAGGTAGAATATCACATAAAGTGTCATCAAAATAATTTCTAATTTTAAAAGAGGTAAAGGGTTTTTTGTTACCCTACACCCTTATCCTTATTGATCCATCAGAGTGAGTACGGTCTTAGATGCTTAGAAGTCTCCAAACTAAGTTATCCACCATTTTTTCACTAGAAAAATATATACACGACCCACTATCAATAATAACTTCACACACTCAATCCCCCACTTTACACTTGGTGCTAAAAATATTGTCTCATTGAGTGGGTTGAGATTGTTGTTGAGCTTGAGGCACCATTTGCATCACATAGCAATCTACCTACCCTTACTCTCCATATATTCTCTTTACTTAATCAACATCTTCTTCAAGGTCCCCATCCTCTTCCTTAAACACCTCCATACTAGCTATTTCTCTCAAAGTTTAAGCATTATCATTAGGACAATTGTAACACCCTTATCTTACTTAAATGTCTCAAAGTCTATTTTTATATAATTAATACCTTAATAAACCTACACTTGATCATATCACTCATGAAATAAATTATAATACCCTCAACAATTACCATGCCATATTTTATTTCTCCCAATATCATAAAATATCCCCAATACCCTTAACATAACTAAAGAATCCAAACTTCCACAAAAAGACCTACAATGCTCGATATTATTAACTTCTAACCTTTAACCTTTAACTTAATTCATCACAATACAAATTGATCAAATACCTACTCTCCAAACTTTATCAAAACAATAGATCATACTCACATACACAGGTTTACAAGATAAGGCTTATAATAATAAACGTCACATAAGCTCATGATTTCACATACTACTCTATTTTTTTATAAAACAATACAAAAATATCATAAAATGACATCCACAACATGAGTGATGAAATATAAAGATACTAGCATGAGATTACATATAAATTTACACATAGCATTCAAGCCTTATACCAAGACATGTATCCGCACCTAAAAGTCACATATCTCTAAGAAAGAATAAACCCTGAGTCTCCTCCGCCAACACCACCAAAAAATCACCTAGAAACTAAGTATTCCCTAGGGCCAAAATGTAAGAAAAAAAATAAGGAGAATATAAGGCAAAGAATGATGGAAAGGATCAAGAACAAAAGTAAAAGATGAGACTCAAAGTGTAACACCCCCAAAATTCACTACTGAAAAATTTCGTTAATTAAAAGAAAACTAGCGGAAGCAAATTAATAAACCGTGAATTTTGGGAGTATTACCGCCACACTTAGTACTAGACCGGTTCACTCATACCGTTCCAGTACTAAGTGCTAAGGCTAAAGGAAAATGAAATACAATTTGCAAGAATTTCAACACACTTAAATCAGAGTACCGTATCAAACGTTTACAAGGATGAAATCCACCAATGATGGTTACAGTATCAACATATACATTTAAAACAAAAAATTTCAAAGAGAGAGAGAAAAACCCTAGTAGTTCCAGATGAGACCTTACTCTCTTTCCCGTTGTCCACTTGAGTGGCACCTGAAAAGACCTGCAAGGGACACTGCCCATTGAATAGGCAGGGGCCCCACGAATGGAACCCTTCAGTACTACGGTACTGAGTAACCCTTTAAAGTCCCACTTAAAAGCAGGCCCGCAATGTAACACATGAAACAAGCTCCATACATATATAACATTCACATACTTAACATTCACATAGCATATCAATATATCATTACGAACAATCGGTACTTACGGCCTAAAGCCATGTCATAATGCAAACTCAAAACAATCGGGCCTTAAGCCATTGTTCCACTATAAGTAATTAGTACTTTCCCATAATTTTATTCACATACATAACTGGTTTTATTGAGCTCGGGACCCCCACTATTATTACGGGTGGACCAGAATATATATAAAATCATCATCCAGGGCACAACGCTCCTGGCCACTATTATAACCGGTGGACCGGGATATATAAAGAGTCATCATCCAGGGCACAACGCTCCTGGCCACTATTATAACCGATGGACCGGGATATATAAAGAATCATCATCCAGGGCACAACGCTCCTAGCCACTATTATAACCGGTGGACCGGTACTCAATATCATAATCATCTGGGCTCGGCTCGTTAATATTCCACTTTAAATAATAGTATCTTTCCTTTCTTTAATCAGTACATCAATCATATTTATTTGCCTCGAATGGGAGATCGATAACCCAGGACACAAAGGTACACCGGTCGTACCGGTGCATATCCGCTACTCAGTACCCTTCAACCACGAACCCAAGGACGCAAAGGTACCCTGGTCGTACTGGTGCATAAAGCTAACTCAGTATCCTACCGACAAGGACACCTAATCCATAAGTATGCATACCCCCTAACTAGGTCCATAGAGCTAGAAAGAGTAAGATATAGGGCCTGGCTGGGGCACAAAGGCACACCAGCAAATACCAGAATAATCGTGGACTAAACCACGTCCTTAGGGTAGCGACCCCTAAGGAGTCACAATTTCCTATCTCGAGGTCTTTCACTTTAAGTAATATTGTCTTAATTAAAGTGATCGCGAAAAGCACGATAATCCGATACTTATTCACCTTCAATCGTTCTGATATCATTAATTGTTTCTTATTCAGATGATTAACCAGGATATCACAGAGAAACCATTAAGGCCATACTAATTATCAAATACTCTTACTTGGCTAACCAGCACTATTTGAATTATATTATAATGTTCCACCATCTCAAAGACATGTTAGGTGCAAATTGGTCATTTGCCCTTTACTTATATAATTGTTTAGTATCCATTCCTTACTTGCCAAATTACCATATTACCCCTTTAGGTTACATAATTACCAAATTACCCCTTGTCCAATTTAGATTACCAAATTATCTCATACCCTTTTTAGATCACCATTCACCCCTCATAACTGCTACACTTATCATATTTCCCATTTGGTTGGTTATATTACCAAATCACCCTTCTCCTTTGTTATAATTACTAAATTGCCCTTGAGTTGGATAAATTACTAAATTACCCTTCTTCCTTATCATGATTACTATTTTGCCCCTTTAGTTGGTTAAATAATTATCACTTTATCATTTAATTGGCTAAGTCACCAAATTGCCCCTTTAGTTGGATAATTACTAAATTGCCCTTCTCCTTTATCATAATTACCATTTTACCCCTCTCAATTATTTTAATTGCCATTTTACCCTTTTTAACTATCATGAATCCCAAATCACCCTTCTTCATAATTACCAATATTAATTTACCCTTCTTCATAATCATAATTATTAATTTACCCTTCTCCATATTTATAATTACTATAATGCCCTTTTATTGATTAATTTACCAAAATACCCTTCTCTGTTATCATAATTGTCCAATTACCCCTTTTTAATCATACTTTAATTACTAATTTATCCTTTTTCGTTATCATTATTACCAAGTTACCCCTTACTACTGGATTTACCATAACATCCTTTTATTTACAAAATTACTCTTCTACCCCTTACTTTCAAATTACCATAATATCCTTTTATTCATACAAATTACCACCATACCCCTTTTTCTTGTAGAATTACCATAACACCCCTTTTTCTTTTCAAATTACTATCTTACCCTTTTACATCCCAAATTTTTCATTTTTATATTTCCTTAACAATTTACCATTTTTCCCTTCTTTTCCAAAATTACCATATTAACCCTTTTACTCACAAAATTACCATAATACCCCTCATTTATAAAATTACCGTGTCGCCATTCACTTATAAAATTTACCATATTACCACTTACTTATGAAATTACGATTTTGCCCCTCTACCTCCAAAATTACCATAATGCCCCTTTACTTGAAAGTTACCATCTTTTCCTTTTCTCATAAAATTACAATAATACCCTTAACTTATATAATTACCACAATACCCTTAGACAATAATAATACACATGCATTAGCAACATAATACATCATAGACAAGTATTTAATATTTCTATCAATAATCAACCTCTTCCTTAATTATCATACCTACACTTGGCAAAAAAGCTATCATGCATTTCCCTTTTTCTTTCAATCAATGTAAACAACCATTTATATATCATGCTGGGCTCACAAAACATACATAAAATCATAATAAAATTCCTAATGTGCTAGCATACGTTTCCATACATTTAAGGGAGGTTTAACGATTACCTCGATTCCCGCCAAATATAGACCTCACCGGTATTCCGGTTTAAGGTTTAAGATTCAATTATCAAAACTAACACCTAAAAATAATATCAAGGTTTATTATGTTAGAAATCATTAAAAAAATCAAGACATAAGGCTTTATAAAAATTAATAAAATAATTAACTTAAAATATAATTATACCTTAAAATTAATAAACAAATAGATTAAGATGTCCAGAAACTCATGCTCCTAATGCAGCATGAGCTGCATGAAAATTTATGGGGAGGAGGGCTCGAAGGAGGGTAATAGAAAGAAATAAAGACAATTTCGGGTTAGGATTTTTAGGCTTGGAAAAGAGGCATATGGGGGTGGATTCAAGGCAAGAGAAGGATGCAGAGGTGGAGAGGGGGTGTAAGAGGTGGTCGGGGACGTGTTGATGGTGGCTAATGGTGGCAGAGGCGGCGGCAGCAAGGCTGCGAAGGTGGCGGTCGAAGTGGGGTGTCGAGGTGCAGGCTAGCGAGGAAGGAAAAGAAAGGGGAAAACGAGGGCTTGAAGGTGGTGTTCTCGGCCAAAGGAGCATTGGGAGTGGTAGAGGGGGTTGCAGGGATTATTTTGGTGATTCAGGTGGTGGCACAGGTGGTCGGAAGGTGGAGAACGGCGGTGTTACAGGTGGCTATCGAGAAGGGTGAAAAACAGGGAGAAAAAGAAGAAGGGAGGAAGAGGGTTGCGGGATGGATATTGGGGTGGTGCAAGGTGGTAGTAGAAGGGTGCAGGAGGCGGTTTAGGGGCTGGGTGCGGCGGTCGGAGCGGCGGAGCACGAAACGAAGGGGAGAAGATGGAGGGGAGAAAATGGAGGGAAGAGGGTCGGGGAAGAAGGGCTTCGAAAATAATGGGGCAGGGAAAGGTGAAGAAAAGAAGAGGGAGAAGAGAGAGAGGGAAAGGCAGGGTGGCAGGGCGATAGTTGCAAGTGGTTGGGCAGCAGCTGCAGGTAGTCGGGTTGCTGTCGACGCCTGGGGAGAAGAAGAAGGAAGAAGGGAGGCTGCGGGCGGCCAGTCGGGGAAAGGAAAGAAAACAGGCTGACCGGTCCAAGGGGAAAAGAAGGAAAAGAAAGGTGGGGAACTGGCTGAGTCAGGCACGCGGGAGAGAGGGAGGAAGAGAGGAAGAGGTGGGCCGAGGCCCACTGCGCGGGGGAAGGGCTGGCCTGGGTGTGGCGGCCCGAGGGAAGAAAAAGGAAAAAGAAAGGAAGAAAGAGGAAAAAAAGGGAAAAAGGGCAAAAAGGAAAATGAGAAAATAGGAAAAATAAAATAAAATAATTTATAAAATCATAAATGTAATATTCTTGATAAATTATTTAATTTAATAATTTAATTCATTATAATCTAATATATTAATTTAAAAAGGATTAAGGTTAGTAAAATATTAGTTTGAGAAATTATTTAAATAAAAATAGCATGATAAAATAATAAAATATCTATTTTAATTTACTAAATATTCCCATCCAAATTTATATACTCAAGAATTCATAAATTAATTAAATTAGATAATTTTAAAAGCTAATTTATTTCAAATAGAAACTATTTATTAAATTATTGGCTTTCTAAAATTTTGGGGGATTACACAAAGCAACATAAAGGTGTGGTGTAAATGGAGCCTTGTTGCATGAGATGCGCACACAAATAGAGGGTGAGGAATGTGAGGTTCTCACATTGGGGTGCCTAAGAAACATGAGGTGCTCATGTTGGAGAGTTTGATTAATCTGAGGTACTTACATTGGGGATAGTTTTTTGCATGAGTTTTGATATAAAAAAATGAGGGTTAGCTAGTGTGGGTGATGTTGATGCACAAATGATGGACAATGTTAAGGGTGTTGTTATGTCATCTGTTCACACCACTAAGGAGGAGCAACATCAGGTGCCAACAAAAAGGGTGGTGGTGCAGTGTGAGTTACGTCTAGTTACACTAAGTTTGTTGCACAAAAATGGTGGAATTTCAGTGGAGACAATGTATAAGGGCATTAGAAATAGATAGGAGGGGTTAGGGAAGAGTTTGGTAGGGAATTAAATGAAGAAATAAGAGAGGGAGAGAAGGTATTTATGGTTGGAATTTGTGAATGAGTAAAGAAGTGAGGAGCAGATTAACAAGGATTTAGTGGGGGTAAGGGATTTCATGGGACAAATCCATAGAATAGAGGGAGATAATGATGATGGATTGAATAATTAGACATATTTAGGCTTTTTTGATTGGGGTAACCAAACCAAAACAATTAGGTTAGGGAAAGGTGTTCATGTCGGGAAGAAGAAAAGGAATAGGGAAGGACAAAGAGGAAGACGAGAGAAAAGGAAAAGGGAAAAAAGGAAAAAAAAAGGAAAATATAGAAGAAAGAAGTTTAGGATTAGGGTTAAAGTTAGGTTTAAATTTTGGATTAAAGAATTGGGGCGAGATTAAAAGTATTAGTAACCTAGGATTAGGGCTCGGTTAAATTTGGGGTGTTACAACAATCCCTACCATAATGACCATAACCTCTATACTTGAAACATTACTTGGCCAATTTGTCAATAACCTTGTATTTACCCTTCTCTTCATAGTTGAACATCTTAGCACTATTTTTCATATTTCAATAAGATGTGGAAGGATTCAAATATGTAGAGACATTTGAATTATAGCTTGAGATAGAAGGCTTATTTAATGGCTTGGATCACTTCATCTATTTCTTAAACTTGATTGCAAGTTTTGCCAAATCTTCCAACATTTCATAAGGATACACTCCCCCTTTCCTCTAATAGTCATATTAAGAACTCCAATGAATCTAGCACAACTTTTTCCTTCTATTTCTTTAACATCACAAATAAGAGCTAGTATTTCAAACTATCTAAAATACTCTTCAACTCCAAGCAACCCCTATCTAAATGTGGTCATTTTTATATTAAAAAAACTGTTCATAGTCTTGAGGCATAAATTTCCTCTTCATGTGTTTTTTTAACTTCTCCCATGATTTTATTTTTGACTTCTCTTTCCCTCCTCTTCATATTATCATAACACACTCTAGAAAAGTTTTTAAATTTCAACATTGTAATTTTGCATCATTTTTCATAATCAAGTTGTTTTATATTCAAATATGGCCTCAATGATTTACAACCATTTAAGAAAGGACTTGGGAACGACATTACTTATAAAATTGGGTAAATCAAATATAATACCCCTTTCTCTATCATCTTGGGATTGTCTTGTTACCGAATTGGGTATCTTATAAATTCCCACGCCTTCCTTTCCTCCCTCTTCCAATGGTTTATATCTTTGTAATCTCATTTTCCTAGTATGATCTTCATATGAATCCTCAAAATATAAAGCTTAGGGAATGCAATCCTTGGGCTTGAGAAATTTCTAGTTTATCCAAATGTACCCCATGACTTGTTCTGATAAGGCCTCTATTATGTCTTCCAATTTTTTGTTTGAGATTAGCAATGTGCTTACACACCATGATGATGGGTTATTCATTTTCAAATTTTATTGAATCAATATTAGACCTTCAATAGCAAGATAAATCTTACTAAGGAAGAATTATAGTTTATTATGCATAAAACTTCCCTACTTACCTTTAGAGTATTGGTCTCCTAAGTCCCATGGTATGATAGCTAGTTTGGTTGGTATGCTTATATGCACAAATGCCATTACTTTGAGAAAAAAATTGAACTATCTAACCTCGAATCTTAGCTAAAATTGACACAAAGGAATAGATATGTGAGATCATCACTATAAGGGATCCAAATGGTACTCTAGTATCACTGTCTATTGAAATTGAATATAATCCAAATTTATTTTCGAAAACGAGTGTGGCCGAAGGACCAAACCGCTCTGATACCAACTTGTAACACCCCCAAATTTACTACTAAAAAATTTCGTTTAAATTAAAAGGTTTAGTGGAAGCGAAAGAATTAAAACCGTAAACTTGGGGGTATTACCGCCACACTTAGTACCAGACCGGTTCACTTCTACCGTTCCGGTACTAAGTGCTAAGGCTAAACTCGATCATCAATAAGTACGAAGTATCATAAAACGCAAGACGACATTTAGCATAAATCATTAATAAGATATAAGTCAAACAGAAGTTAGAATACGATTTAGGATTACAACCCCATAACACATTTTTTTTTCTTTAAAACGGAAAACATGATACAAAATATAGCTAACAAAACAAATCCCAAAAATGGTCAATATCCGGATCGCCTACTCACGGAAGTTAGGCCTTCCACCCCAAGATAGTACCCGATCATAAACCTGCACAGGAAGTCTGCTCCCCACCATCGGTGGATCATCACAAGACCCATTCAATCAAGGTAGTATCAGTACGGGTCCAATACTGAGTAAGGGCGCAGGTGCGCTAAGGCTAAGCATACCATCATACAACATAACACACACAGCACAATCACATAAGCAACATGTAATATTATGGATGATGTAGGTCGGTTATGGTCCAATCCAACTTCTTCTTTTCATAACTCTGATAATTAGTCGATTCACATCATAATCGTTATGAATCCATGAGAGTACGGGAACCCCACTATTATAGCTGGTGGATCGGTCACTTATAGGGCAGAACGCACCTAACCACTATTATATGCCGGTGGATCGGTCTCCAGGGCAGAACGCT
This sequence comes from Tamarix austromongolica, assembly GCA_039764185.1. Lineage (NCBI taxonomy): Eukaryota > Viridiplantae > Streptophyta > Magnoliopsida > Caryophyllales > Tamaricaceae > Tamarix > Tamarix austromongolica. The sequence goes on along the minus strand of CM077810.1, from coordinate 100,588,931 downwards.
CCTGGCCACTATTATGCCGGTGGATCGGTCTGGCCCCAACTCTCATGGTGTTTCACTGTGATTATAACGTATCTTTCCATGATTTGTTTATAAGTCATTTCATACCATAATATTTTTTAATCCATGCGAGTGCGGGAACCCCACTATTATAACCGGTGGATCGGTCACTTATAGGGAAGAACACACCTAACCACTATTATATGCCGGTGGATCGGTCTCCAGGGTGCAACGCTCCTAGCCACTATTATGCTGGTGGATCGGTCTGGCCCCGACTCTCATGGTGTTCCACTGTAAGTATATAGTATCTTTCCCATGATTTAATTACAACATACTGTTTGGTTTGTTGAGCTCGGGATCCCCCACTATTATAGCCGGTGGATCGGTCACTTATAGGGCAGAACGCACCTAACCACTATTATATGTCGGTGGATCGGTCTCCAGGGTACCCCGGCACCTGGCCACTATTATGCCGGTGGATCGGTCTGGGCTCGGCTCAACAATCTTACTCTTTAAGTAATTAGTATCTTATTCGTATCTTATCAAAAAGCTTTCCACCCTTGACATGCATATCAACTACCCTCTACGTCTATCCTCCCTAGGGGGCCCGTCCCATATCTTGAGACTCCTGCGCCCCTTATCACCCCCGACATCCATTCCCTTTACTCTGCCTTTAAATGAAAGAGCCAACCCCTACGGGTGTGGGTTAGGCCCTACACTCATGACATCAACTCCATCCCCCCATCACCCCCTAGGGTTTTCCCTTGAAAACCCTAATTGGGCCGATGTGGCCCAACCTTCTCCCATTTACGCTACCTTTACCTCATTTAACGCCCCACATATTACCTCAATTTGATCCTCTCCCAAAACATATCACTTTACCTTCCGATTCAGCACATAACCATGAAACCCTAGTTGATCACCTCAACCTTAGTACATTTCTTCTCCCACAAGTAACCTCTCTCCTTTCATCCCAAAGTCTCTTCTTCCACATGGGAACCCATACTCACCTTTTATATAAATGAAATGTCACTCTAACCCATACTCCACCCTTCCTTAATCATTCTTACTTTTGTAATTCCCAAATTTCCACTTTCTCCCAAAAACCCTAATCGGATTCCTTATACACCCTTGCACCAACCTACGTACTATCTTTCATCCCAAGTCTCCAATCGCTCCACAACTCTCCCATTCTCTTATTTACACCATAATTCAACTTTTCTCACGTAAGATTCGCCCCCATGCAAGATTTAGCCATCCCATGCAAACACCCCAAGTCACCATGCAAACTTTACGACTCCCATGCATAGTTCCCCAACTCTCATTTATTTTGGTCATTCCTCCCTTATTAAATCTTCTCTCATGGATCATGAGGTACTTAGGTCAACCTCATATCCCCCTTAATGGTCTCACTTCCCATTCCTCTCTTGTTATTCTTTTAGTCCCATTCCATAATACCAAAACCCTAGCATGCATGTCCTAGAGGGTCGTATCATATCACATCGCACATATACATGTCATGCTCATGTCATAGGGAACACATACAAACATACCTCAATTTCCAAGCTACGCTACATAAGACAAGTTGCCCACAGTCATATAATACACGACATAGCATGGCATATACAACATTCAAAACATACAGGTCACACATCACACAAAGGCTATAGCTTCGTCCTTACCTAAGGCGACGCCGGGCTTGGAGCACGCTCCTTTAACTCCTTAGGGCTTTGGTTAGGATTACCTATAAAAGGGAAAAATACTAAGTATTAGTTTCCCTCAAAAGTACCATCACCCCTTATTCTAGTTTAAGATTAGTGCTATTGTTATTAAAGGGAGTATTATACGAAAACTAAGGTTTTTACCTTAAGATTAGTATACTAAATATTACTAGTCAAAATATGTTTATTTTTAATACTTATCGTTACACTTATATTATTAGACCCGTTAGCCCTATTCTTATAATAATAATAATGTTCATGCTAACTATAGAAAAATAGTGATAATGATAATAATAAAACTAATAATAGTGACACTAATGTCTATAGTGATAGAAACCCTAGCGTTTTTAAGGCTAAGTCTAATAATAGTGTTAGGGTTAAAATAATAATATACTGATTACAATACCAACAAGTAAAATATTCCGAAAGAAGATAATGATAAAAGTTGTATATTTTTGAATAGTAATAATATAAGGGTTTCAATGTTTTTGGTCACAATAATAGGAATAATAATACTAATAGTAAAGATAAAGACAATAATAAACCATGGCTAGCGTTAGTATTATTAGTAAAAATAATAGTGAGGTTAATAGTGGCAATAATAGTAAATGAGGGAAGTCTTAATCACATTAACCCTAAAGTCTTAGACCATTATTAATGATAATAGTATTATTGGTTAGGAAAATCATAAGGTTAGGTTGAGTAATAGTAATAATAGTAATGATAATAATAATAATAATAATAATAATAATAACAAAGGAGGTAACTATACTAACACTAAGTTGTTAGTAATAATAATAATGATAATATCATTAGCAATAGTAATAGAATAATAATAATAATAATAATAATAATAATAATAGTAGTAGTAGTAGTAATAATAATAATAATAATAATAATGAAAGTAATAATAATAATGATAATGTTAAGTATAATATCATTAATAGTAGTTAAAAATTAATAACAGTTATAGAAAGGAGGTATTAGGGTTTGGGTAAGTTGGAAACCCCCTAAGGTTGGTGGTGGTCCGACGGCGGCGCGTGGCGGCGGCGGTGGAGGAGGAGAAGAGAGAAAGGTGGAGGAGGTGGTTAGATGGGAGGAAGAAAAAGGGAATTTAAGTGTGAGGGAGGAGACAGCAGGGAGAGGGGAGTGGAATGAGGGTGGTGGCGTGAGAAGGGCAGCGGCGCGCGGTGGTGGACGCGGCGGCCGAAGGAGGGAGAAGGTGGTGGAAAATGGTGGAGACCGGTGGAGAAGGAAGCAGGGGGTAAGGAGGTTATGGGCAGGTAGGGGAGGATCTGCAGGTTACTTTGGGATGTGGAAGGAGGGTGGACCACAGCGGAGGTGGCGGCTACAGGCGGCGGCGACTGGAAGAGGGGTTTTTCTGCAGGGAACTTTGCACGGCTATGGCGGCACGGGCAGGGCAGGGTGGAGGGAGGCGATGGTTTGGTTTTATCGAGGAAGGTGCAGGGGTGTTTTTGGTGGCCAGCGGTGGCGGCGGCGATCACCGGCAGCGGCGGAAACTTCGTCTGATTTTCAGGCGACGGAGAGGCAGATTTTCGGGGTGATTTTTGCAGCACAGGTTATGGCTGTCGAAGGGGGGTATTTATAGGCAATTGGGGGAGAAAACGACGAAGGAGGAGAGGACACGCCTAGTCACGGCAGTACGCCGTCCGACGGCGATCGGGCAGGCCTACAGATTCTCTGTCAGCACGTTTTGGCTTGATTTGGGTGAGAAAGGAAAGGAGGCAGGGCCTGGGCGGTGCAGGACGGTAGGCTGGGACAAAATGGGAAAGAAAGGGACGGGAAAAAGGAAGAGAAGGACGGTCGGACTGTGACGTTGTCGGAGTTGCAGCGGCACGGCGGTCACGGGTGCGAGGAAGATGACGACAGCGGGGGTAGGTTGGACCGGCGGTCCAGGGAAGAAAAGAAAGGGGAGAAACCGGCCGGTCGGCAACGGTTATAACATTCATAATCTCGACGCGTCGTTTCATTATTTATAAGATCGAAACGCATCGTCGCGACGTTGGCTGGCAACGGTTGCAAGGTTCATTAATCGCGACGCGGCGCTTCGACGGATCGAAGGGCAAAACGCTACGTGGCACACAAGCGTCGGCCAGTGAATGACGCTGGGCCGCGAGGGAAGGAGAAAGGAAAAGAAAAAGAAGGGTTGGGCTCCGCAGGCCGGCCCAGTCGGGGGGATGTAAAGAAAAGAAATAAGTAAAGGAGGAGGAAGGAAAAAAGAAAAGAAAGGAGAAAAGGAAAAAGGAAAATGGAGAAATGATAAAATGGTTGGGTTGGAGGTATTTGGGTCTTTATTTTTTTATATATTTAATTTAGATATTAAATTTTAATAACAATTATTTTAAGTATAATAATTAAATCCATTTTTAAATTAGTTAGGCTATTTTGGATAAATTTCCCTTAACTTCCATTTTAATTAGTAAAATGTCCAAAATTTTCTAAATAATTTATTTATTATTTTCTCCTTATTTTCCTCAATTAATTTCCTCTTTATTTAATGAAGTAATATATTTTCCTAATTTTCTCTTATAAATCATCATTTTGCCATAATTCCTAAAGTAGGATTTTTGGGGTATTTCTGTAGGAGATGCACCCTCTGCATAGGGCATGCAAGACTCTATATAGTGTATTCAAGAAATGAGTCTTATTGATCTAAAATGGTATGGAAGTGTCATAACTTGGGTGAATAAGAAAAGTGGGAAATAGGTTGTTGCTTGCAAGTTGGATAGAGTATTGGTGAATATGGCATGACTGAATCTTTTCTCTAACTCTTCTATAGAGTTTCTTCATCCTTATGTTTCTAATCAATACCTAATCTTAGCTTAAGGTGGTGTTATTCTTAGAATAAATTTTCCTTTTATATTTAAAAATTTGTGGACCAAGGATGTTAAATTCCTAACTATTGTTAGTGCCCACTAAAGGTGCTCTAATTCAGGCAATTTGATATAGAATTTCCATAGAAAGCTATGGAATTTAAATCATACCTTTAAAGAGCTCAATAGAAAGAAGTATGGTTCTTTTGAACAAGAATAGAAGTTGATAATATAGCTATGTGTGATACTTTAAAAGCTGTATTGAATGATGTTACCAACATTAACCTAAGGAATCCGTTCCACACTTGTGAGATGGAGTATAACAAATTTTCTCATTATAATAAGAGTTTATTAAAACACAAAAAAAAAACTAAGATTCATTATCTTAATGGGGGATTCCAATCATAAATACTTTTTTGCTCATAAAATGGGACATCAAAATAGAAATGTCATGAACATAATTGAATCGGATGATGGTAAGGTAGTTAATGACTCAACCCTTATCAAAGATGCTTCTGTTTACTTCTATAACACCCTTTTAGGAAACCTTGGCAATGCTAGTGGACTCATATATGCAAAGATTGTAAATTAGGGCCCAAGGATACAAGAGTATCACAAAAAATTCTTGCTTGCACCAATATCATATTTTGAAGTGAAGGATGTTATGTTTGCTATTGATGATAATAAAGCCTAATGTGTGGATGGTTTCTCTAATTTATTTCAAGAAAATCAGAGATATCATAGGTAATGAAATGGTTGTTGTTACCAATTTCTTTGATATATGTGATATTCCTAAGCAAATCAATATTAATTCCTTAATCCTCATTCCAAAGAGAGAGAGAGAGAGAGAGAGAGAGAATTCTACAAAGGTAAGTGAATATATCCCTATTTTTTGTTGTGGGGTTATGTATAAAACCATTTTAGAAATTCTTACTACCAGACTTCAACATATAATATTAGACATCATTGATCCTACTCGGTTAGGATTTGTGAAAAGATGACAAATAGGAGATAGTATCCTTCTTGCCTTTGAGCTAGTGAGAAAATATTACCAGAGACATGTTTTCCATTGATGTATGATGAAGTTGGATATCACAAAGGCGTATGAATCTATCCATTGGGATTTCTTACAATAAATTCTCCATGTTTATGGCTTCCCCCTTATGTCTCTCATTCCCTTATGCTCAATGGAAGCTAACTCCTCCTTTTAAAGGTAAAAGAGGTCTACCTCAAGGAGATCCTTAATTACCGTATTTTTTTGTACTTGTTGCTGATTGTTTCACTCAAGCATTGAGGTGATTATGGAGGAACCCTCATTTCAATGGCCATTTGAGAAACAAGAAGTTAAAGGTTAATAATCTATCTTTTGTTGATGGCATGTTTTTATTTTGTTGAGGTGAATTAAATCCAATGAAAAAGCTTTTGAATGTTGTTAATGATTTCTCCTCAAGATCTAGTATTGATATCCACCCCCCAAAGTGTAGCACTTACTTTAGAGTAAACTATGGTATTAAAACTCAAATTGTTCACGTCTCTAATTTTATTAAAGGGTAGTTTCCATTCTCCGACCTAAGATTTTTATTTCTTTTAGCAGGCTAAAAAAGGCTCAAATGCAAGGACTATTTCTCAAGAATGTTTAAAAAAAATTATCCAGTTAACACTTTCATCTTCTTTATTATGCGAGAAGAGCTCAGCTATCAAAATTAATCATCTTCAACATGCGCATGAATTGATCACATGTTTTTATCCTCCCCTATAAACTTATTTGAATACTTGAAAGCATGTATAAACAATTCTTATGGATAGGGAAGATTGATTCTTCAAGGAAGTCATTGGTTGCATGGAAAATATTTTGTACTCCCCCCCCCCAAAAAGAGGGTGGTTTGGGTCTTATCAATTTACAAGTATGGAACCAAGTTAGCATAGGAAAACTTTTATGGAATATTTGTTCCAAGAAGGAATATTTGTGGGTCAAATTGGTGCACACCATTTACTTCCCAACAAATTTTATTTGGTCATTTTCCCCAGCTAATTTGTGTTCATAGAAGTTGCAACAAAGTCTCAAATTGAGACCTATGTTTGATGCTTCATTCCAAAACTAACAAAATAGGCAAAACTATATGGGCAATAATTGTGTGTTCTGCATTCGCAAGGTTTGTTAACTTGTTATAATCAAAGGATAAAGGGCTTGATGTTACTCCTACGTTTGGTGTCCACTAGCTGCATGCAAATTTGAATTCCATTTGTGGCTAGCAATCCAAAACATACCATTGAATAAATCCACATTGAAGCATATAACCCTTATAGATGATGACCAATGTGTGTTTTGCTCTAATAGTAAAGAAGAAATGACTAAACATATTTTCTTGGATTGTTCTTACAATTGTCAAATATAGCATAAAATAAGAACATCTTTTGATCGACAAGATGATAACCAAGATTGAGATAATGAACTGAAAGTGTTGGCATGGTCTACTAGGCAACCAAAGGAAAAGAAGAACCTATTACGTGTTGTGTTTTTCACCTTCATAGGATCAGTTTGGTATAAACAAAATTCAAAGAGTATTTAGGATTCATAATCACTAGTCTCTCCCTCCTTACGGGAAATACTTCTATGGTGTCAAGTAGATGCTTTACTACTCATAGGAATATGAAGTATGATAGGTGGAGGAAATACACAGATGGTCTAGTGGTATGATGTGTTGTTCCTTTGTATAATTTTTTATCTTTGTGGTAAGTTATATAAATTATTATTTACCAAAAAATAATAATTTTTGGGATTTATTGATCTTTGTGGGGATAAGCTTAGAACTCCAAATCTCACCAACAAAATCGCACAACTCTACCTAAATGGATTCCCAACTATTTTGGAAGAAATGTTTAGGGATCCTATGTGGGCCTAGGGCCTCATTACCATAAAAGAGCACTTTTAATGTCCTCACATTGGATCGGCTCTTCAATGGTTTCTTGGTCACCAACTAAAAGAGGAGCAAGAGTAGTTGGTTTACAGAGATCCAACTCAATGTTAGGGTTGGCATCATCTTTAAAAAGGTTAGAAATGCAATGAACAAAATGTTAGTAGATAGTTAGGATGTTGGAAAGCCATTATCCCCGTGGTAGCTTAATTCCATCAATCCAGTTTTGACTTCTTCTCTTGATGGTTGAATTATGGTAGAAGGAGGCATTTTTGTCGCCTAAGAACAATTTAGCTATCCTAGCCTTGCTAAACCACCAATCTTTTTTTATGAGAAGGAGCTAATTTAATGAGCTTCTAAGTTCAAATTCTCTATCAAGAGTAGTTTGGTCATTGTAATTAAAAATATGGAATTAGGCTTGATCCAAATAAGCTTTAGCCTTTTTTATGTTATCGAAGTTGTCCCATAACCCATCCCCATTCCAATCTACAACTTTATTAGGAAAGAGTGTAAGGAAGTTCAAAAAAGATCCTCAATCTAGGAAAATGCTCTTAAGAACAACATTTGTGAAGATAACGTGTTTAATAATCACGTAGGCTCCATTATTTTTCATTCTAAAGCCAAAAGATGAAATAGGGAAGATGTTAAGAAGGATAGTGCAATGATATGAATGATTTTGTTAAAGGTATTTGACAGAGGCCTTTGAAAAATTGATGATCTAATCCATGTTGACTCAAGCACAATCCAATGACTATTAGATAAAAAAGACGTTACCATTTATTGCCTCTCGAGTAACTTTGAGGCCACTCTATACAAGATCAACAACACTACAGGGCATGCGCGCGGTTCGAATAACAACTTATTTGGCTATGAGTAGGGATGGCAACGGGGCGGGTCGGGGACGGGGACCCCATCCCCATCCCCGAACCCGATAAGGAAAATTATCCCCGAACCTGACCCGATCCCCGCGGGGATGCAATCCCCATACCCGCCCCGATCCTCGATCCTCGATCCTCGATACCCGATACCCTATCCCCGATCCCCGATAAGATTCCTGATCCCCGATCCCCTATAGACTCCCAAATCCCCGATCCCCGATCCCCTATAAACTCCCAAATCCCCGATACCCGTTACCAGGTCCCCGATCCCCTATAAACTCCCAAATCTCCGATACTCGTTACCAGATCCCCGATCCACAATAACCGCCCCAACTCGATACCTGTTTTCCAATCTCCGATATATGCGTCCTGTAACTGTAAGCTGAAGAAAAAATAAGTTAGAAAAATGAGGAATAATTTTAAACCATTCATAGCTCGATCCGCAAACAACCATGAATACCTGTAACCTCAACGACTCAACCTATGCAATTTGCAGAGTTCCTAAAAAAAAATAATGTCCGCAATGATAATTTTGTAATTCTTATGCTGAGAAAAGCAATCCTAATTCTAAAACATAAATTAATCAACCTAATTAATAATTAAAAATAAAAAAATAACACAATAACTTTAGCTTGTACAATCCATATTCTATAGACTATTCTAGAATAAAATAATAAAACCATAATGTATCCGTAGAAATTACAACGGATAACTCGCAAATTACAGATAAATAAACATACAAGTAACAAGTTTTGCATGATAATTGATAAATGACAACACTTCAAGCAATGCTAAAAATAAATTAGGTTGAGACGACGATAGACATCTTCATTCTTCCATCACAAATATTTTGTACTGCATCCGCAATTCCGCATATTGTGTTTATCAATCATTACATCCTATATTCTTGTATAAACAGTACACTATGCTCACAATCATTAAAGGACTAAAAAAAATATCTAGGATTGTACATTTTCAGCAATATAATTAGTTTACAATTTAGTAGACTTACATATTCATAATGGATTTAGAAATCCATGAATCACGTCAAATCGCTCCTCGCAGTGTTGCTCTTATCAGTATACACCTCTGTTGCCTACAATTTGTATTGGAGGTTAAGGTTATACACACACACACACATATATATATAATAGACATATCTATATATATATATATATATATATATATATATATATATATATATATATATATATATATATGTATATATATATACATATATATAATAGACATACATATATATAATAGACATATATATATAACAAAACGATAACTCAAAGCTAAAGAACAATTTGTCTTTCAGAAAACTAATTCTTTAGACACATGTATGTCTTTCATTCTTTTACTACTAGTATCACAACATGCTAATATCATTCGCAGTTTTCTAACCTTTCCAGTATACCCACTTTTTTTTTTTTGCCATCAAAATGCATAATGCTTCAATAAATAAAATCCTAAAATCTAACTCTCTTAAAGAAATTCTCTCGAAAAAGTATAACTAGTGAAATACATCCAACACTAGTTCACTACAGTTCATTCTGCAATTTCTTGTACATTGCAGCGATGAACTTTTTAACCTACAATGCAAGAAAAAAGGACCAATGGGTAGAAGTTTAACAAAAAAATAAGCCAAAGAACATTTTGTTTTCAAGAGGATTAGGTTGCTCACATTTTCTCAAAATTTAATTTGACAATCCAAATCTTCATTATATTACTTTATTCTTATATCTACATTGCTATGTAGAAAATATTCCTAAATTACCTCTATGATTTTCGTAACAGCCCATAATATTCCTAAAATCTCATACATCCATCTCAGCCCATAATGTACATGTATGTATATATGTGTGTCTATATATATATATATATATTATGATTTACATGATATAACAAGGCCAAGAAATAAATCAATTACCTCCATGTCAGCATCAACATCATCATCAAATTTTTGACACTCCGAAGTAGCTGTAGAGTTTGAAAGAAAAAATAAACAGCAAAATTAGCAAATAATAATATTTACAATAAATAAAACTTACAAAAATAACTAAAAATATGGGATAATACCTTCAATTTCACTCCATAACCAATCTCGAGTACACATCAAAGCCTCTATGGTGTTAGGATGAAGCCTACTTCGATGAGCACTTATAACCCTCCCACTAGTGCTAAATGTTGATTCAGAAGCAACAGTTGTCACAGGAATAGCCAACACATCCTTAGCAATATTTTACAAATTGGGATACTTGTAACCATCCATCTTCCACCAATATAAGATATTAAAATTAGCAACATTCCTTGGTGCAAGAGGATCCTCCAAGTACCGATCTAACTCCGAATTTATAATTTCAATACTAGAATTGGATTCCATGAATCTTTCTAGTCTACCACCCTTAGGAATTGGAGGCTTCGAAGAAGAACAATCTTGTGACCCTTAATGGACAACATGATATTGCTGAGATTTCTTCTTATATTCTTCAATTAGGTCACTTGCTACTTTTTTCACATCATCAATCAGCCCCAAAGACGCATCACCATAGACAAGAGGGTAATACAATTGAATGGTCTTTAACTTATACCTAGGATCCAAAATACTTCCAATCACAAACAAGCAATTTATCTTATCCCAATACTTGTCAAATTTCTCTTTCATATTACTTGCCATACTTCTCACCCTAATCTCATTTGAATTGATCCATTCATCAATTTCCAACTTAATCTCACACATAGTAGAGAAGAATAAATTCATGGTGACATACTTAGTCCCTGAAAACAACTCCGTTGCATCATAAAAAATATCTAATTTAGAAGCAATATCAGTCACATTTTGCCAATCTTCTTCGGTGGGAACTCTCTTATATAAAGGCTCATGCTGCTTCAAATGATAAAACACATCTTTATATTGAATTGCAGTGTTGAGCATTAAATATGTAGAGTTCCACCGAGTCTTACAATCAAGTTCTAGCTTCTTATTGCATTGAATTTTCATATGCTTAGCTATTTCAACAAATTTTTCATCTCTTTTTGGAGTTGCTGTCCAAAATGCAACACTGTAACGGACATTTTCAATAGTTTCTGTAATTAATTCTAATCCATCTTTCACAACTAGATTCAATATGTGTGCAGAACAACGCATATGAAATAATCTGCATTCTAAGATAAGTGAACTCAGATGAAGCTTTTCCAAAATAATATCAACCATAGCGTCATTAGAGGTGCAATTATCGATTGTCAAACTAGAACACTTACTATCCAGGTTCCAATCAAATAAGCAACCAACAAGACAATTTGCAAGCACCTCGGTCGTATGTGGACATGGCACGTACAAAAATCTAATAAAAAACAAAAACAAAGTTTAGTAATTAATTTAGTTTATGTGTTGATTTTTCTTGTAAAACACATAAAGCTTACCTAACAAGCCGACTTTGAAGCTTCCATGAATCATCAATAAAGTGTGTTGTGATAGCCATGAATCCTCTTTTCTGATTACTTGAAGTCCACATATCGCTTGTCAATGCTATGCGGCTTGCATTTGTCTCCAACAACTTTATAGTTCTCTCTTTCTCAACATCAAACATTTTCAGGATATCACTTTTGATTGTGTTCCGAGAAACCACTTTAAATAATGGTTGTAAAACATGAAGGAACCTTCAAAACCCTACATGTGTAACCATATACAATGGGTACTCATGCAACACAATCATTTTACCAAGCTCCTCCCTTGCATGATCTTAGTTAAACTGATATGTACTAAGTTTTGATGACCCATCAATGGACTTTGTTAGTTTTAAAAGACATTGTGTCAAGATTGATTGCTTTTTGTGTACACATGTCTTCAAGTGATCATGTAGATGCTTAGTACCATTCTTACTCTCTCCTCCCAAATGCTTCTTACAATAGTTACAAATTGCTTTCCATTTCCCTCCAACTGATTTTCTTTCAAAATGATCCCATACAATTGATCTTCTTTTTCTTTTTTTGGCACTATCCGCATCCATGATTTTAGTGTTTTCATCATCAGAATTCTGATTTGACACCTCCACATTAGCTTCAATATTCTCATCTTGACATGTTTGTGCTCCACTTTCTCGAGTTGGAGCACTTTCCATAATACTATTAACCTCTTTTTCAATGTTTTCCATATGTTTATTAAAAATAATAGATATTAATAACCCATACATCCCTATGGATTTAAAGAAAAATACATGATATATATTAACTTATATTGTAGAAAAACAAATCATTATGAAAGATTAGGAAAATTGATGATTAGGAAAGATTATGAGAGATTGATGATTTGTGTTTTTCACTTGGTTAGTTGGTTTTTCTAATTTTCAAAATGATTTCAACCTATATTTTATGATTATTTGTTTAGGTTAAAGTTAAACCTTTCAAGTGCAATAGGGCATCTATTTTCAAAGGAAGTGTAAGATTATCTACAATAATTTTACTATTTTAAGACTTTATTTATGATTGTAGATTATTTTATAATTTTAGGATTGTATAATTGTTATATCGAAATGGAATATTAACAACTACTCAAGTTTTAGTTTTTTGAGTTAAATTTAACTTAGTTTATTCGAATTGGGTAAGTTTTACTAGGTCTATTTAACATATGATTATCAGCTGATTTTATCAAATATGTATAGACAAACTGTTAGTGTTGTCAACTAACAAATTAGTTAATATGGCACTAACCACTAATACAAAGATTATAGGTCATCTACTAATTATCAAACAACTAAATTTTAGTACCTAACTGAAAGTGAAAAGACGAAAGCAACATATACATGTATTGTGAAAATTCGACTTCGACAATTGGCCAAATGATAAAATAATCTACAATCATAAATAAAGTCTTAAAATAGTAAAATTATTGTAGAATCTTACACTTCTTGGATTAATAGAATCTTGTTAATATAGGAAGTGTAAGATTATCTGCTATAATTTTAAGAGAAAGAAGTTATACAAGAATCATTTTTTTGTTCTAGTGAAGCACATTATCTGCAAATATAGGCATTCTCATATGTTGTTTACAGTTGTGTGAAATTGATAAACCCGCAGAACAATTGAATAATATTTAGTGTGAAACAAATTAAAAAGCACGAATATTTATCCTAGAAACTCAATTTAGGTGAAAACCACATAAAAGAGACACACACAGAGAGAGAACAGCAATAAGGTCCACTATGTGAGAGACATAATAAGGTTTACAATTTATACTTGCCTTTCTAACTCTAGGGCCCGAACCCCAAATTCCTAAGAATTGCCTATACTAATACAATTGTTCTAGTGAAGCACATTATCTGCAAATATAGGCATTCTCATATGTTGTTTACAGTTGTGTGAAATTGATAAACCAGCAGAATAATTGAATAATATTCGGTGTGAAACAAATTAAAAAGCACAGATATTTATCCTAGAAACTCAATTTAGGTGAAAACCACAGAAAAGAGACACAGAGAGAGAGAGAACAGCAATAAGATCTACTATGTGAGAGACATAATAAGGTTTACAATTTATACTTTCCTTTCTAACTCTAGGGCCCGAACCCCAAATTCCCAAGAATTGCCTATACTAATACAATACAGTGAAGGATGTGCCCCTGCACCCCATTGCTCATCATTTGTGGCTCACAAAAATATATGAGATGGTGACCAAGTGTGTGGAGGACTGTAGATGGTTTGAGCACTTACAAAGTTGATTAGAAAGCATGTAAAATGACTGGTAATGTGGATGAATCTAGATGTAGTAAAAATAGGAGGATTGTGCATACAGTAAACAAAAAATTTGTAACAAGCATCGAAGCAGTTGAACAATAATTTGCCAAAAATATCACAGCTCCCAACAAACACAACATAACTGAGAAAGCAAATTAAAGAAAGGCAAAAGAAATTAAACAATCCATTTTGCTATCAGACTCCCCAACAGCTCCATTTCCTACCTATTATGTGAGAAATGTTAAGGTTGTAGGTGTGTGTGCGTGGAGTTTGAATGAGTCCAAGTAGTTGGTTAAAAACATCCATGTCTTTAGCCAGATAATTTACTTTAGCCAGAAATGTTAATGCTGATTTTAGTTTGAATGATTTTACTTAATTACTTCTAATGTTATATTAAATGCATATATGATGTATGTCAGGTGCTTGGTCAGAGGTTGATTCTCTTTGCCATCGGCCCATCCATCGACAAAAATAAAATTATTTTGACTCTGTTATGATGGCTCAGCTTCATTGCTTCAATTAATTGTGGACAAGTAAAGGCTCAAGTCAAAAATAAAATTAACGTGTTCAATGGACAATGGTTGCAAAAGCATTCCCGTATGCTCAATGACGTGTTGAATATGATTCAGCAAAAAATGGAACAGGGTAACAATCAGAAAGGAAAAGACATCATCACCACAATTTAGGGACTTCATGAGTCGTACTCACTGTAGATAAAAACTTAAAAATACAAAAGGCTCAAGTCAAGACTCACACTCACTGAGGAAAAAATTAGGGATTGCAGTGGCGTTGTAGGCTGTAGCGAACTAGCGTCTGTGGTCGCGGGAAGAGCTCCAGTGCTCCACTGCTCCAGGCACTGGGTTAGGCGAAAAACGACGGAGAGTCGGCACAGCACTCGGCAGTCGGGGTTGGGGACAAAGTCACAAAGTAGGTTAACTAGTTAGGTTACAGTCTTACAGACTTACAGGACTCAGGAGGAGCCGTCGCTGTGGGTCATGGACTCAGGACTCATGGGTGGCCAGGTGGGAAGTCTGCGGACTGCGTGGTTGCGTGCAGCGTGCGGGGTGCGGGGGAGTGCCAAAGCCAAACGGGGAGGAAGGACCGAGGAAGACCGACCGAACACGGGACTGGACCACTGGTTGACACTAAGGTTCGGCCCGCCCAATTTGGTAATTCGAAAAAAAAATAATTCGGGCCGGGTTCGGGGACGGGGACCCCAAACCCATACCCGACCCCGAACCCGATCCCCGAAATATTTCTCCGAACCCGAACCCGAACGGAGACCCGAATCCGTGGGAAAAATTGACATCCCTAGCTATGAGAAGGTCCACCTCGGGAAATCTCAAGAGGGTTAAGGATGTCATTAAAGTCCTCGATAAGATCGAAGTTCTTTGGATGTTGTACATAATAGTGTTAGATTTATCGTTAGAATTATTCATGTAATCCAATATTTATTGATCTTATTTGGTATCTAACTCGATTTAATCTAAAAAGTAAATAATTGACTCACTTAATGAAAAGTAAAATAAATTAGATATCTAATATGATGAATATAAATAATATCTTATTTATAAAAATATATTTTTAAAGTAGGATTATAAATATTAATCCTTTATGACCACGTAAAGTAATAAAATATTATTTATTATTTTATAAATAATTATATAATTACTCTAATAGTTATCTATTACTTTGATAGTCGTTATAATATAAATTTTAATTTAGTAGTTAGTTCGTAAAATTTAGTTATTTTTTTCAATTCAAAGGTTAAAAATGTATTAACAAGTTATGATAAAAAAAATATGCATGTCTTATTATTTGTTTAAAACATTTAAAAATATATTATTATTTAAATATTACTTATTTTTATTATAAAATTACTTATTCTCCAACGATATAATAATTTTACCTATTTTATCGCATAAAAGCACAACATTAAAAATTCATACTAATAAATAAATAATAATTATTTATACATTATTAATCACATACTTACATGAAGTTAAACGTTATGTTTGCCTACGAGGTTAATGAGTTAAATTAATTTTGATAATATCCGATTTAATCCAAATCCAAAGTAATTCAATATAGGATTAACTCGACCCAAATCCAGTCTGATCCATCAAAACTTAAAAAACCATAATTCGTCAAGTTAACCCAAATTCAAGCTATCAAATTAAATCGAATATGAAATTATCCGAATATGAGCTTGCTTAGCCCAAACCCAACCCAATAGAGATGTACACGAGACGAGTACACTCATCCCTGTACCCGTACCCGATAAAAAAATCTGTATCCAAATTCGTACCCATACTCTAAAGGTATATCCACATCCATATCTGCATCTATTAGATATCTATTATCTTATAGATAATTCGTTTATTCATTAATATATATTATCAAACGAATAAATCTATCACTCGACAGATACACTCATTTAAAGTTAAGTCAAATAACAATTTTAACCTTAATTTATGCTAAATTTATTTTAAAATTAAGGGTAAAAAAATAATTATATAATTAATAAATAGGTACAGATATAAATACGAGTATGGATATGGGTATAGATATGGATATCTCATATCCGTATCCGTACCCGATGAGTATTTTTTTCCGTCCTCCATATCTATTTATCCATATCCATTTAAATATCTAACATATAAAACCTATTAAATTTCGGATAAAATACACTCTATTTATATCCCTAGACCTAACCAAACTCAACCCAAGAAACTAATCTGAAATAATCTGAATCTGACCCAACTCAAACCCGAACTATCTCAACCCAAACTTAACTTGACCCAATAAATTAACTCGATACAACCTATATATATAACAACTCAAACCCGAACCAAATAATAAGATGATTCGAAATAATCTAAACCTAAAATAATCTAACATGACTAGCAAAAAGAAAATTATAAATAATTCGATCCAAAAATAATCCAATCCACTATAACCCAATCCAATTAACACCTATACATATAATATGAATATTATCAGACTTTCAACCATTATGTTTCTATATTTTATTATAAAAAAATTTTCAATTAATTAATTAGAACACTAATATAAAAATTAAATATTTATTCAATCAGTAGTTGTAGTCATCCAAATTACAGTATATTCCATCAAATATACTGAACCAATTATCTAAGTCAACGAATATGATTAACACTTTTAGCTATAGTGTCACCACATCATAACAAAAACCCTGACTCTGCCTTGATGATACATCCAAAACAAAGTAGTAAGACAATCGAGCCTTGAACTTACGGGTACTAGAGCCAAGCATGTAAACAATCTTTAGATGTTAGTCCGAGTCGGTTATCGTTAAATCTTCATCTCAGCAAACTACTAAGTTTGGTATGGGAGTAATATGGGTAAAAAAATTACCTCCATATTTTATATATCTTATATAATCTATTTAAAATTAAATATTTTTATTTTAATAAATATCTATTTTAGATATTAATTTAATCTAAAATAAGTATTTCATTAAAATATATTTATTATTATTAAATACTTAATATAAAAAATGTAAAATAGAGGAGAAATGTTTCCACCCCTATTACCCCCATACCAAATAAGCTAAGATTAAATCAAGTACCCTTCAAAATTATAGAATTCCTATAGATTCAAAAGTCTGCTCAGCAGCTTTCCGGTAGACGTTAAACAGCCCCACTTGGAAATGAGTTAGTGTTTGCAGCGTCAAGGGCATAAAAAGCAAAACAATTTCACTCATCAGACCAAGCCACAGGCTTAAGGCTGTTAACGAACCGAATCGAGCCGAGCCGGGGTAGGCTTAAGCTTGGTTCATTTATTAAATGAGCCTAAAACTAAAGCTTAAACTTAGTTTGTTTATAAACGAGCCGGGCTTTTAACAAGTCGAGCCGAACTTTTAACGAACCGACTCTCAAACTTTGGTAGTAAACGAACCAAGCTCACGAACTTTTGTATTCTAAACGAGCTTGAGCCTAGATTTATTAGGTTCAATCTTGATTTGTTTAATAATCGAGCCGAGCTCGAGCAAAATTTTTAAGCTTGTTTAATGAGCGAACCAAACCGAACCGAGCCCAAAAAGCTCGTGAACCGGCTTAGTTTGTCAACAGCCCTACACAAGCTACACATCCAATATAGAGTACTCGAATACAGTTGCAGTTAGCTAATTAGGAAATCACGACATTGATGAACCAATATCCAGGCAAATTTTGAATATACTCTTTTGTACTTCCCAACAACCGATCAATATGATACTACTTATTACTTGGAGATAAGATATTCAAATCATCATGATACAGGATATAACACTCAACTCAAACGATAAGGAGTTGGTAGAAGTGAGAGAAATGAAGCTACAAATGAGATCATCTCTGATCCATAATCAGAATAGCCTTGCAACTGATGTGTACTAGCAAGTACTCTGCTGTTACATACAGGGCAAGCGGTGACGAATAAAAGAAACTAGATTCTAACCATACAAGTTACAGCTCCGGCTTAATCTTCACGTCACCGTTGGGTAATGAATTTTGAGACTGTGCAAGCCTTTTCATTTCCTGCACAGAAGGTCATCAGCCAAACATGAGCTAATTTAATAATCATGAAAAAATTGCAATAAACTAACCCGTACATCCATCTTACAGAAAAGAGATGTGCAATAAAAGTATGGCAGAACATACAGCGGCAGATGCAGCACGTATCTCCCTGTAAGCATCCACTTCGTTAGGAAATGTCTGTTCAAGTTCTTCCAAAAGATGCTTGCGCAAACCCTACTCAATTAATATTTGAACATATCATTTATGAAAGTCCCAGAATACAATCAGACGAGTAAAACATAAGAGAATTTATAGCCACAACATATAAAATGATAGTAACCAAATAATATAAACAATAACAATGAAGATTAATACGCCATATACATGCGTAACCGCATAATATGATTCAGAGTTGATAATTTCATAGAACGTGCAAAGTTGTACATACATGAGAGGAACATGTTCTAATTTCACAGTAAAAAACTTGAACGAAATGACAAATGTCTTCCTCCCCCCCCCCCTCTCTCTCTCTCTCTATTTTCTCTAATTATTGATGCTTCCACCCATAAATCCAGAAAGAACAAGGAACCCCCCTCCCCACCTCCAATTCCTTTTTTCTTTTCAACAAAAGGAGATAACTAGAAAACAATGTTTTGACAACAAATCAACACTAACAGCTAAAGCTGGCAAAAGTTGACTTGCACAAACCCGACCTGATACAATCCAAAAAATCCATTAACCCAACCCAACCCAACCCGTGACACGAGATAACCCAAAACTCAACAGTAACCTAACCCACACATCAACCCAATCTGACCCAACAAGACCAAATTCAATATTAATTGGTTATAATAATAAAAAAATTACATATGTTGTTTAAAACTTTTAAAGATATATTATTTTATAAATTTTACTTTTTTTTTTTTACTTTTACCATGGATATACTTAACCACCAATAATATTCTAATTTCACTGATTATTCAGTACAAAAACACAACATTAAAAAATTATAATAATAAATAAGTAGTAGCTAATAGCACATTTTTAATAACATGTTTCCATAAAGTCAAACTTAATGCTTGTTTGAGATGTTAATAAGTTTGATTAATTTTTGTGAGAAGTGCCCGATTTGACTTAGATTCAAAGTAATTTGATTTGAGATTTGCTTGGCCTAAGTCCAATTCATCCTATCAAAACCTAGTCCATCAAGTTAATCCAAACCTGAGATAAATCGACCTTAACCCAACCCATCAAATTAATCTTAACTTAACACAAGCTAGTTCGGCCTACCAAAATAACTCAAAATGGCTCGAACCCGAACCAACCCAAACTAGCTCAACTAGAACCCGACCCATTAACCCAATACAACTAATATTTGTAACGACACAAACCCAAACCAAACAATAAAGTAACCACAATCCAAAATGATCTTATTCGACCCACAATCAACTCGCAAAAGAAAATGAACTACAAATAATCTGACCTGCCAGAACCTGACCCAATGTGCCTAACATGATTGCCATCTCTATTAGCAACACCTTAAAAGGGGGGTCCTCAAGTTTTGATCGTAGGATCACCACATCCATAAAATTGCAAAAATATGATAATTGTATTCCATTATATTAAGAACTATTCATATATGAAGTTTGGGAATATAAAAGTTCAATTTTTTCCTTCTGAGCTAGTCAAATAATTAAGTAGTTTCAAGTATGAAACACAAATACATCAACAAAAATTTGAAATTCATTTACATCCAAGAAGTGAACAACACAACCAAAGAAAATAGAAAGTGGTGTAATGAACTACATATAAATTAATAATTTATAAAACTATAAACGTTAATATATTCATCACTTATTGTATCTACTTGGGACACATTTATTTGTATTTTACTTCAACACATTAGCAAGGTTAATCATAGCAACCAACCTTGTTATCTTGGTGATATCTCACTTGTACTTCCTTACATCAACCTAAGTTCAAGGAAAAGTATGTAACAAAAGATTATGAATTCACGGGTGAAAAGGTTAAATAGGGAGGAAATATAGTGGACCTTATGACCATATATAGGATCATAGGATCCTACTAATCTTATAAAAAATTGTACGATTCTACTACTCTGAACCAAATAATGGTATCATAGAATCAAAATATGGCAACATACAAATGGTAGGCTAGGCGCCCTACTTGTGTCATGGGGCAGTAGGGTACATGGAATAAATAAAGAGGCTCAAGAGCTTGAGAGAAGAGTTTTGGAGTGAGGGAGGCCCACGGCTATGGTGAAGGAGATAAGAAGGGGGCTTAGCTAAACGAAGAACGATATTTTTAGGAAGTGCTAGAGAACTAAAAATTCTTAAAATTCATAACTATTTGTTAATTCTCCAACTTGCTATATTCAATAGTTAATGACCTTATTTATAAGGCTCAAAAAACCCAATTACCATAGCAATCACCTCTATATTAGAGATAATTGGTAATTAAACGATACCCATAATAATAACTTAAACTAAATAATACTACTATATTATATCCCTTGATATCTAGTTTCTTGAAAGACAACTATTTCCCAAAAACCAAATTTCGCTAATTAAAATCAACTAAAATAATAAATTAAGCATCGAACACTTATTTTTATTATTAATAGCTAAAAAGAATAGGTAAGAAACATGATCTATAATTTGGCTAGCTCGTGAGCCTTGCTTCGTAGCATTACTCCTTGCTTGAAGATTGAGCTTGTCCTCAAGCACAAAAGTTGTGGATATAAGCAGCAAAATTGACAATAAAATCCCGCGAAGCTTTATTAGAAGGCGCAAACTTACACAATATTAGCCAAAAGGTTCGCAACCAATGAACTTTTAGCACTACATGTTCTACATCAAATAACATCACAAGGAAAATTAGCCCAAAATCTGGTGCCAACCTATAATTTTCCTAACAGATTCTGAACCATGGTCTGTCTGCTAACTTGCAGATAGGAATGATGCACAACTGAAATCAAACTTGTTGTGGCTAAAACACTAGCATAGTTTAATGTGTTGCCAAAGTCATCCATGTCAGCTACCATCATTTGATGCTCCTTTGTCTAGATGAAACAAACACTAGTGACAAGGAGTATGATAAGCCTCTAATTAAGTATACCGACGTGAGGAGGAAAAATAAGGCTAACTGAGGTGGATGTGTGAGAGGCAGGGGGAGGAGTGTTGGTAGGCACTGGCTAAGTCTCTTAATTGCATAGTCATTGTAATTTCTGTTATTTCTATTCCCTAAGAGTTGGTTAGAGTCAAAGGGAATATCAAATTCTCTCTAATTTTGTTATTTTTTATTTTTTCTTATTTGACCAATAATAATGTACGCATCTGTTTTGTGTGTGGGGGGGGGGGGGAATTGGCAGTATATAGGTGATTGGAGGAGGAGGGAAAATAGGAGTCTGAGTGGGAGGTGCTAGGTCCTCATATAACCTAGAGCATTCGATTTCCATTATTAATACGAGAGAATGTTCTCCTCTATTACTAAATTTGCACCTCTGAACCTACCATCCAGTATCAAAGCTCCCGTCAATTCCAAACAAAACCATGTCTCTAAGCAAGGTCGAGGCATTGGAAGAGAAGTTTGCCAAAATGCAAGAGGAATTAGTGAGTGAAAGGCGAGAGACCTAGAGTAAGAATATGAAAATGGGAGAGAGAATCGGATCTATAGAAAAATGGATGGGGGAATTAGCAAGGAGGCTAGACCGATACTTCAAACTAGGTGGCTCTAGCTCATTCATCAAGAATACAAGGAAATAGAAGGAGGTTGAGGGAGCTAAAAGTCTAAACAGCTCTACGTTGCCAGCTGATACACCAGAATTGAGAATGGAGGCCCGACCTCCACGCCAGCTCGATTTCTCTTTCTTTGATGGGCTAAACCCCGATGGTTAGATCTTCAAGGTGGAGCGATATTTTGCACTAAATTAGGTGGATGATGAGAAACTAGAGGCGGGGGCTATGGCAATGAAAGGGAAGGCATATGCTGAGGATAGTCAACATTTTGATTCATAGCCTAGCTTAAAGGAGAATTGCTAACCCAATTTCGGTTGCGCCATGAAGGTTCACTTTGTGAGAAATATCTGGTTGTAAGACAAATTGAGATGGTGGAGGCATATATTGAGCAATTTGAATTTTTGGCCTCACCTCTTCAAGGTTGATTGACCACAAAGATTCTGGAAAGTACTTTTCTCAACAGATGGCAACCCTAGATTTGAGTAGAAGTGAGGATCAAAGCGGATGATTAAGCTCATGGAAGCTACTCAAATGGTGGAAGACAAGAACCAAGTAATATAGGAGAACTATCGGGTTGGATCTAGAGGATTGGGAAATTGGGCCAAGGCAATCAATAGACCAAGCCACCAAGCGATGCCAGCCCGGGCTGGAAATAGGCCTATTAGGCTTGCAGGAATTGGGTGAAGTCCAAACTAGGCAACTCTGCTAAAATCGAGTGGAGAACCTGCAATTCGAAGGCCCCCTAACACTTGTTGACTAAGTGATGAAGAAATTGAACAACGGTGGGAGAAGAGATTGTCTTTCAAGTGTAAAGAGTGGTTCAACCCTAGCCATGTGTGCAAGAATTGCTTGCTTCAGGTGCTCTTGGTGGAAGCTGAAGAAAAATTGAGGCAAGGAGAGGTGACTAGTAAAGAGTTGGACGTCAACAAAGAAGGGCCAAGGAAGGTCGAAGGGGCAGTGGAGCTCCCCTGAACTCTGCTGTTGGAATTAGTACTCCCCATGCCATGAAGCTGCACGAGCAGATTAAGGAGAGGGTGGTTGTCCTAATTAACAATGGAGCCCCCCAAATTTCATCTCTAGGGAGGTTATGAAAAAACCCTCACTCTCTATATCACCCACGGCTCCTTATGGATTTTTGCTGGAATTGGGTATTCGATCACTGCTAACAGGGTCTGCAAGGGAGTTTGGGTGTTGCTACCGGAAGTTGAGGTGGTAGAGGACTTTTTTCCTCTGGCGGTGGGAACTGCATAGGTAATATTAGGAATTGCAGTGTCAAAGTATCAGAGTGTCGCGAACGATATTTTATATGTCGTATCGTGATTTTTTTCCCCAATAAATATTAACAAATATCGACAAATATAGGTCGATAACCAATACATCACCAATAAATATGTAAAATTCTCAAACCATTGTGTATCGCTAATTTCGCGTATTGATTGGCCCAAAATCTAATAAATACCAGCCGATATTGCGTATCGAGACCTATATTTTATTATCTGGGTCTGATGCAAGTAAATTGGAAAACTCTAGTGATGAAGTTCATGGTGAACTCAATATTAGTGAGCTTACTGGGGGAACCTAACCTCTATTGTGCCCAAGTTTCCCTCAAACCAAGCTCCAAACCATGTCCAAGGAAAAGCAAGGGCTCCTCCTTGAGTGTTGCTCGGTAGAGACCCCAGGGGAGGAAGTAACGGAGCAAACAGCTCTAGAGGGAATATTTGAGTTGGTTGAGGAGTTCTCAGATATCTTGAACAAACCTATAGGCCTTACATCGGCACAGGAGTTGGATCATCGGATCATCCTATGGCTAGGAACAACTCTAATGAATATCCAACCCTACAGGCACCCTCATGATCAAAAAAATGAAATTGAAAGGCCAGTAGGGGAGAGGTTGGCAACAAGGATAATACAGCCAAACAGGAGCCCTTTCTCAAATCTTGTTCTATTGGTTAAGAAGGACGGGAGGTTGCAGTTCTGTGTATATTACAAGGCATTGAATAAGGCTACAATTTTTGATAATTACCCAATACCCTTGATTGATGAATTGTTAGACAAACACAATGTTGTAGTGATCTTTTTGAAGTTGGATCTCCGTTTAGGTATCACCAAATCAGGGTAAACCCAGCAGACATACCCAAGATAGCCTTCCACACTCATGAAGGCCATTATGAGTTTTGGGGCATGGCGTTTAGATTGACCGACGCCCCAACAACCTTCCAAGCCCTGATGAATTAGGTATTTAAGCTTTATTTATGGAACTTTGTTGTTTGATGACATCCCAGCATTCAGTTCATCCTTAGCTGAGCATAAATAGCACTTACGAAGGATCTTTGAAATATTGAGGCAACATGAGCTATTTGTGAATGGGTTAGCCATAACTAGAATACCTGGGGCATATAATTTCTAAAAAAGAGGTGGTAGCCGACACAAAAAAGGTTAAGGTGATGAAGGAGTGGCCCATTCCTCAAAACCTTAAGGAATTGAGCAGGTTTCCTAGGCTTACAAGATACTGTTGAAAGTTTGTGCGTGGATATAGCCAAATTATATCCCTATTGACTGACCAGCAAAAAAAGGGTACTTTCGAGTAGAACCCTCAAGCTCAACAAGCCTCAAAGTCACTGAAATCAGCCACATCCTCGGTACCGGTGCTGGCCTTTCTTAATTTCTCAAAAGCAAATGTCACTGAGACTGATGCATTCAGGGTGGGAATAGGCGTTGTCCTAATGCAGGAGCAACAACCTATTGCTTATTATAGTCAAGTATTGGGGCAAAGGGCTCGCCTTAAGTAGGTTTAAGAGCAAGAATTAATGGTTATAGTTCTCTTGGACCAAAAATGGAGGCATTACCTCTTAGAGAAAAGGTTCTTGATTCGAACTAATCAAAGGACCCTTAAATAACTCTTGAAGCAAAGGCAGTTCTTGAAGACAACAGAAATGGATTGACAAGCTCTAGATTTATCAGTTTGATATTGAGTATCAAACTAGTCTCACAAATAGGGGAGCAAATGCTCTATCAACGCTGGACGGGGGCAGTTTGATTATGGCATTAACGATAACTTGAATGGGGCTTAGGAATTGTCCAAAAAGACTGACAAAGACCCACACTTGGGGCAGGTGAAAAGAGATTTGATTCAAGCCCCAGGAGAGAAGGGTGGAATCAATGTACATCAAGGAAAATTATTCTGTAAGGATCAAAAAGTGTTACCAGTAGGGTCCAAGTATATCCTATTAGTTCTCTCAGAATTTCATGGCAGAAAAGTTAGGGATGATTCGGGAGTACTCAAGAACGAAAGTTAATTAGCCTAGAATGAGGAAGCAAATCAAATAATATGTGGCAATGTGCAATATGCAAGCTAAATAAAACCTCTATCCTTGCTCCGACTGGATTACTACAGCCTCCCCTATACCCAAGCGGATTTGGGAAGATATCGCTATGGAATTCATTGAAGGACTACCTAAGACAGAGGGATACAACAGCTTGCTAGTGGTAGTGGATAGGCTAAGCAAATATGCTCATTTTATCCCACTAAGGGATTCCTTCTCAACTCCCATATTCGATGCCATATTTGTGAAGTAGTTTGACTCCATGGGATGCCTCATTTAATTATCACCAACCGAGTCGAGGTTTTTATTAGTAATTTTTGGGCTGAAGTGTTTAGGCTGCAGGGTATCAACTTGAAGAGGATTTCAGCCTACCATCATCAGATAGGCGGACAGTCGGAGGTAATGAATAGAACCATTGAGTCGTATCTCAGGTATCTCGTAGGGGAGCATCCCAAGCAATGGGTAATGTGGGTACTTTAGGTAGAATATTAATACAATACTTCCTACCATATTGCTTTTCACACCACCCCATTCAAAGCAACACATAAACGAGAGCCGCCACCTCTTATCTGATATGAATGGGTCAATGCTTCAGTCACAACTTTGGATAAGGAGCTTAAGCCACGAGATATGATTTTCAAGGAACTTAAGGTTAAATAGCTGATAGAAGGTTTGTAGTTGGGGAATAGTTGTATGTGAACCTCAAGCCTTATAGGTAGAAGTCACTGGCCAAATATAGTAATGAGAAGCTATCACCACGATACTTTTGGCTTACAAGATAAAGTCCACAGTGGGTAACATGGCTTATTGATTAGATCTGCCAACTTCCATTTCAATCCATCCAATCTTCCATGTTTCTATGTTGAAGTGGGATCTAGGGCAGGTCCCAAAGCTCAGCCAATGCCTGATATAGAGTTAGAACGGAGGGCCCAACGACCCCAACCAGAAGCAATCCAAGGGCTACGACACGACTCTAAGGAGTAGTTGGAGGTTCTAATTCAGTGGCACGGGTTACCTTCCTTTAAATCATCATGCAAAGGATTTGAATTTGTTTTCACCTTGAGGATAAGGTAAAACTTTGGGACGAAAGTGTCGATGAGCCTCTAATTAAGTATACCTACATGAGGAGCAAGAATAAGGCTAATTGAGGTGGGCATGTGAGAGGCAGGGGGAAGAGTGTAGGTAGGCTAAGTTCCTTAATTGCTAAATCATTATAATTTCTGTTATTTCTATTCCCTAAGAGTTGGTTAGAGGGAATATTAGATTCTCTCTATTTCCTTTATTTGGTAATATAGGTGATTGGGGGAGGAAGGGGAAGAGGGGGGAAAATAGGAGTCTAAGTGGGAGGAGCCAACATTCAATTTCCATTACTAATACAAGAGCATTTTCCCCTCTATTACTAAACTTGCACCTCTGAACCTATGAGAGTACTAGTCCTCTACGCAAACCCATATATCACTTTTCTTCCTCAATGTTATCTTCTACCATCTATTTAGTTTTGTTGGAGCTACTCGAAATGTTATTCCCCAATCAGTTAGTGTTATCAATCCTCGCTCCCTTGTCAGTTGAGCATCCCCTTCAAACCTCCAAGTGAGATCCTAGAGGTTGTGATTAATCTCTAGTTGTTGAACATACGATTGTGCCAATCACCGCACACCTATTGTATCACATTCATTGGTCGCTGATGATGTTAGCTTTGATACCAATTTGTTATATGCCCATATCTTTTAATTGGGGAATAAAAAATATGGAAGTGAGGGAGTCCAACAAACATGGTGAGAACAAGAGGAAGGGGGCTTGGTACGGAGAGGATTAGAGAGAGATATTTTACAATGAAGCTTCGATAACAAAGGCCTTATTTATAAGGCGCACATAAACTTAAGCTACCATAGTATCTCTTCATTAGAGATAATTAGTAACTAAATAATATTCATAATAGTAACTTTAAAAAATAATACTACTAAATAATATTGCCAAATATCTAGTCTTAAACGCTAAGTAGCCCACTCAAATTAACTAAAGTAATAACTTGTGGTCAAACACTAATTTTAATAATTAATAACTAAAAAAGAATAGCTAAATGATACAAAATGATAAAAATGATATCTTAAAAGCTACTATTTAGTAATTTGTCCAGTTTATGGGCTTTGCCATTTGTTACTACTATTGTTTGTGACAACAGATAGGATTTTTGACAACCCTGCAACAAATATTTTGAAGATTGTGCCATCCCAACCTATGAGTAAGCTCTTCAACAATGTAACACTAAGTCATCAATCTCCATCTAGCCTCCCAAGATTTGCATTGATGGTCCAGCAAATCTTCCATGAATTCATTTAATTTCAAATCCTATCCCTTTAGCCAAAAGGGTTACATCACATGTTGTAGGCTTAAGATCCATGCAAATAATAATCACTATCAATTGTTTAACTGTGTAAAAAGTGCATCCTTGCCAAGTTTTACTCACTATGCTCATTTTAATTTCATACATAAGATAAGAAGGATTACATCAGTGATCTCCACAACATGTGAGAAAGGAATGAATAAGTGATGCATTTGAGAATCCTTTTTCCATCAACAAGAATGTAGCAATGTGTAACAACCAAAAGAAGTTTAGGTCTTAACAACCTCTGTATTAATTACTTTATCCCAGGAAAGCCATTAATGTGATACAAGTAGTTGAGAAAATAAAAATAAAAGTTTGTAAATTCAAATATCCATAGCAAAATAAAAGCCACATTAAACAAAAATGTACATCAATAAATTCTCGGACTATGGAAGAAATGAGAGATGAGATGAGTAAAAGAGGACACTGGACAAAATCTTTAGGTTCATAAACCGTAAAATACAAACTCTTCCGCTAAATACGACACCACTACTCTCATTACTTGTCAGCCCAACTATTGGATTTCCAAATAGTAGAAACAAGAGTAGAATCGTGCAGACCATCTAAATTTAGACTCCTAAACAATAACCTTAGTCTTTTCACAATTTGCACAACACTTGCAATCCATAGGACCCTAGCAATGCACCTAGCAGGCTAGCAAAGACTAAACAGATAACCATCTCACCTCATGTAAGCCCCATGAATCTGCTTCCCTGGTTAGATTAATAATCCAAACTACCAGCAGAAAGAAGAATTGCAAGAGTTACCTTAAACACATCAGTTTTACCCTTCGTGATCTGATTTTTGGCGATGCAGCTATTGATAACATCTTTGGTAAACTCGTCTGGATTCTTACCATCGTCAATCAAACTGAACACACAACGCCACATCTATTATAAATCAATTTATGGCTGAAAAGTCCACAATTCAAATCTCAACAAAGAACAAGAGTCAGGAAAGAGACGCACTTAAGAACCTCCATTGGAACCTGAATGTTACATTTTTCAGAAAGCTTCATCATGTTATCAAGCTCCATAACCAATGAATTTCTGCAACATCACAAAAACCCTAATTCATTCTCCCCTTCATTGATGTTCCAGCTCAGAAATAAATAAATAAGTCAATAAAACTAACTATAACACATTGAGGAAAGCTAGGGTTCACAGAGAAATACATACATGCGATGGAGAAGGGGGAGCTGTGAGGCAATATTGAAGGAAGACACAGTGAGGTAAAGTTGATGGAGGAGTCCCAGAGTCTTCTCAATTGAGTTAGTTACATCATTGAGATTTTGTTTTGAATCGTCCGATGTAGATGCCGATGTTGCCGGTGTCGAAGTGGTGGAGCTTGCTTCGTTGTTGCTACTTTGAGGATTTAGCATCCCGTTATTTCCTCCTCCAACAACAGCACTGTGTGCTGAATCCATTACTCTTCTTCTTCGCCGATTTAGGTTGCTCTACTGCGGCACCAACAAACCCATGAGTCAAGCTCTGAAGTTCTTTTGTTTTGACAGAATTATTATCATTAACTTTTATCCTCTCCCGCATTTTGTTTTCTCCTCTATCAATTTTACATTACAATAGTTTATGAATTTGTTTTAAGAACATGTGTGTGTGTGTGTTTGGGCAGTTCAGATCATATTCAGATTAGGTCATACAATGATTAGGCCATCTTGAAATCAGATAAACTCGGGTCATTTAATTGTAGCAATTTTGATTCGGATATATTCGGAGTCGAATAATTTCATATTATTTTATTATACTATGTCAGATCGGGTTGAGAATGAATGGACTAAAATTCAAATAAATTTATATTATTTTACTTTCTGTTCAGGTGTGAGTCGGGTTTGGATTGAAATGGGGTCATTTCATATTTGAATCATTCTAATTTCTCTCATTTCAATATGTATCAAGTCTGATTATTTCAATCTTAATCATTTTAGTTTTTTTTATTCTTTAAGTTTGATTTTATCAGCATCACACCCTTTTAAAATTTTTTTATCACCATTTTATAGGTGTTGTGAATCTGTGATCAACATGTCAAATTTAAGTCTTTAATATTAAATTATTTCCTTTTTTATTTTAAGTTATGACTTGTAATTCATCTCTAATATAAACTAGATTATATCGAGTTCAAGTATTATTTTAATTTTATGTTATATTCATATCTCATGCAGTTCTTACATAATATAGACTTATTGACAATCGATAATAAATCGATCACATCATATCATCAAGAATTTTAATAATAGTAGTATAAAATTAATAATAAAAATTATAATAATGATAAAGCAATAGTAGCAATTAAATACATGGTAATAATAATAATATGTTAATCTTTTAATCCTGATTATATCATATCAAATTATATTATAGGATATTCTCCAATCTAAAAAATGTATATTGCTTCAACTTGGGTTAGTGATTGTTTTGGTGCTATTGAATGAAAAATCATAGTTAAGGTATATTAATTCATGTTAGTCCATTAATGCTTCATTAAGGGTATTTTCTTTGTTGAGTGTATTGCTTCATAAACCTTCTTTGGAATAATGTTGAGCTACTCTTGATACATGAGTCTTCTTAAGGCCTACTCTCTTCGCCCTATATCCAAAATTTATAAAAATAGTGATAATAATAATAGAAAATTATTAATTATGACATTAATCATATAAAGCGTTAATAATAATTTATTAACTTTTTTATAAATCTAATTTAACTTTAAATCACATCATATTAGTAAAAATAAATTGATGAGAAGAAGTTGTTAGCCTTCTTCTCAAGTTACCAATATAAGCCTACTACGTTAGATCTCATGGACATGTATAGTCAAGTATGTATATGTCTTTATCTTTTATTCATTAATAGAAAAAGTGAATATTATAAAAAAAATATATTAAAAAATTATGATTTTATTAAAAATATTTGGTCGCATTTATAGTTTTCAAGTTATATTGGATTTCGTACAAATATAATATTAAATCGGGTTTATAATTTTTAGGATCATATCGGGTATTAGTCAGATGTCGGATCAGATATGTTTTAGATTCATATTTGTTTGGGCCATATTGGACATCAGTCAAATATTAGGTCGGATTGGATGGGTTTCATATACATAATTTCTTGGCTAATCTTTGATGAATTGGGTCAGTATTTATCGGTCGTCTGAGTTGGATCAACTTTTGACGCTACTGTACACGCACAAATTCACAATGGTAATATTTTTATAAACTAATCACTACAAAAGAAATAATAATATTAATAATTATAATATAAATTATATAATATTAAAAGATTGTTCAAAAGATTACAAAAGAAACCACATGTTGATAATGATTAGGTAAAATAGATCACACCCCAAAATTTAACAAATAAGATCAATAAAATAAAACTAAGTAACATATTTAAATAGAATATGTTGATTGCACAGTTCAATAAAGATGCATAAAAAGTATGTTGGGCATGTTCTTCTCACTTTATTTTTTATCTAAATCAGATTAGATGAGTTAAGAACAGATAAGCATTCTTACAATAATAAAAAATAATATAAAATTAATGATAATAAATATCATGATGATAGCAATGATAACAATAGTAATAATATCAATATAACAAATTTTAATTATGAGAATAATAATATGTTAAAATTATTAATTTGGATTAGATCGTAATAGCAAAATTCAGACAAAGAGAAAGGACCCTAAGATTATACACTTTGGTTTTAAAATATTATAAGCAAGGAAAAATAAACAAATTACAAAGAAGTTAAATGTAATAAGATATATCCCTATTGTTAGTCTTTGTTTGTGAAAGTTGTTGTTGGATGTTTGTCACTGCAGTTTACTATTTTATTATATTGCCTTTAGAATGTAAATTTACTAAAATCTTCTATTTCTAAGGAAATTAAAGGTAAAAAGCTGTAATTTGGAAGTAAACGCCTTTCCCAAACATGAACTTAAAGGATTAATGTAAAAGATAATACTAATTTCAAATAGTTGAACACTCAAGCATGGGCACTACCATTCAAGCATCACTAGTGAAAGCTATAAATCTCAATAGCAAGTCCCAAAAATTAGTGTACACAAATATTAAAGTTAAAATCTAACTATTCCACAAAATTTTTGGTTTAATTCAATGCCCAAGTACAAGGAAATTGAAGATCTAGCCAAATAAATAGAGATTTCCCACCAATGATGAGGGTTGTGGCTGTCAATTAATAAGAAAAAATGAGGGCAAAAATTATGAAGTATGTGATTGCTGCTAGTAACTTTTAAAGCTTATATTATGGTAATTTGTTATGTATTTGATATTATGGCAAGCTAATAGACTTAGGGTTGAAGATGGCAAATTCATATCTTTCAATTCACTTATTTACAGTGATAAAAAAATATATTATGTCAAGCAAATTTAGATTAGAATGTAACGCATACCTAACTTCACAGAATGAAGGCCAAGAACGGATTAAGGCGGAGACTAATGTCTTCACTAGAGTGGAGCAGTAAACAAAAGTTGCACTCAAGTTGTGTCTTGACAAAAAGGAAGCAGGGTTGTGTAAGTTGCTGTATCGAAGATGAGGAGTTGTGATAGGCCTCTTATATAGAAGGGGCAAAAAGGGAAATTAGGGGAGAACCTAAGTTGGGAATGGGGGTAGCAGCAGTGAGTTTTTTTATAGCAGGGGGAATAACAGAATTCGGGTGGGATTTCGACAGTCTATGCTGAGTCATAGACTAAGGCAGGAGTTAGTTATTTTTCCCTTGTCTATTTTCTGGTATTTATAGGAGAGAGAGCAGAAGGGGGTATGGAAGAGGAAACAATTGTGCGGGGAGGCTACCAGGTCCTCGAACTTCTGGCTCTTTCATTCCTCTCTATTCAATATAACTGTTTTCTCTTTCAATAATTTTCTCTGAGTCGAATTATGATTATTTCTGCTTCTCTGTTTGCTGGGCTAACAATATTGGTATCAGAGCCGCAATCACGTAAGGGTTGAATATGGCACAAAAGAAGGTCGAGGTTTTGGAGGAAAAGCTGGGGATGATTCAGCAAGAATGGCAGAAGGAGATGGATGCCATGAGGGGGGAGACAAGAAGGTTACCTGCTGTGGAGGGAAGGTTGAGCGCAATGGAGAGAAATGTAGAGGCGATTTTGGGGAAG
Source organism: Tamarix austromongolica (assembly GCA_039764185.1). Lineage (NCBI taxonomy): Eukaryota > Viridiplantae > Streptophyta > Magnoliopsida > Caryophyllales > Tamaricaceae > Tamarix > Tamarix austromongolica. Next base: position 100,555,702 of record CM077810.1, on the reverse strand, counting down.
CTAGAATCCATGACCAGAAAGGGGGGAACTGATTCAGAAACACGAGCCACAGGGAAGGAGAAGGAGTTGACTCACAGTGTTTCTGCTGCTGAGTCTTCTGAAGTCAGGCTCCAGGAGGCAGCTATTGGGCATCCGCGATGGGATTATCGACCGGCGCGCCAACTGGAGTTTCCATTCTTCAATGGTGGAGATCCGGACGGGTGGTTGTTCAGGGTAGAGCGGTACTTCCAAGTCAATCAGATGCAGGAGGCAGAAAAGCTGGAGGCGGCTGCGGTGGCTATGGAGGGGAAGGCCTTGGCGTGGTTTCAGTATGCAGAGAAAGGAAGGAAGTTCAACAACTGGAAGGAATTTAAGGAGGCACTCCTGAATCGTTTCCGCAGTCGACATGAGGGGACATTATGTGAGAAATTTCTGGCCATTAGACAGACATCGACAGTGGAGGAGTATGTGGAGTCGTTCGAGCTCCTGGCAGCACCACTACAAGGGAGGCTGTCAAATGAGGTTCTGGAGAGTACATTCCTGAATGGGCTCAAGCCAACCATACGGGCTGAGGCGCGCATGATGAGGCCCAATGGCCTAGCTGAGGTAATGGAGTTAGCCCAGATGGTGGAGGACAAAAATCAAGTGGTGAACCAGGGTCGGGTTGGAGTAGGAGGAAATGGACCCCGGGCGGCGACTGGCAGGTATGCGAACCTGTACCCTAAACCCAAAACATTTTCCCTGGGCTCATCGACACAAAGTGGGTTGCGGAGTTTCACCCATCCCACCCAGATCATGAATTCGGCCAAGGGACAAGCCACACACCTCGCATTGAGCTCGAAGGAGGGGTCACAGATGGGGCGCGCGGCAGGACACCGCCGAATTTCAGACTCAGAGCTGCGCAGAAGAAGGGAGAAGGGACTATGTTTTCGATGTGAGGAAAAATACGCCCCGGGGCATATGTGCAAGAACCGGGAGCTGTGCTTTCTGCTGGTTGACGACTCGCAGATGGACTGCGAAGGGGAGGAGCAGTTCGGTACCTCAGGGAACGAAATTGAAGAAGTTGAGGGGCGAGTTGAGCTATCAATGAACTCGGTGGTGGGATTCACTTCTCCAAAAACCATGAAGCTGCGTGGTACCATCGAAGGAGAACCTGTGGTGGTCTTGATCGATTGTGGAGCCACCCACAATTTTATCTCTGAGAATTTGGTCCAGAAATTGCAGCTGCCGATGACCGCTACCTCTTCTTATGGAGTATTGATGGGCACGGGAAATGCGGTACAAGCTGCAGGGCTATGCAAGGGAGTTAAGGTCTCGCTGCAGGACATCGACATTGTTGAAGATTTTTTTCCACTGGCATTAGGGAGCGCTGATGTAATCCTCAGAATGCAATGGTTAGAGAGGATCGGGCCAATGCAGGTTAACTGGAAACAGCTTCAAATGAAGTTTCAAATTGGACGGATTCCGGTAACCCTTAAAGGAGAGGCAGACCTCTGTAAATCCTTGGTGACACTCAAATCCTTGGAACGGATGATAGCCAAAGGAGGACAAGGGGTGTTGCTGGAATTTACAGCCCTTACAGTTAAAAAAGAGGGTGATTCTGGAGTGGAAGGGGGGCTGGAGAATGATAAAAAAGAACCGGTAGCGCCTTAGGAAATCCAATTGGTGGTTTACCAGTATGAGGATGTGCAACAGATGCCCCTGGGGCTTCCCCCTCCCCGTATGCGGGACCATAACATTGTGTTGCAACCGGGTACAGCCCCCATCAATGTTCGGCCTTATCGATATCCTCAGGTGCAGAAGGATGAGATCGAGAAATTGGTAGCCGAAATGTTGGCTGCAGGCATCATCAGACCTAGTCAGAGCCCTTTTTCCAACCCAGTGTTATTGGTGAAAAAGAAAGATGGGAGTTGGAGATTCTGTGTCGATTATCGTGCTCTCAACAAGGTAACTATTCCGGATAAATTTCCCATTCCCGTCATCGATGAGTTATTGGATGAATTAGCAGGAGCAGACTGGTTTTCGAAATTGGACTTGAAATCGGGGTACCATCAAATTCGGGTGAACCCCGAGGATGTGCACAAGGCAGCTTTCCGGACGCATGAAGGGCATTACGAATTTTTGGTGATGCCATTTGGGTTGACAAATGCCCCGGCAACTTTTCAATCCCTAATGAACAAAGTGTTTAAGCCGTACCTCCGAAAATTTGTTTTAATATTCTTTGATGACATCCTAGTTTACAGCCGTTCTCTGAAAGAATATGTGACACATTTGGAGCTGGTTTTTGGCGTATTGCGCAGGCACTGCCTGTACATCAACAGAAAAAAAATGTACCTTTGGGCAGCGAAAGCTGGAATATTTGGGGCACATTGTTTCGGCCGAGGGAGTAGAGGCTGACCCATCTAAGCTTTGTGTCATGCTAGAGTGGCCTGTTCCCAGAAATCTAAGAGAATTACGGGGATTTTTGGGGTTGACAGGGTATTACCGCAAGTTCACAAGACATTATGGCCATATAGCAGCCCCTTTGACTCGACAACTGAAGAAAGACTGTTTTGGGTGGAACCCGGAAGCACAGGAGGCATTTGATGCATTAAAGGCAGCCATGGTTAAAGCTCTTGTACTAGGGCTGCCTGACTTCTCGCAGCCATTCTTGGTCGAAACAGATGCTTTGGGATTTGGCATAGGCGTTGTCCTGATGCAAAATCAGCGACCTATTGCTTTTTTCAGTCAAGCCTTGGGCCCCAGGGCGCGGTCAAAGTCAGTTTATAAGAGAGAATTGATGGCAATGGTTCTGGCAATCCAGAAATGGCGACATTACTTCTTGGACATCAGTTCATCGTACGAACAGATCAGAAAAGTTTGAAGTTCTTGTTGGAGCAGCGGATCGTGCCAGAAGGACATCAAAAATGGGTGGCCAAGCTGGCAAACTACCACTTCGATATTGAATATAAACCGGGACCTGAGAATAAGGCGGCGGATGCATTGTCTAGACGGGATGAGCAGGTTCTTTTGGCAGCCATTTCAGTCTCATGGGTTTCCAATTGGGAGGACTTGAGAGAAGAAATTGAGGCAGACCCGGTGCTGGGGGCCATCAAGAGAGACTTGGAGCAGGGAATAAGAGTTGTGACAGACTTTCACTTGAGGCAGGGGCATCTTTTCTACAAGGGCAGGCTAGTATTGACCAAGAACTCCCAGTTTATTCCCCATCTGTTAAATGAATTTCATGGGGGCAAAATTGGGGGTCATTCCGGGGAGCTGAAAACTTATCACCGGCTAGCGAGGGAGGTGTATTGGAGGGGAATGAGGAAGAGAATCCAGCAGTTCGTGGCGGAGTGCTCAGTTTGTCAGCAGAATAAAAATCAAACGGTTGCACTCGCTGGATTACTCCAGCCCCTACCAATTCCAGAGCAGGTGTGGGAGGACATTTCACTAGATTTCATCGAAGGGCTACCAAAGATAAATGGGTTTAGTTGTATATTAGTGGTGGTAGACAGGTTGACCAAATATGCCCATATTCTTCCTCTGAAACATCCATTTACAGCAATGGATGTAGCTAGCCTGTTTGTGAAGGAAGTGGTTCGATTGCATGGTATGTCGCGGACTATAGTGCCCGACCGGGACAAGGTGTTCACCAGTCTTTTCTGGAGGGAGTTGTTCAAGCTACAAGGAACAACATTGAAGCACAGTTCAGCTTATCACCCGCAAACCGATGGACAGACGGAGGTGGTCAATCGGAGTATAGAGACTTATTTGCGCTGCTTTGTGGGGGACAAACCAAGGCAGTAGGTGACATGGTTACCATGGGCCGAGTATTGGTACAACACATCGTACCACACAGCTACAAAGACAACCCCATTCAAGGCATTGTACAACAGAGATCCCCCTCCCTTACTGCGCTATATGCAGGGACTCACGCCTATGGCTGCCATTGATGAGGTGCTACAGCAAAGAGATGCAGTTCTGGATGAGTTGAAACAGCACCTGTTAAGAGCCCAACAACGGATGAAATCTACAGCTGATCGCAAAAGGCGTGAGCTGGTCTTGGAAGTTGGGTCATGGGTGTATGTCAAGCTTAAACCCTATAGGCAGCGATCCTTGGCTATGCGGTTGAATGAGAAGTTGGCGCCACGTTATTTTGGTCCTTATCAGGTCGTGGCACGTGTGGGTGAGGTGGCATACAAGTTAGCACTACCAGAATCAACCCCGATGCACCCAATATTCCATATATCCATGCTCAAACCGGCAGTTGGGGCTGGCAACCATGTTCAGCCATTTCCAGCAGCACTCACTGAAGAGTTAGAGTGGAAGGTGGAGCCAGAAACAGTAGCAGGTCTGCGCTACAATGCTAAAGGAGTTCTGGAGGTGTTAATCAGGTGGAAAGAGTTGCCAAAATTTGAGGCTTCTTGGGAAGATTTCGACATGATTAATTTACAGTTTCCTTCTTTTCACCTTGAGGACAAGGTGAAAGACCAAGCGGGGGGTATTGATAGGCCTCTTATAAAATTCACATATGTTAGAAGGGGCAAAAAGGGAAATCAGGGGAGTACCTAAGTTGGGAACGGGGGTAGCGGCAGTGAGTTTTTTATAGCAGGGGGAATAACAGAATTCGGGTGGGATTTTGATAGTCTATGTTGAGTCATAGACTAAGAGGAAACAATTGTGCGGGGAGGCTACCAGGTCCTCGAACTCCTGGCTCTGTCATTCCTCTCTGTTCAATATAATTGTTCTCTTTCAATAATTTTCTCTTAGTCGAATTACGATTATTTTTGCTTCTCTGTTTGCTGGGCTAACAAGTTGCTTCATAGATTGAAGTTTGAAGAACGGTATTAGATACTATAGAGAATGGAGGATATCCATTTCAAAATAACTAAGTTGTCCCCATTTTTACGATAATAACATCTCTTTGCCTTTTGTGGATCACTGCACACTCATACTAAGCTCCTTTTACTAGTTTCTACCTTCTGCTTTATTTATAGAAAACCTGTGAAGGAGAGTATAAAGCCTTATTTACGTGGTCACAATGTTAAAATATCAAGATAGGGGAAAGAAATTTAGATTTGAACCTGAGACTATTGGTATCCAATATCTAGTCTTGAACACTAAATTATGACCTCATCAGTCGTTTCTAATTTATTACCTACAACAACCACACGTAAAATTTTATGCTCCTTATAAGAGCTATCAGAAAAATCATTTTCCTGCTACCATAACATTCTTAATTTTTGTGAAGGTAGGTTGTATGAGTAATGAAGATAACTATTGTGTTATATGCAAATAATCAAAAGAGAATCATGTGCATTTGTTCGTCAGCTCTATGTTCTCTACTCAATGCTGCAATTGGTGGTTATGTTAGCCAATAAATTAGCAAAGCAAGGCTTAAGCAAGCGGGATACTTGTCTAATATCGTTGTAATCTACTACTTTGATTTGACGTTTTAGTTTTGTTTCAATTTTATATCTTAAGCCTTGAATTGCTCAATTGATTATGGCAGATGGTCAGGTTATTGAGGTTCTGGCTGGGGTAATTTTTGTAGCAGATTTGAGATAGCTGGACTATATTTTGTTGCCCACCCACCTGCACATATGGTTTTTCAGTGTTTGATGTTGAAAGATGTGGCAACATGTATGTCTACGTTGTGTTGTCGGAAAACTGGGATTGGCAGCACATTATTAGATGGCAAGAGTTTTTTAAACTATCATTATAGAGTACTGCTCTATTTCAGTGTTAAAGATGTAGCAGCTTCTATGTCTAAGCAGCATTGTGAGAACATTAAGCAATAAAATCAAGGTAGCATTTGCTATCACGATATCAAAACATAGTGAATGATAAATTATGTGTCACAGTTGTTGCGGCATGAATTTTTATTGTTATTTTTATTTTAACATATACTTTAATTATTATTTACTGATTATTTAAATATAAACATTCAATAAAATAGTATTTTATATGATATTATAAATATTTAAATGAGTCATTATATGTTAAATTGTCCTAATAAACCTAAATTTGCCTTGGAATTAAAAAAAGAAATGTTATTTAGTGGTAGATTTGAAGTAATAAATAGCAATAATTTATTATAATTTGATAGTAACTTGGTTCAATATATATAGTAAATGAATAATAAGAAATTATCGTGCATAGTGATATTTCCCAATTTATCGGATATCAATTTATTATCAATTTTTCAGCAGATAGAGTGTGAAATTTTAAAACCATAGGGTATCCGTGATTTTGCGTTGCAACTAGCCCAAAATCTGCTAAATAGCTACCACAACATCCTCTTTGTCATGGTGCCTTATTTTGTGTATGCCAAACAGGGTTGCATGAAAACGCCAATCTATAGTCATTTTGCTTGCATCCCTAAAACATTTAAGAGATAGGAACAGAGACCAAAACACTCAAACATGCCAGAAACATTTTGCAGTAAAAGAAAAAGTGATCTCTGACCTACAACAAATGCAATGACCTAACCAAACTCTACATTCTCCACCATTTTCAAGGCGTTTTTGAAAGTCTTGATGAAAATTTAGGAGTATTATCCTTGAAATAGAGTGGGCATCGGAGTTGATTCATTAAGTAGTTGCTTCAAACTACTCCAACATTTTCAAGACGCATTTAAAAAGTCCTCACCACAGTCCTCACCACAGTCCTCACCACAGTCGTACTGCTTTGAACTGCTCGCCTTTGAAGTCGTATCATCAAGTTCTTCGAGTCTTCGATTGTGGGTGGAGAGGGAGAGGAAGGAGATGGAGAGACAGGGAGATAGAAAGAAGGTGGCAAAACATGGTATGGGAAAAGAGAATATAACACATTCTATTTTTGAGAAGAGGCAACCACTATAAGAATTACAAGTACTAGGACTTTTTTCTGATTTGAGGGTATTGGGCCATGTCTTGAGCCATATGACTTATTTATGTCCAAGTAGTCTATAATATCAACCAATAAAAATAAAATAAAAAAGAGTCCAAGTAATCTATTATCTTAAAATAAATAAGTCAAGGTAGTAATTACATACATATGTGTGTGTGTGTGTGATGTTTATTTATTTATTTGCTTTGTCAAATCCTAAAGTCCCTGTCTTCTTCTTTTTTTCCTTTTTTTTTAAATCACTGTTTCTTAATTTTCCTGCTTCCCTTTCCCATCTCCATTCATGTGCAAGACTAGTGTCAAGCAGTATGATTATTGATATTAATTTAGATGAATGCAGAAAGGGGTCTTATTAATGGCAAACGTGTCATCGTTTGATGCTTTTCTCTTCTATGAGGAGGAGCTTCTTTTTATTTATAGGCCCACTAGTTTGGGTTCATGTTGCCACATCATGTTTTGTTTTTTTTATATATATAAAGTTTATTTATTTTTAATTTTGTCATTTACTAGAGTCCCTATTTTCTTTTTCTTTTTTTTAAATCAACATTCCTCTGTTTTTTCGCTTCCCTTTCCCCTCTCCACTCATGTGCAAGACTAGTGTCAAGTGGTTTGATTCTAGTTATTAATTTAGATGAATGCAGAAACGTGTCTTATCTATGGCAGAACTTATGATCTTTTTGTGTTGTTCTCTTCTATAAGGAGGAGCTTCTTTTTGTTTTTAGGCCCACTAGGTTGGGTTCACGTTGCCACAACATGTTTTGTTTAGTCTTGTAATCTTGCAGGGACGAGAGATTGAGCTTAGGTTGTTCTAGGATTGAGGCATTGTCATGTTGTTGGGAGTTATTTTGCTCTTACTAGGTGTATTGATTTCTATAGCTATGGTGATGGTGTATTACAATTTTTATGATTGTGATACATTAGTGAATCTTCCAAACCCCAATTCACAATGACTGGTGCATAGGGCTGTAAATGAGCTGAGCCAGTTCGGTATTTGGCACATTAAAAGCTCAGTTCGGCTCGTTCGTTTAGTTAAACGAGCCGAGCCCAAACCTCACTTTTAGGCTCGTTTATTAAACGAGTCGAGCCCGAGCTCGAAAAAGCTCGGCTCGGTTCATTTTTAGGCTTTGGCTCGTGAGCTCGGCTCGTTCGTTTAGTTAAACGAGCCGAGCCCGAATATCATAGGGGTATTCGGCTTGGCTTGGCTCGTTTACAGCCCTACTGGTGCATAATAAAATGTCATAATTGCAGTCACGATTGCAATGTTATGCTATTGTGATGTTGCGAATGATATTTTGTACATCACAATTATCACACACACACACATATATATATATACATTTTTATGCCCACAACAATAATCTGCGTGTATTTTTAGATATTAAAAAATATCGATAAATATTGGAATATATCAACCGAAATATGGTGTATTGACCAATATGCATGTGATCTTATTTCTACATTGTGTATTGGATATTTTGTGTAATTATAAGCTAAAAATCTGATTTACATTGCTGCATCAATCAATATTTTATTCTATGGCATAAAGTTTATAATTATAACACGACTAGCATAACCACTACAATTATATATTGTATAAAAAAAATATCGTTCATTTTTATTAATTCTCTATGCAAACCCTCGTCCTCCCCACTTATGGGAATTACTCTAATCTCTTAAGATATTTAATCTAAGAGCATATCCAATTTTGAATATAGAGCTACAAGTCCTACGGATAGAAATCCAAAATTAAAGACAGCAAAATAGTATAATATACATATATATATAAAACAAAGCAAACCATTAAGTTGAGGAAAACAACAGCATACAACATATACGTGTCTGTGTGTCTATGGTTGTATCCTTGAGTTTCTTAAACTTTTGAATCAACAAAGTTCATTATTTTTATAGTGTCCAAGTTTAGTTTGTTCAAAACTATAATATATTTAGAATAATAAACTAGTACACATTAAATTTTCAAATCTCTTTTACTATCATATTTTTTGGTACCTGAGTTTTTAACAATTTTACAATATTTTAATTTAGTTTCACTTAAGTACCTAAATAGAATTAGGAATGTGGTTTATTTTCACCATTAAGGTACTTAAGTGAAACTAATTTAAAGTGTGAAGATGCCTAAGTGTAATTATTGAAAATAAAAAGTACCCATATTAGGAGAAATGTCAAAGTACCAAGTGAAATTCATCCTTCTTTTTATATATAGGGCTTTTAACTATTGGTTTATTTAGTCTAAATCTTTCCATTTTTATTACATGATATAAGTCTATTTGGTGGATACGATAAAAAATTAATGTCACATCTTCATATTAGTATCTCACATAAAAATGAAATTATTCAAAATTCTAATAAGGATATCTTAGTCAAGTAAATTAAGTATTATTTGTTCTAATATTAATATTTCTTAATTTATGAGCTATAATCTTAAGCATCATTTATTGTGAAACTGATAGTAATATAGAAAATTATAGATTAGGTTAGCTTTTATTTCCACTTTATTATTAAGATTTTCAGCCTTTTTTTTGTTCATTTTAGGTCCTTTATTTATCATGTATTGCCTATTATATCCTTCCAATAAAAACCTACCAAATTTTATATTGATTAGTTAACTAAGACAACTCCATTTTATTTAAAGGCTCATATATAATTATAAAAGCAAATATTTCAGCCATAATTATTGTAGCTTATGAATTTAGGAAAGTTTAATATAACAACATAAAATAATTGATAACTAATTAATACTCTATCAATGTAAAATAATCATGTTATTGATAATATATGAAAATACTATTTGCTCAAAAGTACATAATTATTATCATCTATATAATATCAATATTAAATGATGCTACTATTATAGCATATGAAAGACACATACCTTTCACATATTGACTTCAACACTAAATAATGATACTCTTCAACAACTTAATATAAATAATGATACTAATGTAACTTATCTAATATACTTATCATATTGGATACATATACTCTTGCATCTATTGTCTATGTTAGAATAGTTGGACATTCCCTTATTTAACACTAATTGAATATAGTATCATAACTTTAGTATGTTTCTCAAATTCCTTCTGGAATTTTATTTAACTTCTTTCCTTACTTGAAATGATTTGATTTCAGCTAATTATGTGTAGCATATCTATTTTCAAAGTGACTTTATGTTTCCTTATTTAGTGGATGATAATTAGTGTAAATATAATGATTTCATTGTTTATCATATAAGTAAAAAGACCTAAAATGCTCGAGAAAATATTATAATCCCAATTTGTTATAAAACTTAAAAAAATGTCTTGATTTAAAACTTATCTCATTTATTACTGCATTGAATCATAACAAGTGTCATCCTAGCAAATTCATTAAATGTTTCTCTCTGAAAAATTTATGTCCCCCAAATCCTCATCATTAATTCATTAACAATTATTAGGGATAAATTAATCATTTGACTTTAATCATTAATTTGTGATACAAAACTAAAATGATAGCTATTTTTGAATTAGATGTAGACTAAATTTGAAATAGTCAATTATTGTAATTAGTAGGTAAGTTGCTCCATTATGAAGATATGTACTACTTCTTTGGGATTGCTAAATAATATAAAATTTTTTGACATACTCAAATTAGGGGAGCATCAATTTCTTTTACAAATTCATGCAGAAATCCATGAGAGCAAGAGAAGGAAAATTAGTATATTATGTACTATAGAAAGAAAAAGTATATCGGCCAGAATTTTCAAAAGGCTAGAAAATCTTTTGAAATTAGAAAAATTCTCAAGTACCATCACTATCTATAGAAATCTCAATGCTCAGCTATGGTTTTGTTATGTTGACCTCCCCAGATTGGAGAACAATAGTTAGTGTACCGTGAATTGTCATAGTCACGGTTGCCAAAACAATACTATTATTAGTATTTTCTACTTCAATGAAGGAGAAGCAATATTTTCTCCAAAGGTAGTGAGCATATCGAATGAGGCGTAGATCTTAGCCTCTTAATCAAGGCCTAAATCCTATACTCCTAGCTAATGATTTTTTCCAATCCTCGATCCACCCTCTCACTCATTCCCTCTCCTTTCCTCAAGTACTCATTGATCTATATATACAGCTCTATCCTCTAATGGTCCAGCCTCACTCAAATTAACTAGCATCCAATCAATAAAATTAAACAAAGAAGTGAGATCAATAGATTCTTGAATCATTTCCTTACCTAGGTCACATTGATTTATATATCTATGGAACCTGCAGTTTACATTAATGAAAACTTACAGATTATCACTACTCTAACTTCCAAATGTAACAACAACTTCTCTTCACAAGACATAAAACCCAAATACAACTACAAAATCCTTTACCTCCTTGGTCTCCTCATTATAATTATCCTCTCCTCCATCTATGGAACCTTAACCTTCCACTACTAGGCCCACCCTGACAGCCCATCCCAAGGCAAGCATTACTATAGTATGAGATGCCACAGTCAACAACATAAACAAGCCATTTCATATAATCCGATTCCACTCAAACCATGAGGTTACCTAGTGATCAGGTCCGTGCAAACACCAACGACTCACTATAGCCGCAAAACAGCTAAAAGCCAAGAAACTCATGACTCCCAGCCTAGGAGATACATGTGTTGTCGTCACAAACAATCCCGATGTGCCAAAGGACATCCTCAATAGTTTAGTATTTGCAAACCACTCTGTTAAAGAATAGGCTCATATTCTAATGTTTAATTGGGCCATCGGTTTTGCTCCTTACAGCATTTACTGGAGGACGTAGAGGAGGATCACTACTAGTGGCAAAGCCAGAATCGGAACTCTATAGTGTCCGGGACTCTAGGTATAACATAACACTCTTAAACAAGATCAACAATAACAATACATTAAACTTAAATAAAAAGTTTTACATAGTTTTACAACACTACTTGTCGAGTTTTCATACTCAAAAAGTGATTATGATAACAATAATAGATTAAGATTGAGATTAATAAAAAAAAATTATATTAAAAAATTTATAACTTTTGCAAGATGACAATACTCATATCAATAATTTCGGCAATTTATACATATCAGCGGTTAAAATGCAACTAAGAAACAAATATACTAAATTAACTAAGGGAATTTAGATTAATATAAATCTACTATCAGGTATCAATAAATCCAATTTCCAATCATATCCAATAACTCAAAGCAAGGGTTTCCTATAAAATTTATTTGATACAGCAATAGACAGTTATACTTATCACTGCCAAATTAATTAAAGGAATATAGTCAAGCTCGAGAGTTACCTGAATCTGAGGTTGAATTCGACGAATTGGATATCGCTCAAGGCTCGATGGAGCACTGGAGCAGCGACGAGGAGCAAGTCAGACAGTCAGCAACGGAAGAACAGCCGATCAGTGATAGCTCAACGACGGTAGTGGCGGAGTAGTAAGCGTGAGGAGGCGAGTTCTGCTTTGGAGGTTGAATATCCTATCTGCTATCGAGCCATGGAAATGGAGGTCGAAGAGGCTATTATGTAGTAGAGGAGGGTCGAGGAGTAGAAGAACTGAGAAAAAAGTTAAGAATAAATGATAAAAGCGAAAGTAACCGAGCCCCGTTTTCCGTTCTGAATTTTCCGATTGCTCATGATCTAGCTAGTATGATCTCATCCGATTGATAATTAAAGTAATTTATTTTTATTGTTACTATTAATATAAAAGTAAATTTAAATATTAATATCAATAATAATGTTAATGATAAATATTATTATTATTATTATTATTATTATTATTATTATAAATATAGATAATAAAAGTTTTAATTTATATTATAATAAGTGTATTTTATGTTATATTTTTATAGTGTTAATCATTATATTTTGTATTATTTTTTAAAAAAAATAATTTAAATGCTCTTAAATCATAAGTACTTTTTTGGTGTCAATTATAAAGAAAATGAGTTAGAGCAATGTGTTTTAAAAAATTTTTAATAAAAAGGTAAATAAGATCTTTCATTTTAAATAACAAAAAAAAAATCTTTAATGTTTAAAGCAAAACTTTTTCATTGAATATCCAATCAAGTTTATTCAAGTTGAGTTAAAAAGCTAAAAGCTAAAATAAAAGGCAACAACTTTTATATTTATCACCTTTTTAATCAAATTGGAGCATAGTCAAAATTACATCGAAAGTGAAAATTGTCGACCAAAAGATGTTAAAATTCATCCGGTGATCAGTGGACGACCAAAGGTCATCTATACCTAGGGCTGTGCAAAACCGGATATCCGTATCCGGTCGGATTTTTTTTTCGGATATCCGATCCGATCGGATATTTAGTAACCTATATCCGTATCCGTATCCATTAATAGCGGATATCCGAATAGTCGGATATCCGAAAAATCGGATACGGATATCGGATATATCCGGTATATCCGATTATCCGAAAAATATTTATTTTTCAACAAAAAAGACTTGTTTATGACCGGATATCCGAAAATTTGATAATTTAAATTCGGATATCCGGTATCCGATATCCAAACATCCGTATTGAAATATCCATATGTGGATATTTTAACCTACTAGAATTAAATTAAAATAAATTCTAAAAATCCAAATTTCATAACAAATACAACAAATCAATAATAATCCAAATATCTGCATTGAAATATCCAAATGTGGATATTTTAACCTGGTAGAATTAAATTAAAATAAATTCTAAAAATTCAAAGTCCATAACAAATACAACAAATCAATAATAGTCCAAAGTCCAAAGTCCATAACGCAAATACAACAATAATCTAAAGTCCATAAATTCATAATTTTCTGGTTAAATAATTATATATATAATTTATTTAATCAAAAAATATTTATATATTTTATGTTTAAAAAATATTTTTGTTATATACCGGATATTTTAATCGGATCGGATAATCCGGAAAAATATCGAATCGGATATCCGCTCCGAAAATTTTTAATTTTGACCGGATCGGAACCCGGATCGGATATCCTAAAACTCGGATCGGATTTTTTAAATATCGGATCGAATTTTCGGATTACGGATTTTTTGCACAGCCCTATCTATACCACCTAAAACAGTTATGGTAGTCTCGACCTCATCACAAATATTTTCTAACTTCTATCATATCTTTGCACCGACCTAATACACAATTTTCGTCCTTCTTAATAGTGATACAAATCTCTCTAACCCAACCCTCCCTTCGATGAATGAATTCATAGCCACCAATCTTGAGATTTAAGAGTTAGGGTTTCATCTTCATCCTTAACCTCCGCCCCTCCATTAGTTCTATAAATTTGTGCTTCGATGTCATCAATTCATCTATAATTCATTTAATTCATTCACTATCAACCCCTAATTTGTTGTTTTCTTCCTTCAATTTATTCTCCACCATAGGATTTTCAATTTGGGGTTCTACCATATTCAAACATTCATCCATATTCTTAATCTTTCCTATTTATGGATTAATCCTTCCACAAAATCATCAAATCTAAATTCATACGCTGTTAACTTGTTAATTTCTTATCTCATTTTAAACAAAAGAATATCCAATTCAAGCCAACATTCAAGCGGAGGAGAATGAATGTTTGCATGAGGAAAAATACAAAGGCTACAACCGGCAAACACCTATGATTTCACTTGCTTTTACTTCCATTTTTAGAATTTTCTTTTTCTACCTTATTATATGTCTTATGTAATTTATTTATGCATAATGAGTGGTTGAATTTCCTGTTAGAGATGATATTGAAGCATTAGACTATAGTTTAAGATGAGATTGTTTTTAATTTTACTCTAATTATTATTGTTTATATGTGTAATTTTGTCTTGTGTGATTTATATGGTGCAAGTATTATTCTGGCTTCTTTATAATGATAATATGTAGGATTATATGATTGATAGGTGATTATATAGATATGTTAGAATTTATGTGTATAAATTATCGCTAGGTTAGATAACAACTTGCTCGATAATTTTACAATTCTAACCAAAGTAATGGAATATTTATGTAGGTGTAGGTCAAATATTGAAAATATAACTAGACACTCTTGGGTTACTAGTTTGAGCATTTAGATAGGCATTCTTACACTTGTGTTCAATTATTTGGATCTAGTTAAATATAGGAGTCATTGGTTGCAACTATACTACTAAAATTTGATATCGCTCAATATTGGTGTTTTGTCATGTTAAATTGATTTAAGGAAGTAATATAAATTGTATAGACTTATTTTTCACTTGCAACTAGGTCGATCTCTTTTTCATAACTAATAGGTGTCATAAAATTTATTTGATTTATCTTGAGCCAATTTAATGGTGGAAATCCATTCTCTAACATTTGTGATATTTACATTCATCACTATTTTTTTCTTATTTGATTTTATTTGTTCTTTATTATTTTCTATTTCAACTCCTCCATAATTGTATTTTTTTCTTATCATTTATTTTTGTATGATTTAGAGTCTTTTATTTTATTATTCGTGTAATAATTAGACTTAGGTGAACTCTCTCAATTTCAAGTTTATAATGATACCACTATTCACCAACATTACAATTGTATAAAAAGATGATTTAAATTGAGTGTTGAGTACAGTCACACCATGTTATAATATGCATGAGTTTAATTTATGGTAATATTTATATTACTATTATACTTATGCAAATAATATTTATTATATTAATTATAATATTCATGATATTATTACAGTATTTATTAAATTTATAAATATAATTACGATAATATATGTACTACTAATAATATAATTTTATTTTTCTGAATATTATTATTCTAAATAATACTATTACTACAATAACTAATAATATTATTATCATATATAATTATAACTAATAATAATGGTAATAATATTATTATAATAAATAATCATATAATATTATTAAATTTTATTTTTATTAGAATTATTATTAACATAAATGATAAAATTATTATCATTATTATTTGTATTAATATTATGTTCAATGTTAATTATATTATTTAATATAATTATTATATTTAAATAAAATCGTTACAAATAATATAATAATAAATAATATATAATATTAATATTAATTATAAAAAATTGTTATTATACTTATTATTGTAGCAATATTGATGATCGAGGGAATGATGGGGAAAGGATGGTAGAGAGGAAGTAGAGAGATATAAAAGCAAAAGAGAGAGAGTATTATTATATGGTGGAAATGAAAGCTTAGGCGGAATGAGAAGGGATGCTCCCTATTTTTACGGGTGGGTATGAGTGTAATACCCCATCCTAAAATCTTTTACATTGCATTTAAAAGCACATTAATATAAAATAAATTAGTCTTAGTCTTGAAAAAGGCTTGAAACTATAATAAAGTTTTAAATTTCAGGCACGCTGATAAGCTAATTTCCCTAACTGATTGATCAGTACACGTAAGAGCTGACAATTTTATATCATAATAAACTAGTTGGTTAGTTTGCTCAAAACAAATCGACCGGTTATCCTATGAATTCATATCCTTTATTTATTCTGATTCGAATCTCTTTTCAATGTTTATGAAAAATTCTAATTAGAATCTATTTGTACTAATAAGCATACTTTGGTGTTTTATGATTATTTTTATATTTTTTAGATCATTTTATGATTTTATTTAGCTAAAATTCCCCCAAATTACTTTTGAGGCATTTATCACCTTCTCTCTCTTCTCCTTCACTTTTTTATCTCTTTTGGAAATCATTGTAACACCCCCAAATTTACTACTGAAAAATTTCGTTTACTTTTAAAGAAGTTTAGCGGAAGCAAGTAAATAAAACTGTAAATCCGGGGGTATTACCGCCACACTTAGTACCGGATCGATTCATGCCTACCGACCTGATACTAAGTGCTAAGGCTAAAAAGAATAGAACCAAAACAAGTCATTCGTAAAACATTAGTTTTATAGAATCAGAGTGCGAAAATCAAAAGTTACAATCCGATGTACAGTTTAAAGGGACCAAATGTCAGAGGAAATAATACAGCGGAATAAAACAAAAACGATAATACAGAGAAACAAGACAGAGGATGCTCTCCGGCCACGTCACTCTTGACCCCCAAGCTGGGTCCAGACTCAACCTTCAGCCCCGTAGGCATCAAAGACATCGCCCCCTACCTGCAAAACTCAGACGGTCTTCTGCTCGTGGGAATGAGCAGCACCCATGAAACGGGTGATCAGTACGCTACGTACTGAGTAAGATAACAGACGCACTAAGGCCCACATACACAGAGATACATGACATAGCAGACATAGCTCGTAAATAATAAACAACAACACATATGAACAATGCTAGTCACGAATCAGATAACTTTCTCATTATATCTCTGATAATTATAATCGATTCACATCATAGTCTTTATCGATCCATGTGAGTGCGGGAGCCCCACTATTATAGCCGGTGGAATGGTCGCGAGGGCTATGCCCTGCCACTATTATAGCCGGTGGAACGGTCGCGAGGGTAATATACCCTGCCACTATTATTTGCCGGTGGACCGGTCTGTCCCCGACTCACAAGGTATTCCACTGTAAATATTAGTATCTTTTCATGTCTCATCACTTTTACGTTTGGTTTGTTGAGCACGAAATCCCCCACTATTATAGCTGGTGGAACGGTCGCGAGGGCACATGCCCTGCCACTATTATAGCCGGTGGAACGGTCGCGAGGGTAAGATACCCTGCCACTATTATAGCCGGTGGACCGGTCTGGGTTCGGCTCAACATCTTTCTCTGTAAGTCGTTAGTGTTTTAATGTATCTTATTCGAGGGCATTTCACCTTTGTCATGCATGGCCAGAGATCTCAACACATCACATCAAAACTGAAGGTATATGCGTACTATCACATACAAATGAGGGCACATGCACACAACCCGATTCCAAGCCACGCCACACATGAAACAGTTAGAATAATGGCTTTTAAGACCACGGCACATAAATCATATAGAACATCCACGGCACGTAGGACACATGTCACACATTCAGCCTTAGCTATATCCCTACTCGGTTTAGGTTACCGAGCTATCTCCCGCGCTTATATTAGGCAACTAAACACCCTTTGTAATTATCATACTTAACACATTTCTCATCTCGGAAACCCAAATCATGACCCTCAGACTCAACTCTCCCCATACCTCACTCCTCCTCATTTATTCTTATTATTTCATTTTTTCTTTTTCCACCTTTTCAAATTAGGATTTCCTTCCCAAACCCTAGGTACCCTTATATGACCCTACGTACTATTTTTCACCTCGAGCCTCCAGACTCCCAAACAGACCTTCCATTACTTTCCCCACGTCCCTAAGTAACTTTTCATACGTAAAGTTCGCCCCCATGCAGACCTTAACCTCCCCATGCAAACCCTATCATTTCCACCATGCCAACTCTATCATTCCCATGCAAACCCTAATTCTCCCATGCAACCTTATTTTCTCCCACTCTTCCATTTGTTTTATTCCCCTTTTTCTCATCATTTCACAGATTATAGATTACCTAGGTCGTCCATACCTACGTTAACCAGCGTACTGCCCTTTGGTTATCTTAGTTGCTATTTTTCTCTTTCAAGCCCCCACTCCACAACTCCCCATCAAAACACTTAGCATGTGTGTCATAGGGGTCACACCACATCACGTCATATTTGCACCTTACCATATTAGTACATACAGACAAGAGCACGAGAACATACCTCGATTCCACGCTGCGCTACAAAATACACAGATAACATACAAATTATAGCATACAACCGCACAATGCATACAAGACAGTTAAAACATGCAATACACATAGGTGCCCTTAGTTACGTCCTTACCTAAATCGGCGCTGGGCTTGGAGCACGCTCCTACACCTCCTGGGGTTTGACACGGTTCACCTATAAGGAAGAAATACTAAGGGTCAATCTCCCTCTACCCGAATTATCATAATTTCCTATCTTACCCCTATCCTGACCTAGTACTATAATTAATATTAATAATAGTAGTTTATAATTAAAAAGGTGGGGTTATTATTATTCTTAAGGTAGTTAAGCAAATGGCCACTAATCAAGACACGCCTTAGTAAAATCAATAGTTATCAAAGTACAGGGTTTTAATATTACTAATAACAATATTATTATTAATACCAATAATAATAGTAAAAATACTACTACTAATAATAATAGTGGTTACAATGATAATAATGTTGATAATAACAATTGAAATTGTAGTAGTATAAGTGATAATAATAATAATAATGATGGTAATAATAATAATAACAACAACCATGATCATGGTAATAATAATAATAATACTAATACTAATAATAATAACAATAATAATGATAATGATGATGATGATGATAATAATAATAATAATAATAATAATAATAATAATAATAATAATAATAATAATAATAATAAGGGTAATAATAATGGCAACTACAACCACCATAACCATATTATTAATAATAATGATAAATATAATAACATTAATAGTGACAATACTAGTATTAGTAAAACTACTAAAATAATAATAATAATAGAGATACTAAAGATCTTATTCATAGTTGAAGTAACAAATATGATAATAATAATAATAATAATAATAATAATAATAATAATAATAATAATAACAACAACGATAATAATAATAATAATAATAATAATAATAATCATAATAATAATAATAGAGATAATAGTAATAACTTAACAAGGTCTTATAGTTAATTAACACCATTAATTAGAGGTTCTTAGGGTAAGGTTGGGTCCTAGTAATAATAATAAGGGTGGTAGTATTAGTAATAATAATAATATTAGTAATAATAATGATAATGTTAATATTAATATTAATCATAATAATACTAATAATAGTAGTTAATAATATTAAATCATTAATCACTTTTATTATTTTTTTAAGATTTAGGGTTCAGGGTGTTGGGCAACCTGGCTGAGAGGTGGTGGCGCCGGCGGCGGCAGCGGCGGCGGTGGAGGAAGGGAGAAGAGGGAAAAATGGATGTGGAGGCTAGGGAAGGAGAAACTAGAGGAAATGAGAGGTGTTGGGTGGCAGGGCAGGATCCCCAGGTCATTTTGGGGGGTGGTGACGGCGCTGCAAACGGCGGTATGGCCGACGGTGGCGCAGAGGGTGGGAAGGTTGTTTTGGGGAGGAATTTTTGCACGGCCAGGGCAGCACGTGCGGCGCAAGGCAGGGGGATCTAGTAGTCTGGTTGTGTAGAGGGAGGTGCAGGGAGGATGTTGGTGGCGCGGGCAGGCGGCAACGGTGGCCGAAGGCGGAGGAAAAGGCGGCTAAAGGTGGGGCGGTGTGCGGCTCTGGTTTTCTGGGTTCCAAATTTCGAACCCGATTAAGGCAATGGTTAGGGCTATTTATAGGGAAATTGGGACGGGAAACGACAAGGCTCGAGGGGGGAGTAGGGGTTTAGGTTCTTGCGTGTCCGGCGAGGCTGACCGGCGCAGGTCTGCTATTGCAGACTGAGACCCATCGGAGAAAAAGAAGAAGAGGATTGCGTGCGGGAATGGCTGAATCGATTGGTTACATCTGCAGGGAAGTCAAAGGGGATGAAAGGGCGAAATGACCGGTGGAAATGGCGTGCCGTTGAAGATAAGCTTCCCAGCGAGATTTTCGGTTGCAGACGGTGAAGACGACGACGTCGCGAGGAAGAAGAAGAGGAAGAGGCTGGACCGGCGGTCCAGCAAAAAAGAAAAGAAAGAAAGAAAAAGGGGCGGGCCGAACCGGCCGGGAAAAAAAGGAAGAAGGGACGCGGGAGAGGGACGGGCCGCGAGGGGGGAGGTGCTGGGCCTGGCAGGCCGGCCCAGTCGGGAAAAAAATAAGGAAGAGAAGGGGAAAGAAAGAAAAAAAAGGAAAAAGGAGGGAGAAAAAGGAAAAGGGAAAAAGGATAAGAAAAAGGGAAATTAGTGGTTGATTAATTAGCATGATTTGGGTAATTTGGGATGTTTAATAAAATATATATATTAAAATAATAATTAAATTCTATTTATTTATTTTTTTTAGGTTAATTTAGGGATTTTTTTTGAAATAAATTTCTTAAATTCCATTTTAATTAACAAAACACTCTAATTTTCTCCAATTAAATTATTTATAAAGATTATATTAATTGAAGCTATTTTATTCTTCTTAATTTAAATAAAGTAATTTATTTAATTAATTTCCAAATAAAATCATTAATTAGCTTAAAAATACCAACATTCCTTCTTTTTAGAACACTTATAAATTTCTTTTTAGTTTACCCTAATTAACTTCCTCTTATTAAATTATTTGATTAACTTTCCACATAAAAACCTTATTTAATAATAAATAATAGAAATTAGGATTTTTGGGGCATTTCAATCATGGTTTTGTGTTTAACTTTCTACACCTTTTTCCTAACTTACCAATCCTCTGTCATGCATCTCCCTAGTTACACCTTACCTTCATCACCTTATTATGAGTTTCTCTTACACCTTGGTTGATCACACTCAAACCAAGTTAGATTTATCTCTCTTCCACTTGTTGATGTTGACCAAAACTCACTTCTATACACTTCATTCCCAATTTATTGTCACTTCCTATCATCTAAACTTGCTTATTCTCTCCTTTTTTTCTTTGAGAAAAATTCCTAAGTACAGGACATGCTCCTTTTTTCTTCCCTTTTCTTCACTATTGAGAAAAACATAGGCTTGCTGCTTGTTCCTCGTCCCTTTTGTTACATTATTGTATATTCTTTATTCTCCTAATCTTATCTTCAATTCTCCCTCATTTCTCTTAAGCAAAGAAAGATTAATGTTCTAAGAAAGGTTGAAGATCTTAACTTCATTCTCCTTAAAATCATGTTTTCAGAAAAGGATGAGTTATGGCATTTTTCTTCTTATGATTTTATATTATTAAGTTTTGGTAAAAAATAGTTTCAATTGTTTTGATTTTTTATTCTCTTAGAAATCAAGGTCTTGGTATGCAACCGTTAATTTAGGAGTGCTTTGTGTTAGAAGATTTACTTGAAGGTAAGGCAATCTTACATCTAATATAAATAAGGTATTTTGTTGCTTATTGTAGTTTCATGTTCTTAGTGTATTTATGTGTTGTGTATGAGTTAATTGGGTTATTGGATTCGAGCACGTGGTAAATTTTCTATCTTTTAAGTTTAAGCATGTTTCAAGTTATTTGTTATAATGCATGATTTTGGTAAATTTGAGCATTGCCTTGTTAATTGTTGATTACCATGTATTCATGTGATTCTATGTGCTCTATGTGTGTAATATGTCTTTTTATGTGCTTTATAACATAAAAGCATGTTAGTATTAATATAGGAAACTTGGGTAAATTTTTGTTATGTGGTTCGTCGGTTTAGGTGTTATTTCACCCAAACTAGTTAATTGGTTTGTTGGACCAATTGACTAATTATGTGAATAGTCCCTTGGTTTGGATTTTTTGATTGACTAGTTGCAAGAACAGTCAATTAGTTTGATGAACCAGACGGCTAACACCCATGAATATTTGATCAGTTTGCCAAATCCGTTGATTGATGGCATTGTGACTAGAGCTGGCAAAAGTTGACCCGATCCGTCTAACCTGACCCGACCCGAGTGAAACCTGACCTGATACGAGCCAAAAAATTTAGCAACCTTACGTTGACCAGACCCGGCACGAACCAGATAAAAATAAACCCAACCCGACCCGATCCCAACCCATAAGCCGTCATTGACCCGACCCGATAGCGACCCAACCCAACATTAACCCAACTCGCTTCGACCCGACCCGAAGCCAACCCAACCCAACATTCACCCGATCTGACCGGACATTGACTCGACCAGACATCAAAATATATTATAATGATAGTAATAATAAATTACACATATTTTATTACTCATTTAAAGCTTTTAAAAATATAGTATTTTATAAATTGTACTTATTTTTCATAATTTTAGCCTAGATATTCTTATTTATTAATAATATCCTAATAAGATATATTATTAATAAATAAATAACCAAAAATAAAAAAGGCAAGCATCCAGTTGTAAGCCTGTAAAATAATTTCCAAAAATTCTTCCATTACATCCATTGATCCACCTATTTGAAGAAGCTCTTAATAGAATAGCATAATAGTGTCCTTTATCAGTTAACACCCAAAAAATCCAACAAGCAATGACTATGCCCAAGAATAACTTAACAAAATTAAAATATCCAGAAAAATATCCGGCAACATCCATAATTCTTGCATAAGTTATAAAGTTACAAGTTACAACCTATAGGCTATATAGATAATAAAAAAAACATAAAAAAGAAAACAAACATCAAAATGACCATCAAAGCACAAATATACACACCGCCTACAAACTATTAAAACAACTTCCACACAACATGTCCACTACATAAAACATGGTAGAAAAACTAACAAGGCAATAGAATAAGAGCATCAATATCATAATATGCCACTTATAAGTTTTAACACAACGCCTATAATAACAATAAAAGAATACCAATAGATAGTAGTTGGCCAACAACATAAAGATTATCCAAGTATGGTAAATCTACAACATAAGGAAAAAAATGACATGATTGAATAAAAATTAAATTCCTTGCCTACAAAAGATAACAATTGCCCATATTTACAAGCAAAAGCGTCTAAAACTTTTACCGCTATTTTTGAAGCTCCTTAATCCATTTCATTATTGTTACTCGTTGACTTTGATGGCACCACAAAAGTTCCTTCTTCTTCTTCTTCTTCTTCTTCTTCTTCTTCTATTTCTGTAAATACCAAAAAAAATTATTACATTATTATCTTAAAAATTCATTGATAAAAAAATTATCAAATAAAAAAATATAAATTCATAATAACTAATGTTATTACCATCATATCCGTATAACCAATTACGAGTAGTTACCAAAGCACCAACATTTTTTGACAACAACGAACTCCTCCACTTATTTAAAATTCTATCACCCATGCTAAAGGTTGACTCAAATGTAACGGTAGTAATAGGAATGACAAGGATATATTTAGCCATAGAAGAAATAATTGGAGAAGTCTTAGAATTATTTTTCTAAAATTGGAGTACATCAAGTGAAATTTTACGAACCAACCGTTAATTTTCGATACACATCTCAAATTTACTTTTACAGCTTTTACCTCTACCTCTAACAGAAGTAAAAGTATCAAAATCCTACATTTTAAACAAAGGAAAAAACAATAATTAGACGTGATGTAAAAAAAAAATAATAATAACAAAAATAAAAATGTAATAAAGATAAAAAAAATATTTA
The DNA here is from genome assembly GCA_039764185.1 of Tamarix austromongolica. Classification (NCBI taxonomy): domain Eukaryota; kingdom Viridiplantae; phylum Streptophyta; class Magnoliopsida; order Caryophyllales; family Tamaricaceae; genus Tamarix; species Tamarix austromongolica. The sequence goes on along the minus strand of CM077810.1, from coordinate 100,531,599 downwards.
ATGAGATATAGCTCAATTTATCTCACTTTCATCATTTCCTCTGTTCACTTTTCTATTAACAGATGTCCCTTCATCAAATGAATTTGGAGTATTAGGACAATGATATTCATAGTGTTTGTATAACTCGACAAATTCGACATATATATCATTAAAGAACTTTATACCATTCTCATTACCTTGTAGTTTGACTAATGCAAACTTTACAAAGTCAAACTTATAACATGGATCCAAAATTACAGCAAAAGCAAGAATGGTACTTTTCAAATTTTTGCATCATTTGTAGTCCCATTCCGCCGATATCATTATCATCACAACCCATTGCCTTCTTCGGTCTCAGTTGAATCCTCCACACATTAAGAAGATACAAGTTGGTAGTAGGATACTCAGATCCAGAAAATAAATAGGTAATTTCAAAGAAAGGTTACAACAACTCATAAATCTTTTCCATTTTACTCCACTCATTGGACAAAATTTAAACTTGTAACTAGCTTCAACAGTATCAAAGAAATCCAAAACACGACGATAATCTAATGCTATACAATGTATAAGATATGTAGAATTCCATCTTGTAGTAACATCTAGCCACAACTTCTCAGAAATTGATATATTCAATTTTTTAGTACATTCATAAAACTGGATTATCCTTCTTTCTGAAGCATCTATATACTTCACATTCTCTCTAATGTTGAGCACACATCCTTCAATATTTTTCAACCCTTCCTTCACTATTAAATTAAGGATATGAGCCGAACATCTGATGTGGAAGTATTTCCCATCACATACCAAATTTTGAAGCAAAGTGGGTTTCAAGTGAATAATCATGTTGTCCATATTAGATGCATTATCCATTGTCATAGTGAATACCTTCTTCTCAATACTCCACTCTTTAAGCAATACATACAACAAGTTGTAGATTTCAAGACCGGTGTGGGGAGGAGGACAATGGGAAAAACTCAACACTAACTTCTAATCATCGTCCACATAATGAGTTATTAGAGTGAGATACCCACGAGATGTGTAAGTTATCCATATATCACAAGTCAAACATACCTTGCTAGAAATTGCCCCAAAAGTGTGTTTGAGTTTAATTTTTAAATCAGCATGCTTTTATAGGAAAAATTTCTTAATAGTATTTCTAGACACGGGTTTGACTTGGTGATTAAGATATTGATGAAGTTTCCTAACTCCCAAATGTTCAACATACGAGAATGAATACCTATGGCTCAAAATTACCTTAGCTAACATATCACGATAAACTTTTGGATCAAGTGAAATCTCACTAGATTTGGATGTGAAGGAAGCTAGTGGAGTCATTTTTTGTATGCTTCACATACTTGTAGGTGTCTTAAGGCATTAGAAGTACTATATCTAGCTTCACTCCTATACTTTGCCTTTTTACAGTACTTACATAGAGCTTGTTGTCTTCCCTCTTTATCTTTAAATCGATCAAAGTTGTCCCAAACCTTAGAGTATCTCTTCTAATTGCTGAGAACTTTTGCAACCTGTAATTTAGCATCATCATGTATGTTTATTGGAGCTTCATTTATAGCTAGATTTGAAGATGTAGCTGGAACTTGACTATCTGATTCATATTCTTCCTCTTCAAGATCAACGACTATGATTTTAAAACATAAAAAGAATTTATGTCAATCTATAATTTTCAATAATGTGTAAACCAACAAGTAATAACTATTGAAAAAAAAATGCAAGATGCTTATTATCAACCCACAATCAATGATAATTACTAATATCATATAAAAAAAATACCTTTTGTAGATGTGAAATAATAGGTATCTATTTCCTCTTCTTAAGGTGTCCTAATTTGTTCATTCTCCATATCCTTTTAGCTTTGTGTAACTGTACCTGTATACATAAATAAATTATTATTTGGTATTAAATAATTCTATACAATGTTAATTTGAATACAAAAAAAATCTACAACATCCAACTTTTGATGCAAATTTTAAAACAACAAATAATATATTAATTTATACAGATTACATAGATTATAAGTTCATAATAAATAGAAAATCAAACTTATAAATATCTAATATAATTATGGTTTTTAAGTCGGAACATCAAATCTGGTAAAATCTTATTGAAATACTTAAATTGATGGCTCACAATTGAAATTAGACATATTGTACAATATATTTTATACTCAATTGATTAAAAACTATTAAGGAATTGCCCAATTTAACATAATTAGGGTTTTTGAGCCCGAACTGCAAATTCGGTCCAATCTTATCCAAATATTTAAATTGACAGCTCACAATTGAAATTAGACATATTCTACAACATATTGTATACTCAATTGAATAAAAACTATTAAGGAATTACCCAATTTAACATAATTAGGGTTTTTGAGCCTGAACTGCAAATCCAGTCAAATCTTATTCAAATAGTTAAATTGATAGTTCACAATTGAAATTAGACATATTCCTCAACATATTATATACTCAATTGATTAAAAAAATTAATTAATTGTCCAATTTAACATAATTAGGATTTTTGAGCCCGAACTGCAAATCCGGTCAAATCATATTTAAATATTTAAATTAACGGTTCAAAATTAAAATTAGACATATTCTAAAACATATCGTATAATAAATTTAATAAAATAACTCAATTATACAATCTAATTTAATTTCGTAAGAGTTTTAACCTAACAATCCAATTCTGATATATTCCATATAATTTTCACAAATTAACAATACCAACATGAAATTAAGCACATTTCACAGTATACTGCGTAAAGAATTTATCGAAAATAGCTTAATTGGACGAATTCGATAAATCTGAACATAACCGGGATAAAAATCTAATTTTCACAATTCAACCACACATATTGCAATTAACTACTCCATATCAGTCCTACAATATATACATACATCATTCAATAACCAATTTCGATTATAGCTAATTCATAAAAAATTAATGAAAATGAGAGTTAGGGTTTAAGATAATTATACCAAACAAATTGTTATGAAATTGGCCGGGATAAGGGTTGCTGGAGCAACATCGGTGGTGAAGGAACACTCGTCGGTGGTCGGCTGCACCAGACGTGGCTAGTTACTCCTGGTGGTGTTCAATTTAGCCGATAGTGAGCAAAGCAGAAGTCATGGCGTGGCGTGACAGTGCAATCAACAGACGGTTGTGGTGCGGTGGTGGTGTTGGGCAACGATGGAGAAACGAGGGAGGGAGCACAAGTTATGACTAAAGAGAAGGCAGGGACGGGAGACCAAACAATCGCAGACTCGTAGGGCATAGGGGCAAGGGTTGAGGTCAACTAGGCTTCGTTTGTCTGTTCGATTCGAGTTTCAGACAAATGAAAAGAAAATGAGAAGAGAAAAAGAAGAAAAAGGGTTGGGGAGCGCCGGTTCCGGTTAGACCAGACCGGTTGGTTTTTTCAATTAAAAACAATCTAAAATATAATGAATGATAATTATAATTTATACATTAATACATTATATAGTTATTTTTATTATCACATTAATTATATAAAATTATATTTGTTTAAGTAAAAAAATATTTTAAGTAATCAAATATAATACTATTAAACTTATAAATATCTATATTGTTTTATTTACCTTGTAAAAATAAAACACATATAATATTATTATTTTATTTATCTTTACTAGTAATATTTTGATTACATCTAATATATACAATGTAATAAATGACAATTATACATTTTATAGTATTGTTATGCTAGCCTTTATTTTATAAAATTATTCTTTTTTTAAGTAACCAAATATTTTAAGTAATCAAATAAATATAATATATGATAAACATCTAATATCTTTACTTGTAAAATTTATAAATATTTTAAGCAATCAAATATAATATTGTTAAAACTTATAAATATCTTTATTATTTACTTTTGTAAAAATAAAACACATATAATATTCTTATTTCATTTATCTGTACGAGTAATTTTATGATTGTCATTAATATTTACAATGTAATAAATGATAATTATACATAGTATAGTCTTATTTTGATCATCTTTATTTTATAAAATTATCTCTTTTTTACTTAATTAAATAACCCGAAACTAAGCTGACCCTATCAGTTAAGTTAATCAAAAATGACTCGAATCCGAGTTTTTTTAACTCTAACCCGACCCGACCCGATAAATTAACCCCAAATAACCTGGAACCGAAATGACCCGAACTGGAACCGACCCAACCTAAACAAGGCAATGACCCGACCCGACCCATAACTGACCCTCAAAGTCAAATGACCTGAAATAACCTGGCTCGATAATGACCCGAACCGAACCCGACCTACCCGACCCGATTGCCACCTCTACCTGTGACCACAGTGCTATAGCCTTTGCTTAGACCCATTAACCAATTTATCCAAATCCATCGATTGGCTTCCTATGAACAGTCGATTAGTGGAACCAACTAATCGAATTGTTCCCTTGTTTTATTTTCTTGTCGAGCTTGATACTTAATGTTCTTTCTCGGGGCCTTTTATAGTAATGTTTCTATGTAATTACAAACTTTTATTATGATTTTAACCATGCTTAACCTAAATTTAATATGGATCAAAATGATAATATTATGGAGCCTTGAGTGGGTAATTTTAGTGTCACTTCTAAATACCCAATTGGTGGGTTAAATGCCTTGTATATGTTTAGTTTATCATTGGAAAACACCCAATTGGTTATTAATGGATTTGAATTGTGATTTGTGATCTCATGTGATAATAAATAATAATGAATTAATATTTTTTTAGCCTTTTTCTCTGACCCTCTAGGTAGCTAGCCTTGAATTAGAGGACAGGTTGTCATATGTTTTTATCACCCGCTACCTATTTCGTTCTCTATCAAGTTGAGGTTAGTAGAGGGTATGCATATATTTTTTAGGGTTTTTGATTATATTATAGCAAGCTGGCATAGCATTGGTGTCTAGTTCAGGTGGGTGAGATATCTGAGTACAAGCCCCCATGACATTTTGTATTATTCATTACTTAGGTGAGTGTGGTACCCCAACTTTTCTAGCTCTTGCGATGGGTGCATTTAAGGTGTGGTGGGTAAGATATCCAAGTACATGCCTCCTTGATGCACTCTAACCACATATAGTGGGAATGGTATCCCACTATATGTTATCCCTCATAATAGGTGCATTTGATGTGTGGTATCCCAAGTTTTCTTACACTCGTGGTGGATGCATTTAAGGTATAGTAGTACATGCCTCCATGGAACTTTTTATTGTCTATTCCTTAGGAAGGTGTGGCATCCCAAATTTTCTAGCCTTTGTGGTGGATTAATTCAAGATGTGGTGGGTAAAGTATCCTAGTACAAGCCCCTTGATGTACTCCGACTATTTGTGGTGAATGTGGTACCCCATTGTGTGTTAGTGAAATACCCTAACACCAAATTTTAAGAATTATAGCTAATTAAGGATTTATTTAGAAATTTATTAAATAAATTATTTTTATTAAAATAAAAGGGAATTAATTAGGGCTATTCAAGAAGAAAATAATAAATATTTTTATTAGAAAATTATGGTATTTTAGTTAATTAAGGATTTTATTTTGGAAATTAATTAAATAAATTATTTTATTTAAAATAAGAAGGAGGCATTAAGTCTAAATTAATAGGAATTTTATAAATAATTTAATTGGAGGAAATTAGAGTGATTCGCTAATTAAAATAGAATTTATGAAAAATCTTTCAAAAATCCTAAATTAGCCTAAAAAGATATGAAAATATTATTTTATTTAAATAATATTATTTTTATCCCAAATATCCTAATTAATTTCATTAACCCAACTCACTATTTTCCTTTTTCCCTTTTTCCTACTTTCTTTCTTCTTTTTCGTCTTTTCTCTTTCTTTCTTCTTCTTTCCTTTTTCTTCTCCTTGCCGATTGGGCATATTGGCGGCCCAATCCCCTCCTTCCTTTTTCTCCTCCCTACGGGCCGCCCTTCCCCTTCTTTCTTTTCCTTCACCCGCGACCCATTCTTTCATTTTTATTCTCTTCTTCCTTCGGCAGCCAGATCGCTGCGTTTTGATTCTTTTTACCCCTGGAGCTAGGGGTGTGCATTGTCAGATATACGTGTCCCGACGGATATTTTTTTTCGGATATCCGATCTGACTGGATATTCAATATCCTATATCCGAATCCGCATCCGAATACACCGGATATCCGAAACATCGGATATCCAAAATGTCAGATCGGATTTCGGATATATCCGATTATTGAAAAAAAATATCCGATTATTAAATTTACATATATAATCTATAACTAAAGTTTTTTTTTCTACAGAAACACTTGTTTAATTATTCAACCTGCATACAAAAAGATATAATACATGATTAATCATATCCACAAAAATTAGCGATCAAGATTTGTGAACAATGACGTTCTAGAAACGTGAAACGACCTAAATTAAGAGGCTCAACAAATTTGGGAGTTTTTTTGGTCTGGGTGCTTGCGTGTGTGTGGGTCATGACCTATTTGACTGTTTGTAGAGTGTGAATGTTTATTTCAGACTTTAGTTTAGTAAATTATTTTTGGACTTATGTACTATAGTAAAAAAATGATCCAAACTTGAAGATTGAAAGAAAAAAAATCATATTATAAATTAAATTATGCCTAAATATAACTGGCTTATTCTTATAACTGGATATTTTTGGAGGATCGGATTATCCGCTAAAAAATCGGATCGGATATCCAAAATTTCGGATTGATTTTTTCGGATACCGGATCGGTTTTTCGGATCCCGGTTTTTCTGCACAGCCCTACCCGGAGCACTGCGTTTTTTTAAGTCGTTCCCTCACCGCTCGATCGGTCCGGTTTTTCCCCTTCTTTTTCCTTTCTTTTCTTTTCTCCTTAGCTGCTCAGCCCAACCTAGGGATGGCAATTTTCCCCACGGGTTCGGGGCCCCGTCGGGGATTCCCCGTTCGGGTTCGGGTTTGGGGAAGTATTTCGGGGATCGAGTTCGGGGTCGGGGATTTTTATCGGGGATTAATTCGGGGACAGGTCGGGTATGGGTTTGGGGTCCCCGTCCCCGAACCCGACCCGAATTAAAATTTTTCATATTTTGCGCCGGCCAAAATGGTTGGGATTTTTTGGGCGGGCTGACTGAGAACGCGAAGTCCAAACCAAACTCCAACGGACACGGTCCGAACCTCACAGTCACAAACTCACAAATAATGTCTATGTCTGTTAGTCTTACTGTTCGTTTGTTGTTCGAATCTTCGACTTCAATCTTCATCTTCCTCCCAGTCCCGACTCCCCATTAGGCTTTGAAAATTGGCACCCTGCAGTCCCGCACGCTGACCGGAAGACTAGACGCAGTCCACTGCCTCCACCGATGTCCGGCGACTCCGCATCCATGACCTATTAACTTGTAAGGGTAAGGCTGTAAGTCTGTAATGTTAAATTCTTAACCTAATTTTCCCCGACTCCCCATTGTTTGCCTCTGTAACTGTAACCCTCCCTCTTCCTTCCAGTCTTCTTGTTCGTCAATCATCACTGTCGTGGACCTCGCGTGGTGTTGTTGACTTCTAGCGTAAGCTCTCTCTCTCTCTCTCTCTCTCTCTCTCTCTCTCTCTCTCTCTCTCTCTCTGTGTGTCTCTGTGTGTCCACCTGATTCCGGAAATGTCACCGTCGAACAGAGCAGTATAAATACCCATCCCGTCCATCGCTAGATTTTTCGTTGCAAACGCAGCGACGAAACCTGCTCTCAGTGACTCAGTCAGTCGTCGAAGCTGTTAGGTTCCACTGCGCATGCAAGTCAGCTAATCAAGGTACCCTCTTCTATCTGTCTGCATAAATCTCTACCCTTCATGTTGTGCCTTCTACTAGGTGCGTACTATAGATCGATAGTTGCTGGAATTAATAGCATAGATAATGCTAAACTTCAGTTCTTTCTTTCTTTCTTTTATATGCAATTTATGCGTGTGTGTGTATATATATATATATATATATATATATATGCTCTAACTCAGACCCTAGCGCCTCCTTTTTGTTTCCTAACTAATTTACATGTTTTTCATATATTGTTTAACACAAGATTCAAATTTAGAATTTTCGTTATTAGCATGTATAAAAAGATAAACCGTGTATTGGAAAAATCAAGCCGTTGCCCAAACTGCGAGGCATGCATCATGGTATCTAAAATTCATTTGAATTCATACCATCTTCTTCTTCTTTTTTAATTTAAAACGGAATTCATTGTATCTATTATCCATGAAAATTTTCAAGAAAAATGTGAAATACTTTTATAATTAAAAATAATTAGGGCTAAAACTATTTAATTCCAAGCAAAACATAAGCCATCCAACTCGACGAACCAATGATTTCTTCTACTTTTTCCCCTTCCTTTTGCATGGAAGGAAATAATTTCAGGTACTTGTCTTTGGGGTATTTTGTAGTAATTTATTTCTTGTTTGAAAAAAACATATGGCTGTTTCTGAGCTGATAGCTCTCTTCCACATCTGCTCCCAGCTACAACTCCTCTAATCCTCTTTATAGCCCTAACACTGGATCATTATTAATTTTGGATTGAAGGGCACTCTCAGTTATCTGCCTATGCTGCTGTGCTTGCTGAAAAACCACCTAATATCTCCGACCATGGGAGAGCATCAGCTGCTCTAATTCTATTCTCTCTATTAAGCTTATACTCAATATCAAAACTAAAACTCGAGTTTTGAGATCCATTTAAGTTGTTCTTCAGGTAGAACTCACTGTTGTAGCAGAAATAAATTTCTTTTTTCATTAAATTGAGCTTATGAACCAAGTGAATATAAGCTAGCTGATAAATGTCTTCTTTTTTCAACAGTGGAGTTGTGGTGATGGAGATGGGCTGACATTGCATGAAATTGCAGCTATCAAATTAGTATTTTTGTTCATGAATCCAGAATTTGAGATTTGTGCAACATATGTTTGCCATAGTTGCTGATTTCTTCTTTGCTTCTCTGCTTTTTGGCCTTAAGACTCATGATGGCTGTAATTTACCTCATTGATTATCCTTCCCATGCAACTCTTTTCTGCTTCAATGTTGGTTCTAGAAATATCCACTTTAGACAGTTCATGATTCACATGTTGAAATGTAGGACATTAAAGGTACTGCTACTACTATATTTAATGTTCTTCATGACTCTAATTGCATTTGACCAGATCCCATTAGTGTTTCTTAAGCTAGCTGCATATCATGTCTAATAATCTACTTTTCATCAGTGGTTGATGGATTAACGATTCAATTATAACTCTAGGACTTTTTTGTTGGGGAATGGTGTTTGGAGTGAGAATACAACATACTGCAGGGTGGGAGGTATAAATATCCCCTATTTTTCTGCAGTTCCTGGCAGGATCTCTATGTCAAAATTATTAGTTTTGGCACACCCTATCTATATCTATATGTGTTTTAATGCCTTGCTATAGAATTTATAAACAGAATAGAATATGAAAAAACAGAATAGAATATGAATTAGAATATTACACCTCTCTCCCTGTCATCTCAGTATCTCACTAATAAATAATAATTAATATCCCAGAATATGAAAAAACAGAATAGAATATAAATAATAATTCTTGGCTTTACCCAATTTCTTCCTACTCATGCATCTGTTGCAACTAAAATTTTTGAATCTAATGATCATATGTTTTTTTCTCTGTTACAATGTCTGTTAAATACTTAAAATGTTCCTTTTGTTTGCATGCTTGAAAATCTGATCCATGGAAATGATCAGTAGCTGCAGGAGGACTATTTTTCATCTGCTACGGATTGATCCATCCAGCCATAGCAGCAGGCCCTGAACTAGCATCAAAAGCCAGAGAAGCTGAACAATAATATCCCGACTCACTGTTATCTTCTTCCAGATTTCATCTTTCCCTATTCTCTTCAGAGAAGTCTACAAGGTATTGAGTCCAACTTTTGTAACCTAGAGAGGTATTAACTCTTAATTATCTACTCTTCTATGAATATATAATAGGGCGATGATTCATATGCTGTGGGTGCTGCTTACATGTGTCTTCATATATTAATCTTCTTCATGTTGTTTTAAAATGGAGATTGGAGGAGACCATTTCTCCTTATGCTGTGCATGTTGGTGTAAATAAGTTATTGTTATCTATAAAAGTATATGTGACCTTACTAAGTTGTTGCTCTCGTTTATCTGAATAAGGTGATGGTAGATTGTATTGCTAATTATGATAGAGGCTTAGGATTGGCTTAGAGTTATGTTGTAGACTTAATTTATGTTGGTGAGTTCTTCAAACTGCAAACCCATGTTACATCAAGAGCTTTGATATGTAAAGGGGTGATTAAATTTGATCCAATTGCAGGGTCAATAAGACAATAACATGTCTTACCTTTCAAAACAAAAAATTAGAAAATTATCCAAGTGAAAACAGCAAAACCAATTAACCAAGTGAAAATAGAAAATTATCAAGTAACTGTCTCACATTTCAAAACAGTAAAACAATAATATGGAAAACAGCAAAATAATAATATGCAAAATAATAGCTATACCTTTCAAAACAGATGCACTTGAAAGGTTTAACCTAAACAAATAATCATAAAATATAGGTTGAAATCATTTTGAAAATTAGAAAAACCAACTAACCAAGTGAAAAACCTAAATCGTCAATATCTCATAATCTTTCCAAATCATCAATCTTTCCTAATCTCTCCTAATGATTTGTTTTTCTACAATATAAGTTAATATATATCATGTATTTTTGTTTAAATCTATAGAGATGTATGGGTTATTAATATCTATTATTTTTAATAAACAGATGGAAAACATTGAAAAAGAGGTTGATAGTATTATGGAAAGTGCTCCAACTCGAGAAAGTGGAGCACAAACATGTCAAGATGAGAATATTGAAGCTAATGTGGAGGTGTCAAATCAGAATTCTGATGATGAAAACACTGAAATCATGGATGCGGATAGTGCCAGAAAAAGAAAAAGAAGATCAATTGTATGGGATCATTTCGAAAGAAAATCAGTTGGAGGGAAATGGAAAGTAGTTTGTAACTATTGTAAGAAGCATTTGGGAGGAGAGAGTAAGAATGGTACTAAGCATCTACATGATCACTTGAAGACATGTGTACACAAAAAGCAATCAATCATGACACAATGTCTTTTAAATCCAACAAAGTCCATTGATGGGTCATCAAAACTTAGTACATATCAGTTTAATCAAGATCATGCAAGGGAGGAGCTTGGTAAAATGATTGTGTTGCATGAGTACCCATTGTCTATGGTTACACATGTTGGGTTTCGAAGGTTCCTTCATGTTTTACAACCATTATTTAAAGTATTTTCTCGGAACACAATAAAAAGTGATATCCTGAAAATGTTTGATGTTGAGAAAGAGAGAACTATGAAGTTGTTGGAGACAAATACAAGCCGCATATCATTGACAAGCGATATGTGGACTTCAAGTAATCAGAAAAGGGGATTCATGGCTATCACAACACACTTTATTGATGATTCATGGAAGCTTCAAAGTCGGCTTGTTAGGTAAGTTCTATGTGTTTTACAAGAAAAATCTACACATAAACTAAATAAATTACTAAACTTTGTTTTTTTATTAGATTTTTGTACGTGCCATGTCCACATACGGCCGAGGTGCTTGCAAATTATCTTGTTGGTTGCTTATTTGATTGGAATCTGGATAGTAAGTGTTCTAGTTTGACAATCGATAATTGCACCTCCAATGACGCTATGGTTGATATCATTTTGGAAAAGCTTCATCCGAGTTCACTTATCTTAGAAGGCAGATTGTTTCATATGCGTTGTTCTGCACACATATTGAATCTAGTTGTGAAGGATGGATTAGAATTAATTACAGAAACTATTGAAAATGTCCGTTACAGTGTTGCATTTTGGACAGCAACTCCAAAGAGAGATGAAAAATTTGTTGAAATAGCTAAGCATATGAAAATTCAATGCAATAAGAAGCTAGAACTTGATTGTAAGACTCGATGGAACTCTACATATTTAATGCTCAACACTAAAATTCAATATAAAGATGTGTTTTATCGTTTGAAGCAGCGTGAGCCTTTATATAAGAGAGTTCCCACCGAAGAAGATTGGCAAAATGTGACTGATATTGCTTCTAAATTAGAGATTTTTTATGATGCAACGGAGTTGTTTTCAGGAACTAAGTATGTCACCATGAATTTATTCTTCCCTACTATGTGTGAGATTAAGTTGGCAATTGATGAATGGATCAATTCAAATGAGATTAGGGTGAGAAGTATGGCAAGTAATATGAAAGAGAAATTTGACAAGTATTGGGATAAGATAAATTGCTTGTTTGCGATTGGAAGTATTTTGGATCCTAGGTATAAGTTAAAGACTATTCAATTGTATTACCCTCTTGTCTATGGTGATGAGTCTTTGGAGAAGATTGATGATGTGAAAAAAGTAGCAAGTGACCTAATTGAAGAATATAAGAAGAAATCTCAGCAATATCATGTTGTCCATCAAGGGTCACGAGATTGTTCTTCTTCGAAGCCTCCAATTCCTAAGGGTGGTAGACTAGAAAGATTCATGGAGTCCAATTCTAGTATTGAAATTATAAAGTCAGAGTTAGATCGATACTTGGAGGATCCTCTTGCACCAAGGACCGTTGCTAATTTTGATATCTTATATTGGTGGAAGATGGATGGTTACAAGTATCCCAATTTGCAAAATATTGCTAAGGATGTGTTGGCTATTCCTGTGACAAATGTTGCTTCTGAATCAACGTTTAGCACTAGTGGGAGGGTTATAAGTGCTCATCGAATTAGGCTTCATCCTAACACCATAGAGGCTTTGATGTGTACTCGGGATTGGTTATGGAGTGAAATTGAAGGTATTATCCTATATTTTTAGTTATTTCTGTTAGTTTTATTTATTTTAAATATTATTATTTGCTTATTTTGCTATTTATTTTTTCTTTCAAACTCTACAGCTACTTCGGAGTGTCAAAAAGTTGATGATGATGTTGATGCTGATATAGAGGTAATTGATTTATTTCTTGGCCTTGTTATATCATGTAAATCATATAATATCTATCTATCTATCTATCTATCTATATATCTATCTATCTATATATATATATATATATATATATATATATATATATATATAGGCACACATATATACATACATGTACATTATGGGCTGAGATGGATGTATGAGATTTTAGGAATATTTGGGCTGTTACGAAAATCATAGAGGTAATTTAGGAATATTTTCTACATAGCAATGTAGATATAAGAATAAAGTAATATTATGAAGATTTGGATTGTCAAATTAAATTTTGAGAAAATGTCAGCAACCTAATCCTCTTGAAAACAAAATGTTCTTTGGCTTTGGGTTATTGTTTTTTTAAACTTCTACCCATTGGTCCTTTTTTCTTGCATTGCAGGTTAAAAATTGCTGAAAGACATACATGTGTCTAACGAATTAGTTTTTCTGAAAGACAAATTGCTGTTTAGCTTTGAGTTATCGTTTTGTTATATATATATGTCTATTATATATATGTATGTCTATTATATATATGTATATATATATATGTCTATTATATATATGTGTGTGTGTGTGTATAACCTTAACCTCCAATACAAATTGTAGGCAACAGAGGTGTATACTGATAAGAGCAACACTGCGGGGAGCGATTTGACGTGATTTATAGATTTCTAAATCTATTATGAATATGTAAGTCTATTAAATTGTAAACTAATTATATTGCGGAAAATATACAATCCTAGATATTTTTTTTAGTCATTTAATGATTGTGAGCATAGTGTACTGTTTATACAGGAATACAGGATGCGGAATTGCGGATGCAGTGCAAAATATTTGTGATGGAAGAATGAAGATGTCTATCATCGTCTCAACCTAATTTATTTTTAGCATTGCTTGAAGTGTTGTCATTTATCAATTATCCGTTGTAATTTGCGAGTTATCCGTTGTATGAGATTTTTACGGATACATTATGGTTTTATTATTTTAGTCTATAGAATATGGATTGTATAAGTTAAAGTTATTGTGTTATTTTTTATTTTTAATTATTAATCAGGTTGATTAATTTATGTTTTAGAATTAGGATTGTTTTTCTCAGCATAAGAATTACAAAATTATCATGAAGATTGCGGACATTATTTTTTTTAGGAACTCTGGAAATTGCATAGGTTGACCGTTGACTGGTTGAGCCGTTGAGGTTACAGGTATTCATGGTTGTTTGCGGATCGAGCTATGAATGGTTTAAAATTATTCCTCATTTTTTTAAGTTATTTTTTCTTCAGCTTACAGTTACAGGACGCAGGTATCGGAGATTGGAAAACAGGTATCGAGGATTGGGGCGGTTATTGTGGATCGGGGATATGGTAACGGGTATCGGAGATTTGGGAGTTTATAGGGGATCGGGGATCTTATCGGGGATCGGGGACCTGGTAACGGGTATCGGGGATTTGAGAGTTTATAGGGGATCGGGGATCGGGGATCTTATCGGGGATCGGGTATCGGGTATCGGGGATCGGGGATTTGGGAGTTTATAGGGGATCGGGGATCGGGGATCTTATCGGGGATCAGGGATCGGGTATCGGGGATAGGGGATGGGGGATCGGGGGCGGGTATGGGGATTGCATCCCCGCGGGGATCGGGTCGGGGATTCCCCGTTAAGAAATAAACGGGGATTGGGTCGGGTTCGGGGATAATTTTCCTTATCGGGTTCGGGGATGGGGATGGGGTCCCCGTCCCCGACCCGCCCCGTTGCCATCCCTAGCCCAACCCCCTTTCTTTCTTTCTTTCTTTCTTTCATCTTCCTTCCTCCTCCCACGACGCCGATGATCTACAACTACACCACCCCGCCTTGGTTTTTTGCTGCCGATCTCGCCCCTTTGACTGGCCGTTTTCCTCCCTTTCTCTTCCCTCTGTTTCGGCGACCACATTTACCCAACCCATCTCCCTTCCTTTTCGTGCATGGGCCTTCTTTTTCTGCGCAACCACCCCTGTCGCTATTTGAATTTCGTCGGCTTTTGTTGCCGCCGGTGACCAGAACCCTACTTGCATTACTGAAATACCCCAAAACCCTAATTTAGGAAATCATGGCCGAATAGGGAATTATTAGGAAATTAATTAAATAAACTACTTTTATTAAAATAAAAAGGGGATTAATTAGGGTAAATTAAGAAGGAAATTATAAGTCTTTTAAATAGGAGGACTTTTGGTATTTTAAGATAATTAAGGATACTATTTTAGAAATTTATTAAATAAATTTATTTATTTAAAATAAGAAGGATAAAATAGTTGTAAATTAATATAAAATTTATAAATAATCTGATTGGAGAAAATTAAAGTGTTTTGTTAATTAAAATGGAATTTAAGAAAATTATTTAAAAATCCCTAAATTAACCCAAATAGAGAATTTAATCATTATTTTAATGTTTATATTTTATTAAACATCCCAAATTAATCAAATTATATCAATTAAGCCAAACCCCCCATTTGTTTTTCTCTTCTTTTTCCTTTTCTTTTTCCCCTTTTTCTCCCTCCTTTTTCCTTTTTCTTTCTTTCCCCTTCTCCCCTTTATGTTTCCCCGACTGGGCCGGCCTACTAGGCCCAGCACCTCTCGCAGTCACAGCCCATCTCCCTCTCTCGCGCCCCTCCTTCTCCTTTTCTCCCGGCCGGTTCGGCCGCCCCTTTTCTTTCCTTATTTTCTTTTTCGCTGGACCACCGGTCCAGCCTCTTCTTCTTCTCCCCCCTGCGTTGTCGTCTACCTCTAGCCACCTGTAACCAAAAATTTTGTCGGTAAATACAGTCTTCAACGCCACGCCACAACACCCATCATTTCGTCTCCTTCTCATTGTCTCCCCTGTAGATTTGACTAATCGATTCAGTCTTTCCCCGCACGAAACCTCTCTCTCTCTCCCCGACAAATCTCAGTCTGCAACTGCAGACCCCTACGCCGGCTAGCCTCGCTGGACAGGCAAGAACCTAACCCCCTAACCTCCCTCGAAGCCTTGTCGTTTCGCGTCCCAATTTTCCTATAAATAGCCCTAACCACCGCCTGAATCGGGTTCGAAAATCTGGAACCCAAAGAAATCCCAACGTACGCCGCCCCACCTTCAACCATCCTTTCCTCCGCCTTCGACCACCGTTGCCGCCTGCCCGCGCCACCAACATCCTCCCTGCACTGCCCTCTACACAACCAACCACCTAGACCTCCCTGCCTTGCCCCGCACGTGCCGCCCCGGCCGTGCGAAATTACCTTCCCGAACAAGCCCTTCGACCCCCTCGCGCCACCTTCGTACCGCCAGCGCCGCCTCCACCGCCACCTGCAACACCACCACTACCCCCCAAAACAACCAGGGGTTCCTCCCCTACCACCCTGCACCTCCATTTTCCCCTACTTCCCTAGCCTCCACATCCAACTCTCCCATTCTTCCTCCCTCCACCGCCGGCCCTGCCGCCGCCGCCGCCGCCACCACCACCTCCTCAGCCAGGTGAACCGAGTCAAAGCCCCCAAGAGGCATAGGAGCATGCTCCAAGCCCGACGCCGATTTAGGTAAGGATGTAACTAAGGCCACCTGTGTGTATTGCATGTTTTACCTGTCTTGTATGTCTTGTGCGGTTGTATGCTATAATGGTATGTTATCTGTGTATTTATGTAGCGCAGCGTGCAACCAAGGTATGTTCTCGTGCTCTTGTCTGTATGTACTAATATGGTAAGGTGCAAATATGACGTGATGTGGTGTGACCCCTACGACATGCATGCTGGGTGTTTGATGCGGAGTTGTGGAGTGAGGGCTTGAAAGAGAAAAATAAGCAACTAAGATAACCAAGGGAAAGTATGCTGGTTAACGTAGGTATGGACGACCTAGGTAATCTGTAATCTGTGAAATGATGAGAAAAAGGGGGAATTAAATAAATAGAAGAGTGGAAGAAAATAAGGTTGCATGGGGGAAACTAGGGTTTGCATGGGAATGATAGAGTTGGCATGGTGGAAATGATAGGGTTTGCATGGGGAGGTTAAGGTCCGCATGGGGGCGAACCTTACGTATAAAAAGTTACTTTGGGACGTGGGGAGACTAATGGAAGGTCTGTTTGGGAGTCTGGAGGCTCGAGGTGAATAATAGTACGTAGGGTCATATAAGGGTACCTAGGTTTTGGGAAAGAAACCCTAATTTGAGAAGGTGGAAAAAGAAAAAGAAAATAATAAGAATAAATGAGGAGGAGTGAGGTATGAGGGAGAGTTGAGTCTGAGGGCCATGCTTTGGGTTTCCAATGCGAGAAATGTGTTACGTATGATAATTACAAAGGGTGTTTAGTGGCCTAATATAAGCGCAGGAGATAGCTCGGTACCCTAAACCGAGTAAGGATATAGTTAAGGCTTAATGTGTGACATGTATCCTACCTACGTGCCATGGATGTTCTATATGATTTATGTGTCATGGCCTTAAACGCCATTATCTTAACTGTTCCATGTATAGCGTGGTTTGGAATCAAGACGTGTGCTTGTGTCCTCATTACTATGTGATAGTACGAATATGCCATCGGTTTGGATGTGATGTGTTGAGGCCCTCTAGCCATGCATGACATGGGTGATATTCTTTCGAATAAGACACGTTAAAACACTAATTACTTACAGAGAAAGATGTTGAGCCGAACCTAGACCGGTCCACCGGCTATAATAGTGGCAGGGTATCTTACCCTCGCGACTGTTCCACCAGCTATAATAGTGGCAGGGCATGTGCCCTCGTGACCGTTCCACCGGCTATAATAGTGGGGGATTCCGTACTCAACAAACCCAACGTAAAAGTGATAAGACATGGAAATATACTAATATTTACAGTGGAATACCTTGTGAGTCGGGGCCAGACCGGTCCATCGGTAAATAATAGTGGCAGGGTATATTACCCTCGCGACCGTTCCACCAGCTATAATAGTGGCAGGGCATGGCCCTCGTGACCGTTCCACCGGCTATAATAGTGGGGCTCCCGCACTCACATGGATCGATAAAGACTATGATGTGAATCGTTATAATTATCTGAGATCTTATGAGAAAGTTATCTTATTCGTAACCAGCATTGTTCATCTGTGTTATTGTTTATTAACTATATCTGCTTGTTCATGTATTTTTGTGTATGTGGGCCTTAGTGCGTCTGTCCCCTTACTCAGTACGTAGCGTACTGATCACCCGTTTCATGGGTGTTGCTCATTCCCACGAGCAGAGGACCCGTTTGAGTTTTGCAGGTAGGGGACGATATTTGTGGCATTTTCAGGACTGAGAGTTGAGTCTGGATCTAGCTTGGGGGCCGAGAGTGACGTGGTCGGAGTGTTTCCCCTATCTTGTTTCTTTGCATTATCGACATTTGGAACTTTTAAATTGTATTTCAGAATGTAACTCTAGACTTTCGCACTCTGATTTCCCTTATCACTTATGCTTTACTAATGATTCTTTTAGTTCTATTCTTTTTAGCCTTTGCACTTAGTATCGGGTCAGTAGGAGTGAATCGATCTGGTACTAAGGGTGGCGGTAATGCCCCTGAATTTACAGTTTTATTTGTCTACTTCCGCTAAACCTCTTTAAATTAAATGAAATTTTTCAGTAGTAAATTTGGGGGTGTTACAATTACCCCTAGCCAACCCCCAAAACCCTACCCTTTCCTCTAAACTCTATAAATGCCCCCACAATTAGCCCTGTTTGAGTTTTTGATTTCAACCCAGAAAATTTTACCCCTTGCGCCGCCTCCCCTTCAGACACCATTGCCACCACCTCCCCTTCAAACACCATTGTCGCCGCCTTCGGCCAACTCTACCGCCCTCTCTGCCTACCAAACTAATCCTTGCACCGCCCTCTAACTAACTGAACCACCCATATCCCTTGATTCTTCCTATACAAGCCACCCCGGCTGTGCAAAGTTTCCTCCTCGATCAACCTTCCTTTTCATCTTCGCCGCCCTTCGAACCACCTCCCCTGTCGTGGCCACCGCCCCCTACACCTCCCAACCTGTTCTACATACCACCCTCTACCTTCCCCTACCTATATTTTCCTCTTTCTCCCTCTCCTCCTCTCTTTCTCTTCTTCTTCTCCATTCAGCCACCACCACCGCCGTCGTGTACCGCCACCTCCATTCTACCCCTCTCCACCAAAGCAACCCTAAACACCCCAGCTCCCACCTCAATTCTACCTCTCATTTTCCCAACATCCAACTTTTCCCCTTTTCTTCTCTTTTTCCGGACACCGCCGTCGCCGCCATGCACCACCATCAGTGCCGCCTGTCACCACCAACCTAAAGTTGAACCCTAAACCCCCTCAACCCTTTTTCACTATTTATACAAGCTTTATTTTATTTTATTTCATTTATTCGAAATATATTACTATTGTTAATGTTATTATTGTGTTTTTTATTAATATTTTTATTATTATTTCTATTGAGGGCCGAAGCCCTATTATATTTTTATTTTGATTTTATCATTTTTATTCTTATTATTGTTATTATCTTTATTATTAATATTAATATGTTATTACTACTACTACTACTACTACTACTACTACTACTACTACTACTACTACTACTACTACTACTATTACTATTTTGAAATTATTATTATTATTATTTCATTTTTATTGCAACTATTTTACTATTAGTGTTGTTATTATCATTATTATTGTTATGCAATTATTATTATTATTATTTTCATTCTTAGTATTATTATTCTATATATGGCTAAAACCCTATTATACCTATTTTGAATTGTAGTAGTGGTATTATAAATATCAAGTCTTATAAATAATAATAATATTATTATTATTATCATTAGCATTTATTATTATTATTATTGTTGTTGTTATTATTATTATTTATTAAGTTTATTATTATTTAATGTAGGGTCGAAACTCTACTTCATTTTATCTTCGATTATTATCATTATTACTATTACCATTATGATTACTATTATTTTTGCAATATTATTATGGTTTTTATCATCATCATCATTATTATTATTACTAAGTTTTATTATGAATTTTACTAATGTTATTGTTAGTATTATTTTGGTGGAGGATCGATACCCTTATTCCACCATTTATTTTGAATCATATTATTATTATTATTAGTATTTTTAGTATGATTATTGTTACTATTATTATTATTCTTATTGATATTATCATTCTTATTATTTTAGTATCTTTGTTATTATTATTAGGGTAAAGTCTTCAACCTTATATTATCAACTTTTATAATATTACTATTATTTCTTATATCTTTAGCAAAGTTAGTATTTAGTTTATGTCATTATTACTAATATGTTATTATTTCATTAAAAATCTAGTCTTAGAATAAGTTAGTATTTAATAGTATTTTTGGTAGGAGGGAATTTGATCTTTAGCTTTTTCCTCATTTAGGTGAGACCAGTCAAAGCTCTAAGGAGACGTAGGAATGTACTCCATGGCCGGTGTTGTTTTACGTAAGGGTGTTACTAAGGCCTTATGTGTGTTGATGTGTGTTATATGCTTTGTATGTTATTCATCCTATGTTTATCAATACGATCATCTCGTATGTGGTATGTCATGTAGTTGAAGTATGCTCTTGTGTTGTTATATGGCATATGTATTATGTATATGTGATGAAATATTGTGGTATATGATGATTGGTTTGTGAACCTCTAGACATGCATGTGAGGATGTATAAAAGCGGTATTGTGTGGGAAAAAGGTTGAAAATGGAAAATAGAAAATGTGTTGACCAAAGGGGAGTAAGTTGACTAAAAGGGTAATGAGTTGACCTAAGTATTTTAATGATCCATGAGTGGAAGAATAAAATGGAAAATTTATGGTTTCGTATGGGAGAATCTAATCTATGGTGTATTATGGGATAATCTAATCTATGGTGTATTATGGGATAATCTAATCTATGGTGTTGCATGGAAGAATCTAAACTAGGGTTTGGTACGGGTGGACTTAGGGTTTTGCATGGTAGATTCTATGGTGTTGTATGGAATGAATATAGGGTTTGATGTGAATGAATCTAGGGTTTTGCATGGATGGATCTAGGGTTTGCATGGGTGAATCTAGGGTTTCAAGTGGGAATTTAGGGTTTCGCATAAAAAATTCGAATGGTTGCATGAGATGTTTAAAGTCTGTATGGGCATGAAATTTATGTATAGAAAGTTGATTTGGGATGTAAGGAAGGTAATGTAAGTGTTGTTTGGGTGTTTGAACACTTTGGATGAAAAATAGTATGTGGAGCAATATAAGGGTACGTAGGAGACCGAGGTAGGGTTTGTGTGGACAATTAGGGTTTGGTGTGGCTTCTTAGGGTTTTGTGGTATCATGTGTATTTGGTGATTAAAGTGTTATTATGAGGATGGAATTTATGAGTTGTGGTGTGTGGAGTAGGATGGGTCACGTAGGCTTAAATTAGGGTTTCTGGGGAAAACCTAAAGTGAGGAAGTAAGTGGACTTGAAGGTGTGTAGTAGTGGGCCTTAACCTACATATTTTGGTGTTGGAATTCTAGTGTGAATTTGAGTATAAAGGAAATGTTGTTGGGAAAGATAGGAGGTGCAGGGTTGTCATGGTATAATACGGATCAGTTGGAGGATAAGTGTAAGGGAGTGAGTCATGCATGTCTAGGGTTAAAATTTTCTGAATAATACACTTAAGACATTAATCATTTAAAGTGGAAGATTGTTGAGCTAGGCCTAGACTGATCCACCGACGAATAATAGTGGTTAGGGCATGATGTCCTATATGTGACCGGTCCACCGGTAATAATAGTAGTTAGGCTTTGTACCTGTGCGTTTCTGGTCCACCGGCTATAATAGTGGGGGATTATGTGCTCAACAAAACCGAACATATTTATGCTAAGACATGGGAAAGACACCAAGTACTTACAGTGGAACACCATGAGAATCGGGGCCAGACTGATCCACCAGCGAATAATAGTGGTCAGGAGCTTTATACCCTATGTGTTTTCAGTCCATCGGCTATAATAGTGGTTAGGAGCTTTATGCCCTGTATTTTCCAATCCACCGGTAATAATAGTGGTCAAGAGCTATGTGCCTTGTATGTATCCGGTCCACCGACTATAATAGTAGGGTTCCCATACTCGCATGGATTTGATAAAAAAACATGGCGTGAAATGAGTTCTAATAAGAGATTAATAAAATAATCAATCTGGCTATAAATGGGCCTTTATGTATCTACTCGGATGATCGTTCGATATTACGTTATCATGTTGGACTATATGCTTCTTTATTTCTTCTGCATTATTTACGTGATTTTATGTATTGGCCTTAGTGCACGGTTACCTTGCTCAGTACGTAGCATACTGATCACCCTTTTCATGGGTGTTGCTCATTCCCACGAGTAGAAGACCATTTTGACTTTGTGCAGGTGGGCAAGACATCAGGCGGAGCTGTGTGTTGAGCATTTTTGGCTCAAGGTTTGAGAGTAGTGTGGCCGAATTCACTCTTCTTGTTATTTTATCTCCTCATGTTATTTCTTTTGTATTGGATTTACTCTTTATGTTTCATTACTTATATTGAGTATTTTAAATGAACCTTTTATCGGTTGTAAGCTTATTTCTCTCTTGGATATGAATTACAATTCTTTACGCATACTTTGATCTTTGGTGTTATGATCTTTCTAGTTCTTCTATGAATTCATGTTTTAAGTTTGAAAATAATCTTTTTAGCCTTAGCACTTGGTACTAGAACAGTCGGAGTGAACCAGTCTGGTACTAAGTGTGGTGGTAATATCCCCAGAATTCATAAGTTTCAAAATTTAAATTCTTTTGATTTTGAAAAAAAAAGTAGTAAATTTTGGAGTGTTACAGTTAGCCCTCATGGTAGGTACATTTCATATGTAGTGGTATGGTATCCTTAAAAAAAAGCCCCTTCAATGTAGTCTGACTCCGTGTGGTGGTTGTGGTATCCCACTATGTGTGTATGCTTCCATGACTTTTGTTCATGGTGGAGAATTAGATGTGATCAAATGAATTATCTTAATAATTGAAAAATATGTGGTCACTAAAGAAAGATTTATAATATAGTTTTCACTATGTGATTCTAACGCATGATCTATATTATTATTATTTCATGATTACCTTGTAAGTATGTATTGTGTATTACTTTCATAAGCCTAAGTGTTATCGCCATGCTATTATATGACTTCAATATGTAACATGAACCCTTATCATGTGCTTAGGTAGTTTGTTTTACCGATATTTCACCGTACTAATACTACATTTGTGTGATTAATGTGATGATTTGACTTTTGGTCTGGTGAACAAAGGATGAATTGCAAGGCTATGATTATCACTTAAAGTACTTAAAGATGATGTCGTAGGTCGGTAGCTAGCCAATGCTTGGGCTTGAGAGTTACATTTCCATTTAATTAAGAGTTAGGCTAATCAATTGATGTATATTTGCCTATTATGTTCGGATGCTTTCGATTCTTTCTAATTATTTAAACTTTTAGCTTTGATTCTTGTAGCTGGATTTTATAAAATCTATCTTCTATCTATATTACTATTCTCATCATTGTTATCATAGTCTTATTGTATTATTCGTAGAGCACGCATTCCTTTGTTATTGTTTCATTTCGCCTTGCATCAGGTATGAGTGGGGTAATGATCACAAATCCTATCAAAGTTGATATGGTGGCAACATTCCCTAATTTTTCTTCTATAAACACTTTTGTATTATCTTTAAAACAAAAGGTTTTTGTTCAAAATTTGGGGTGTTACAATGAGAAAGAGGTGAAAGGGAACACGATTTCATGTAATTCAACCATAATAAGGGGACTAGCATACACATTCATCAACTATTTTAAGGGCATATAAATCCCTATATAATGATTTGAGCCTTTGGAAGCTATTCCTGTATACAATTTGGGCCTATAAGCTAGGCACGAGGCTTCTATCTGCGCCCATCAGTGGGTCTGGCCAACTTTCTGGGTCTAACAGTCTAGTTTGGAAATAACCCATATCATCATTCTCTTAAAAAATCATCCCATCACATTCAAGACCCCCGGTGTCAACATCTAGAGAGTGGAGATTGTCTATCTTCATTTGATCTCTATAGTTGGCTTGATGTAAGACAGCCTTTGACATTAGAATCTAAGAGTTTCCAGGAGGGTAGATTAGCTTTTGAGAGTTGGAGCTAACTTCCTGATAGAATAGTCTATAAAAATGTACAGAGAATGGGGCCAACCTATGGTCCGACTCTCTTACAAAAAAAAATACTAAACCATTGTAAATAATAGGAGTACACCTTCCATACAAAATAGCTACAAATAATGAGGTTAACCATGATGTTACTGTTCATTAATAAATAAACTAAGTGTGTAAATAAGGCTTGAATGTGAATAGATGAAATCGAGGAAGAAAATGAAGTTTCTAGATACTCAGAAGAGATTGTGAATCAGTCGATCAGTGATGTCACATTGTATCTGAGAAATATACTTCTTTGAGGTTGAGAGCCAAGTTAATGTTGATCCAAGGTGGTAAGACCGACCCAACAACTAACTTAGTGTTACCAATCCCTCAACTACTATGGTACTCAAAGTGGGCCAACTAGAATCTAAGATGTTGAAAATCTAAAGAATCTCACCATTACTTGAATAATGAACTAAAATATTGGGCAAATTTGTTGAAAAATTGGCATGTGTTGTTAAAAAATACCTTCACCATTACCTCAATACTAATAGAAGCTAATTGAGAATAACATACTATTAACCTGCTGTAAAATCAAAATTGGTGGGATTTGTAGATAATAAGCAAATTAAATGAGGTTGATCAACATTATTATATATTTTTATTAGTTATCATAGCGAGACATCAAGATATTGATCCAAGAGGAAAATTGAATATAAGTTGTGGGAGCTGATAACTAATTTTGATATCAATGTTTTTGGCCGATCTAGTGTAACATCTAATGTCCGTGAATCAAAGACAGCTATTTGACTTAGTTGAAGCTTCAAACTAATTTCTTTGGAACAAAATATTTGATTCTAACTTGTTGTTTTATATCTAATTAATATTCTAACAATCATGATGCACCAAATGAAGCCAATCAAGAAGTTGATTCGTTGTAAAACCAAAATCTACTAGAGTTGTTCACATAAGTCAAATCAGAGATAGCAATACTATATACTTAATCAAAAAATTAATATTATTTTAAGTCCCATGAATTGATGCAAATTACTTGAAATTGAGGGTAGGTTAGAGCTTAAGATTTGATCTCATTTGGGTAATTAAATGTTAAAAGCCACAAATGCTGGTAGCCAAAGCAAAAGGTCAGCCACCAAGTTTAAAGCAAGTCTAATTTTGAGACGTTACTTATGGGTGTATAGCCAATATAGGGATGAGATATGGCCAAGAAAATGAGACTTCCATATACACTCAAAGATTTGTGGAAAAAATGAGACTCCTATAAACGCTCGAAGTTAGACTTCCATCCACGATATTTTAGTACAAGGTAGGAATTGGATGTGTTGTTTCATCTAGGGATTTTTTTTTGTCTAAGCTAAGTGTAACGCCACCATTTTACTACTTAAAAATTTCGTTTTGTAAAAGCATTAATTATAAAAAAAAATAATGGGTGTTATGATCACATTTAGCATAAATCTGGTTCTCGCTCCTTTCTTATATCAATTACAAGGCTTAATATATGTTAGATCCCCAAAACAAAGCAATATAAATAGAGGTAATAACATAGATAAAGGTTATAGATAAATTTTTCCCGTACAACAATGATTATCGAAATACAACAAGGGACATAAGAGTCCAAAGAAAAACCTATTATAATAAAAACTGGCACTCGAAGGTACAACACCGGTTTGCCCTAACTCTTAGACCCATAAGCTCATTCCAAGAATGGAACCCCTTCCTAAAGGCTTCACTTACCCTCGCCTCTATTATATGCCTCAAACCACTCCATGCTCTTCACATATTCATCTACAAATGTAGTATTAGTATGATTTTCCTATACTGAGCAAAACAATATACCTCATAAAAAGGTAGCATGCTCACATTGCACATTATCAAACAAAAATCTATAAACATGCTCAAAGTACAATGCTCATGCCATAACAATGTACAATAATCATGGGATAAAGTATACAACATTAAATTCTCATACTCAGCAGTTAATCAAGTGTAATTACTTCATATCATCTCAAATTACACAATATTTATATCAAAAATACATGACCACATCTAAATAATCAAATAATTTCCAAATACCAAGGTAGGGCATTGAGGCAATGATCGAATCAATAAATTCAAATCAAGTAGCACACGAAGGCAATTGCCGAACAAAAACCACAATAATCCCTTTTTATTCTTAGACAATAGTTACTTCCCTTTTTCTTTACTCATTGGGGATAAAATTAACCTAGGGAAATTGAGATACACCTAGTTATACTAGTGTTTGAAAGTGACACAATACCCTTACACTAGAACCTAGGGATACTACATTACACATAATCATACTGGCTCACTCAAGTAATACAATATCTTCCAGCTTTGATCATCTAATCATTAAGTATCAATACCCCTTATAGAGTCCACAGTTCATCTATAGAATAGACTAGAACCTTATTAGGGTACAATGGCATACCAATAAACCAAAACCAATCGGGGGCTACTATTCATTTCTAGGATAGCTAATCCTAAAAGAAATCGTTTCCAAACTTGAGGTCTTCTATTTTAAGTATTAGTATTTTATGAGATGATTAAAAATATCATGTACTACACGATAATTCTCGTCTCCATACTTAACCATTTTTCCTTTACTTAGAATTATTCAATTAAACCCTACGGTTAATAATATATATCAAATTTAAAGTCAACACTAAGGTCAACTTGTCAAATTCTAAGGCCATCATGTGTCCAATTATTCATATTAAGAGGGTGAGGTCAAAATGACCAAAATACCCTTTAAATCCTAATTTCACCATTATTATCCAATTTCATACCAAAAATTATTACTACGAGAATTTATCGTGAAAATGCTAAAAGACACTAATTTTTAATATTTTAATATGTGGGTAAATTTTAAGACTTAGTGATTAACTATACTTTCCACTGTATACATGAATTTCACAACTTATGTGTATAAACCCTAATCATATATTTCTAACATTTAATATATTCCATACAATGCATACATACATATTTATAGCATGCTAAAAAATTTAATATGGCAATTATCATTATGTTACACGCAAGGAAATATTTATAACTCTATATCATGCAAATAACAATTATCTTATTTTAACCCTAAACATGCTTTCATGCCATTTATGTCAACCCTAACTACACATGCAATGATAATCATGGAACTCTTAACATAACATATACATCATATCTCAACAAGTTGAAAACCCTAACAAAGCCCTAGACATGCACACCTTAATCGCTCAACATATTACACATGCATATAACTCATAATTATTAGTAAGTTAAATGTATGTACTAACATTTCAAGATCATGTTGTCATCTATAAAACTCTATCATGATTATATATATGGACAACCTATCATGCTTGCACACAAATTATGTCATCTCATGAGTGACTGGATTTACCTAAATCTAAGCTACACAAAAGCAAAAAGATCATCTTCTCCATGATGCCTCAAGGATTACCTAAGCAAATCAACATCTAATAACACATGTATTAGCATATAATACCACACAACAATAACCAAAAATAGCCAAAATAAACTCTAGAAAAAAGTTTAGAAAATAACCGAGGCAAAAGGAGCTATGCGAAGATCAACACATCAAGGGAGCTATGACACAATGCCACGCAAGGCAGAGAGAGAGAAATGACTTGTTGTCATTGATAGGGAGATATTAGCATTAGTTGCCATTTCTAGGGGAATTTAGGTGGTTTTTTCATTTATAGGGGAGTTTTGGTGTTGGTTGCTGCATCAAATAAGGGGAAAACGATATGAATGGCAAAAGATAAAAAAGAGGGAACGATGGTGGTTGATGTAGTCAAGTAAGGTGATTTTTATCAATCTAAAATGCTTCAATAATGTTGGTGAGGAAAATATTGGGGATTAATATTGGGAGAAATAGGAAAGGAAACAGACCAAGGATTTGGTTTTTGGTGGGATAAAACACAAAAATAAAGGATGAAAAGGAGCTAATATGAGCGAGGGGTATGCGAATGAGAAAACAAGAAAGATGAGGAGAACACAAGGTGCATAAGATGGTGTGAACATAGAAAAGAACCACAGGATATGGAGGTGGGATATACAGTAAAATAAAATCAAGGTAAGGATTCTAGATAGTTTAAAGGGTAGGGATGCTAGATAGGTAGAATTAGGAGTCCTCTATAAAATAGATACTAGTTAGGGTTCGGAATAGGGTTCTAATAACCCAAATTCTATCAAATTTTAACCTAATTATAGTTATATCTAAAATTCCATAATAATACATATGATAATAAAACCTTTAATACAAAACATCCTATAATAATTATTATAATTAATTACACATGATTACCAATTTATAATTAGGGTATTACACTGAAGTAGGAGGTTTGTTTGATTTGACTAAATAAGGTCAAACCAACTAGATAAAGTGAGTGTGATAAGGAGGTTTATTGACACAATAAGGTGTCTTAGCAAACTGAATGAGGCATGACCGATGAGATAAGAAGGTATGCTGACCTGATTGGATATGGCGAAGGACTAAGCAAGGTTTACCGACCTAATAGGGTATATAGACCCAACTAGATATTACTAACTGGATTGGATATAACTGTTATACAAAGGTAATATGACTGACTCGATAAAGATGGTCGGTACTCGGTAGTATGGCCAATGAGGCTATAGTTGATACGGATAAAGATGGTTGGTGCTCTAAGGTAGTTGTGGCCAACTCAAAGGAGGTTGTTGATGACATGGCTAACAAGGTATGGGCGACAAGGATAAAGATGGTTGGTGCTCTAAGGTAGTTGTGGCCAACTCAGAGGAGGTGGTTGATGACATGGCTAACAAGGTATGGGAGACAAGGATAAAGATGGTTAGTGCTCTAAGTTATTTGTAGCCAACTCAAAGGAGGTGGTTGATGGGGGGTATAGCTAATGAGATATGGCTATCCAGATATGGTTGACAAGGTTTGTATTATGTGGGGTGATAGGAAAGATATGGCATGTCTATGGATAACCTGACAAGGCATATGCTTGATCGGGTGTTTTAGTCGAAGTTCAATAAAGATATGGCATGATTAAAACCGACCCAAGGAAGTGAGCTTAGGTGTTCATGCCTAGGTGTTCATGTGTTGGAGAGACAAGACTTTTTGTAAGGTTCCCCCACTAACAATGCCAGATGTTGTAGTAAGATTGTTGATTGAGGGTTTGAGGAGGTAGGGGTGTTAAAAAGGAAATGGATAGAGGTTAGAGCAAATAGATAGTGTGTTATTGTAATATGCCAAATTTTTGCTAACCCTAATTTCAAGTAATTAATTGAAATGCCCTAAAAATCCTAATTTTAAGAATTTAAATAATTGAGGATTTATTTTAGAAATAAATTAAATTAATTATTTTTATTAAAATAAAAGGAAATTAATTAGAAAAAAATCAAGAGGAAAATAATAAATACTTTATTTAAGAAAAAAATTAGGTATTTTGCTAATTATATTGGAAGTTAGGAAAAATCTCTCAAAAATCCTAATTTAGCCTAAAAAGGAAATTAAATATTATTTTATTTAAATATCCCAAATATCCAAATTAATTTAATTAACCCAATCCACATATTTTTCTTTTTCCCTTTTTCCTTTTCTTTCCTTTTTCTTTCCTTTTTCTTTCCTTTTTCTTTCTTTCTTTCTTTCTTTCTTTCTTTCTTTCTTTCTTTCTTCTTCTTCTTCTTCTTCTTCTTCTTCTTCTTCTTCTTCTTCTTCTTCTTCTTTTCTTACCTTTCCGTCCAACCTAGGCCTTCCTTCCCACGACCCAAACCTTCTTCTTCTTTTCTTCCTCTTTCGGCACAGCCTGACGGCCTGTTCCCCTCTCCCTTCCTTCTCTTTCGGCGACCCAAGACTAGCATGCTGCATTTTGGCCCCATTCTTAACTCCCGTTGATCGGTCCTCCCCTCTTTTTTTTTCTTTTCCTTCTTTTTCCCCAGACCGGCCGATCTGTCCTATCCTTCTTCTTCCTCAGTTGTTCGTGACCTGCAACCCTTTGCCTCCGTCAACCTGCAACAGCCGAAAATTTTGTTGCCGACCACGCCATTTGACCGGCCATTTTCCCCCCTCTCCCCTGTTGATTCGCCGACCACCTCAACCCAACCACTCCTCCCCTCTCTTCTCGCACGATTTCCTTCCTTTCTTGGTAAATCGTAGGCTGTCCTGTTTTGAATTTCGTCGGTTGACCGTTGTTGGCCGATGCCCTCTCCCAACTGCCCTATTTTCCTGGCACTTCTCTCACCTCATCCCTCTATAATTAGCATATATATATATACTCTTAAGTGGCCAAGATCAAAAAATTTTCTTGTAGCCTAGAATTTTCCGACCTTGCCACCACCGCTCAATCGGACGTTATTTCCACCGCCTTCGGCCAACTTCGTCGCCTACTCCGCCCATTTAAGCCTTCCCTACATCATCCTCTACCCAACTGTACCTTCCCCCTCGCTCGATTTGCCTTGTCCAAGCCACTCTCGTTGTACAAAGTTTCCTTCTCGATCAACCACTCCTTCGCCCCTACCACCCTTCGCACCACCTTCAACCACCACTCTCAGTGCAACCACCGCCCCTTACACCTCCCAAAAACACCTTCAGAGCTTCCTTTACTTCCCCCTACTCTTCTTTTTCTCAACCTCCTTCTTCCATTTTTGGCCACCACTACCGTCGCCGTGTGCCGCCACCTTTATTCTACTCCTCTCCACCTAGGCAACCCTAAACACCCCAACTCCAACCTTCATTCTACCTCTCATTTTTCCAGCATCTAAAATTTCCTCTTTTCTTCTCTTTTTCTAGCCACCGTCGGTGCCACCTATCACCACCCACCCAAGGTGGAACCCTAAACCCTCTCAACCCTTTTTCACTATTTATACAAGCTTTAATTATTTAATTTTATTATTTTCCATTAATTCGAATATATTATTGTTGTTATTATTACTACTGTTGTTGTTGTTGCTACTACTACTAGTGCTACTAATATTTTATTATTATTGCTATTGAGGGCCGAAGCCCTATTAGATTTTATTTCAACTATATTATTATTATTATTATTATTATTATTATTATTATTTTCAATATTAGTATTATTATTCTAGATAGGGCCGAGACCCTATTATGTCTATTTCAAAGTTTTAGTATTAGTATTATTAATACCATGTATTATTATTATTATTATTATTATTACCATTAGTATTATTATTATTTTTTTATTGGTTTTATTATTATTTAATGTAGGGTCGAAACCCTACTTTACTTTATCTTCAAGTAATATCATCATCATCATCATCATCATCATTATTATCATTATGATTATTATTAATTCATAATATTATTTTGGTTTTTATCATTATTATTATTACTATTTTTATCATTATTATTATTG
This sequence comes from Tamarix austromongolica, assembly GCA_039764185.1. Lineage (NCBI taxonomy): Eukaryota > Viridiplantae > Streptophyta > Magnoliopsida > Caryophyllales > Tamaricaceae > Tamarix > Tamarix austromongolica. Next base: position 100,500,059 of record CM077810.1, on the reverse strand, counting down.
GTACCATTATTATTATTATTATTATTATTATTATTATTATTAGTGTTATTTTGGTGAAGGGTCGAAGCCCTTATTCCACCCTTTATTTCGAACCATGTCGTTATTATTATTATTATTATTATTATTATTATTATTATTATTATTATTATTATTATTATAATTAATTTTCGTATCATTATTATTATTACGGTAAAATCTTCAAATATTATATTATTATCTTTTACAATATGACTATTATTACTTTTACCTTTAGCAAAATTAGTAATTAGTTAGTGTTATTACTATTATATTATTATTTTATCCAAAACCCTAATCTTAGCATAAATAAGGAATTAATGGTATTTTTAGTAGGAGGGAACCTAATCTTTAGTTTTTCCTCTTATAGGTGAGACCAGTCAAAGCCCTAAGGAGGCGTAGGAGCGTACTCCAAGACCGATGTCATTTTAGGTAAGGGTGTAGCTAAGGCTGTATGTATGTAATGTGTTTAATATGCTTTGTATGCCACGTGCCATAATATGTGATGTACCTTATGTGTATTGTTATAAATATTTTATGTATGGTGCGGCTTGGAGCTGAGGTACGTTATGCATTATCTTATGATTTGTATATCATATGTTTGTGTTGTGAATGTTATGCAATATGACGTGACCCTATAAGACATGCATGCTAGGTTATGTAATATGATGGTATGGAGTGAAATGATGTGAAGTTGACCTAATGTTTCATGACCATAAATGGGAGGAAACTAGGGTTTTACATGGAGGAATCTAGGGTTTTGTATGAATGGATCATATGTTTGTGTTGTGAATGTTATGCGACCCTATAAGACATGCATGCTAGGTTATGTAATATGACATGGGCTCTAGTGTAAATAAGTATAAGGAGGAAAGGATGTTGGGCCAAGTTAGGAGGTGCAAGAGTTTTACGATGTGAGATGGGTCCCTTTGGAGAATAAGCGCAGAGGGAGTTAGTCATGCATGTCTGAAAATTTCTAAATAAGACACTTAAGACATTAATCATTTAAAGTGAAAGATTATTGAGCCCGGTCCAACCGATCTACCGGTTAGGAATAGTGGTTAGGGTGTCCCACCCTATAAGTGTCTGATCCACCGACGAATAATAGTGGTCGGGAGTTTTATACCCTGTGTGTTTTCGGCCCACCGCCAATAATAGTGGGGGATCCCGAGCTCAATAAACCAAACCTGAGTTTGCTAAGACGCATAAAAAACACTAAGTACTTACAGTGGAACACCATGCGAGTAGGAATTAAATCGATCCACCGGTAAAGAATAGTGGTTAGGGTGTTTCACCCTATACGTGACCGATCCACTGGCTATAATAGTGGTTAGGTGCATGGTGCCCTATATGTGATCAAGTCGCCGACTAAAATAGAGGGAGGTTCCTGTACTCATATGGATTAATAAAAAGGGTATGGTGTGAAACGAGTTTTGATAAGAGATTAATCAATTAATTAATCTGGATTATAGTTGACATTTATTTATTTATTCATCTGATGTGATTGTATGTTGTTTATATCCTGCATGGTTTTATGTACTTTTATGCGTTGATCTTAGTGCATGGTTACTTTACTCAATACGTAGCGTACTGATAACCCTTTTTATGGGTGCTACTCATTCCCACGAGTAGGAGGCCCTTCTAACTTTGTGTAGGTGGGTGATGCCTATTTTGATGCCTTCGATGTCCATGATGCATCGGGCAGGGCTGAATGTTGATTTCGGGCTTGGTTCTATGATTGAAGTGACGTGGCTAGATCCTCTCTTATGTCATTTTTTTCTTATGTTATTTCCTTTCTATATTGGGTTTTACAAAATTAAATATCATCGTTTGTAGACATTATTCCCTTCAAGGAGTTTGATTTCGTACCTTGAGATATGTAACTTTTATGCGTACTCTGATTTTTGTGCTATAAACTTTTGGTTTAAGTATTAATTTAAGTTTGACAATAATCCTTTTAGACTTAGCACTTGGTACTGGAATGGTAGGAGTAAATCGGTCTAGTACTAAGTGTGGCGGTAACATATCCAGAATTCACAGGTTTTAATTTAAGTGCTTCTGTTTTATTTTTAACAAAAAAAATTGTAAATTTTGGGGTGTTACATTAATATCATAACCTAATTTTAATCACAAAATATTCATATTTCTATCTTACCCTTACTCCCTAAACCTAAATCTTAGCCTAACATTAATTCTTATTCTTGGTTATTAATATCTTTTCTAACCCTAAACCTAATCCTAGATAATCATTTAATTTAATTATCCTAATACCCTAACCTAAACTATTTTAACCTAAATCTAAACCCACACCTTTTCTTTTCCTATTTTGTTTTTCTTCTTATTTCCTTATTTTATTTTATTTTCTTCCCCTATCAGTTCTCTCCTCTCCTCCCTTTTTCTCTTCTTCTTGCATACACACCTCCCCTTCTAAGCCTACCTCTACCCCTATCAACTTTCCCCTCCTTAGTTTCAATTTCAGGGTTGAAATTTTTGCTTAATTACCACCTCTCCTCTCCTTTTTTTTACATGCGTGTATGTATATATAAGGCACATATAATGCCAAACCTACCCCTTTATGCCTCTATTTTCTGTCAAAATATTGCACCCCAAAAATGACCTCTTCCTTCTTCTTTCCCCTTCCTCGTCGTTGCCCAAAACAACCCAAGGTCACCCCCATTGGCGAGCCCAACCACGGCACCAACACCACCATCGACAACATTTTCCATACCTTCACCTTTGTCACCAAACGCCTTTGATATTCCCTCACCCCATTCTCCTGCCAAACTCACCACACCCTTCCCCCAAGAGCCACCTAAAAATATAGGTGTGTTTGGTAAAATTGAGAAGATCCACTTAAAGGAACAAGGTCAAAATGACCCCTAGCCAAGATGGTAGCCGATTGTAAGCACAAGACAGGATTGATTGGAGATATCCCAAGTTCCTGGCTATACTTGTGGAACTTTAGTTTATAGAAAAAAAACAAGAAGAGAGAGGGTCCCTAGACAATTTTGGAATCCACACCTATCAAGTTTCCGTTTCCTATAGCTTGTTGACAGGCTTCAAATTTTCATTTTATTAACTATTCTTAGGTGACACTTCAAAGGTCCCAAAAAAGGTGGGATAGGATAAGCGTGCTTAAAGACCAAAGCCTTTTTAGTAAGGATACTAGTCGATGTTTTAGGATTTTGTATTAAATGCTTGTATGAATATGTGTATTATCATAATATTTTTATAACATAGTTTAATTAATGCTATTAATTATATGATATAATCATATGGGTTATATGATAGAAAGAGAGTATGGATAACGAAATATGTGCTAATATAATATTACTATGCTAGTTGGCATTTTTGTGGATGAGTATAGCTTGTGGAAGAGTAGTATGGGAATAATAAAGTAGGATAAGTGGAAAATAATTATACTAATATGTATTATGATAAATGAAAGATCTGGAAATACTAATTTTGAAGATATAAGTTTTTTTGTAAAATAAGGGTTTTCGACTATCTATAAGGGTATTTTGATCAATATGGGTTAATATGAAAATTTTAGTATTTTAACATTTTAAGAGGATTAAAATATTCTAATAATATCATGTGGAGTTACTAGAGTGATTGATAGAATAACCTAAATTAGGAATAGTAATCTTCAAACGATAATCTTATTATCACATGAGTAAAATGTTAGAGTTAGACCACGAATTTAGGATTTGTTGTTAATATTGGTATTCTAGGTATGTATATTGAATTTTGTAGTTTTATGAGCCTCATGAGAAAAGTTATGACTTACCTATGAAAATAGGGTTTAGGAGCTTTGTGAATAGTAATTTCTGAGATAATCGCATGTATAAGATGTGGGAGTTAGGAATTAAATTTAGGGTATGTTAATAATAATAATAATATGTAAGGAAGATATATTAAATTGGGAGGGTAAACATTCAATATAAGATAGGTTATGCCTAAATTGGAAAATTAGGGTTTTTGAGAAATAAGAATCTTAATCTAGATTACGGAGTGATGTGATAATGATTGGCGTGATGTCCTTACTTGCTTTAATGTGTTACGTACCTTTGAATCAATCATGAATAATACATTACTTTTTTTTAAGTAAAAGATCATGTAAGCCGAGCCAATGTGATGTTTATTAGATCCATTTTATCGAATGATAATAATAGCTCAGATGTGTTGTCCCTAATAGGTGCTTTGGTCCGTTCCACTAAATTAAGAATAGTGGAGCCTTATGCTCATCATGAATAAGAATATCAATTGATTAATCTAATGGATAAGACATTAACGATTTAAAGTGGAAGAGTACTTGATTCAGTACCAAGGTGTTGTTTTCATATCCATTTCACCGGAAGATAATAGTGGTTCACGAGTATTTTACCCTGAGAAGGTATTTTTCAGATATATTCCACCGGATGATAATAGTAACTCAGGTGTATTGGCTTTGAGAGGTGTTTCATACCGTTCCATCGATTTAAGAACAATGGGGTCCCTGAACTCAATATTAATAATTGAATGAAAATGGTTATAGCTAATAAAGAGGCTTGGATCAATATTTACCTTATTAGACCTTTTAAAATTATATGTGTACTTATCATCTATTATAAATGTATGCATTTATCTATATTTCTGAATTAATGGTATGGTTACTTTAATCAGTACGTAGTGTACTAACCATCATTTTTATGGGTGTCGCTCATTTCCACGAGGAGAAGACCCTAATGCTTTTATGCAGGTCTTTGAGGACTAGCGGGATGATTTTTCTACTTTTGATGCATTGTATGGGAAGGAGTGACTTTTTATTTGTATTTTATGTTTGGACAAAGGACTATGTTATCTGGATGACGTTTTTACCTAGATACTTTTCGGACTTATTGATCTATAGTATCCATTAGTTTGTATTATATTATTATCCCGAAGTTAATCTCCAAACTCATATTTATATTTATAAAATCTCCTATCGTTTCTAATTACTTTGTTTTACTATGAACTGTTTTAGCCTTATAATTGATGTGATGATAGTATAGTAAATCAAACTTACGTTAATTATAATAGTAACATCTAATATTTTAAATTGAAATTTTTTTAGTAGTAAAATATAGGGTGTTAAAATTATTATGCATTAGAAATAAGAGATTAGGGAAAATGAGAAAGGAAACCCCTTGTAAGACGAGAGTATAGGAGAGGGGTGAAGAGGATATAAGATCTCAAGCTAGTCGTTCACGGAAAGGAGACTAACATACATAGTCATTGACTATTTTAACAGCCTCTAAAGCCCTATATAATAGGTTGGATCTAGGAAGTCTAGTCTATTGTGCCAATTGGGCTTAGACTATTGAGGCTCGGTAGTAGGCCGGAGGCCTAATCGACTCTTTAAGTATGATAATTTAGTTTATGGATAACCAATATCACTTATTATTATATAATTTATTATAATAATTACTATAAATATTTATAATATTATTGTTATTATTATTTTATATATAGTAATTAGAATAGCAATAATAATAATAATAATAATATTAAAAAGTATAGTAATGCTGATATAAAATTTAATAATAATTATTATAATAGGCGTAATAATTGTAATATTTATTATTATAAATAATTACAATTATCAAATATGAAGTGAGGAAAAAAGGATCTAAGTTGCCATTAAATTAGGCTCATCCAAGCGCGCCGTTACGTCGTTATCAGAGATGAGACCACCTGCATCTTTCCCCTTCATTTTGTTTTCCTCCATGTTCTCAAGCATAATAAATAATACTAAAATAAGATTTGATATTCGTTTTGTCTCTCACACTTCTATACCTCCGTATTCTAACCCCCTAATATAATTATAAAATATATAATCCTATCAACTGATAGCCTACTAACTTTATCTAAATCTAAATAATATTAAAAGTATTATCAATTAATTTGTGAGCCCCTTATTTCCATCGTCCTCTTTCTTCCTCGTTTCATTTTCCTTTCCCAATGCATTTGCGTCCTTTTTGAAAAGCTCCGGGCAGCTTCGAGGTAATTTTTTTGTCGCTTTGCTTCTTTTATTCTTAAGGATGGGAGATGACGTTAAAGGTAAAAAAAAAAATTACTCATCAAATTTTTGAGGATGCTAGTGCTCATAAACAACCCATTAAAATACGCATTATTCCCAACTTTCTGAACCTACGTCCATGCGGGCCCCATTAAAATACGCATGGATTAGGCCGTTGTTAGCAAAAAGATGGGGGAACTTTTTAAATAGTGGTTACTGTATAAACATACATACATATATCAATCAAAAGCGCACGAGTTAATAGCAACTCTTAGGACTTGTTTGGTATGAAGGTAATAGGAGTGAAAAAAAATTTCCTCTATTTTATATCTTTTATATTAAGTATTTAATAATAATAAATATATTTTTAATAAAATATCCATTTTAGATCAAATTAAGATCTAAAATGGATATTTATTAGAATAAAAATATTTAATTTTAAATAAATTATATAAGATATATAAAATATGGGGATAATTTTTTCACCCCAATTATCCCCATACCAAACGAACACTTATAGTTAAAGATCTCAAAAGCAATAGGCGATAGTGTAACCGTAAACACCTTGTGCATGGTGTATACAATGGTATTTAAGTAACTTAATCAATAGTTGTTAAAATATTAGCACGTGCATGATAATTTTCGTACGTTGAAAGTAGTGTAAATATGACTAACTTTTGTTTGGTTTAGATTTTATAAATTATACTATCTTTAATCTTTGAAAAAAAAAATACCATTGCTTTTTTGAGAATTTTCTCTAAAAATATAGATTTATATTATTATACTTTTGACTTAAACAAATATTATGTAAAATATAATTATATCATTTATTAACTTTTTATTTTTCACTAAAATTGCCTTCAACCTTAACTCTATTATGTTATGTTGCATCATTGTTATACTTGTATTTCACCACCGTTGCCTTCATATTTTACCATGACTGCATCTATATTTCATTATGGTTGTCTATATGATTCATTTTAAAGGTAATAAAGAACCGTGATTAATCTTAGCGTATATTAATGTTTCACCCTTGATAGTATTGATGTTTCACCATAATTAATATTGGTGCTTCACCACGTGTATATCTTATGTAATACAAATTTAATCTCCATAATCATCATGATATATTCGATATTTCACCATGGTTTGGTTGATACTTCAACACAGTATACTGGGTATTTCATCACAATACGTTTTATATTTCATCATGATATGTTTGATGTTTCACCATAATTCAACATTATTTAGTTCTACTTATCTCCATTGTTATATTTTGCCTTAATATGCTTGATATTTCACCCATTATAGTTGTGATTCTCCTCATAAAACTAAATGATCATGTGTTCACCACTAATGTGTTATGATATATGTAATACCCCACTTTTCTGAATTATTATTATTATAAATATTATAAATATGTTTAAATTTGGATTTATAATAATCTTTTAAGGCTTTGAAGATCTCATTATATTTTTAAAGCATTTTGTTTTGAGTTATTAACCCTTCTTACATTTTTAGGTCCTATAAGACTTTCAAGATACTTTTGGTCATCAAACTTCTTTTGAATCATTTTAAATAGATCATACTTTAATCCCCTCATTTTTAGCCTCCTATTCCTTTTTAAAATTTCAAATGGAAAAGTATGAGAAAAAACTATTAGTCCTCACCATTTTTGCCCTTATTCATGTTTTAAGACCCAAAACGAGCATTTCAGCTAACAAAAATTATGAAAATTTGGGGATTATAATTTTGAATATTTTAGTTAAATATAAATTAAAAATGGGTAGTAACTATATTTTTACATTTTCAGAGAACTAAAAACTCAACTTTCTCTACACAAAACCTATCATAAATATCTCATAATTGATCATCTCCTTCTAAAATATCTAAAATAAAGTTTGGAATTTATTTTATGACCTGAGGGATGCCAAAACTTAGCCTTGCCATCCCTTTGTCCCTGCTTTAATAGTTTACCATATAATATCATTAAAGTTCCTTTATGAAGCAAAATATCTCAAGTTAACAAAAAACTCTTCCAACCGCGTCCTCCTTCATTATTTTTAGCCCTAGCATCTCCCGACCTTCGATCTTCAACCTCTCTTCCTTCCTCCATTGTTGTTCATCATTTTCTTTGACTCTTGATAGTTTTATTTGTTTGTTTTTTTATTATACATATTTTAGGTACTTTAGTGCAAGTATTCAATTAGAGCTTTTGTTATTAGAGAAGGATGATATATACCTTGGTTATGAGCTTAGGAGATTAGATAAACATGATCAAACTAAAAATATATAGAATTTGAGGTGCTAACATGATTTTCTGTGTTGATATTGTGATTATGTCATATTTTTCATTTTTGGCTAATATCAGTTTTTAGGTTGGTTTTGTGGGTCACTGTTGTGTGATTGTTTTCAAATTTTAGGAGCATGTTATTAAGGTTTTTTAGGTAATTTTTTGTAATATCCTAAATTTTATCTAACCCTAATCCTAATTAATTAATACCTTAACCTAATCATAATATCAAATAATTGATATTTTTATATTTACCCCAATTCCGTAATTCTAAATCTAATCATAATCTTAATTCCTTAATATTTTAACCCATCCCTAACCTAGATGATTGATAATTTTATTTTACTAAAATTTTCTAATATAAAATGTAAACCTAATTCTAATCCTTATCCTAAATACTTTCATTATTTCCCCCTTTTTCTTTATTATTTTTCTCTTTTCTTTTCATTTTTCATTTTTTCTCATCTCCCTATCCTAATCTGCTTCTTCGCTCCTTCCTCTTCAACTTATGCAACTACTCCCTCACGTGACTTCTTATTTCCCTTCCCAATCCTACACTGCCATAGCGCGCCATTACCACTATCGAATTAAACCTATTGCTAACCTAAATAATAATTAAAAATATAGCATATGGTAAAAAGGTATCGTTCCCACAAGAAAAGATACGATTCTAAACTCTAAAATATTAAGTATAAGAATTAAATTATTTAATTACATAGAATAAATAAATAACAAATAAAAATTAAAATAATAAAATAAAACTCATATGAACAATATTAACAAGGATTTAGGGGTTGATATGAGAAAAAAATGAAATAAAACTAATAACTAACTTAATAACCGAACTACTCTAGTAAATAAATTAATCTATAAGATAAATAATTAAAATTTACAATATACATTTAATTAATTAATAACTAAACTAATATATACATATCCTACCCTTCTCCATCCCAACATCTATATTAAAATTAAATAATCATTTTTTATTAAGTGACAGATATATAAATAATCAATTTTGATAGGCTAACATAACAGTACAAATTAACCCACTAACTCTCCCGGTTTCTAATTTTATTGCATTTTTTCTAATACTAAAACACTTATCTAAATTAATTATTTGTTATTTAATTAATCTAGATATAAAGTAATTGCGTTACGTTATTAGGAATCTCATTATTCCTTGATAAATTAAAAATCCCGCATTCTTAAGTTGACTATAATAGATTATACTTTAGTTTAATTAGTTAGTTGTGAAGGCTCTGAATTAAATTAATTCCTACATGTTCCAATTAATTAATAACTCACTAGAATTAACCAAATAGCTATAACTCTGAATCCTAAATATAAAATCAATTAGGTTTCATATAGAGGACGAGAATTTAAACATTAATTATAAATATAATTTATATATCAAATACAATAATTCATAATCCTTAATATTTAGCTACGATAAAAATCAATACTTAATAAAATATGGCTACTAAAAATTAATACATAGCACATGTATAATAAAAATGTATAAAAATTAGGCAAATGATTATATATTTAAAGGAAATTAAGTATAAGTATAGGAACTTTTGATTTGAAGTATATTTGTGACTTGTTAGTTACTCCTCATAGTATCACAAACTCACTTGCTTACTATAGTAATTCCATCTATTTATATCAATCCCAAAGTAAAATTTAATAGGAATCTAATTTACATATGTAGAGGAGTAGAGAAAAAAAAGAAAAAGAAAAATTTTCTCCTTGTGTTTCATTCTCATATATATATATAGTACTTCATATCTTTTTTCTTTTCATTTTTTATTTTTCACAGGCTTCTTGCTCACCCTTTCTTCTTTTTTTAATGCATATCGCTGTATGACAAAAATATAATGATAAAAAATATGAATATTCATAGTTATACGTTAAGTCTCAATTTTAACTATAATATGATCGGATTTAAGAAAAATATCTAGAAATAAAAGTTATAGATATATTTTTTTTATCTTTCTATAATATTTTAAATCACCTAAATCCAAGTTTTATGAAAAATTTATGGTTAAAATATGAAACACTGTCATTATCCCTACAAATTTATCATTATACTCAAATTTAATTAAATAAATAAGATAATTAAAAATTAAGCACACAATTATAAATAATATAACTAACTTCAAATATTACTTAAACAAATAACTAAAAAATTAAATTAAGATGTGATAAAATAGATAGAGTACGTCTTTATCAACTGCCACTACACTAGTCCACATGCCCTATATATAGCACAACCTACACAACCACCAAAAGGCATGCTTGTCCCTTTGTCCCTTAGCCATTGTTGTAGAACCAAACCCATGCCTACTCCCCCGACCTCCAACTGGTTAGCATGCGCCTCACCCCTCTTCCTCTATAAATACACTCAATCTCTCTTCCTACTTCATATTTTTGCAACCTTCATAGAGCCCCTAAACTCCCTCTTCCTTTCCTCAACTCTTATGTGTTTTGTGTCGCCTGTTCTGCTTCAGCGAAGTTCTACAATTTCCCCTCACCTTATGCTATGAGGTAACCACAATGTGAGCATCTTACACTATTCACCCTTACCTACATAAGAATCTCAAGTTGCTTACCCCCTTTAACATCATAAACTCATGATGCACCACCCTAAACTACACCCCAACCTCACGCTGCAATTTCTCAAAAACCACCACCATCTCATGCCACTCAACCCAACCAACATGCCCATTCATGGTGCCTCTACCCCTCAAAATGATGAGATCACACAACCCTCCCCTAATTGTGTGAGTCACCCACACTGCAACCTCTCTGCTATACCAATTCCTACTGTAGTCAGCTTGAGCCTTTCTTAACTTGGTTTGTTTTGATTTTTCTCCAGTTTCTACGCTGTTTTGCATTAACTCTTCCTTGGTTATATTCTTAAGTTCTAATTTTGTATTATTGTTATTTCTCAGGTGATTTTTCATTGGTCTTAGAGAAGGCAGGTTAGGCTTATACATGCTTAGAAGCTGATGCCCTTTGATGAAGATACATGTTGTAGTTAGGGATCTTTGAATGTCATATGTAAATTGTGTGTATTATCATGTTGTTATGATTATATTGATAATTTCATGATGTTAATGATTGTTTCATGATAAGTTTTGTGCTATGATGGAAATGTGACTAATATGTGTAAGCATGTAAATATGCATATTGATTAGATAAGCTTGTTATGTAAGTCGGTAAGTGGGCTTGAACCACTACCTAAATTTTGACATGATAGATGACTTGTATATATTTTTAATTGGCTATATTTATAAGGTTATTTTCTAGATGTTGAGAAAAAAATTATGTCGGGACTCGTAGGGTTTTTGTGAAATAAGGATGTTTGTCTACCTTAAGGGTGATTTAATCAATATGAGTTAAATATGAGAATTTTGGTAATTTAATGTGTTAAATAGTTTAAAATATACTTATTATATTATGTGGAATGTTTTGAGTAAATATGAAGAACCTTAGTCTAATAAAATGAGAAAATGGCTTAAATTAATAATGACAACCCCATATGCAAGTCATCATCGCACATGTAAGATATTAGAGTTAGCCTTTGATTTTCATATACATTTTTAATATTAGCATTTTAGGAATTTATGTTAAATTTGGTGATGAAATGATTATTACAAGATAAATTATGCTTAACTTGTAAATTTAGAGCTTCTTCGGAGAAATATGACCTTTTTTTGTAATGTTCTGACATGCATGTGATTGTGACTTATGTATTACCCCATATTTTTGACATTTAACTTCCTTAAGCTTATTGATTTTATTATCACAGTTTGATAAAAAATATTTAATTATTTTAATTTTGATTCCTTTTATAATTTTATTGATGATTTTTAATTCATATTAGAATTTAGTTCATCGTTGTTTTTATAGATTAATATAGATGAATTCATTCACAACCATAATTTTATTATATTTATATGATTTTGATTTTTATTCAAAAATATATATTTCTATTCTATCGTGCATTATGAATTTTAATATTTTAAATTAATTTTTCACTATAATTTCATCATATGTTTACAACATTATTTTGATATTAATTTTTTTAATAAAATCAATTATTTAAATTATAAAATTCCCTTTAAAGTAATAATACCATTTTAATAACTTTTATCCATAGAAAATAATTTTATCTTTCCATTTATCCACTTTTACAATATCGATACTATCTTTGAAAAATTTTAAATTAAATATTTTCATAACTTATTTATGACTTTCTTTTTTAAAATTAATTTTCTTTTCCTTTTCTCCTTTTGATATACAGAAGTCTTTTTTAAAAATCATTTAAATTAATCCAATTTATTAGAATTTTATTTAAATATTTTTTCAGATAGTTTTAAATATTTTCAAAGTCATATTACATATTTTCATAAATAATATGAATTTTTGCGCTCGTTAGTATCACCTTCTAAATTTTTTTCTAAAATTCTTTAAATACCTTTTATACTAATTTTATATATTTCGATCTCTATGAAATGGTTTTCGTTAAATGAGTTTCATATAAAATAATCTTTTAATATTTTCTTAGATATTTAATACTCTCTTATATATATATGTGTATTAGTATTAGAAAAAACCTAACCTAACCAGATGACCCCACATTTTCTTCTCTCTCTTCCTCTCTCATTTCCTTTATGCACTAGAAACCCAAAACCCCAACTCTTGACCTTCATGCTTCTTGGTACCCTGTGTCGAATTGCAGCTCCATGCCACCATACCGTAGCCCATCTTTGTGGCTGCACTCCATCTTCGTGGCCACCATCCTCCAACACAACAACGCATGCGACCAACAATGGTGACAAGTAGCAACAATAGGTCGCACCGCCAACCACAACTAATTCCAATGTCATTGGTTACCAACAAATGTTCATGTACCTCTAACGAGGCTCCACCTCCATTTACCCAATTTAATTGATTTCATTTGGTATAAATTACCCCAAACCCTAACTTTTTTTTGATTAATTTTGAAAGAATTAGCTTATGATAAGCTAAATTCGTTGTTGAATTATGTGTGTATGTGTATGTGTGTGTGTGTGTGTGTTGTATGATTGATTTGGATGAGCTAATTGAAATATATGTGGTTGATTTGTGTGAATTTTGACCTAGTTATATCCAAATTTTTTATATTCATCCAGTTAAGCAATTTTGAATAAATGGATTTTAAAATTTATTTTAAAATGTATCTAAGTTTAGGTTAGAACTATCAATTTGACAAATTTGTGTGGATTTAGTTAGAATTGGATTTTTAGGTTAAAACCCTTGCGTATTGAAATTAAATTCCATATTTGAGTTTTTTAATCCAATTAATTTTGTAATATACTTTCAAATTTATTTAATTGCATGTTGGAAGTGTTAATTTGGGAAAATTGTGTGAAATCTATTGGAATTGAATTTTTAAGTCAAATTTTTTGTGGATTTAAATTGAATTATGTAATCGAGCTATTTTATTTAATTGATTATATAATATACCTTAGAATATGTTTAAATATAATTCTAAACCACTAATATAAATATTTTAGTAGGATTTGACCAGATTTATATTGCAGGCTCAGAAATCTTAATTGTGTTAAATTTGATATTTCCTTTATTGTTTTTGTTCAATTGGCCATACATCATGTTATAAAAGAAGTCTAATTGCACTTCTAAATATTCAATTTAAATAAATTAATGAAATTCAACTGAATTGTATTTTTGGGTCTAAAATCCTAATTTTTAAATAAAATTATGAAATCGATTATTTGTACAATTTTTTTTCTTCTAAAATTGATTTTATATAAATATTTCAAATGACCTTAATTGCATGATAACACCTTAATTTTGGATTAATTGATTTGAATTATCCAAATTTGTATCTTGGGCTTTAAAACCAAACTTTTTGAAAATAATTATATTAAATTAACTATTCGTAAGATTGTTTTTGTTAAAATTGATTATCCAAATTTATGTTGAATTGTCTTGATTGTATTTTTGAACTATCAATTTGAGGTAATTGAAGTTAATTGGTTTATTTATAGTTTGGGTCTAGAAACGTAAATTTTTAGAGATATTTTATATGAAATTGATATGCTTATACTTCTTTTACCTAGTTAATTACTAGCCTTAATTTAACATAATTTAAATTGTGTTTTTATATTATTAATGTGTATTAGTCATTTGAAATTGGCTGGTTGTCTCTGTAGTTTCAAAACCTATTTAGCAAGTCATTTTTTATAAAATTAACTTATCCTCTAGTCATTTATTCAGTTCTTCAGATTGATTTGAATGCCCTAAGTAATCTTTGTTGAGTTCAATTTGGTCAGTGCTTAATTTTGAATCTTAATGGAGCTATGCTCTCAAATATTAAGTTTTAGACACACTTTTCAAAAAAATATGTTTGTGATTTTCCTTGTTGATTAAATTATAACACTTGAATTATTAGTTGATAAGATAGTTTTCTAATCCAGTCTCACAACTTCTATCGGTGATCTAGAAAAGTATTATTGTGAATTTTTGAGCGATCAATCGCTCTCTCTCTCTTTCTTATTTTACTTTAATAGCTTTGGAGGTAAGTCTCTACTTACCTTTATTTATGGTAGAATCATGATATATATATCTTTTTAATTTTAAGGATAATAAATATGTTTTATATGATTTAAGTATCTCACGCGTATACCATATCTTGCTGCTAAACTTAAAAATTCGCTCTTGGAAAATGTGGAGTCACTCGGAGACATAGCTAGCTATTTGAAAATACAAGCAAATAAAAAACAACTACAATTCAGTGGAAGTATTTTCTATTTCAATTGTTATTTCTAGCATCAGGAAATGCTATAATCTCTAATCCTAAGATGAACTTCATATTTGTTTTGGGCCAGTATACCTCAATTATATAGACAATTTGTCTTTATTCGAGGAATTGCAGAATTTTTTCCACTCTTCTCTTTGAAGTTGGGGTTTATATTAACACGACTGAGCGTTTGTAGACTTGTATAATCTATAATGCTGAGAAAATTATTTTCTTGGCATACTCATTCTCACTTATGATCGTTTGGTACATTTTCTTAGTATATTATATTTCTATGAAAGTAATTTGCTCGATTTTCCCCCTACAAAGTAATATAATTTTATATTTGATATGTATATTTAATTCCTTGAAAATAATTGTATTTTATATTTGATTTACTATTACATTATCAAGAAAGTAGTATATAAATTATAATAGTACTCCTTATTAATAAATATAATTATTTTTTACTTATAAAAGTGTGGATAAAAAAGTAAATGACTATTTATAAAGTACAATTTACTTAAATCTACCTCCTAAGTTATTTTATAAGAAATTGCATAGAAAATTAAGTCAAAAGAAAGTAAGACTTACCTATGACCTCTACTAACCAAATAAACTAACTTTTGTCACTTTTGGGACATATTACTTCCTTGATCTACTTACTTCCAACTAAATGATCCATTAGTTTGTAGAGTAGCTACCTACCATCAAAGCACCAATGTGAGTAGATCCAGCAAAACTTACTAGGCCTTATCGACCTACATAGCCCAACTTGAAACTCGATCAGGACCCAAACAATTAATTTCAATCTTAACCCAAAATCTAAAATAAATTGAATCAATTTGAACCTGATATGAATTAACTAATATGATAGTGACTCGTATCTAAATGACCTAAATTTAAATAAACAAATCTAATAATAGTCTGATCCGAACCAAATCCATACCAGGTGAAAAATTTTATAATAACCAGACCCGAACTAACCCAACATGAAATAACCCAATTCAAACCCGACACATACCCAAATATAATTTTAAACTTGATCCAAACTAATGTCAAAATTGATCCACAAAGGTAACACTTTATGTCATATAAATTGTTACATAAACATTAATAAACTATTTTATTTATAAATTTTATGTAAATAAAAATATGCAATCCATATAACAACAAATAAAATAAAACTATTAAGATTCTATTCTCCTTTCTTTATTTTGATATTATATTAGCATCAATTAGATTAGATCATAGAAATTATTATTATTATTATGAAAATATATACTATTATAACAACAGTAGTAAAATTTATATTTGTATTTTTACTAATAATAATAATGACTATTATGTTTCGAAATATAACGATGATTATAATTAACATGATAATTATGATTATTTTGACAATCATTATACTTATGTTTATAATAATATTTAAATTTGTCTATATAACAATAAATATAATAATAATAATACTAATAATGACAATTCTTTATTATTGTTATTTCATCTTTTTTATATAATTAACAATACTAAATTGTTATTATTATCATAATATATATTATGATAAAATTACTATAATAATCATAATGATAATTATAATTCATAAAATTTAATGTATTAATTATACTAAATTAATAACAATCAATCCAATACAAATTCTAAATTAAACTTGGCCAAAATCCGATATAACTTGGAATTTGTAGACCCGATTCCACCCAACCTAAATCTAATCCTACTCAGAGCCTGTAGACCCAAATTGAATCCAAATATAATTCGAAACGACTTAATTCCATATGAACTTGACCTGAATCATCGCTACCCAAATTAGATCCAAATTTAAAAGACACTCTAACTTGAACCCGAATTCAATTACATAGCAATCCGATTTTAATTTGACCTAAATTTGATTTACATTATCCGTTTGCCACCACTATGTGTGAATATAAAAAAGAAAAAAAAATAGTATACCGACACCTGTGCTTCCTGGCAACTTAACGAACCTGAGTGATACTTCGTAGAAATTAATGACGCGACGTCTTTATGGTTGGCAACATCGGAGAGGATTGAATCGTCTATTATGAATTGTGTGTTGTCCTTCCATGCACCATACCATCCGCCACTCTTTTCTTAGTGTGAAGTGCTTCTCTGTAAACGACATGGTTTGAATAAGCATTGGCATTAAATACCATTCATCGATGGAAAGACAGGTGGTCAAACACGACACATCTGTCACCGACTCCCTACTTTTCTTCACTGTGAACCTAGAATTTCACTTCTTCTTGGTTCAAAATGCGGTTTAATGCGGTTGGCTTTGTAGATGTATACGATTATCATATTCTCATGGTTCACAATATATGAATTAGACTAGTTATAACCACTTCATTTAGCTTGTTTGATACAAAATTAACCTATGGATCCGATATGATCATTTATTAATTTATCAAGATTCGTACATAAAAATAATGTAAAAGCGTATATGAATCTACAACGCTAAAATGACTATATTTTGATGGATTCGGGATAATAATTGTACTAATGGTACTATAGTCTTTTAGATCAGACACACACTTATTGGTCTCTATTGATAAGAGTCGAACATGACGAAGTTTATGTAGCCTTGGGACCACAAATATATATATTGATTACTAGTCTATTATTTATCGAGTTATTCTAGTTCAGTTCATTAACAAAATAACATACCTAAAGTCTCTATACATACGGGTCTACATCCAATAAAATACATTAAACCAAAATAATTTATATGCAAATATGAACAATTTTATATAGGATTAATTTATATGAAAACTTATAATTCGTATCATTTATATATGAGAACATCATTGGCTAAGAACTCAATAATCTTCCACTTGGGCTATATATGTAACCTTATAACTACGAATTGTAAAATAACTAAATAAGCTCAATATTATTGTCACTATGGAATGTATCTATAACCAATATGCTCCTTTAGTCACACCAACATAGGATAAAAGTGGCTTTAGTCACATTTCTTTGTAACTTAACCTTCAATGGTCACGTATGCTGATATAACAAAATGACATGGATCAATATGTGGATGTGTAGCATGGAAATGCCATGTTATGTAATCTTAACATGCCTATTTTCAATTGGTCTACCTGAAAATTTAAGTGAGAACAAATCATGAACAAAACAAAAAGGAAACAAATAGAAACTTTATACTGAAATTTTATTTATGTAGAAAAATTATGGTAAAAAGTGTCCATAAGCCAAAACAAAGTGTCCAAATATAAAGCAAACAAAGTGACACACTCCCACTAAAACTAAAAATCATCATCTAACATAACACCCATACGAGCAATATGCTTGATAAACTATTTGGATGGTAAAGCTTTAGTGAGTGGATCCACTATCATATAGTCTGTACCGATGTGTTATATAGAAAAATATCATTTCTATACTTTTTCCTTACAACAAGATATTTAATATCAATACTTTTTGATTTTGAAAAACTTAGGTTGTTATTGGAATACCCAATTGTAGCCTTATTGTCACATAAAATCTTAAGCAGTTGAACAATACTGTCAACTATATACAACCTCATGACAGGCTTTTGCATCCCTATACCGCAAGTGGAATTCATATAACACGATAAAAATTCCGCTGCCATAGTGGAAGAGACCACAACTGTCTGCTTAGCACTCTTTCAAGAAACAACACCCCAACCATTAGGAAAATAAAACCTAACATAAACTTCATGTTATCTTGGCATCCAGTAAAATCATAGTCAAAATATCCTATGATCTTAAACTTGTCTGACCTTCGATATGTCATCATGTAATTTGTTATTTTTTGTAAGTATCACATGGATCACTTGGATGCTATCCAATGATCAAGTCCTTGATTAATTTGATACCTACCAAGCATCTCCGTAATGTATGAAATATTTATATGCATACACACTTGAGCATACATTAACCTCCACACTACTGAAATATAGGGAACACTTTACATTTGCTTCCTTTATAAGTTATTCTTAGGGCATTGACCAAGACTAATTTTTTCTCCTTTAGCAATAGGCCTTTTGTGATGACCCTAGGATACGTTGAGAAAAATCTCGATGCATTTATGTTCCCAATACAAATAAGGAATTACCAAGATCTTTCATCTCAAAATTCTTAGCTAGAAATTTCTTGGTCTCATGAAACAAACTATTTCATTATATGCTAGTAGTATGTCATCAATATACAGAACCAAAAAAATGTATGTACTCCCGCAAAACTTATGGTATACACATTCATCCACTAATTTCATCTCAATACCAAAAGAGGTGATAACTTGATGAAATTTAAAACAACATTATTAAAACCCTTGCTTGAGCCCATAAATAGATTTCTTAAGTTGATCATAAACCATATTCTTTGGGTCTTCTAACATAAAGTTTTATTTAGCTTCACCATATAGATCATTTCTTCAATATCACCATTAAGAAAATAAATCTTAATATCCATATAATGTAACTCAATATTATAATGTGCCACTAATGCCATGTTCACCCTCAAGGAATCTTTAGAAGGGAATAGAGAGAAATTCTCTTTAAAATATTCTCTTTCCTTTTATGTAAAGCCCTTGGAAACATAACACACCTTATATCTCTTCACTTTACCCTTTGAATCCCTTTTGGTATTAAATATCCATTTGCAAGCAATGTGTTTCTTTCCTTCTAGAAATGAGACAAGATCCCATACTTTATTATCCATCATGGAATTTATTTCCTCATTCATGGAATCAACCCACCTATGAGAATTTGAACTCTCCATGGCATGGCATACGTTAATTAGATCATCTTTCATCACCCTAGTGCTTACCTCATGTTTAGGAGAAATATAATGTAATCATCATTTATAACACTTCTCCTTTCTTTGATGGATCTCCGTAGCTCTTGAGATTGTTGAGCTTTTTCTTGTAGAACAATTACCTCATTCTAAATATGTGGTTGTTTGATATTGTCTTGTAGAGGATCTTAATTTGTCTAATGATCAATGGCATGTGCAAAGACTTGCACATTTTCAGAGACAACAATGGGAATAGTAATTGATTAATATTCAAAGATAATGTCCCTAAGCTTAAATCTCCTCCAAAGCTCAACATCCTCAAAGAATGTGGTGGTTCCTATCCTAAAAATCAACATAAGTGTAGGATTATAGAACTTATACCCCCTTGGTTGCTTAGAACAACTAATAAAATAACTACTAAGTGTCTTCGGGTCCAATGTCTTTTTATATGGACTATATGATCTTACCTCATCTGGACATCCCTAACTACAAAAAAATGCTTCACATATCCAAAGCTCATAAGGTATCTTAGCAGATGTCTTAGTTGGTACTCTATTCAGAATGTAAGTTATCGTCTTTAGTGTTTCTCCCTAAAGTGACTTTGGTAAGGTAAAATGATTAATCATACTCAACATATCCATAAGAGCTTTGCTTTGTATTTCAGCTACACTATTCATGCTAGGAGGTCTTGGCATGTCGTACTGTGGGATGATTCCGCACTCATCTAGGAATTTAGCAAATGATCCTAAACATTGCAACTGAACCATCATATATGCTATAGCACACACCACGATAGTTAAATCTAACACACTTGATATTTTTATTGAGTTGATTCTCAACTTGAAACTTAATAGATTTGAACAAGTCCAATGATTGTGACTTTTCATGAATGAGATACAATTAGCCATAATATGAGTAGTCGTCTATGAATAATATGAAATATTGTTGACCATTCCAAGAAGCCATAGCGAATAATCTATAAATATCTATATGAATCAATTTTAAGAAGTCTGAAGATCTATTTTATTGAATGCATGAAAGAGGCAGCAACTCCTTTGTGGTTTGGCGTCAGCTAGCAAGCACCAACGAGATAACCACCGTAAGTCGTACCAATAATTCAATAGGTGAACCCGATGGACGACGAAGGTAAAGAAGAAAAGGGGATATTCGAACGATGACCAAAGAAGTCGACAAAGACAAGGAGATTGATGAAGAAAAGAATTCTGAACGAAATCGGGGATTAGAAATAGACCAAACCAATTCTCAACAGACAAAATTGAATAGATTTTTTTCTTTGAATAAAAAAAACATATTCGATTAATATTTGGTAATCTTGATAAATTAAAGAATACATGCTTTGATACCAATTGATAGAAAATTAATCTGTAGATCCAACATGATCATATGCCAATTCATTAAGATTTATGCATAAGAATAATGCTGAAGCATACTTGAATCCATGACTCTCGAATGACCGTATATCGATGGACTCGGGACAATAACCTTACGGACGGTATTGTGATATTCTGGATCAGGCACATGAGTCGATCTCTATTGACCAATGAGAATCAAATAGGATAAAATATGTGTGATCTAGGAGTCATGACCATATATATATATATATATATATATATATATAGATACTTAACATGCTATTTATCGAGCCATTCTAGTTTGGTCTATCAACAATTTAAAATATCCAAATTGTCTATACATACAGATCCACATCCAATTAGATGCATTAAGCCCAAATAATTTATATGCAAACACGGTCTCTTTTATATACGCTTAATTTATATGACAATCTATAATTCGTATCGTTTACATATAAACCTAATATTAGATAAAAACCTATCGTAGCCAACTATAGTATGTTAGTTTTTTCGTTCAATTTTCTTATCCATGAACAATTTATGTATGAGCTCGGCTTATAGTAAGTGTCATTTATATTAATATAAAATCTATCATAGGATTTACATATATATACCTGTCACGATGGCGAGTAATAAAAAGTTATAACAACAGCTAATAACATGAAATACGACAAGAAATAAATGTAGTATAACTCAACATAAATCTTACTGCTGTTGAGAGCGTTTAGAAAGATCCTAATCTATATAGCCTCGCATATAGTATTATCTATATATATATAAAAGCGGAGTTGTCTAGCAGACAATATACAGACAAATTTTTCCGCCTAAACTATATCCATTATTACTAATCATAAATTACTGCTGCCATATATTATTGCTAATTAATGAGATGGAATAATTGATATAACTATTTATTAATATAATGCGACTATTCATCTCCTATGTGTATTAAATGTATATAACTATTCATTTGCTGCACATATGTCAAACAATTAATTTTAATAAAGTATTAATCATAAATTACTACTACCATATATTATTGCTAATTATTGTTATTGCTAATTAATGAGATGAAATAATTAATATAACTATTTATTAATATAATGTGACTATTCATCTCCTACGTGTATTAAATGTATATAACTATTCATTTGCTACACATATGTCAAACAATTAATTTTAATAAAGTATTAACAATATATTTTCTAATCAAATATTATCTTAATTAATTATCCGAACATATGCAGAAAACTATTCATTTACTGCCTATTAATTGAATTGTCGGATTATTCATCTCTTACATATTAATATATAAATAATTAATACACTAAAGTGTATATTCATTTGCTTCACATGCATATATCCATCAATATAATGCGACTATTTATTTCCTATGTATAACAAATGCATATAACTATTCATTTGTTGTACATATGTCAAACAACTAATTTTAATAAAGTATTAATCAAATATTTTTTTTAATTAATTACCTGAACATATGCAGTCAACTATTAATTTACTATGTATTAATTGAATTATCAAACTATTCATATCTTAAATATTAATATATAAATAATTGGTAAATAATTAATACACCAAATAAAGTGCATAAACCAGTCGACCAACAGATATGCATCTGCTGCCATTAATACAATGCAACTAGCAAATACATATAACTAATTTTAATGAAGTATTATTTTTTTTTCTTTTTTTTAAGGTTGAACCAACATCAATCAAATATGATGATGATGATGATGATGATAATTGTTTATAGTAATAATAATAATAATAATTATTATTATTATTATTTAAAATAATAATTTTATTATTTATTATTAATAATATGACTATTATTATTAATATAACTATAATAATTATAACTATTAATATAATTAATACTAATATAATTATTTATATAATTTTGATAATTACTATTATCATAATTTATAATATAATAATGATAAATATTATTATGATAGTAATGAATATTAATATAATTGATTATTATAATTATGAATATTATCATGATTAATAATATAATTATTATTAAAAAAACTAATAAAAGAATGACAACATTGGTTATTATATAAAAAAACAGAGTTGTTTGGTAGATAATATACTGACAAATTTTTCCGCCTAAATTATACCTATTATTACTAATCATATATTATCATTGCCATATATTATTACTAACTAATAAGGTCAAATAAATGATGAAATACTCCTGCTTATTAATTGATTTGTCAAACTATTCATCTCTTACGCTGCATAACAACAAAATGATATTCATCTCCTGCGTATTAATTAAGATATTCATCTATTGCACATATATCGAACAACACTTATTAATCAAAAATTTTCTTAATTAATTATCTAAAAATATGCAGCCAACTATTCATCTCCTGTGTATTAATTGAGCTGTAAAACTACTAAATATATAAATGTAACTATTCATCTGCTGCACATATGTCGAACAACACATATTAATCAAGTATTTTCTTAATTAATTACTTGAACATATGCAGCCAAGTATTCATCTCCTGCATATTAATTGAATTATCAAACTAATGAACATATGAATACAACTATTCATCTCATGCGAACAACAAATTCATATAAGTCTTCATCTTCTGTCATTAATACAGCACAACTATTTATCTCCTACATGCAATAAATGCATATAACTATTCATCTGCTGCACATATGTTGAACAATACATATTAATCAAGTATTAATTAAGTATTTTATTAATTAATTACTTGAACATATACAACCAACTATTCATCTCCTGTATATTAATTAAATTGTTAAACTATTCATCTATTATATAATAATATATAAATAATTAATACACCACCCGTGTATTGCACAGGGAAATGTAACTATATATATAAAAATAGAGTTGTTTAGCAGATAATATACAGACAAATTTTTCCGCCTAAACTATATCCATTATTACTAATTATTAATTACTATTGTCATATATTATTGCTAATTATTGTTATTGCTAATTAATATGATGGAATAATTAATATAACTATTTATTAATATAATGCGACTATTCATCTTCTATGTGCATTAAATGTATATAACTATTTATTTACTGCACATATGTCAAACAATTAATTTTAATAAAGTATTAACTATATATTTTCTAATCAAATATTTTCTTAATTAATTATCCGAACATATGCAAAAACTATTCATAATAATAATAATAATAATAATTTTTTATAATAATAATTTTATTATTTATTATTAATAATATGACTATTATTATTAATACATCTATAATAATTATAACTATTAATATAACTAATACTAATATAATTATTCATATAATTTTGATAATTACTATTATCATAATTTATAATATAATAATGATAATTGTTATTATGATAATAGTGAATATTAATATAATTGATTATTACTATTATGGATATTATCATGATTAATAATATAATTATTATTAAAAAAACTAATAACAGAACCAACAACATTGGTTATTGTATAAAAATAGAGTTGTTTGGCAGATAATATATAGACAAATTTTTCCGCCTAAACTATACCTATTATTACTAATCATATATTATCACTGCCATATATTATTACTAAATAATAAGGTTAAATAAATGATGAAATACTACTGCATATTAATTAATTTGTCAAACTATTCATCTCCTACGCCGCATAACAACAAAATGATATTCATTTCCTTCGTATTAATTGAGATATTCATCTATTGCACATATGTCGAACAACACATATTAATCAAGAATTTTCTTAATTAATTATCTAAAAATATGCAGCTAATTATTCATCTCCTGCATATTAATTGAGTTGTAAAACTACTGAACATATGAATGTAACTATTCATCTACTGCACATATGTCAAACAACACATATTAATCATTTATTTTCTTAATTAATTACTTGAACATATGCAGCCAACTATTCATCTCCTACATATTAATTGAATTGTCAAACTAATGAATATATGAATGCAACTATTCATCTCATGCGAACAACAAATTCATATAGCTATTCATCTTCTGTCATTAATAAAATACAACTATTCATATCCTACATACAATAAATATATATAACTATTCATATACTGCACATATATCGAACAATACATATTAATAAAGTATTAATTACTTGAACATATACAACTAACTATTCATTTCCTCCATATTAATTAAATTGTTAAACTATTTATCTCTTATATAATAATATATAAATAATTAATACACCACCCATTCATTGCACGGAAAAATGTAACTAGTTTTGTGTTGAAAAGTACGTTGCTTATGAAATAATCACAAAATATTATAGGAATTTGAACGTAAAATCTGAAGTGTTTGAACATCTAATGCCAATAATTAGACCGCCACGACATTGCCGAGCAATATAATAATAATATGGCAGGCAGAAAGAGGTGCTAAGGAAATACCAGGACAGAGTGAATATTGCGTGCGATGAAAGAAGAGCATTTTCTCCCCTTCTCTTAAATCAAATTGTCGTTGTGAAATTCATACGCTAATTCCAACTTGCATCGGTGAAGTACGTACTAATACTATCCGGTGCCAGCGACAAGGATAGATAACTACTAACAAAGCCTCGGTTTGATGGTCTCGACGACTCATGAGTCAAGTGGTACGGAAACAGTAGGGATACAAAGTACGACCCTTGATTTTAAAGTTTCTAATTTTCTATTTAAGATTTTTAGCACTCCCTCCCTAGTGCTCCTGCTAAATAAAAAATGGGGGAAACCCGATAAGATTTAATTTAGTGATTAAAAATTATTTTTTAAGTATGAAAAGTCTTGTATTTTTTTTTTGATATACTATTAATTTTATGATGAGTGAATTCATTTATATAATATTTTATACTCTTTTTTATAGATTTTATACGGATATAATATGATTAAAGCAAAGGAGATTCTTGAGGACTACTCAATATATAGTTAATCCAATATAAGTCAATGCTTCTCTTCCCTCTAGTGAGTTAAATATCTTAAGCAATTAACCACCATGCACTAATTAACTCCTACGAAGTCTCAGGGTTATCAATGATTATTCTAACGCCGTTGACTTCGTAAGCTAACATGTGACCACTTGGCACTAGTTTATTGACAACTTTATTTATTTGAAATGGGGGAGCTATATATGCTCTGTCAAATGATTAATCGTCCTCCAGATAGGAATCTCTTACATGGGTTTAATAGTTTTATCACAGCAGGACTTGTTAGCCTCTTGTCAAGTAGGCAACACACTTTGAGTTACGTATGTATGCCAAGAACTGAGAAGTCGTAAGTTAACTTGGTGTTGCAATTTGGCAATTAATCTTCCTTATCATTGACGCCACATGATTATATGATAAATCTATAACATTTCTTATTGGATGATTGCACACAATATATATATATTTTTAAGAATGTGAATGACTCGTCTGAGTTAATATATATATAACTTGAATTCCGACTCTGTTATGTTTTTCGTACTTATCATCATTGACGCTGCTATATATATACAAACTCCTATCATTGACGCTATATATACGAAATCCCTGCAGAAGTAACTACCGATTCCAACTACCAATAATCAGCCAATGATGATTAAATGATAGTGCAAATGACTGCTCAAAGCATTTTTAATGGCTTGCCCACAAAAGGGGACAAAGGCCAGTTAAATGTGGGGGGCCTCCAACGCTTGCATATTAGGAGGAGTTGAAGGTGTTCCTTTTGCACATTGTTTGACGTTGAAGAAATGCATATTGTTTATATTCATCATAATTCAAGTTCTATCGCCGCGGGATTAATAAGCCATTTTGCTTATTAGTTAAGCTGCGGAAAACAAATGAACTCACATGCTGTAGTTCCGACAAGAACGTGTATATATCAAATTAGAAGGTCAAAGGTGGAGGGGGGTTGGGCTGGAGCGATCTTGGTGGAAAACCTCACGTGCTTACTTCCATGAGCTAGGGATCAACACTTTTGAGAGATGTTTGATTGCTTGCCTACAATAATAGTATTTTTTTTATAAATTTAACTATTAATATAAATTAATGAAATATGTGATCATCAAACTAAAAACATCTTTGATCTTAGCCAACCAACCGTTGATATTGTATCGATAAACTATTTCGTATAAACTATGTAAAAAGTGAGATATTTTATTTTAACCTATATGTTGGATCTGTCGTCACTCCATATCGTGTTTCCCTCATAAATTTCCTTCTTGATTATTCGTTGA
Source organism: Tamarix austromongolica (assembly GCA_039764185.1). Classification (NCBI taxonomy): domain Eukaryota; kingdom Viridiplantae; phylum Streptophyta; class Magnoliopsida; order Caryophyllales; family Tamaricaceae; genus Tamarix; species Tamarix austromongolica. Next base: position 100,472,456 of record CM077810.1, on the reverse strand, counting down.
TATCTTATCGCTGATCCACCTTTACGTACAAGGTTTGATATAATCATAAATAAACCTTTTGAAAAACTATATGTGGTTGAAAAGTTGTGGTTCGAGAACAAAATATTTTTTCAAGCCAAGCATTTGGTATAATTAACTAACACCAAAAAAAAAAAAAAAACTATTAACAACATAGGCTTGCTTAAACTTGATAATGTCGAGTATATAAAATGTACCAAGCCGAAATAAAATTAAATAAAACAATAAATTCGCTAGGTGCTGACAATTAATCACTAATTCCAAAAGATAAAAAAAAAAAAGTATCAATCACAAAGCTCCTAAGTATCTAGCATAAAATCAACCCAATCTTCTCCAGCGATCCATCCCAGCCTCCTTCTTACTTCTACTCACCGGAATGTCATCATGTGGCGAAAAAACAACACAACGATCTGGTTTCCTCCTCATGTGGGAACAAACCTACTATTGTTATGGAAAACCGAATTATCTCCGACTCTATTATGATCCTTGGTAACGAAGAGACCGATCCCTTTGGATTCCACAACCTCTTTACTCAGGGTGGCAGTTTCCTTGAGGCTTTGGTTGGACAACTTTCAAAGGTTATATATTCCAAATCTAATGATTTGGAATAGGCTGATTTGGAACAATCTTTTGTACGGATGTAAACAGGGCGGGTTCGGGGCTGGTAAACCATACCCGTATCAGTACCCGATAAGAAAATATGTACCCGAATCCGTACCGTACCCGAACGGGTATCCGCTAACACATCCATATCCGTATCCGTTGGATATCCATTACCCGACGGATTATCCGTTTACCCGTTACTGGATATTATTCAACGGATAAATCCATTATCCGATGGATAAACCCATTTATAGTTAAGCCAAATGACAATTTTAACCTTAATTTATACTATATTTATTTTAAAATTAAGGGTAAAAGGGTAATGATATATCGGATTAATGGGTACGAATATGGATATGGGTATGGGTATGGATATCCGATACCCGTATCCGTACCCGAATCCGACGGGTATTTTTTCCATCCTCCATATCCATATCCATATCCGTTTAGCTATCCGTCGGATTTCGGGTAAAATCTACCCCATTTACATCCCCAATCTTTTGATGAAAATTGTGCGGATGATAAAGATATCCTTATCTCCCCATGACCTCATATTCATTTATCTATGGGTAAAAAGAAATCAATGTGTACACCCTATTGAAACAACCCAACTGATTACATTTGTTTTAACAAATCATATGAATTGATAGTATTTTTTTTAAACTGCCAATAGTATCTTTAAAACAACACAGTTGTGTGATGAGTGATGACATCATTTAATTTGTCTAATTTACTATAAAACTTAAGGGCGAGATACAGAGAGCACATAGGCTAATGGCGTTCATTTATTTTGTACATTAATCCAATTATTTCTAATTTAATCACTTCTTTAATTAGTTCATGTGAACCATATTTTTTTAATTATAAATTTTAAAACTATTCTTATATATCTTTTATCATAATTTAAATAAAATATTTTTAGCAAAACAAAATTTTCTATAGACATAGATCTTAGAATATCAGTAAACATTGATAAAGTTCTTTTTTTAAATTAAAAAAAAAAAAGCCAATAAAAAATTATTAAAGTACATATTCTGAAATATCAATACACACTAATTCTTCTCCTACCAAATAAACAGAGCTATAAAATGTAATCTACTTGCTTATATTTTTTTTCCCTTGATTATTGTATTACTGTATAGTCTTTTCAATATCAATGCCCCGGACTAATATAAAGTTAGCATTACGTACTAATGCCTATGCGGCAGCGACTCAAAACTCTTTGAAAGGACTTTACTTAAATTCCAAAGCCATATGCCAAAATCAATACTTTCTTATCTAAAATTTTATCTGATCCTATTTACTTTTTTTTTTTAAAAAACACGCACCAAAAATTACATTCTATCGGCTGCTATTATATACAGCATCCAAGTAGATACGACATCATATCCATCAATCAAAGTAGCTAGAAAGGGAGAGAAAAAAAAGGTTGAGAGAAAAGTTGGAGGAATATGATACCAAACCAAACTGAATTTGTTAGTTTAAAATTTTAACTACTTGCGGCCTAAAAGATTAGATAGATAAGATAAAAACTCTCTGCTTTTGTAAGCCAGTCTTTTTATCATATTCTACTAGATGATAGAATTGATCCATCTATCTTAAGATGATATATTCTTAGCATATCAATAAAGTATAAAACCCAAGATATATATATATAGAGTAAATGTCTCGTACAAATCCTTCCTAAGATACATATATAGAAATCAATATTAACAATTAGATTAATATTTAATCAATAGTCAAGATTTAGTAAATATCTAACCTAAATTTATTTTATTATCAACCCTTAAATTTTCTATATCTAACGGTAATTAATAATTCTTATGTTTGTATTTTAAATAGTAGTTTGTGTCATAACCTAAATCTATATATATATATACATACATACATACATATAAGAAATATATAAACAGAGATATCACTTTGTCCTTTCTAGCTAAGATTAATTAGTGATAATATGTAGTATGTTATTCATCACATTCCTAATTAATCTTATAATGTTGACTTAATAATTTGATAATGACACAAGGAAATAAAAATGTAATATAGAATAATGCCACGTTAATGGATGCATTGTACTTTGAAGGTACCCTGTAGTGTGTACTAATGGAGAAGACATATTCATTAACGTACAGCATGCATGTGACCTGCCCATGTTCAGGGAGCCTGAAAATAGGCTACGCTGAATCATAAGCAAATATATATATATATATACCAACTCAATTCGGTGGCCATGTTACCTCACCCCACTCCTTCCACCTGAAAACATTTTTTTTAATGTAATTACATACATGTCATTAATAGTTTTGATAACTTCTTTTTAAAACCAAAAAAACAAAAAAAAAAACAAAAAAAAACAAAGAAACATGGGGCTCTCCTTAACCATCTGCTTGTCATTAATTAATTAATTTACATATGATTAATGAATTATCTAATGCGAGTCCAATCAATGAAGCTTGTCTAATAGTTGGCCATCAAAGGATGTGGACATCAGAGGTTGATTTAGGTTTGAATCATCTCTTCTTATTAATATATAGTGTTTATTTCGTATTAAAAAAGAAATTATTCTCTCATCAATTTTTTGTATAATAAAATTATTTTAAAAAATTTAAATTTTATTTTTTATTTTTAACTTAACTTTTCTTTTAATTATATATGCATTAAATATTTCATTATTTTTTAATAAAAGATATTAGTGTAATTTTAAGATTATTTATATTATTTTTTAAAAAAGTATGAAAAATGATAGAATAATTTTTTTTTACGGGCATGAGTATACCAAAAGAATTTGAATATATGGCATATAATATCCAAGAATCCTAGCTCAACTAGTATTAAATTATTCTAGTTAATGTGAGAATTTTCAATCCAAAACCTCTAATACCTCGAATCGTAGTTCCAACTATTAGAATATTGACTGTTATACATATATTACTATTATATAGAATACATGTATAATATAATCTTATTATGGACGCTAGCTTTAAAATACTACTCGTTATAATAAGTAAATAAAACACTATCTAACATGGGTCCCCACTAATCGGTTTGAACGCGATCAATCAACCCTCCCTCGAATCCCCGATCCCGGTCCATAAATACTCACCCGTCCCTCCTTCCCGCTTCCCAATTCAGCATCACTCTTCTTCTTCCTCCTCGATCGATCTTCTTTATTCACATTTCCCAGTCTCCGGCCGTCCCAAGCCATAAGCACAAGGAAAGTAAGAAACCAGCTAACAAATTAATGGCTTCAGATAGAGTACTTGTCTGCTGCATAGCAGTTTTTTTGATCCCCTTGATATTCAGTCCAGTCAACGCTAGAATCGGAGGCGTTTTCACTGCAGGGCCATGGCAGAATGCTCATGTTACTTTCTATGGGGGCAGTGATGCTTCTGGAACAATGGGTGGGTATCTTTTCTCTGACATTCCTTCTTTTCTAAAAGTACTACTAGTGCCCCATATTCATCAGTTAAATTTGACATTGACACCCAACTATTCATAAGTCTATTGATGCGCCACATTAATTAACCGGTTCTTGATTTTGAAAAAAATTACTAATGTGCTGTGCTACTGCAGGTGGTGCTTGTGGGTACGGAAACTTATACAGCACAGGTTACGGCACAAACACAGCAGCACTAAGCACAGCACTATTCAACAAAGGATTAAGTTGTGGTGCCTGCTTTGAGATTAAATGTGACGTTAAAAATGACCCAAAATGGTGCCTCCCTGGTAACCCAAGCATCTTAGTCACAGCAACCAATTTCTGTCCTCCGAACTATGCACTTCCTAATGATAATGGCGGTTGGTGTAATCCACCTCGCCAGCATTTCGATCTTGCTCAACCGATGTTCGTTAAGATTGCTCAGTACAAAGCTGGTATTGTACCCGTCTCTTACCGCCGGTAAGCTCGCACTCATTTATTATCTAGATAGCGGTTATCAAGCTCGGTTTATTTAATTTTTATTAAAACCGGTCAACTCGGGCTCAAAATAAGTCAAACAACTCTAACTAAATCTCGGTTTTAAAAGGTTTACAAGCTGGTTTAGCTCCTTAAACGTTTGAAAGTATTTTAACGAACCAATGGACTTGTTTATTATAATTTCATTTGTGGCTCGTTCAACTTTTAAATGAACTCAATAGTTAAATAAACCAAATCAATATGTGTAGGTATTTATTTTAATTAAAGGTTCATTTAACTATTAAGTTAATTTTATACAAGTCAAGCCTATAAACAAACAAGTCGAGCCTACAAACTAGCCGAATTTGAGTCGGCTCACGAAAAAACTAACCGAACCTCTCTTAACTCGATCATGATAATTGCCTTTACAATTACTTATGGGAACTCCTCCCACATCAAAAAGACCCAAAAAGGTGCTTTGTTTTCCGGACATGAATTAGTAGCCTAAACAATTTTTTATTTGCTTCATTTCATATTACAACTTTTTTTTTTGTTTCATAATACGATTTTTATGACAAATGTCGATGATCATTAATTAATATTATTAATCATAGGAAGAAAGCTGTCCATTTGTGTGTTTCTTTAAAAAAAAAAAACTAGTTATACGATTTTAAGGAAAAAAATGAATAAGCCTTAACAAATTTTAAAAGATACTCGTTACAAATTGTTTATAATAAAGTGTGTTTTAAGGTATAGCACATAAAAGTTTGAGCGGTCAAAGAAAAAGAGGGGGGGGGGGGGGGAGGAGGAGTCAAAAAGCCAAAGACAACTTGAATCAATGCTAAATCTATAGTAGGAAAAATATCTGAATAAAAGGGTTATGGCTCCTGCACTCTTCATTTATCCAACCTAATTTTCCATCCGTACATCTGTCCGTCCGTCCATGATCCATCCGTCCGTCCACCCGACTTACCTAATATGCATTTAATTGGAGAATCATGCAGCAATGGCTAGATATTTAAATAACCAAACCTAGTTCTGATTCTTTCTTCTCTTTTTCAGGGTTCCATGCGTTAAAGTTGGAGGAATCAGATTCACAATCAACGGCTTCCGCTACTTCAACTTGGTGATAATAACCAACGTAGCTGGTGCAGGGGACGTAACCCGTGCACGAGTCAAAGGTACAAGAACTGAGTGGATGGACATGAGCCGTAACTGGGGACAAAATTGGCAATCAAATGCTGATTTAGGAGGTCAAGCACTCTCTTTTAGGGTCACCACAAGCGATCGACGTACATCAACATCACTCAACGTTGCTCCTGCTAATTGGCAGTTTGGTCAAACTTACGTTGGAAAGAATTTTAAAGTTTAATTAATACATCAATTAAACTTTACCCCCCCTCCTCTCGAAATATATATATATAATATAGTATTCTACTGTAATTCATCCTGCTTTGGGTTATCGGGTTTGTCTTCCACATTCCTAGTTTTTTTTTTCTCTTCTCGGTTTTTTTATTTGTCATGAGAAAAAAATTGGAAGGAATGGTGTGCAAGTAAAAATTGTGAGCTGCCTGTTGGCTCCAAGCGGCCGCCTGTCGTCTGTGGCCCAGTCTGTATTAATTGACTCCCATAGCCTATAGCCACACACACACACACACACATATACGCGTCGTTGTTGACCAAAAAGTAGTTAGGGCTTCCCAATCAATATTGGTGATAAATTTTCAGTGTATCCTTTAAAAATTAGACTATTCTCTAAATAAAAAGTATCATTGGCCCATATATATTACTCCTACTATATATGGTTGAATAAATGCTTAAGTTTCCACCTACAACTGTTTACACTGTATCACTTATGTTTGTCATTATTTTTTATTTGTTAACTTTTACAAATTTTGCTTTGAATTTGTTCATAAAATTTATAGAGATATTGTTCAAAAAGAAGAACAACAACATGGCTCTCCCCCTATTTTGGATTTTGTTCATACATTTATTTGACACTTTGTTACCAATGTATTACATCTTCGTATAAAGCGTTACAAGATATAAAAAGTGTAGGGTCATACGTAAAATTCATTCAACAAGATATGTTACCAGAGAAAAAATAAAACTTTACTCCTTTTTTTTTGAAAAGTAATGGTTGTTGGTTGTTAGTATCGGTTATTTTACTATACTTAGAAAATAAATTTACTAAGAATATTATAAATTCTAAAAACTATGATTGAAAGAATATTATAAATTCTAAAAACTATGATTGGTGTCATAATGATTTTGTAGCATACAATAGTTAACCAAACACAATGCTATTGGCAATTTCGTAATCTTTAAAAAGGAAAAAAGAATGGTTGAAAAACTTAAGATTTTTGGACCAGTATAATAAGAGTTTGTTGTACATTATAGTAACCAAATCCATAGGGGAAGGCAGTATGATAACTTGTCACATCAAAGACTGAGGTCTGAGTTTACCATACTTAAAAGGTTATTTGGTGAATTTAAATATAGATATATAAAAGTTTATTCGTTGAATTTATCTGCCTTTTGACTCTAAAGTATCAAAGGCACATCAACCACCATCTTGTTGGGTTTTTTTTTTCAAGTAGTACCCATCAGTAACAACCCCCTACCCTCTCTTTCATTGATGTCAAAAGCCTATGGAATTTGGCATCGATATCTTTGCTAAAGGGACATATGTGCTCTAAATCTTTGATCAAGAAGCATATTTTAGACGTCATATCAGTACCACCATTATAAATAAATCAAGGAACAATTGGAACAAGACCTATTAGCATTTTCCCAGATTACTTCTCTTTCCAATTGTTCAGAGCATGTCTTATTCCAATAGATGTGCCGCAAAGAATGGAAGTGAAGGGGCAGATAAGCAATGAAATGAAAAAAGATAAGAAGCATATCTGGTTCTATCCTCTTGTCATTTTCTATATAATAAAATCCCACCCAAAATTATATAAATTCCAACTCTACTTATATGAATAATGTATCAATTATGTTTTTATCGGGGTTTGAAAGATTGGGAAAGAACCGACACCTCTATGCATGAAATAATGAGTTGTTGTCTACAAATGTAAGTATACACATAAATATTGAGCCTATGATTCAACTCAATGCTCACCCCCAACAAAGTGCACACACAACTACTCTTAAGGACTTGATAATAATTAGGAACAATCTAGAGATAATGCCATCAGATACGTACACCTAGCTAATTCAAATGGGCATGCTCTTTAAAATGTGAATTTATATAATTTTTTCATCCACCAAGCCATAGAGGAGCATTAATTATTCTCTCATTTTTTTTGGTCAACTTACTAGCCTATATATCGTTACACCATTTTCTATCTCAAATATTTTTGCCTCCGACCATTGTCTAAAACATCATGATTATCTTGTCTCTATCGCTTGTTCTTCCACACAAGTCAGTTTTCTTCTATTTCAATAAAAAAAATTACTGATAAGAACTGATTTACTATGGAGACACTATTATTTCTCCTACGGTAAGTCGTGTAGCTTCAGCTGATGAAGTGGTTTATCTTACCCATGGCATAGCAGGAATCTATAAATTGTAGCACAAGAAGAGGAACATAGCCAAAGCCTTTTTTCATTTGGGATGGCCATAGAGATAAATCTACTGGCTTCACCATCCTTTTCTCTTTTGAAATATACCAGCACCCGTTAGGGAATACTAAATACAATGATGGCCTTGCTTTTCTCTCTGCACCCCTAATAGATCAGTCTTTAATTCCTATGATTGCAAGTAAAGGTCACGTAGGGCCATATAATCAACTAATGACAAATCCTAATAATCAAAATTATATTTCAGTTGACTTGTTCACTTACAAAAATACATGGGATCCAAGTGATGTTAATGTAGGAATTGATGTAAATGATATATAATATGCGGCAGGTCATGATATATGGCCAAGTAACATCAAGGATAGAAGAATCTCAAATGCTTAGGTAAGTTATAAGTCTACACCATATAATTTAAGCATCTATCTCGGTCACGGTGGCATCCTAGTTTTTAGCGGTCAGTTTAACGTTTCACATAAGATTGATTTCAGAGAACTTTTGCCTTAAAAGGTTATAATCAGTTTCTCTGCTTCCACTGGTCCATCACTTGATACTCATACTCACTATTCTTAGCATTTTAACTCCACCCCTTGGAAGATCAGGCAACTGGTGGCACCGGAATGGACATTGCCATAGGTTTTAGGGTTGTTATGACTCTAGGTGTGAGTGTGGTTGTGTTGTTCTTACTTAGTAGAATACTAGGCTTGGTTTTGTTCAAATGGTGGATAAAGAGGCGTAACAAAAGTTACCTGACATGGGTAATGAGGTACACTATTTTAAATAGTGTGGCTTTAGTTTTTCTCTATCTTTATGAAGAAGGGGAGCAACGTGTGTGCCACAGAAATTTAAATCTAGCAATGACATGCTATATTCATATATCAATGTCAATCTTGGTACTTTCAGACTCGCAAGGCTCATTGATCATTAACTAGGTTCACAAGCAACAATGTTGGTCGGAAAATTAGGCTACCTTACTCTTAAATTCTTTTCCACTGGACATGCTAGTAGGGAATCAGATGCCTATAGTTTTGGGTTCATTGCATTGGAAGTTGCAAGTGAAAGGAAAGCAATTGACCATACACAAGAACCAAGATGTCACTAGGAGGGTAGGTGCAGGATCTTTTATGAAAAAGGGCATATTCTTGATGCGGTGGAAATGAGACTTGAAAGAGATTGATAAAATAGAAACTGAAAGTTTAATGGTGGTTGGGTCATGTTGTTGCAATAAAGAAAGCTCCTAAAGTTCACAACTTTGAAGCTCCTACGCTCAAGTTACCATCTAAACTCCCAATTTGAATTATTGGTGTTGCATCATCATCATCTATGGTGTGATATCATTGCCATACACTATTACAGACATGACATGTTCAAACAGATACACTAAAATCTAACTTTATATAAGAATACCATACTACAACCAGAACCAACTCAAGTGTAACCACACCGTTAGTCCCAAGTTATCCTATATGTTTCAAAGTTCTTGGCATCTTTATCATAAATGAGGTTGACGAAGGGATAAATATGCATCATGAAATCTATTGATGCCTACTGCACATGAATCACACATGATATTCTTATTTGTTTTGTGGTCTGGGTATCTAAGATTATGTACCATATATAATATCTATCTTGAATGATCATGTGTATAAAGTGTGCATTTCTATTGTTGTTGGTGTTCTGGTCATTTTGGGAGAGGAACTTGCTGAATCAAGGAAAATTTGATTCTTATAAGAAATGAGCATTCTATAAGACCAAAAGATAGAACAAGCAATACCACAACTGCATTGTATCTAGTGGCATAGCCTGTAAAACAAAAAAAAACATTGAGGACTTATCTAGGGGTTTTCCCAAAAGAGAAAAACTATGTCTATGGTAGTGAATGGAATTTCTAGAGACTACTCTTTCTCACTGGAAAATGATGGTGGTGCAAGTAATTTAGTAAACATAGAAACTAGAAGTCTATATGATTGAACATAAAAAAAGATAGGGTTAGAGAAAAATATTAATTGCTTCAACATTCCAACAAATAATTAAATAGAACAACAAAATCACCAAGGAAAACATGTAGAATCATACATGTGTTAATGTCACAACACACCATAAACCATTTCCTACAAGCTTCTTCAAGGTCAAATCCAGCATGCATTGACTTAAATAAAGATCTATAGATAAGCCTGTGTATCTTGAAATCAATACATATAATATCATGAATGCATAAAACAAGATAGAAATTCCAACAATAATGAAAATCACATAATCTTTAGATTTGCATAATTAGGGTAAAGCCACACATTATACTCGATTTTGTGCTCAAAAGCACACCCTTGGAAGTAAACCTAGCAAAGCCATAAGTAAAATCCTTCGATTTCCCAACACCATAGAAAAGGAACCGGGATTTAATTGAGGTGAATGTGGATGTAGTTGCGTCATGAAATAAATTGATTTTCCTTTCTTTGTTTGCTTGACAAAACGTTAGCAATATGCATTGGTTATAATGTGATAATAGGCTAGAAATTAGGAACTAATAGCTATAAGTTAGGTAACTAACTAACCAATTAAACACCTAACTAGATGAAAAAGATGAGCAAAGATATTGCTAATATATATACATATTCTATCATACCCCATGGTCGAAGTGGAAGGTTGGCGAACACTAAGTCTGTCTCAAAAGTATTCAAATAGAAATAATGTAAAACCTTATGTAAATATATCTACAATCTAATATCATAATGGGACATGCTAGACACAGACTTCACCATGAGAAAATTTTTTCCAAATAAAATGAATGTCCATTTTAGTGTGTTTCATGCGTTGATGTTGAATTGGGTTCCCTGAAAGATATATTGCTAATATATATACATATTCTATCATACCCCATGGTCGAAGTGGAAGGTTGGCGAACACTAAGTCTATCTCAAAAGTATTCAAATAGAAATAATGTAAAACCTTATGTAAATATATCTACAATCTAATATCATAATGGGACATGCTAGACACAGACTTCACCATGAGAAAATTTTTTCCAAATAAAATGAATGTCCATTTTAGTGTGTTTCATGCGTTGGTGTTGAATTGGGTTCCCTGAAAGATATATTGAACTCGTATTGTCACGGTACACCAATGTAGCTTTCTAAATTAGAAAATGGAGTTCCAATAGTATATTTCATAACTAACATAACTTAGAAACCATAGTGGAAACCCCTTGATATTCAGCTTCAGCACTAGATTGAGATAAGGTAGCTTATCATTTAGAGGACCAAGATATTAGATTATCACCAATAAAAACCCAATAACTTGATGTCGAACGCCTGGTATCTGTACATCCACCACAGTCAGCATATGTATAGGAAACTAGGGTGGAAGTTGAAGAAGGATAAAGATACAACCCATAACTCGGAGTCCCCTGACTATAGCACAAAATGCGCCTTAGAACCTTCATATGCTCCTTCATCAGGTTATGCATATAGGCAAATCTGATAAACAACATGAGAAATGTCAGACTGGGTAAAGGTGAGATACTGTAAAGCTCCAGCGAGGCTACAGTAATGAGGTGGATCCTCATATGGTATGCCGGACGTAGAACTCATTTTTAGCTTTGTGTCTACTAGTGTGAGAGATGGATTACAAGAAGACATACCAACATGTTCAATGATGTCTTCTGCATACCTTTTTTAAGACAGGAATAGACCATCTACATGACAGCTTATGACAATACCCAAAAAATAGCTCAAAGGCCCCAAGTCTTTCATTGCAAACTTAGAGCTGAGAAGTGTTGTGATAGACTTGTAAAGGTCATCAGAAGATGCAATTAAAATAATTCCATCCACATGTAGTAAAATATAGGTCATATCAGTAGCTTTACGGTAAATAAAGAGAGAATAAACTAAAGTGTTGTGATTGAACCGAATAGGGGAAACATAGTCTAAAATTGCTTGTACCAAGCTCAGGGGCCTATTTAAGCTCATATAAAGACTTCCGCTATAGGAATCCATAATCTGGATGTGTCAGATCCTTTAAACCCATGGACCGATGCATGTAAACAATTTCCTTTAGTTTGATATGAAGAATGGCATTTTTAACATCAAGCTGATAATTGGGTCAAGCTTTAGAGAGTGCTAAATTGAGAATAGTCTGAATCGTTGCTAGTTTGACCACTAGAATAAAAGTTTCACCACAATCCATGCTAACCTATTGACCTACACTGCTACCTACAAGATGATTTATGCCTCTTAAAGGAACTGTTAAATTTTTTATGTCTAAAAATCCACATAGAACAAATCACATTCACACTAGGAGGATAGGGCACCAAATCTCAAGTCTTATTTTTAAGTAGAGCATTGTATTCGTCGTTTATGGTCATTTTCCAATTTGGGTCCTTAAGGTCAGAAACGGGATTACGAGGTAGAGGGGACTTTCTCACATGGGTATGAAGGGTAGAATATTTATTGTTGGGTTTGAAAATACCTTGTTGACTATGTGTGACAACTCATTACACTGTTTAAGGAGTAGGTTGGATTGGGTTTTGATAGGAAACAGACGGTGAAGTATGTGGGCTATGAGTAGTTGGCCTAGTAGATGGAGAGTGAGAACTAGCAAACAGTAGCCTAGCTGGAGAATAGGATAGGATGGCTGGCATGTAAGATGGGATGCTAGGAATTAGGCTCACATGAGACTGATGTCTAGGTGATGGGCTACCAAGAGGTGAACTTGTAGTTGGGTTTTCTAGGGAAGTGGGTTGTGGGAGTCTTGGAGGGGTCTGGTTGGGCAGTAAGAGACTAGGCCTTGGTGTTTGGGCCAATAGGTGGCGAATGGGGCTGATTTTGTGGAGTTATGGCTCATTGCTATGAGTTTAAATGATAAATCGTGTAACTTGACAAACCTTCATCCAGAAAATGATAAGTGTGAGATGTAGGAGTGTGCAACTTAACAAATGGGAATTGTGACTCAGCAAATAAGACATGGCAACCAATTATGATTTTGTTATATGATAGATCATAACACTTATAACCATGATGATTCAAAGGATATCCCAAAAAAACACACGGGGTCGAGTGAGCTTGCAATTTATTTATGGTAGTGGAAAGAAAAAAGGGATAGCATAAAAAGCCAAAGACTCGCAGGTGGGGATATGAGGGATTTTTGTGGTAAAGGATTTTAAGTGGAGATTGATAAGCTAATAATTTACTTGGAAGTATGTTTAGGAGATAAGTTGCCATTTGTAATGCATGGTGCCATATAGGCAGTGGTAAGGAAGCATGGCAAGTAAAGTGTGAATAATGTTGTTGATCATTAAAAATTTTCTATTAGCTTTTCCGTTTTGTGATGAATTATGTAAACGGGAAAGACAAAAAGAAAAACCATTTTGTTTGCAAAACTCCCAAACCAACCCGTCATCAAATTCCCTATCATTATCACATTGAATGTTTTTAATTTTCCATTCAAATTGAGTGTGGATGAAAGCTCTAAAAGACAAAAAATGTGGAGTAAACTTGTGATTTCTTTGACAATGGAAAATTCCACACACAATTGAAGAAATCATCTGATAAAAGAATATAATAGTGATGGTCTAATGAGCTTAAAACATGAGAGGTACATAAATTGCTATGAATAATGTCAAATGGCATAAATATACGTGAAGTAGAAGCAACAAATGGAAATTTAACATGTTTTCCAAGAGGACAAGAGAAAAAAATATGAGAAATATGAGATTTATTATACTAAATAAAATTATTTAGCCTCAGGGAATCAAAGACATGTGTTCCCGGATGACCGAGATGTTCATGCCACAAAGAAGGATAGAAGACTACAAAAGTAGATGATAGGATGGCTTGACTTGTACTAGTGGTGGTGTGATGGGATATAACTTGCCCCGGGTATTATATCTAATTAGTCGCTTCCCCGACTGAAAATCCTTCATAAAAAAAAAACCCAAAAGGATCATATTCAACAAAAAAGAGTTTTCCATTGTAAATTTTCAAACTGGGACTAAGCTTTTAATTAAATTTGGATCATAAAGAACATTATTCAAAATTAAAGGTGGGTTTAGGGAAGATAATTTTATGTGACTGTAACCATGAATTGGAACAAAATGACCATTTTTGACAATTATACTACAATTATTGCTCAAATTAAAATATGATGAGAGATTACCTTGCAAAGAGGTTATATGTGATGTTGCCCCAGTATCCATATACCAATTTGCATCCAGTGGAGTGAGTCCGAGTGTGTGCATCACTGCCTCTATATTAGTTGGTTGAGTTATTGTGGAATATGCCTACTGTGGGCGTGGTTTGAGAACCCATGCATGCTTGGTCTAGAAAGTAGGCTTAGTCTATTGAGTTGTGGGGATATAGGAAAGGTGGGGCAGCCCATGGCATGAAAGGCATGAAATGACCACCACATCCTTTGTCGCCACTAGAATTTCCACCATAATGGTTTTTGCCACTAAGGTGAACCCCCTTTTATTACCATGATTTGAACGCTAATTCTTCGAATAGAATGAAGCATCCTCATTGTCACAAGGAGAAGTAGCTACTATTGCGACACTATTAGAGGTGGTAGCCTTCTTTGATAATTCGACTTCCTCAAGAACAAACATTGATCGAGCTTGGTGAAATGGGGGTAGTGGTTTCATTTGGAGAATAAGAGTGCCAACACCATTATAAGCCTCTATGAGGCCTTCCATCATTTGAAGAACCAGATGATTGTTGTTTGCTGGCACCCATACAATCTTTAATTGATATGCTAACACCTTTAGCCTTTGACAATATGTTCAGACATTGAAAGTCCTCCATGTTAGTGTGAGAGAAATCCTACTTAAGAGTGATGTCTCGATAATGTTTGTTATCTTGTAAAATGTCTCTTAGTCGATTCCAAGCTTCCATGGCCGACAAGTCAGGTCCAAGAATAGTGGTTAACAAGTCATTAGAAATAGTTGCATAAATCCACTTGAGAATTGTGGCATCAAGTGTTTCCCATGGTTTTTTTTTCTTCCTCGGTAGTATGCACCTTCTCCTTGCCTTTTGATGGAGGAATAATGTGATAAAGATCTTGATTTAAGTGAGCATGGATTTTAAACAACTTCTCCCACGTCCCATAATGGATATTTTCCATCTCAAGAGTGAAGGGAATGTGACTCTTGTTGTTTGTGACCACAAGGGATGGGTGAAATTTTGATTTGGAGTCGGGCATAATGGCTATCGAGAGGATGAAACAAAGAAGAGGAGGTGGGAAGGAGCACCACTAGTGCATGGTGGAAACATGGGATAAGGAGAGGAAATAAACCCTATGAATTTGATACCATGAAAGAAATTGATTTTCCTTTCATTTTTTGCTTGGCAAAACCTCGATAATATACATTGATTACAACATGATAATAGGCTAGAAATTGGGAACTAATAGCTATAAGTTAGGCAACTGAATAACCAATTAAACACCTTATATAGATGCATAATATAAGCAAAGATATTGCTAATATATACACATATTCTATCACATCATAAACTTTTAATTCATGTATGTTATACTATAGGCACGACATTAGAAATAAGGATATCAATTGAGAAACAAGGAATGACATTTAAAACTTAAAATAAGATAAGGAGAGAATGTGAGAAATTTTCATAAACTTATATAAGACTTAGATATTAACTCCAACTACAAATAACAAAAATACAGCTAAAAAGGAATCAAATGTAACTAATACTCCAAAAGATATCGGGCACACAAAACCTAGGTCATCTGCTAGTGAGAATAAACAACACCTCATACAATTAAATTCTTGTTAGCCTCATAGGTTAATCAGCATTTTTTTATGATAACAAACTCAATTATGAATTTGACTTATCTTTTTAAGTGTGCATGTATATCATAGCAAAACCTGAAGTATTCAATACTTAACTAAGTCATGGAGTGCTAAGGAAATAAAGTTTACAAATCATATCTCAAGCACAAGTCAACGATGAACAAGGATAAAAATAATAATAATACTCTTGATTTAAAAACTTTAATTTCATATGTAGAATATAAAAACAATGAAGGTATAAACAAGTGTGCTCAAAGAAATCAAGACTCAAGCTTCAAAGAGAATGTTACAGTCTTAGGTGAACACTTAGATTTTTCAATGATTTTTATAATCCTATTCATAAATAATTTTGAAAGATCTTCAAGTGATTTCATGCAACAAAAATATTTCCAAGTATTTATGCAAATGGTTCTCATAAATTTATTTTATTTAAAGTAGTTTTGCATATGATATAACTTATAAAATTAAACATAAATTACATAGACATTATTTTTGGCTGAATAATATTTATTTTTAAATTTTATGATATCGAATTTACAACAAAAAATACGGCATACAATTTTGAGCTCTGTAGCTCAAGTTATAGTCTTTTTTGTAAAGATGCATTGTGTTGAAAACTATTCTAATGATCGACTTATTTGTCAAAACTAGTCGACTGGTCTGGGCATTTCTAATATTTTCTGCCCATTGTAATTCGACCATTGGAGTAGTTTTTACACCCAATGACTAGTGCCAATTTCCCCCCATATTTTTACACTATAAATAAGAGTTGTTAGACTTTAATAAATATCAATCAATCTAGCACAACTATTCTCAAATCATCATTTTTACATCTTACAAAGACCCAAAGAGAGTTTTGATTTTACACTTTCAAATCTAAATCAAATTTCTTTTAATCTCAATTTGTTCTTCATATTTAGCTAGAGTACTCATACACTTGTAATTTTTATTTCTCTAGCTAGATAAAAATATTCACTAGTGAGTGCTCACTTTCATAGACTGTCTCGTGAAGATTTTTATTATATTCATTCAAACTCATCACCTCAAACACAAGTGAAGAGTGGTGTGTTGTTTAGCATTCCTAAGAGAGGTCATTGAGATTGTAATCTCATAAACCTAAAGAGGATAACTAGGCAAAGTGTGAATCATCTCCTAGAGGGTCATTGAGATTGTAGCCTTATAAACCAAGAGAGGAGTGATCATCATCAAACGCCTACTATAAATAAATATAGATTAAAATCCACATGGTAAAACCTTTTAGTAGTGGATGTAGATAAACTTTCTAGAGTTTCTTGAACCATCATAAATCATTGTTTATTGTTAGTCATCCTTTTAATTATTTTTCATGAAATTTTAATTTGGCATTCTTATTACAAAATACTATATTCATCTCCTCTGGAGTATCCATATGGGATTTCAATTCTAATGACTCCTATCAATTCTAACAACCTTGAATTTGGGTGAAGTGAGCTGCATAGCCCCACTCTTCATATATATGATTATGAGTGCCAAATATTTGCTTTGAAAAATATAATGTAGTACCCTAAAATTTACTACTAAAAGCTGTCGTTTAGTGAAAGCATAATATCAATATATTTGGGTTTTGCCACCGTAATCAACATAAGTTTGGCTTACCATACCACCTTTACATCAAATACAAATCAAAATATTTAGAACTTAAAATAAGATAAGTAAAGAACAAAAGATATTGTCATAAAATTAAATCAAAATATTTAGAACTTAAAATACAATACGTAAAGAACAAAATAAATTTTCATAAAATTAAATAAGAGTTAGAGATTAAATTTGACTACAAAATAACAAAAATACAACAAAAAAGGGATCAAATGAAACTAAGAGTCCAAAAGATATCCGACAAAACAAAACCTAGGCCATTTACTGGTGGGAATGAGTAGTGCCCATAAAAATGATAGTTAATACTCTCGTATTAAGTAAAGTAACAATAAAATCATAATAAAGGGGCAAACAACACATATAAGGTCACATGGAAGGATTTGACATGCACATTTGTAATATCATGAGATGACTCAAGAGAGAAACTGAAATAGAGTTCCATATTAGGTACACTTATAATCCATTTACTTTATTACATTGAGTTTAGGAACCCCACTATTCTCGTCTTGTGGAACAAACAGATATAACTTCTAAGGTAGAATGCTCCTAGCCACTATTTTCATTTGCATAATGGACTAGTAAAACTCCCAAGGCATAAGCTCCTGACCACTATTCTCATCCACTAAAATGGGCTGGTAAAACTCTATTGTAACTCATAGAGATTTTACTTTAAATATTATTATACTATTTATTATATTGATATTATCATGCAAGCTTATCATAAAAATCAAGGTATAAATCTAATGCCTTACACATGCAATAATGAGCCTACCTTTACGATTATTATTCTCAATTTGAACCATTTTCTCATTTTATTAGACTAATTTTGCTCATAATCACCCCGAGTATTTCCCGTAACATACTAGAATATTTTAATATAATATAACTTTAAAAATACCAAAATTTCATATTTAACCCATACTAACCAAAATACCTTTATATTACTTTAATGGCTCCAAGTCTCTTTTTAGATAACTTGCACCCTACTCAATATCAACTTAATCATAATACTCATGAAATTAATCATAAACCCTCATCGATTACCATGCCGCAATTATTTCCCACAATATCATGAAATGTCCTAAATACCCTAAAGATAGCCACAATACCCAAACATTCATAAAACCCTACGAGTCCCAACATTATTGAATTCCAACCTTCAATAGATATCATCAATGATAATACTTATCCATATTTACAACCATTCTTTATAACATAAATAAGATAGTGGATTATGCCAACATGCTAGGGTTACTTTGCAAAACTTAATTAAGTAATAACATAACAACTAATGATTTCACATAGCATTCATAATTCCATAATATAATGCAAAAATATCATAATATGACATCAACAATCATGATTTACAAAATATAGCAATACTGGCATGAGATTACATATAATTTACACATAGCATCAAAGCCATATTCTAAGACATGTATCCTAACCCAACGATCTCTACACAAGAAAAAAATCCTTAAGCCTCTTCCTCCAAGGTCGTTGGGGAACCACCTAAGGTCAAGATAAAACACATGGTTAGAAAATAAGAAGTTTGAGCAAGGAAAGGAAAGGCAAGAGGAAAAGGAACACGAGAGAGGGCTGACAGAAAAAAGAAAGAAAGAAACCATATGCCTGGCAAAGGGAAGTAAATCACTAAAATTGAGGGAAAAGAAATCGGCTAGGAAAAGACTGAGTGAAAATAAATAAATAAAACTCACTTAGTTATATAACCGAGACCGAGGGATAAAATTCACCTTCTTAGTGAGTTGACCCACTCAGCATATTTACCAACTTTGTGATTTCAACTCGCTCAATAAGACTAGCTAAGAATTAGGGGAACAAAAAACCTTGGCCAAGGGGTAGAAAAGGCATAACGGTTGAGGCGAATAAGTTAAAATTGGTGGTAGTAGTCACAACAGATGATCAACTAATAACGGAGTGGAAATAAAGAAGGTTGGGTGGTGCTTTTCTGGGTGATATGAGAAGGCTATTCATAATTCCAAAGAGAAGCAATGTGAGGTGTTTATACCAAATAAGGTGGTGCAATATGAATAGTGTCAAGTTATGTTGAGCTCGCTAAAAAAAAATGGCAGAACTTTGGAGGGAATGATGTAGAAGGGAGTTAGAAATAGAATGGAGTTATGGATGAGTTTGGTAAGGCATTAAATGAAGAAATTTTATAAGGATAATGGTATTTATAGTTGGATATGGTGTGCGAATAGTGAGGCATGGTGGTGTGGTTTTTCTAAATTGAGCATGGACAAAATACAAATAATGAGGGATTTAGGGGAAATGTTTTGTGTGCAAAATCCATAAAATGGATGATGATAATGATTATGATGATGATGATTGAGTGAAAAATTAGACATAATTAGGCTTGTTTGGTTGAGATAACCAAATTGAAGCAATTCGGTCGAGGAAGGGAAATCATGGAGGGAAGGAGAACAAGGACCCGAGGAAAGAGGAAGAGAAAGAAAAGATAAAGGTGAAAAGGGAAAAGGAGAAGAAAGAGGTTTAGGATTAAGGTTAAGGTTAGGTTTAGGAATAAAGAATTATGGTGAGATTAAAAATACTAATTATTTGATATTAGGGTTAGATTAAATTTGGAATATTACAAATAATTATTAGGGAAGAAATGCTCATGGTGTTTTTCAAACGTTTTTGAATTTCCAAGAAAGAAAAGATATTTTAATTTTCATGTAGGATGAGGAAATTATGACAAATAGTCTATCTGAGCTGAATGGAATATAATAAAATTTTATTTTCATATTTTATATTGTATAAAAAATTTATATAGTACAACTTGTGTAATATATTTATTTATGTACTTTATAAAAGTTGAAGCATTATAAATTTTAAAAACTAAAATAACTAACCTATATAATCAAAAAAACATAAATTGAATCAAACTAACTTAAGACCTAATGAAAATCAAGCAAATATCAAACATTTGTATCAAATCACACTTAAATTAAAACCTAATAAACTAAAGTTAATGAATAGATCTAACTAAAACATGCTCGAATAGAAAATTTAGATTAAGCTTCTTTTTTATAGCCCTCGCTTATTATCTTCGTATGTCCTTCTTCATCCCCCCTCTTTATCTCCTCCTCTTCCTCTTGATCTCCACTTTTCTTCTTCCTTTCTTATTTATTTTCATTCTTAAATATTCTCCTTCATATCATCTTTTATTAGATATGTCATTAAGGAGATACAAAGAAAGATGTTGCACAACCAAGATAGTGTGCAGATAATTGGTAAGTAATTTGAAACTAAAGTGATGTAGGAGCATATCCATCTCATTCTTCATATGTTGAAGGTCAATAGTTAGCATATTTGGAGATGGTAACAATTTTTCTTGAATTTCTTGAACATCTTCATAATAACTCTAATAATGTTTCAATAAGTGATTCTTACAGGTATTACATATGTTTGCAAGAAGATGACTTTACTAATGATATCTAGCGTACAAGACAGTTACAATGCAAGGGTTAAAAAGTTTCATACAAGATAAATCTACAAGAAATGAAGCTTTATTACTTTATTATTCAATGTATTATCATGATTAGGTTTTATGTAGCTTTGATATTTTATGTAAGTTTTGTAATATATTGTCATTGTAATTGTAACTCATTATATATACCACATGGATGTGTGTTAGTTTAACTTTTTATTAATTAGGCCAATTGATTTGGGATTAATTAATGGAGGTTAAACTTTGCCTCATATGTGTATATATATACTTTTACATTTAGTGGTGAAGGGAATCAATCAATTAATGAAATAAAATGAGTGCATTGAGTCAAAACTCTTTATAGTTTGATCTTCCTACTTTTTTCTTCCAATGTGGTTAATCTTGAGTGAATCTAGGATTTTTTTACATATATAAATTATTGTTTTCTCTTTATAATTCTTTTGATCTTAGGGAAGATCAAAACCTTCCAATTGTATGTGCATTGAAAATGTCCACAACTTCAAAGTTCTTCCAACTTTGGTTGACATATTTCTTCTACAAATAAAGCAAAAAGATCTGCATTTATTAAATACATTTCATCCATTATCTACACATCAATTTCAGTTATCAAATCCTTGTTAGGTTCAACAAAAGTGAAGGAAGGCATGACTTGAAGTGGAATCAAGCAAACACATTTACTTCGACGTGGGATTGAGGTTCTTGATGATTTTTACTTTAGTTATTTGAATCTTGATTGATTTTCTTGAATTATTACATGCATGAGAATGATCTTGGATGGTCAAATATATGATTAGAATATGTGATATGATGATCTTGAAATGAATCTTGAATGTTGGCATGCTAAGAACCGAAATACATATGAATGGTTGCATGTAATGTGTCAAGTAATTTGAGGGAGAAAATCATGGTGTGCTACTTGTGTGGGATTGATTTTTTTTCATGTTGTTGTATGTAATTAGTATAGGTTTTTATTAAGAATAAAAACCTTTGATGATAGTTTAGAATACATGAAAACCGAATTAATATTTAACTCTAATCGACATTTGTATGTTTGAAGGTTATGTTAAATGTATGTTTTTTTTTGTAGTCAAGTATAAGTGGTGTGTAGTCCATCATTTGGACTAACTATTTTTGAACTACATATACCTAATATATATAGGGTATTTTTTTGAATCTTCACTAGTTATATTGCATGTTAGAACATAGGATACATATATAAGTTTTGTTTGAAAGTGTTGAATGATTAATGTTGATTTTTATTGAATTCTATATCAAGAACTTAACAAGGAATGTGTAAAGTGTTTTGATTTGTTTGTGTATATGATCATATTTATTTCTAGTTGTGTGTTTGACTCATTGGAATAAAAAAATTCTGCAAGAATCAACTCAATAATCAAAGGAAACCTTTGAGTGATTTGGGTTCTAACCGAACCCTAAGGATTACTAATATTTTATTAAGTGTGTTAGCAAGTTGATTACTATGGAAAGAGAACCGAATGTTGAAGCTATTTTTGAGGCAATACAAAATATCTCAATTAATTTATATGCAACTAATTCTCAACTTCAAAAACATCATGTAATGTAAAATCAATTACAAAGGATAGAGTCTCAATTTTTCGAGCAAGATTTGGTGCAAAATTTGTAAGAACAAAGGGTGTTCTTTGGAGATCAAATGGGAACTTTTGTAAAGTGAATTAGCCTAGCAGGAGGAAGATATTAGAGCTTATGAGTAGACTATGAATAAGAGTCACAAGGGAGTGGAAGTAATCAAATAAACTATGATCATCAATTAAGTCATCATCATAAAGAAGATAAAGGTATCAAACTTGATCTTCTTGATTTTGATGATATATTTGGTGTTGAATTATTTATTGATTGTTTACATGAGTTAGAGGCTATTTTTGAATTCAAGGATTATCGTGATGAACAAAAGTGTAAATTAGCTACTCTTAAGTTTAAAAACTTTGCTATGATATGGTATGATAAATTAAAGAGAATTAAGGAAAGAGAGGGTAAATCTAAAATCAAATTTTGGGATAAGCTTAAGAAACATTTAAGAAGAAAATTTGTACCTAAAAAGTATGAGAAAGATAATTATATTAGATTGAATACTCTTAGACAAGGAATTTTAAGTGTTGAAGAATATTTTAGGGAATTTGAGAGGTTAGCACTTATATGCGACATCCATGAGAGAAAGGAATAAACATGTGCTAGATTTCTAGGTGGTCGAACAAACATGTGCTAGATTTCTAGGTGGCCTTAACATGATGATTCAAGACAAAGTTGAAACTTGTTTATATAATTATCTTTATGATATTATTAAGCTATCTTTGAGATTTAAAATCAAATTAAATTTACTAAGCCTCATACTAAGCAAAGTACTTCTTCTACAAAGTACTACCCCAAAACTCGAGCTACTAAGTACAGGATAAGTACCTCAAGCTCTACAAATGCTTAGAAGAAACAAGGAATTAACTGAGAGGAGAAGTGCAAGGGCAAGGCTAATGAAGTTTCTACAAATCAATGCTTTAAGTGTCAAAGATTTGGACACTACACTAGAGAATATCCCAATTAAAGAATATTATCTATATAAGATATTGAAGCTATGGAGACTTGTGATGAAGGCCCTGATTTTGAGTCAAATAAAGAAAATTTAAGTGAATCAAAGGATGAAGGCAATGCTTTTTATGTGCTGCAAAGATTACTTCAAATGCAAGATAATGAGAACCATAATAAATGGAAAAAGACATTGAAGACTAAAGGAAGAGTGGGAGGTATAATTTATCGGGTTATCATTGATAGTGGATCATGTACAAATGTAGCTAATGAGAGGATGGTGAAGAAATTGGGGTTAGATACATCACCACATCTAGATCCTTATTATCTTCAATGTCTTAACAAGGAAAAAGGAGCCAAGGTAACAAGACAACCCTAATCTCATTTAAAATTGGTAATTATTATGATGATGTGCTATGTGATGTTTTACCTATAGATGGTGGAATCTTATTAGGTAGACTATGGCAATATGATAGATGTGCTATTCATAATGATATTGATAATGAATATATTTTTAAAAAAGATAAGAAAAAGCATAAACTTAAACCTTTTAAGTGTGATAATGATAACATTGTCGAAAGGAAAAAGAGCTTATTTTTGCATGAAAAGGCTATGATAGAATGTATTAAGGTAGAAGGTAGTTGCTATGCTGTGATTATCAAGGAGTCACTATAAGGGGAGAAAATGAAAATAATCCTCAATTAGATGAGCTAATTGATTAATATAAAGATGTATTTCCTAATGACTTACCACCAGAATTATCACCTAAAAGAGGGGATAGAAGTTGTTAGAACTTAATGCATGGTATGTCTTTACCTAATTGATCTCCCTATAGATGTAATCAAGAAGAAGCTAAGGAATTAGAGATACAAATCCTAGAGCTCTTAGAAAAAGGATATGAGAGAGAAATCACGAGTCCATGTTGTGTTCCTTCCTAAAAAAATGGTACATGGCACATGTGTATTAACTCTAGAGTTGTGAACAATATACTATCAAATATAGATTTCCTATACCTATATTATATGACATATTAGATGAATTATGTGGAACACAAGTATTCTCTAAAATTGATCTAAGGAGTGGATATCATCAAATGAGAATAAGAGAATGGTATGAATTAAAAAATACTTTCAAAATGAAATATGGTCTTTACGAATGGAGTGTTATGCCATTTGGATTGTTTATTGTGCCTCGTTCGTTTATGAAAGTAATGAATGAAATTATTCGGCCTTTTCTTAGAAAATTTATTGTGGTATACTTAGATAATATATTTGTGTATAGAAAAAATGACTATGATTATCTTAGTCATTTGAGGAGATTATTTTAAAGTTATTCGAAACTAGTCAATACCTAAAGATATTCATGAGGTGAGAAGTTTTCACATACTAACGAGTTTTTATAGTTGATTCATTAAATACTTCTCAAATATTGTCGCACAATTACACATCTTATGAAGAAAGGTGAAGTCAAGTGGGGAGAAGATGCCACTAAAGCCTTCGAGATTTTAAGGGACTAGTTGTGTAATGCATTGGTATTATCCTTGCCTAACTTTGATAAATTATTTGAAGTTACATGTGATGCTAGTGAGGTAGAGATAGGAGGTGTACTCTCATAAGAAAAATAAAAGGCCACTACATTTTTTAGTGAAAAATTAAATGGTGCTAAAATGAATTATTCAAAATAAGATAAGGAATTTTATTCCATCATAAGAAGCCCAGAAACATGGAGTCATTATTTGCGACCTAAGCCATTTGTTTTGCATTTGGATCATAAAAATTTAAAATATTTTCATGGGTAAAAGAAGATTAGCCCTAGGAATGAAAAATAAGTTATTTTCTTACAATCTTTCATATTTTTTGTCAAACATTTTGATGGTAGAGAAAACTTAGTAGTAGATACATTATCGAGGAGATCTATGGTGCTTGTCATGTTGGATGCTAAATTATTTGGTTTTGAAATATTGAAAGAATTACATGAAAAGATGAATATTTCTTTGAAATTTATAATGAATGTAAGAAAAATTATAATTATGGTAATTATGTGCTTCAGGATGACTTTCTTTTCAAACTTATGAGTTGTATATACCTCATTCTAGTGTACATGATTTACTTGTAAAGGAAGTACAAGGAGGAGGTATAGATGATCATTTTGGTGTCTATTAAACTATAAAAATATTACAAAAAGAAAATTTCTACAGACCACGAATGATGAAGTGACTACAAACTATTATTAGGAGATGTGTAGCTCGTCAAAAGAGTAATTGTTTCTTCCATAAAGGTTTGTATACTCTTTTACGAGTTCCTAGTCAACCATGGGAGGGTGTTAGTATGGATTTTATCTTAAGTTTATCAAGTACATAAAGGGGAAAGGATTCTATTATGGTGGTGGTAGATAGATTTTCTAAAATGGCATATTCTATTCCTTGTAATAAAACGGATGACACAACTCATGTGGCAGATTTATATTTCAAGAAAATAGTAAGGTTACATGGTATTCCTAAAAGTATAGTATCAGATAGAGATGTGAAATTTTTGAGTTACTTTTGGAAGACAGTTTGGCACAAGTTAGGTATTAAGTTGTTGTTTAGTACATCTCATCATCCACAAACGGATGGTCAAACCGAAGTAACTAATAGGACTTTGGGAACTTTACTACGAGGATTAATTAATAAGAGTACAAAGGATTGAGATATAAAACTTACACATGTTGAATTTGCATACAATAGGATTCCTTCTAGTACAACTCAATCGAGTCCATTTGAACTACCAACTTGAGCTATTAATCTTAGGCTTACTTTAGATCATCTACTTATATCAAGTGAACCATGTATATGTTTTTTTATTTGTTACTTGTAAAAGTAAGAATCAAATATTTAAAAAAATTATGATTTTATTAAAAATGTCTGGTCAGATCTTTTTGAATTTATATTTTTCATGTTATGTCGGATTTCAAATAAATATCGAATCGAGTCGAATCTATTTCGGGTTTGTAATTTTTCAAATCATATCGGGTATTGATCAGATATCAGATAGGGTCAGATAGGATTCATATTTATAATTACTCAGGTCAAATCAACTATCGATCAAATATCAGGTCAGATTGAATAAGTTTTAAATTGATAATTTATTGACTTGTTTTAAATAAATTTTTGGATGGGTTAGACCATTTTTTGTCATTTATCTCTAAACAGGTGAACTATTGTCAGTTGTATTCATAACTAAGTGAATAACATTCATTGTTCTTGTTCCATCTATATAATTTAAACAAAAAAATTATTTTTTAAATGAACGTACTTTTAAAAAAATGGTTACAGAAGAGCTTTATAACTAGGTAAAAAATGACAAAAATCAAACTAGGAAGCAATAGAAATGTATAATGGGGTCTAACTTAAGATGATAATTATTCTCATTGGTCTGAGGGCCCATTGGATATATTTTGCTCGAGTTTAACAGAGATTTTAGAGATCGAGTTTTTGTGTATGTGTGTGTGTGCGCTTATGTAATTTAAATTTAAAGTATGTTATGAAAAATATGGGATCGGATATCAAAGATGAAATCTAGTATCGAGGATAGGGCCAGGGTTTGAGTATCAGATTGAGTTTTTAAGGTTAAAAAATGAATCAGGATTGAGAATAGATCGAGGATCGAGACAGATATGGAGATTTGATCTTCGCGAGGATTAGGTTGGGAAGTCTCTAATAAATAGATAAAAATCAAAGATCAAGGTGAGTTCAAAAATGATTTTGATTATCGAATTCGAGCATGGAGATGAGATCTCCATCTCTGATCCACCCTTTTGTCATCGCTAGGTCTATCCTACATGCTCTTATTTTGATTGATTTGATGGAATCGTTTTTTCTTCTTTCTTCTTTTTCAAATTATAGCTTTTTAATCTTAAAATTTTAAACCTTTATATATATTTTTTTGATAAAATTATTTTTCTAATAGATACAAACAATTTTTAAAACATAACAATCAACAATGAACAACAATATTTTTTGGAAAACATAATTAAATATATAATGTGGTTTTTATGTCTCGAAGTATTGTTATAATAACAAGCAAGCAAATGACACCCTTCGAATTTGAGAAATGATCCGGCCATAATACACTACTTAGTCAACTTTGGATAAAAATTCCCTTATATGTTATTAGGCCAATAGTAATAAAAATCGGACCAAACTGGTCGGTCCAACCGGCGAACCAGTTAGATCACCGGTCAGATTTCATGTATCGATTATCTGGATCTCGGAACTAGTGAAAACTGGCTGACCGAATTGGTAAAAAAAATTGGTTGGGAGCATGTCAAATTCATCTGTGGTTCATCTTTTTATATGTTTCATATTTTTTTGACTTAATATGTATCACTGGGCTGACCAGTCCAAACCACCAGTCCGATCACTAAACCAGTGAATCAGTTATGATATAGATTCGCTTATCGGTCCGATTTTTAAAACTATAATTAGGCTCAACAGTGACAAAGTTCAAGAGTAAGATTAGACACTACAAAGATGATCTAATTCAGAATTTGATTTGAATTTAAATTTTAAAATTCAATCTAATCTAAAATAATTCTAATTAATTTGAAATTAATGTAAATTTAGTCAATTTGATAGTAACCCATACACTAATAATCAAAACCAAAATAATTCAATCAGAAAAGAATTTGATATATTCCTGAACAAAAATCCAATAATAATTTGACCCAAACTTACCCAACCTAAAACGATTAACTAAAGTTTAATTTAAACCACAAATGTAACATTTTATCTCATATAAATTATTATATAAATATCAATAAGCTATCTTACTGATAAAATTTGATGTAAATGTGCAACCCATATAACAATAAATAAAACAAAATTAATAAGACTATATTTTCTTTAATTTATTTTAATATCATCTCATCATTGATCAAATCAGAGCATAAAATTTTCTATTATTATTATTATTATTATTATTATTAATATAAATTCTTTTTCTAATAATAAAGATGATTATTGTATTTTTAAAGATGATAAAAATAGCAATAAATATTATAATTAACATGATTATTATAATTATTATAACATTCATAAAAATTATTATTATTATGTATATAATAATATTTATAATTGCATTTATAAAAATAACCATAGCAATGATACTAATAATAATAATATTTTATAATAATATTATGATTACATATTTGATGATAACAATTTATTATATGTGTGTGTGTGTGTGTGTGTGTATCATGATAAAAAAATTGATATAATAAGCGTAACCATAATAATGAATCACAAAATCTAATTTATTCATTATTTTAAAATTAATAACAATTAATGTGAATATAAATTCAGAAATGAATTAACCTAACTCAAATCTGATACGACCCAAAGTTCCAAAGTTTGTAGAGCTGAATCAATCCGATCTAAATTCAATCCGACCATAAATTTATAGACCCGAATCAAATCCGAACCCAAAGAAACCCGATGTGTTTGATCCAGACCCGATCTAGTATTTTCCTAACCCAAAGTGATATGACTCAACATGGACTGGATTCAAATTAATGTTATCTGAATTAGACCCGAACCAAAAGAAAACCCAACTCAAACCCAAACTTGACCCAATTATATAGTAGAAATGATTTTAATTCAGCTCATATGATTCATTTATCATATTGAAGTACGATAAAATTATTATAATACCAAGTGATAGAAAGTTTAAATTTAAGACTTCAGTATTAAATAGTTTATTGTTAACCACAGGGGCGAACATTATGGAAAAATATATCATGCCCACATGGACGTAGCTCAACGGTCGAAACGTGGTTAGTTTACTCAAGGATCACAGGTTCGTATTCTGACAGCCTCAGTATGGGAGTTTCAACCCTCTTTTATGGACGTGACTCCTTGTGGACATCAGGGTTGACCGTCACGTGGAGACCGTTGGATCACCGTAGTTTACCTTCCCACGCTTGTAAACTCGAATCTCTTTTGATCAATGGAAAAATATTTCATAATATATTTAATTGCGTACTTTGATATTATTTATATGATGATATTTTATTTAAAGGTATGATTAAAAAAAATTGATAATAGTTGTAAATAAGTGATATCAACTTAAACAAAAGAATAACATAAAAATAAACCGGCAGTTACGAAAGGGAACATTGCCACGATCGAATTGATTTCCTTCCGGAAGCGTCCCATATATTAACCAGGCGGCGTGGAAGAATATTCCTGATTCCATCCTCTTTGGCTCTTGGTCGGATGTGATCTACAATAAAAGTAGTAAATTTAACTCACCATATATACCATGGCATCTATGACTAAATCAAGTAAAGGGGGTTGAAGAAAGACCTGGTGCATGCTTTCTGCCTTCTTTAATGGTTGTAAACACTCCATTCTGAGCAGATTATTACTACTTAAAACAAATACGCCCCATAGAATGGAAGAGACGGATGAGTTGGAGGGGCAGACAATGAAATGAAAAACGTCACCCAACCACAACATGCCTCTGCCATTTAATATACACCACTACGTATAATATATATATATATAATGAAAGTGAGCGCACTCGAAAATTATATTAAATTCAGCTCCTATGTATGTTATAGAAAACCCCAGTTCCGCAACTAATTAATTAATTACTAATCTAATGAAATACACTTAGCTATACATGACTGGGACTCGATACTCGGCCCGTCCTCAAAACAATTGCGCGCACAGCTGTACTTCTTGATCGAGGACCCCGAAGAAATGAAGAACAATTCACAACTCAAACGACCCACTTAGTCGTCGTTTGATATGGAATTACTAGAAGTAGAAAAATTATTTTTGTACTTTATATTTTGTGTCCTTTCTATTTAAATTATATATATAAAAAAAACTCTCCTTCAAACAAATATTTATTTTAAATCTTAAATTGATATCTTATTAAAAATATTTTTATTATTTTTAAATACTTATATAAATAATATAATATAAGTGGAAATTTTTCTCCCCCGTAACAAACGAGCCCTTTACGGCTTTACGTCTACCCAACCGCATATAATTAAAATGGGCAGGCAGGCTCTCTGAAATGCGAATATATCATTGAAGTACTTTCAAGTTTCATCCATCCAGAAGGACACAGGAGAGCGGAAAACCAGTTCTTCTCCGTTTTATTCAACTGCCGTCTCAAAAATGGCCGGCATACCAGCTGTGCTATATATACATATATATATATTAGTGACCATGCCATCTTGTATTCTACTAAAGAAATATTAAACGGATCATTTGTCTGTCTTAAACATCATCATTAATTATCATTAGCTTGTTCACTCTCTTGTTCCTCTGAAATACCACAGAACAAGCAACTGCCCAGCCTTGCACCTGTAGATCATTCTTCTTCAATTCCTGATCAGGACTCAAGTTTGGGGGGGGGGATACTTGGGGGCTGTTTGTTTAGTGCAGCGTCAATCAATCTGGTCAAGATAATCGGGTGGGTTGCTTACAAACACAATCAAATCTATTCATTACTGCGGTTGGGTTGACTTTGATAGCTACAAACGTAATCGGGTTCCGAGTAGAGAGTGATCATCTAGGCATCAATGCCAATTCAGTCGAATAGCTATGTACGAAAGTTCATAAATGACCGAGTAGCATTAAGAAATGGAAGAACAACTGAGTGCTTTCCTACCACTGACAACCCGGTTTTTGGCGTTAATTCAGACTTTTCATAAAGCTACATCGGTTTGAGATTATTTTCGCATGAAATAAGGTTGCAATCGCCTCTTCCACCCACTGGTTAATATAAAAGCCCTTGTCTTTGCGAGTTCCATTACCCTCCAACTTCTGAAGATGATCAAGCAAATGATAGCATTCGGCTGGCAGCTGCTGGCAATCGTAGCCGGTGTACTATTCTTACTCGGTATATTATCCTTGGTTTTCCTTATATGGTGGAGGAAAACGAGATGCCACAACAAAAACCAAGACAGACTAGAGTGTGGTGGCTTCGTTGAAGATGAAGCAATGCCCAACATCTTTGAATACGGCCAACTTTGTCGTGCAACAAACAATTTTTCGCCAGATCAGAAACTTGGACAGGGTGAATTTGGGGTCGTCTACAAGGGCTTCCTGGAAAATCTCAATCTAGAAATCGCAGCGAAGCGGATCTCAAGAGGGTCAAAACAATGGAGGAAAGGGTGCATGCCAGAGGTTAAGATCATCACCCGGCTCAGACACAAGAACTTGGTTCAGCTGCACGGATGGTGCCTTCATGAGCAAGGAGACCTGATCCTTGTCTATGATTTTATACCAAACGGTGACCTTACAGACCACCTTTTTGGAGACAGAATCCCGCCGCTTACATGGCCAATCCGCTACAACATTGTCCTCGGCCTAGCATCAGCGGTTTCCCACCTTCATGACCAATCCGTGCTTCACAGAGACATTAAATCCAGCAATGTTATGCTTGATTCCAATTTCGACGCCAAGCTCGGCGATTTCGGTCCTACGAGGCTCATAGATCCTGCTTCAATCTCACAGACGACGGTGTTGGCCGGAACATTGGGATACCTTGCTCCTGAATGCTTTGCTACTGGAGAGGCAAGCAGGGAATCGGATGTCTATAGTTTTGGGGTCGTCGTGCTGGAAATTGTTTGTGGAAGGAAAGCGGTACTTGATCACGATGAACAAGGATCGAGCACCAACCAGGTGTCATTAGTAGAGTGGGTGCGGGATCTTTATGGCAAAGGGAAGCTTCTTGATGCAGTGGATAGTAAACTTGGAGAGTTGGATGAGATACAGGCTAAATGTGTGTTGGTAGTTGGTTTGTGGTGCTGTCATCCTGATCGCCATCATCGCCCATCAACGACACAAGCTCTTAGTGTTCTCAAATTTCAAGCTCCTTTGCCGAAACCTACCATCTAAACTGCTCTCAGTTGATCCGGATTATGTATGTTAGATTTCTACCGTTTTCATACGCTTGTACTACTACTACTACTACAGGCATGCACGGTGACACGAATGAAGGCCGATCGAAACAGACTATAATCAGAATTCAGATGGCAGTATTATGACTAATACTAAATCAAGGTCAATGTAATCAAGCACTTCATTAATTAGTTCCCAGTTGATCCTACATGTTACAAAATAATTCACACTTCGATCACCACTGCGGTTGACAAAGAGATCTATGTGCTTGTACTAGAAGCATCGCATCTTTTCATGCCTTCTTGGACTGAATCACGTTGCATTTGTTTGTTTTTGTGTTAGTAAATGGATAATCTTCATTTGCGTACCATGATTTTCATCTGAACTAATTACATTTGTATAGGGAGAGAAAATTCTCAAAGAATTCAATAATCTATAAAGCCAAGAACTAGAGACATGCTGTTTGCTTTGCACTCTCTTGCATAAAAACTAACATAATGTGATATACGAAACTCCAGAAATAGATACAGTAATTGTTGAGAAAAAATATTTACCGCCGCCGGTTTGACAATAACCCCCTCAAGTCCTCAACCAACTGAGTAATAATTCCTTTGATTGACCGTACAATTATGATAAAATATAAAAGTAGATTACAAGCATAGAAAATATAAAAATTTTATGAGAGAAGGAATTGGAAACTTTAATGAAGATTTGAAGAAAATTAAGAAATTGTCAACACTTTACAAACAGTAAAGAAAGAGTCTTTTAAACTCTCACTCGTTCTTACTTAGAACACTCAACCATTATTAATTGTCTGACACTCTGACTTATACATGTTTCTACCTATTCATAGATAGAAAAGCGTACAAATTACAACATAATAATTGACTTTATAAGTTGACACATATCAACTTATAGATTGTCCCTTATAAAAATAAATTTCTTAACCATTCTCTGACATACTTTATTTGCTCACGTCTTCTTTCTCAATCTCGGTCCTACCCATTAGTTTGCCTTTGACAATCGTCCCCGGCTGACATCCCTAACTAGGGCTGTAAATGAGCTGAGCCAGTTCGATATTCGGCTCGGCTCGGCTCGTTAAAAGCTCGGTTCGGCTCGTTCGTTTAATTAAATGAGCCTCAAAATGAGGCTCGGGCTCGGCTCGTTTAATAAACGAACCGAGCTCAAACAGGGAAAAGCTCGGCTCGGTTCATTTTTTGGCTTTGGCTCGTGAGCTCGGCTCGGTTCGGCTCGTTAAAAGCTCGGTTCGGCTCGTTCGTTTAGTTAAACGAGCCGAGCCCAAACAGCATTTTAGGCTCGTTTAGTTAAATGAGCCGAACCCAAACCTGGGGGTATTCGGCTCGGCTCGGCTCGTTTACAACCCTATCCCTAACTAACGGACTTCTACTGACCAACAAAGTTCTTCTATCGAAAAAAAACCAACTGTAATTATATTGATTTTTTTTTTGACAAGAATCATATTCATTTTCATTTTCATAAAAGGTCGTACAAAAGGCCCATAAGAACAGGACGTTACATTATACAATATGCAGGAACATCCTAAATACTAGTAAATACATAGACAAAAACCTCCCTGCCCACCCCCAACCCCCACAAAAAAAAAAAAAAAAAAAAAAAAAAAACTGTACAGTACTCTATATATATGGCGACAGCCACCCAGCAACGGTACTACAAGCCAGAGTTCAGCCGAACCCTATTCTTCATCTCATTCTATATATTAGGTCTTTATTGGAAGATAAGCAGCAGGTCCGAAACTCGATGCATTCCTCGCTGGAGTTCCCACCGAACTACTTCTGTATGGCCCAACCTCTTGGACAGTATGGCCAACACGAGTCTGATTCTGTGGTGTGTTTCTGCAAACATCCTCTGATATCTGAAGTTTCTCCAACTCCTTGACTACTTGCTCCATGCTTGGCCTCAACTTGGGCTCAACGGACAGGCACCTTAGTGCCACATTAGCAGCCTTCTGGGCATCATCAATAGAGCATTGCCTTTCAATACGAGCATCCATAACACGATAGACTTTACGCTTGTTGTTGAGTAACGGTTTTGCCCACTCTACTAACTTGTGCTCTCCACTGGGTAGGTTCCTGTCTATTGCTCGTCTTCCAGTCAGCATTTCGAGGAAAACCACTCCAAAGCTGTATATGTCGCTCCTGGCATTTAGGTGACCTTGACAAAGAGATTGATCGCGAGTTTAGAATATTATTATGGGGGAGATCAGACAACAGGAAGAAAAAGAAAGGTGATCATCGCCCACATTTTGTTCATACACAATAAGCAGCACTTAATGACATCACAATGACGTCCCATGTGACTAACATAACATGTTAAGTTTGATCATCATGATCACCACTCATCGGTGCAAGTACAATAGAGAGAATTCAGGAGACATGCCAGACTTGCATTCTCGTATCTAAGTTAGGTTCATAAGAGTTAATAAGCCGCTAAAGTATATAAGAAACAACTTAATAGTACATCATTACCTGTGGCAAGATATTCCGGAGCAGCATATCCATATGTGCCCATAACCCTCGTAGAAACATAGCTTTTATCACCAGTGGGCCCATCCCTGGCTAATCCAAAATCAGACAGCTTTGCATTGAAGTTCTGACAATATAAAGCAACGTATAAATTAAATCAAAACGTGTGAAACCTCCAGCATAATTTTCAGGCACCATGAAAGGAGAACGAGCATAATAAATAGAAATCACATACCAAGTCGAGTAAGATATTAGAAGTTTTAATGTCCCTGTAAATGACTTTAGCTTCATCACTATGGAGATATGCAAGGCCCTTGGCAGCCCCAAGAGCCACCTTCATCCTGACACTCCAAGAAAGGGGCTGGAAATGTGTACTCCCTGCTTCCACAATAATTCAGCTTTTAGAGAATAGGGTAGGATTGAACATGGAATATACAGCTTCCCTGTAAGTAAAGCAAATATCGCTACAGACTGGACAATCCAAAAAGAAAGGTATGATTCACTTCTGAACAGATGATTCTCCATGCTGCCGCGAGGCATGAACTCATACACCAACAGCCGATGTTCATCTTCCAAGCAGTAACCAACCAGTTTCACAAGATTAGGGTGACGCAGCTGCCCAAGATAATTGATCTCTGCCTGTTCATCCAGCATCAATACACAAATCAATCATCCTAGTCATCCAATGTATTCTAGAATTAAGGAAAGAAGAAGGCAAATGGCGGCATTTTTAAAACAAAAACTGGATCATAGCAATACAGTAGCTAGGCTGGAAGAATGTTTTACATACATTTCAACAGAGCACCAAGTAACAACTAAGAACAAACATCTAGATGCATTACTAACCTTCATCATTAGAGTCAAACAGTGGTGACATGCTTGGAATATTAACAAGTCACAGCAAGAACAATTGAATGTGAGCAATCTACTGAACATCAATTTAGAGTCAAGTACTCTGCCACTTACCAACCATTCCTTATGACCCTGAACCCCTTCTTGGTTGAGCCTCTTCACAGCAATCACTATGCCAGTTCCAGGTCTTGTAGGTGTCAGTGAGTGCTCATTAATCCACCCCTTGAAAACAGCACCGAATCCACCTTCTCCTAATACACTATCTGGCCGGAAGTTTCTGGTGGCTATTTTAAGTTCATTGAAGGTGAAGTTCTTCAAGTTTGAAGACTGCAAAATTTCACACTCGCTTCTAGGGGTTGCTGGTATTGAAGTCGATGAGAGCTTGCTGTTTGACCTACTGAGATTGTCCGTGTCTCGGCTAACATTTGTGGAATTCAATACTGCATGAAATGAATTGCCGGCATGAATTACTGGGAGTGATCAGCATTTGTGAGGCATAAATGTTGATAATTTCTTCAAGTTAAAAAATTAAAAAATAAATAAATAAAAAATGAAGGACAACCAAGCAAAACTGCCAGTCTGCCACCCACCATTGGATTGTGAGATGCAGCGTTACATTTTTAACTGAAATACAAGCATATGGAAGATAATGAGAACACATGGTAGCATGCGGAGGGGAAAAACACAGAGATCTAATATTCTAAGACAGACACTATGAGAAGGGAGTGGCGTACCCACGATGAATGACAATTCAAATAGATAGACAATTTAGTGTGCACCAGTGGTTAGTCATACTAAAGATAAATAAGATCCTGCATGAATACAATAATGCAGATCCCAAGAATTGGGGTAGAGAATGACACAGCAAGACTTGACAACTGAGAATGATTCAAACATAGTCGGTCGTTCCAATTACAGAAATCAAGAATTTCAGTACTAGTGATAAAATGGAAACACGGATGCTTTAAAATTGAAATCGTAATGGAAATGCATATTGACTGATTTGTTAATGTCCAACCTAAAATTGAGACCCAAAGATAGGACAAAATATACCACCTAGAAGAATTCAAAGGAAGAAATAGAATGTGATATCTATAAGCTATGACCTGAAGCAATGCAGACTGTATGATAGCTAAGAATGTTCTATTCCCTTCACCTGGACTTGGAGGACGGAATGCTGAATATCATATGGTGTTTAGATAATTCAAATATATGACCAACATATATGATAAAACTCGGTGCAATTAATGTTGGGGAAGAAGATTTGCCACATAAATAAAGTAGGGGACATGGAAGATTGTATGCAAATGGAAGGATGCAGATTGGTACAACCACTCACCAGCAGCTATGATTCAACAAGGCTAATTTAGTGTGCTTTTGGGAGAGCGGTAGTAGTTGGCTGCTGCGATTAGCTTTTTTACCTTATTTAGAAAATAAATTTACTAAAAGTAGTATAAATTTTGAAAAGTTGTGGTTGAAAACAGTTGTTAAAACCCAAAGCACTCAACCAAACATACACTTAGATGATATGCTGAGTTAGAAGTTGACCTGTGATGGCTCTAAACGATGAAAAGACAAGAAATTGATTAAATATCTCATGACATGGGGGTTACTTCTACGTTTTGCTAGGAACTGTGGAACTGAAAAAGGATAGTCCATCCACATCAGCACTTATTTCCTCAGTCAAATGTCTTCTAATATGCTGAATATTATATACTTATAAAGTTATAATACTCAGGCAAAGTATGTCGTTTGAGGGGGTGTAATAAGCTGTGTTGTGTAGTTTTGGTCTTTTGTTTTAGTATCTACCTGTCTTTGATATATATATATATATAGAAGGGAGCAGTATACGAAAAAAGACTAGATCTATGAAAACAGAGAGAAACGCAGAAAGAAATACACTGTGAGACAGCAGAAGAGAAGAAGAGGGAAATAGATGCGAGATCAAGAAACTCAAAGACAAAGAGTGGTTCTTGATTGTTTGCTTGTAATGAACTAAATACAGAGTTAAAAAAAGCTTCTGCATTCTTCTTCTTGATATAGCCATTGTTTCTGGTATTATCATTTTCTTTCATTGTTGATACATACTTTCTTGCATTCATTGGTTCAGCGAAGATCAAATAAACAGAATAGAATACTGTTCTATTGGGATTAAACCCAACAATTGGTATCAGAGCAGAACAAGAGAATTAATGGGGTCTGCAAGGTTTGATATTGACAAGTTCAGTGGGAAAAATGACTTCTCAATCTGGCGTGTGAAAATGAAAGCCCTGCTGGTACAACAAGGGCTCCATTTGGCATTGGCAGATAAGAAAACGCTGGAAGGAATGGATGAGAAAACCAGAGGAGACATAATGGAAAAGGCTCACAGCACCCTGATCTTGTGCCTTGGAGACAGGGTTGTAAGGGAGGTCTCAAAGGAGACAACAGCTGCGGGAATCTGGGCAAAATTGGAGAATCTTTATATGACAAGATCATTGACAAAGAGGGCCATTCTTAAGCAACGTCTCTATTCTTTCAAGATGCAGCCTAATCGAAGACTGAAAGATCATCTTGATGAGTTTAACAAGATCATTCTTGATCTTGAAAACATTGAGGTGAAACTAGAAGATGAAGATCTTGCTGTAATCTTGCTCAATTCTTTGCCTCAAGATAGATATGAGCATTTTGTAGACACAATGCTATATCGATCTGAGGATCTCACCCTGGAGGATGTGGTGACAGCACTTTCATCAAAGGAAATGAAGAAACAGATACAAAAAGATGAAGTGACACCTGAAAGTCTGTATTCTAGGGGAAGATCAGAAAAGAAAGAGAAGAAATTTCTGCGGGGGAGGTCTCAATCTCAGGGTAAAGCTCAGAGGAAATGTTTTCACTGTCATAAAAAGGGACATTATAAAAGAGAATGTCCTGACAGAGAAAAGGTGGATATGACCATGAAGAAAGATAGCACTTATAAGCCAAGATATGGTGATGTGGATTTAGTTAGTGAGGGATATGACAGTGCAGAAGTGTTGATGATATCAACAGCTCGCAGTTCGAATGGATGGGTGTTGGACACAGGCTGCACATATCATATGTGTCCTGACAAGACTAAATTTGCTGATTATGAGAAAACTAATGGAGGACATGTTTTGCTGGGAAACAACAAGTCCTGCCCAGTTTTTGGGATTGGCAAGATTGTCATCAATACTTCCTCGGGCTCCAATTTTGTTCTCAACAATGTTCGACATGTACCAGAGTTAAAAAGAAATTTAATTTCTTTAGGAACCTTAGATAATGAAGGTTTCAGTATTAAGGTTGAAAAGGGGTTACTGAAAGTGACAAGAGGATTAATGGTGGTGCTAAAGGGAGTTCAAGAAAATGGCTTATATGTGTTAAAAGGAAATCAAGTGCAGGAGCTGAATGTATCTGCAAGTGTTAAAGAAAGGGAAGTTAATGATGCAATGCTATGGCATCACAGACTTGGTCATGTTAGTGAAAAGGGTCTGAAATTCCTAGAGAAGAAAGGGGTATTTGGCAAAAGCAGTCTTCCTGATCTT
This sequence comes from Tamarix austromongolica, assembly GCA_039764185.1. Classification (NCBI taxonomy): domain Eukaryota; kingdom Viridiplantae; phylum Streptophyta; class Magnoliopsida; order Caryophyllales; family Tamaricaceae; genus Tamarix; species Tamarix austromongolica. The sequence goes on along the minus strand of CM077810.1, from coordinate 100,433,085 downwards.
AAGTTCTGTGAGGACTGTGTTTTTGGGAAGGCAAACAGATTGAAGTTCTCAAAAGGCACACATAAAACCAAAGGGGTTCTGGATTATGTACATTCAGACCTTTGGGGACCTGCAAGGGTGCAATCTAATGGAGGAGCAAAGTATTTCTTGTCCTTAATTGATGACCATACAAGGCGTGTGTGGATATATTTTTTGAAGACCAAAGGAGAAGCTCTGAGTTACTTCAAGGAATGGAAGGTACTTGTTGAAACTCAAACTGGAAAGAAGATCAAGAAGTTGAGAACTGATAATGGTCTTGAATTCTGTAATTCAGAATTTAATGAGCTTTGCAAAGCTAATGGAATTATGAGACATCTAACAGTTAAAGGGACTCCTCAGCAAAATAGTTTAGCTGAAAGAATGAACCGAACAATCATGGAAAGGGTTAGATGTTTAATGGTTGTTTCAGGACTGCCTGAGTCATACTGGGCAGAAGCAGCCAAAACAGCTTGTCATTTGATAAATAGGTGCCCATCTAGTGCTATTGAGTTTGATACTCCAATGGAAAGGTGGTGTGGAGAACTTGGTGATTATGGATATCTAAGGGTATTCGGGTGCATATGTTATGCTCATACAAATGATGGAAAGCTGGAACCAAGAGCAAGAAAGTGTGCTTTTCTTGGATATCCTGGAGGAACAAAAGGATATAAACTCCTGAGTTTGGATGGAAAGCATCCTAAAATTTTTCTAAGTAGGGATGTCAAGTTCAGAGAGTTTGAGTTCTACAAGGATCATGTGCAAAAAGCTGATAGGCTACAAGGGGTGAATGCTGGGAGATTTAGTTTTGAGGTGGAGTCAAATGAAGAAAACAATCAGGACAGAAGAGATGATTCTTATCAAACTAATTCAGATTCTGATGAAGAGGACAATCCAGAACCTCAAGAAGGTTTATCTCAGTACCAGTTAGCCAGAGATAGGCAAAGAAGGGAAGTAAAACCTCCAAACAGGTTTGCTTATGCTGATATAGTGGCTTATGCACTTAATACAGCAAGTGAGGTGGAGCTAGAACCACAATGTTACAGAGAAGCAGTGGCTAGCAGCAGCAGCAAGTCATGGATAGAAGCCATGAATGAAGAAATGAGATCTTTACAAAGTAATAACACTTGGATGTTAGTTCCTAAGCCAAAGAATCAGAAATTGGTTGGGTGTAAGTGGATATATAAGCTTAAGGAACCTTTTGAAGCTGGACAAAAATTAAGATTTAAAGCAAGATTAGTGGCAAAAGGGTTTACTCAGCAAGAAGGGGTGGATTATACAGAAATATTTGCACCAGTGGTTAAACATACTTCAATCAGAAGTATGCTTGTACTAGCTGCAATTTATGATATGGAACTTGAGCAGTTAGATGTCAAGACAGCCTTTCTTCATGGTGAGCTGAATGAGAAAATATATATGAAGCAACCTCCTGGATATATTGAGAAAGGTAAGGAGGATTGGGTATGTTTTTTGAAAAGATCTCTGTATGGACTTAAACAAAGTCCTAGACAGTGGAATTTGAGGTTTGATCTATATGTAAAAGGCATTGGATTCAAACAAAGCAAATTTGATTCATGTGTTTATTACAAACACGAGGAAGGAGCTGAGGATGTATTTTTACTGCTGTATGTGGATGATATGCTAATATCCAGCAAATGTATGAAACAAATCAGTGAAGTTAAGATGCAACTAAAGGAGGAGTTTGATATGAAGGATTTAGGTGCAGCCAAAAGAATTTTGGGCATGGAAATTATAAGAAACAGGAAGGAAAAGAAGTTGTTCTTATCTCAGGGATCTTATATTGACAAGGTGCTTGAGAAGTTTGGGTGTTCTGAAATAAAATCTGTATCAACCCCAGTGACAGTGCAATTCAAGCTCAGTAAAGATCAAGTTCCTAAGATAGAGGAGGAGAAGAGGTACATGAGTAAAGTACCTTACCAAAGTGCTGTAGGAAATTTGATGTATTTGATGATTTGTACCAGACCAGACTTGGCTTATGCTGTGAGTTTAGTGAGTAGGTTTATGTCTGAACCTGGGGTAGAACATTGGAGGGCAATAAAATGGATCCTTAGATACTTGGCTGGATCAAGGAGAGTTGGACTAATATTTGGTAAAGACTCGAATGATCACATTAATTTGCAAGGTTACACTAACTCAGATTATGCAGGTGACTTTGATACTAGAAGATCACAATCTGGTTTTGTATTTCAGCTATGTGGTAGCTCTATAAGTTGGAAATCATCATTGCAGAGAGTGGTGACATTATCATCCACAGAAGCTGAGTACATTGGATGTACAGAGGCTATAAAGGAAGCAATGTGGCTGAAAGGGTTGATGAAAGAATTTCAGCTCATTATCAATAATGTAGTGGTATGGTGTGATAACCAGAGTGCATTATGCTTGAGTAAAAATCCTGTTTATCATGAAAGGACAAAACACCTAGATGTGAAGCTACATTTCATACGAGAGGTGATTGGAGGTGGTAGTTTTAGCCTTAAAAAGGTAAGTACAGAAAATAATTCTGCTGATATCTTGACAAAGTCAGTGTCAAGATATAAATTTGAATATTGCTGTAAGCTCATGAAGTGTATGTGCTATGTGGATGAGGTGGAGAATTGTGAAGCTGAAAAAGGATAGTCCATCCACATCAGCACTTATTTCCTCAGTCAAATGTCTTCTAATATGCTGAATATTATATACTTATAATACTCAGGCAAAGTATGTCGTTTGAGGGGGTGTAATAAGCTGTGTTGTGTAGTTTTGGTCTTTTGTTTTAGTATCTACCTGTCTCTGATATATATATATATATAGAAGGGAGCAGTATACGAAAAAAGACTAGATCTATGAAAACAGAGAGAAACGCAGAAAGAAATACACTGTGAGACAGCAGAAGAGAAGAAGAGGGAAATAGATGCAGAGATCAAGAAACTCAAAGACCAAGAGTGGTTCTTGATTGTTTGCTTGTAATGAACTAAATACAGAGTTAATAAAAGCTTCTGCATTCTTCTTCTTGATATAGCCATTGTTTCTGGTATTATCATTTTCTTTCATTGTTGATACATACTTTCTTGCATTCATTGGTTCAGCGAAGATTAAATAAACAGAATAGAATACTGTTCTATTGGGATTAAACCCAACAAAATTGATTAAATATCTCATGACATGGGGGTTACTTCTACGTTTTGCTAGGAACTGTGGAACAGTAGACTAATGTGAATACAAACTGGAAAACGCCACAGGAATCAAAATTGGTGAGCTCATACTATAATTCATGTTTTTGAAAGCTTCATCAAAACATATATCTTAATTTATGGTCAATTAAATGTTTTCTCAAGGATTATTAGTCAATATAGTTTTGTTTTTGCTCAAGGGGGAATAGCAAAAAACCATAATCGCCGGAAGAGTCCGATTGATCTGGTTATCTTTGCGGTAAAAATGATAAGAGATTAGCGATATATGAAGAGACAACATGAATAATGACAACATGAGGATCTATGTAATCAAAATTCATGTTTTTTTCTCTCTTGCTTTGCTTTATAAAACAAGATAGGCAACCTATAAGAACAACACAATGAAAGAACTGATTTTCATGATTTAATCCCCACCCCACCTACAAGCTATGGAGGTCATAATTCACTTCAACATATATTTGATGATTCTAGATGATACAATCAAAGAAATATAGCAACCCATCAGAGGAAGACTAATACTTCACAATAAACAAAGCAAATGACACTGAAATCATGGATAGATGATATAGGAAATTAAACATAGCCACTATGTCTAGGAGTTTATTAAAGCAACGATCATGGTATTGAAAAAACAAAAGTATAATGAAACCCAAAAAGACACCAGATGTTGAAAACTTACATGTGTGAACAGGACTCTCAGCTTTGATCTGATTGCTAAAGCAAGATCCCATGAAAAAAGAAATTGGCCCCCCTTGGCGATATAAACAAACAGCTTACAGCTCCACTCCTCCCTTCTCTATTTATGTGAATCAGCAGTAAACGAAATTGGAATCAATAAACCCTGAATATTAATAGTAGTAATAAAAGAAAGCAAGATAACAGAATGATAAACTTCACCACCAACAAACTATATCCTCTTTTTCCCAGGTTCAATGAACCAATTTCACGCCGACCTTGTGCGAAACCAGTATACCGAGGAAAAGTTTTTTCAGAACAAAGAGGAAGAGATGAAGTTAGGTCACAGTCAGTCTCTCTTTTTCTCTCGTTTTGTTGATGGTTTATCAGAAGGTGGTGGTGGTGGCAATTTGGGTTCACTGAGTAAATAAAAGTCAGTTGACGCTTTTGTTTGACCACCTTTGCTGCTACTGCTGCTGAAGAAGAAGAAGATGAATCAGCTGATACTAAGTGATCATAAGTTAAAGGCAGTACGGATAATGAGCGGCTTTTGGGTCAAAATCCGAAAGTCCCGCCCCTTTTTCCTCCTGGGTTCTTAGCTAATTATAGAAAAAGCCAAGAGAGAGACAAAAAAGGAATTGTCGAAACTTGAGTAAGGTGACCGGCCGGCCGCTCACTGAGGAGCCTTTTTTTTCTTCCTCTTCTTCTCGTTGCTGTCAGGGTCGCCGCAATTTCTACTGTTTACACGGTAACTTTTTCTTAAAATTGAAATATTTCTTATCAAATTATCATAAATATTTCTTCTCTTTACTTTACTATATAATATGGTGTTATATTTCACTATAATTACTTTATATTTATTGTTATCATATTTTTATTAAAAAGTACAACACCATATTGATGAAATATAAAGTAATTATAGTGAAATATAACAATAAAAAAAAATAGGACTATATAATATTATACCATGATAAAATATCAAGCATGATGAAACAACAATTATGTTATGGTAGAACATCGAGAATATCGTAATAAACACCAAGCATATCATGATAAAATATAACAATTGAGAAAATCATAACTATATGATATTAGACAATAGTAAAACATTAAGTATACTAAAGTGAAACATCAATAATATCATAGTAAAATACAAAGTATACATCATGATAAAATATAACAATGAAAAAAAGCATAATTACATAATGTTTGGCCATGGTAGAATATCAAACATACTATAGTGAAACATAAAGTATACCATGGCAAAATATAAAACATATCATGGTGAAATACAAAGCATATAGTAATGAAAAATCAAACATGTCATAGTAAAACACCAAACGTATCGTGGTGAAACATGACAATAGCGAGAAACAAGATTGCATCATGTTAGACCATGGTGAAACATGAAACATATCATGGTAAAACATAACAATAGAGAGAAGCATAATTACATAAAGTTGGACTGTAGTCAAACATCAAGCATACAATGGTAAAACATAAAGTATATCGTGGTGAAGCACAAAACACATCGTAATGAAACACCAAACATAGCATTCTAAAAAACTAAGCATATCATGGTGAGACATGACAATTGAAAGAAGCAGGACTACATAATGTTAGATCATGGTAAAATATCAAGCATGCTATAGTGAAACATAAAGCATATTATGGTAAAATATCAAATATACTATAGTGAAACACGAATCATATTATGACAAAATATCAAGACTATCGTGGTAAAACATAACAATGGAGAAAATTATGACTACGTAATGCTAGACCAAGGTGAAACATCAATCATACCATAGTGAAACATAAAGTATGTAATGATAAAACATCAAACATACGTGTGGTCAAATATCAAAATTAATTATGGTGAAACATAACAATAATTGATATTAATTAGACCACAGTGAAACACCAAGCATATCTATAATACCTCATTTCTCAAAAACACAAGCATATTCATTATATTTTGTATTTAAAAAATATATATTATTTAAAATATTTTATTACATCATTTATTAAATTGAAGATCATAGTTTCCATTTCTTAACACTTTCTCACAAGCACGTTTCTACAAGATTTTCTGATCCACTTTTGGCTATCAAGTATATTCCAGATCATTCTCATTCTTTCATTTTTGGAATCCTTGGCTTTTTCTAAGTTTCCTAGGCTTTTTTCACAATTTTTTTTTTTGGAGATTTCTAAGAAAAAATATTACGCATGTCCCAATTAGCTCTATTTTAGTGTTTTAATCGCTAAAGCTACCCTTTTAGCTATCCAAAATTTACAAAACTTTGGGGATAATTATATTTAAGTGTTATTGAGCTCAAAATTATTTGAAAATACTCTATAATTAATTTTATAATTTTTGGAGTTATATAGTTATGGATGTGTATACGTCATCAAATTCAATTTTACTTCTTCAATCTTATCCTAAACTTTATGAGATTGAGTATCAACCTTCCATGTGTCAATCTGAGCCAAACCAATGATTGGTATTGCCTCTTAGCTATCGAAAATCTCAGCCACACACACACAAAATATCAAAGATTATAAGTTACCAAAATACCTTTAATACATTTTCTATTTTACCAAATACCCTCAAATATCAACTAACCTCTAACACATGTTCTAATCCTTTAGCACCATCATAATCAACCTTCAAATCTCTCTTTTCTCTCCTCATGGTTGGCAAAACCAACCACTACCATGGCACAACCTTTGAGCGACCATTAACACCACCAGTCTTCATCATTTTTTCTCCTCTACTTTTCTTACTTCTATTCTCTTCTTCTTCGCCTATTTTTGGGGGTTTTCTCTCCTATTTCTCCTCTCCAAATTTTTTCATCATATCTCTTTTTCATCCATGGATGGGCTTATTTTTCTTCCAAAATCTTGAAGACAATCTTCCCCTCTTTAATTTCATATACTTTGATTTGGTTATTGTGTGATTAATTTTCCTAATTTTTTCATATTTTTCTAGGGTTTTGGAGGATTTATGGAAGAGTTGATTTGATATTTAAATCTTGCTTTCTTTTTCTAATTAAGATCTTAGGTTTTGTTAAGATCTTATTATATCATATAAGAATGTTAATTTTGTGAAATCTATGGAGTTATACCATGTTAAGGGGAATAGAGGATTTAGATCAAATTTGGGGATTTTTGATTTTCTTGTGGTTTTTTAAAATTGATGATACCAATTTAATCTTGATAATTTTTAGATTAAATTTGATATATAACATATTACGGTATAATGATCGTAAACATGATTTATTTTTTATCAACAATTTGGATGATTTAGGGGGGGGGTTATCCTTTGAGTGTTTTATGAAATTGATTATACCATGTTGTAGGTTGAAATTCATAGACGATTTTTCATACATAGTATGCTTTGATTGGAATATATTTAGGCATTCTAAAATTTGGTTGAAGTTTATAAGAGTTTAGTTAACATTCTTTGTATTTTTTTTCATTATTTACAATATTCAAAGTGTTATTGGATCATGGCACCCTAATTATCCTTATTAGAGTTTAATCTTTTAAAGATAATTAACCAAAATATGGTAAATACCTCTAAAAGGCTTTAGTGGACTTTTAGAGTTAAAGGTGGACCTTAACCTTTTACATTTGACTATTTAAACTCGTAAATATTAAATCTTAGTGAATAGTAATTTTCAATAATAAAATATTCTTTAGTGCTTGTTTTAGTCTTCTTGGTATAAAATGATATTTTGTTGAGTAGTGAATAGTGATTTTTAAAATTTGGTGTGAGGCATTATTTTGATTTGGTTAAGCTTATTTTATTTGTTTTTTCACTAATTTTGGTCCAAACTAAAAAAATGTATCATTTAGCATTTTTACCCTCATTTGGGGTTATATGAAAATGTGAATTGGTTTTCATATATGTAAAGTGTATTTTGGTTATTGAGTGACTAAATAATTGAATAATAAGTTAGGTTGGATTTTAGGGTTATGTTGATCTAAATTTTTAAGACTCTTACTTGGTAAAAGGGGGACTACTTTTATTTTCAAAAAAAACTATTTCTTAAGGCCTCTAGCCTTTGATTTGGGTGCTTTGACTAAAAGAGTTTTGAGGGATCTTTTTTTATCTATGGTGATCCTTTGGATCAATGTTTTTTATGGTTTTGAATGATTTATGTACATTTTTTAGATGTGGTATTAACCATAAACACTTATGTGTGTTAATTATTATCATTATAATGTAAGAGATTACAATTATCTTTAAAATTGGAAGGTTTTAGATGTTATCCTTTAAAACTAGCATAAGTCATGTAGAATTTCATTTCCTTGTTTGTAAAATATAAGGGGATGTTAGTCGTATGGTATCTTGGTATCTTTTCTACTCTATAGGCTTCCTTTGGTTCCTAGAAGGGATATGCATACTTTAGGATTAAGTTGCCTTTAGTGAGACTACCTTAGTTGGAGTCCATTAGTAGTGGACGGGATGTATAACCTATGGTGGCATACTAGGGTTTTGAGATAGGTGAATGTTGGAGTCTTTATACATACCCCTCAGCTTGTAGTTAAGTAGAGTGTTCTTATGGATTATTATGCTTGGTAGATTTTTCAAACTTTTAGGGGGATGTTGGGGTCCAAAAGTGAATTTGACTTTTATGCCTTTTTTATTTGTACCCTTAACTTTGTTCATGGTGGTAAGACAAATGTCCATGTATGCCTTGGTTAAATACAATGTTGTAATTGTTATACCCCATGGGTTTTGTCCATGAGTGGTAGGACCGAATGTCTAGGCTTGTGCCTTGGAGTTTGGATCCATACGCCTATGGCTTATGTGACTGTCTTAATTGTGGCTTTTGTCTATATGTCCTTTTGTAACACTTGTCAAAATACATGGTAGAGATGTTATAGCTAGGTTTTAACTTATTCATCTATACTTATTGAATCATTTGTTATTCCATGTTATGTCTGAAATACCTTGTGGTGTAATAGATTTTATGTTTCTACCTAGGTTGCTAGCTTTAAACTTCCCTACATTGTTATTTGTCAGCATATATCATGTATGCTTCATTGTCAATATGATTTAATATTAATCAAAATTTATTTTTTAGAGTTTCCTTAAGGTTTTGTTCACTTTTCTTATGCACGGTCTAATTCCATTATCAACATGATGTACTATGATGTGATAATGTGTTTTGTGTAAAACATGCTTGTATGAGATATTTAGGTTTTACTCGGTACTCTTGGCATACGGATACCACACCATTTCAGTTTGTGCAAGTTTCTTGTGCTTGGCTTTATGGGCATCAGAGTATTGAGTCACTAGTTGACTCAATAGGCCCTTCATTTTGATCCTTAGGATTCTGCATTTTTTTCTTTTTTTTGCTCTTATAGAGCTCTGCTAAATCTTATCGAGTTTGTACTTAATTTTGTATTATTTTGTAAATGTTATATCGAACTCGAGTTAGGTGACAATCATACCCGACTCTTGGGAGATGAGTTTATATTTTAGCTTTACTCCTGGCATAAATTAGGTATTAGTAATACCTCTCCTATGTTTGATGTGGTAGTAACACCCTACATTTTAATATAGCTTATGCAAATTAACTTGTAAAATTAAAAAATCTGGTTATAAAATTTAATACCCCCAAATTTACTACTGAAAAATTTCGTTTACTTTTAAAGGAGTTTAGCGGAAGCAAGCAAATAAAACTATAAATCCGGGGGTATTACCGCCACACTTAGTACCAGATCGATTCATGCCTACCGACCCGATACTAAGTGCTAAGGCTAAAAAGAATAGAACCAAAACAAATCATTCGTAAAGCATAAGTTTTACGGAATCAGAGTGCGAAAGTCAAAAGTTACATTCTGAAGTACAATTTAAAAATTCCAAATGTCAGAGGACTTAAAATAAAGGAATAACAAAGTACGATAATGCAAATAAACAAGATAGGGGAAGTTCTCCAGCCACGTCACTCTCGGCCCCCAAGCTAGATCCAGACTCAACTCTCAGCCCTGAAAATGTCACAGACATCGACCCCTACCTGCAAAACTCAGACGGGTCTTCTGCTCGTGGGAATGAGCAGCACCCATGAAACGGGTGATCAGTACGCTACGTACTGAGTAAGGGAAACAGACGCACTAAGGCCCACAAACACAGAAATACATGACAAAGCAGTCATAGCACATGAATAATAAACAATAACAGAGATGAACAATGCTGGATAGAAATATATGACAAAGCAGACATAGCACGTGAATGATAACAATAGCCCAGATGAACAATGCTGGTCACGAATCATATAACTTTCTCATTAGATCTCAGATAATTATAACTATTAACATCAGAGTCTTTATCAATCCATGTGAGTGCGAGAGCCCCACTATTATAACCGGTGGAACGGTCACGAGGGCCATGCCCTGCCACTATTATAGCCGGTGGAACGGTCGCGAGGGTAATATACCCTGCCACTATTATTTACCGGTGGACCGGTCTGGCCTCGACTCACAAGGTATTCCACAGTAAATATTAGTATCTTTCCGTGTCTTATCACTTTTACGTTTGGTTTGTTGAGCACGAAATCCTCCACTATTATAGCCGGTGGAACGGTCGCGAGGGCACATGCTCTGCCACTATAATAGCCGGTGGAACGGTCGCGAGGGTAAGATACCCTGCCACTATTATAGCCGGTGGACCGGTCTGGGTTCGGCTCAACATCTTTCTCTGTAAGTAATTAGTGTGTTAACATGTCTTATTCGAAAGAATATCACCCATGTCATGCATGGCTAGAGGGCCTCAACACATCACATCAAAACCGATGACATAGTCGTAAACAGTTAAGATAATGACATTTAAAACACGACACATAAATTATATAGAACATCCACGGCACGTAGGACACATATCACATATTCAGCCTTAGCTATATCCTTACTCGGTTTAGGTTACCGAGTTATCTCCTGCGCTTATATTAGGCCACTAAACACCCTTTGTAATTATCATACTTAACACATTTCTCGCATTGGAAACCCAAATCATGACCCTCAGACTCAACTCTCCCTTATACCTCACTCCTCCTCATTTATTCTTATTATTTTCTTTTTCTTTTTCCACCTTCTCAAATTAGGGATTCCTTCTCAAACCCTAGGTACCCTTATATCACCCTACGTACTATTTTTCACCTCGAGCCTCCAAAATCCCAAACGAACCTTCCATTACCTTCTCTACATCCCAAGTAACTTTTCATACGTAAGGTTTGCCCCCATGCGGACCTTAACCTCCCCATGCAAACCCTATCATTTACACCATGCCAACTCTATCATTCCCATGCAAACCCTAGTTTCCCCCATGCAACCTTATTTTCTTCCACTCTTCTATTTATTTAATTCCCCATTTTTCTCATCATTTCACAGATTACAGATTACCTAGGTCGCCCATACCTACGTTAACCAGCGTACTTCCCTTTGGTTATCTTAGTTGCTTATTTTTCTCTTTCAAGCCCCCACTCCACAACTCCCCATCAAAACGCTTAGCATGTGTGTCATAGGGGTCACACCACATCACGTCATATTTGCACCTTACCATATTAGTACATACAGACAAGAGCACGAGAACATACCTCGGTTCCACGCTGCGCTACATAAATACACAGATAACATACAGATTATAGTATACAACCGCACAAGGCATACAAGACAGTTAAAACATGCAATACACACAGGTGACCTTAGTTACGTCCTTACCTAAATCGGCATCGGGCTTGGAGCACGCTCCTACGCCTCCCGGGGGCTTTGACTCGGTTCACCTATAAGAGGGAAATGCTAAGGGTTAATCTCCCTCTACCAGAATTACCATAATTTTCCTATCTTACCCCTATCATGGCATAATACTAAGGCTAATATTAATAGTAGGGGTTTATAAATAAAGGGTAGGGTTATTACTATTCTCATGATAGTTTAAACGGATTATCACTAATTAAAGTAGGTTTTAGCAAAATCCAGAGTATTAAGGTGAGGGTTTCAATATTATTAATAATAATTACTAATAATACTCATAATAAGAATACTACTAATAATAATAGTACTCATAATAAGAATAATGATGGCTATAATGATAATAATGATGATAATATCAATAATAATGATAATAATAATAATAGTAGAAGTAGTAATAGTGATGAAAATTATAATAATAATAATAATAGTAGTAGTAGTAGTACAAATAATAGTATGAATACCGAAAATAATAATAATAGAAATAATTGAAATGATAATAATAGTTAGAAAGATAAACATAATGACACTAGTATTAACCATAGTAATAATAGTAATAGTAATGATAGCGATAATGATAGTAACAATAATAACAATAACAATAACAATAATCACAATAATAATAATAATACAATAGCTGTGGCAATACTAAGCATAACAAAAATACTAAGGTAATAATATTAAATTATAATGTTAAGGATAATAGCGATGGTAATAATCGATAAAATAATAAATGCATTAAATACAACAACAACCAAAATAATAACAAAGATAATAATAATAATAATGATGATGATGATGATGATGATGATGATAATAATAATAATAACACTAATAGTAATAATAATAATAATAATATTGCTAATAATAATAATAAGAATAATAATAATAGGGATAATAATAATAATAATAATAATAATAATAACTTAACAAGGTTTTAGTATCAACTAATACCATTAATTAGAAGTTCTTGGGGGTAATATTAGGACCTAAGAATAATAATAGGGTAGTAATAATAGTAATTATGATAGTAGTATTAATAATAATATTGATTACCATATCATTAATAATATTGGTTAATAGTATTAAAATTTATTAACACTTTTATTATTCAGGGTCTAGGGTTCAATTGTTCAAGGAATTTGGGGCAACCTGGCTAAGGTGGTGGCGGCGGCGCGGCGGCAGGGAGAAAAGGGGGAAAGTGTATGTGGAGGCTAGGGAAGAGGGAAGTAGGGGAAAATGGAGGTGTAGGGTGGTAGAGCAGGAACCCCTGGTTGTTTTGGGGGGTAGTGGCGGTGCTGCAAGCAGCGGTATGGCCGCCGACGGCGGCGCGAAGGTGGCGCGAGGGGGTCGAAGGGCTTGTTCGGGAAGGTAATTTTGCACGGCCGGGGCGGCACGTGCAGGGCAAGGCAGGGAGGTCTAGGTGGTTGGTTGTGTAGAGGGCGGTGCAGAGAGGATGTTGGTGGCGCAGGCAAGCGGCAACGGTGGCCGAAGGCGGAGGAAAGGGCGGTTGAAGGTGGGGCGGCGTGCGTTGGGATTTCTTTGGGTTCTAGATTTTCGAATCCGATTCAGGCGGTGGTTAGGGCTATTTATAGGAAAATTGGGACGGAAAACGACAAGGCTTCGAGGGAGGTTAGGGGTTTAGGGTTAGGGTAGGTTATCCGGCGAGATTAGCCGACACATGGTCTGCGATTTGCAGGCCATGATCTATCGAAAAAATGGAGGTTTATGGCGAGGAGAGAGGCTCATTGAAGGGTCATGTCTACAGGGAGGACAACGAGGGAGAAAAGGGCGAAATGACTGGTGAGAGTGGAGTGCCGTTGAAGCTAAGATTTCCGGCGGAAATTTCGGCTGTAGGCGTTGAAAGGTTGAAGACGACTTGCAGGTGGGGCGGACCGGCGGTCCAGTGGAAAAGAAAAGAAAGGAAAAGGAGGAGGGCGCGCGGGAGAGGGGGCTGGGCCGCGAGGGGTGCTGGGCCTAGCAGGCCGACCCAGTCGGGGAAAATAAGGAAGATAAGGGGAAAGAAAGAAAAAGGAAAAAGGAGGGAGAAAAAGGAAAAAGAAGGGAAATTAGTGGTTGTATTAGTTAGCGTGATTTGGGTAATTGGGATGTTTAATAAAATATCAATATTGCAATAGTAATTAAATTATCTTTTTAGGTTAATTTAGGGATTTTTTTGAAAGAAATTTCTTAAATTCCATTTTAATTAACAAAACACTCTAATTTTCTCCAATTAAATTATTTATAAAGTTTATATTAATTGAAGCTATTTTATCCTTCTTATTTTAAATAAAATAATTTACTTAATTAACTTCTAAAATAAAACCCTTAATTATCTTAAAATACCAAAAGTCCTCCTATTTAAAACACTTATAAATTCCTTCTTGATTTATCCTAATTAATTCCCTTTTTTTTCAATAAAAGTAGTTTATTTAATTAATTTTCCTAATAATTCCCTATTCGGCCATGATTTCCTAAATTAGGGTTTTGGGTATTTCATAAAAACAGGGGTATTACAATATCATTGTGAAACATAACAATAGACAGAAATAGGATAACATAATATTATTATGGTAAAAACAACAAGAATATTATGATGAAACATCAAGCATATCATAGTGAAGCATAACATTAGAGAAAAGCATGATTACTTATTGTTAGACCATAATATAACACCAAATATACTATAATGAAACATGAAGCATATTATTATAAAATACCAAATATACTATAGTGAAATATGAAACATATTATGGTGAAACATCAAGTGGATGTGTGGTGAAACATAACAATGGAGATAAGTATGACTACATAATGATGAACTATGATAAAAGGTTAAATATATCATGGTAAAATATGAAGTATGTCGTGATGAAATGCCAAATATACAATGGCGAAACATAAAGTTGGTCCAATTTAAAAAAAATTGTCACTGCACATACCTCAATATACAACTATTTTTAAATTTTATCAGTCTATTTACAAAAATATTACTGGTTACATCATATACTAATTGACAGTATTACGTAACAACTTAGCGTGGATATTGCATTAAGAGTATATTCGTCACGATTAATCTAAGAACTAACTAAAATTCAAAATATGTAAATTAAAAATTAAAGTTGAATGTTGAAAGCTAAAAGCTAAAAAAATTAATGTTATTTCATAAGCTATTTAAAATACATATATATTAATTTAAGTTTAAAATAGTTCATAATCCAAACACTTTTAAAATAAGTCAAACAAACTTTTTTTTAGATCACATAAGCTAAAAAATAGTTGAAATGATTTTACAAAATACATACTTAGTCTTTCACCAAACCAATGATGGTCTACTTGATTTGACCATTTTAATTAGAGAAAAGAGAAAAGGAAGAGTTGTTACTAAAGAAGCATGTGTTCATTGAAAATAGAAGATTAGAGATTAAAAAGGATAAATGATGTTCATTTTTAGGAAATTAAAATAGAGCATGGATTGGAAACGATAATCAATGATCTTTACCCTCAAAAGTTTATTAATAGGAAAGGTACAATAATATACAATATACAAGGGAATAAAAGATTGAAAGACTAAAATAACCCTTTTATTATTTCTCTTTCTTACTAGTAATATTGCAAGTTTCTTACCCAAAAAATATAATATTAAAAGTTTACATAATATTCCTAAATTATTCTTATTACATACTAACTATAGAGATGAAAATATATAAATAAATTATTAATCGTTTATTTCCAATCTCATTTCCATGTCAAATTTATCAAACTATCATTCTCATCTACCAATCAACTCGTAAATACAATATATTTTATTTTACTGAGTGGCAATAACTATAAGCGGAAATTATTGTTTAGGGTTGGCTGAATAACAATTAGTTCATCTCCACTATTAAAGTTATTTTTTAGGCAATTTTGACCTAAATTTGTGACTCCTAATTCTATAGTAAAAGTTGGTTAATTAACTTTTAATAAATTTTATCATTCTTAACTATTTACTTTGTAATGGTATTGTCATTTATTATTGACTACAATGAATAGAAAAATAAAATTTTATCTCAAATATCATTTAACCTTAAAATTATGACTTATTCACCGATAATCTAATAAATACATGAACAATATTTTCATATATTTATCTTTATTCATTAAACTTAAGATTACCTAACTAATTTATCTCATTTCAAACTTAGGGTTAACTTTTGACCTTCAGATCACTATATTAAGGGGTTTTTTTTTATATGTCAAAGTAAGTCATGGAAAATGTATATTATAATTCTTGACTCATTAAATATGTTTAGAAATATGATAAAAATAGTTTTTGGAACTGAGTATAATATGATGAATATTTTAAAAAAGTATTTTAGTTAGTTTATTACTTATTAAATATACTGAATAATGGATTAAGTGTTTTGCCTCATTCACTTCCCCTTTTTACTAACTATTTGTTTAGTTCATAAGAAACTAAATTAGCATACTGAACCTATTTTTCGTTTATTTTATTATTCTTTTAATCCCACATAAAAGATAAAGCTAAAAAATAAATTAGTTTATCTTTCTTAGTAAAACAAATAAAATACATTTACTTCCAAAGCACGTAAGATAATTCGATGTTTGTTTTCCTGGTCAAGTCCGTAAGTCACACTACTGACTACACGTACCCGGAACTCGGAAGTCCTTAATATATTAAAAATATAAATTGTGAAACATTAATATAATTTTGGTGAAGGACTACTAAAATGAAAGCATAATGTTTGTGCACAAATTTTGCATTATTATAGGACTTGATAAATTATACTAGATTAGTGGGAGTATTAAAAAGAAAGCAATATGTTTGTATCCAAAAAAAAAACAAAAAATAGAACATTGTCGGTCTGATGAAGTTAAATTAATTTAAGACAACCAAAACATTTTTTCTGACAATTTTTCCTTCAACTACGTCAAATCATCGATAAATCGAGGTCATTTGAGTGACCGGATCCGGATCCCGTAAAATTTATCTTTCCACTTTGTTTGAAGTCGACAACTAATTGTGCCTACTGATCTGGTACAGCATAGGCGGTTGTCACGGGATTAATGATGGTAGTTTTAATGGAGATAAAGTTTAACAGGCGGGCTCGTTTTTCTGACCGTTGGATTGAATACAAGTTGATGATTACTCAATTAATACCACTATGTCCTCGTTAATTTGTCAAATCTCTAATGATTTTGTAGCTTATCGAGGGAAGATTACGATCAAGAACTATAGCTACGCTGGGCGCCATGATCTCCATCTCACCGACTCTGTGAAACAAGGTCCGTGTGATTTTGACTTTTTTTATTTGTCAACTATGAAATGTGAGTGAGGGTCCTGACTCCTGAGGGATATGATACGAGTGACGACGAGCTGATGTTGGCTTAGCGTATGTGCATTGAGAGGTTTTCTATCAAATTCAATATTGGATGAATTAATCCGATAATTAAATTAATTAAAATTTTAATTTTAATTTAATAATTTTATATTAAATATTTAATTCAATCAATAAAAAATAATAACAAAAATTATATATCTGATCCTATAAATTATATATATATAGACATGTTCAATAGGTTGGGCTTGCCATGGTAAGTTATAATCCAACTCATAAATTTAAGTTATAATATAAATGAGTTGAGTTATTATTTTAAATGGGTTGTTATGGGTTGAACTCATATATATATTATTTAAATATGGATTAGTATGTGTTTAATTATAATTGGTCATGGGTTGTCATGGTAACCCATAAGATGAGAATAACTAGTAGCATGAACTTGAACATTTTGAAAGCCTTTTCCGCCTCCGATTTTAAAATTCCGTTCGGATTTCTCGTCCGTAAATCCTTGAAAATTGAAGGAAAGAAAATGAAAGAAAATAAGTTTATTTCATTTGTTTGGTTGTTTGAGAAATTTTAGTGGAAAATTGAATTCTTGAAAAATATTTTTAGTATTTGAAGAAAAGTTTAATATTACTATTTAAAATTTTTTTATATATTTATTAAAATTAAAATATTTTATTAATATATAAAAAATTTCATAAAGTTTATAATAAAATTATAAAATTTGTATAAACTCAATACTAATACCAAATTTTTTCAGAAAAATTTTAAAATATTACATATAGAATGTGGAGTCCAAATCTTCACCTTAAAAATAAAATAAAATAAAAGAAGTTTCTCTGTTCAATGAGAAGCTGTCGGGATGTCATACGGTGATAGATGAGAAAATAGTGTAAGGATGAATATTTGATTAGAATAAAATTCTGTGGCGCGGTATGGCGATAGACGAGAAAGTAGAAAGACATTCGACGCAAACATAATACGGAGGCTAGATTAATCTTTGTCCGAATATTGCATATCCTTAATTCATGGGAAAAAAAACTTTGACGGGTCAATTAATTGCGCAGAGTAGCGAAGGTCGGAGGCAACACCGGCGGCGGAGGAATACGGCGAGCAGTTATGTTACAGCGGCGTTGCACGGAGATAGGGACGAGAAGAAACGCAAAAACATCATTTTTAAAAAATCTAGGAAACGGATACGGTAAGAAACGTCAAATATATATATATATATATATATATATATATATATATTTAAATAAATTAGATCTACTAGAATTAAGAGAGAAAAAAAACCTTTGACGAGTCAATTAATTGCGCAGAGTAGCGAAGGTCGGAGGTAACACTTACGGCGGAGGAATACGGCGACCAGTTATGTTACAACGGCGTTGCACGGAGACGGGGACGAGAAAAAACGCAAAAATGTCATTTTTTAAAAATCTAGGAAATGAAGACGGTAAGAAACGTCAAAAAAAATTATATATATATACATATGATATAAATATATATATAAATAAATTAGATCTACTAAAATTAAGAGAGAAAAAAACTTTGACGAGTCAATTAATTGCGCAAAGTAGCGAAGGTCGGAGGCAACATTGGCGGCGGAGGAATACGGCGAGTAGTTATGTTACCGCGGCGTTGCACGGAGATAGGGACGGGAAAAAACGCAAAAATGTTATTTTTTTTTAAATCTAGGAAATGAAGACGGTAAGAAACGTCAAATTTTTTTATTATATATATACATATGATATACATACATACATACATATATATATATATTAGATCTACTAAAATTAAGAGAAAAAAAACTTTGAAGAGTCAATTAATTGCGCAGAGTAGCGAAGGTCGGAGGCAACACTAGCGGCGGAGGAATACAACGAGCAGTTATGTTACAGCAGCGTTGCACGGAGACGGGAACGAGAAAAAAACGCAAAAATGTCATTTTTTAAAAATCTAGGAAATGAAGACGGTAAGAAACGTAAAAAAAATTATATATATATATATATATATATATATATATAGGGATGAGAAAAAAACGCAAAAATGTCATTTTTTAAAAATCCAGTAAATGAAGACGGTAAGAAACATAAAAAAAATTATATATATATATATATAGGGATGAGAAAAAAACTCAAAAATGTCATTTTTTAAAAATCTAGTAAATGAAGACGGTAAGAAACTTAAAAAAAAAAATATATATATATCGGCGTTGCACAGAGACGGGGACGAGAAAAAAACGTATGACGGTAATGGTGGTTGAGACGGCGATAGTAAAGGTAAAGATAGGCTTGTTTGTATATATATTAACATACGCTAACCCATGGTTAACCCGTATAACCCATGGGTTATGATGGGTTGGATTAAAAATTATTAATTATTTTCTACAACCCATCGTGGGTTAGACCATGGGTTATATAAATTATATGGGTTAAAATATTATTGGTTGGGTTAAACTATGATCACCCATTTGGACACCCCTATATATATATATATATATATATATATATATATATATATATATTTATTTATTTAAAATAATTTTTATTTTTTACAATTTTTTATTATACATATTATAAATTTTTTTATTTAATACTCAAATTAATTTTTTATGACCTAAAACTATCATTTTAGTTTGCTACATGGATCAAATCAGGTCAAAACAAAACTACTTATTATTCACTAATTATAAATTTTTTGGTTTGATATTTCTTCTTCTTCTTTTTATTAAAAGCTTTGAATATTTAAAATATATTATCGAATATCCGATTCATTAACATCTAAAAAATATCATCAACATGAATACTAATACGAGCCCATGACTATTTGTAGTTTTCTTTAATTGTTTGCAGGTTAAATTATTATCGGCCTATGTGAGGGGTAATTCGAGTAATGGAGTTCGACTATTTTACAATCTACTTTTAAATTAACTAAAACTAGTTCATTTTAAAATCTTTATGCTTAATGAATTATTTTTTATTAACTTATAAATTTATTTTAAAAAATTTCTTACAAGAGTTCTTTTTATCTTTATTTTTTTCTTTTCCTTCTATATATTAGTTGTCACGATAAAAATAAATAAATAAAAGAGTTTTTGTGGTGACTTTTGTCGTTGTTATAAGACGAAACATCATGCCTATTATGTCATCACTAAGTCTTTAGGGACGAAATGACATGGCTAGTATGTTGTCGCTAATAATCCATCACAAGAAAAAAAATTGGGATAAAAATTATTGTCATAGAAATTACCCTTATTAATAAAGACATAAATTGTCTCTATAAATACATTTGTCGATAACACATACTTAAGTTTTGCTGACTTTTTAAAAATGTTTAAGTTTTTGTGACGATATATTGTGCCTAATTGAGGTATTAGCAAAGACACAAATATTAAAAAATAAAATCTAGTTTTTGCATCAATATGTTGTCCCCAATTCTACTATTAACAACTATGTCTTTTTTTGTTTATTTTTCAAAATTATTAGCAACAAAATATAAACATTAGATATTATATTTTATAGTTTTTTAAATTTAAATTTGGTATTTCTAGCAAAAATAAAATATCATATATAAATTTATCAAGATAGAAATATTAATAAACATTAAATAGTTGAAATATTGAAAGTAAATGATAGTTTTATAAATTGTTTACAAAGCTAATAATAGTCTATAACAAATCTTCATCGTCTAAGTCCCGAGGCTAACTATGGGGGTGGTTGATCCAACTGGGTTGGTTGATGAAGAGTAGATCCAAATCTCTATATTGCCACAATTTGCTTGTAACTCATGAGTGTGTTGTGAATAAAACATATTCATAATATCCGTTAGGCTAGAAAAATGGGTAATAGCAAAATATGATAGAATAGCGGTCTCTGACATTGGATTACAATGCCAACTAGAAAAAGAGGAAAATTTTGATAATTTGTGTCCCACACTCTTTCTAAAGCCCCAATGATGGTCAAAAACATCATTGGTATCATTCTATTATACTTAATTTAATATATATATATATATATATATATATATATTATTTTCTTATACTTAAATAAGATATTATATTTTTCTTAACTCTAAATTATGTCATACTATTATTATGCTTAATTAATAAAACATTACCTAAGGACAATAAGGTATTATTATCTTATTATACCACTTATTTAAAAATGGCTTACCTAAAGTTAACAATATTTTATTATTATATTTTATATAATAATTTATGTAAGGCCAAAATAATTTATTATGTAATACTTTTAAGATCTTATTATTATACTTATTTAATAATAAATTGTCTAAGGCCAATAGTATTTTATTATCTTAAAACTTTACTATCTTATTTCTAAAATTCATATATTCGATAATATTATATTCATAATACTTAGTTTCATTATAACGATATTACATTTTTATTTTGCTAAAATTATATTGTTATACTTATTTAATAATACATTATCTAAGGCCAAAAATTTATTAATGGCTTAAAACTTTATTATGTTAATCCTCATAATTATAAAATCATCTATATAATTAGCTTAATAGTACTTAGTTTTAATTTAATAAAATTTATTAATGTACTTTATTAAAATATGGAATATTTAATAAAACTAAGGCCACAAATATTTTATTTCTACTAAATTATCACAACATCCAAAATAAAAATATAGTAATATATTTTAACACCATACTTATAAATGATAACTATAAAACTAACCTAATATATACTCTCATGCCTATTATACATATCCAATAAATAAATCACATAATATCAAAATCTTAACATAATAACGTGCATGCTCACAATATTATATACATAAAATACAATCCAAAACAATTATGTCCACTATTATAAATTATTCATACATTTATTTGATACATTATCTACAATTTTCCCTATATATGTGTGTGTATGTGTGCACACACACAACCAATAACAATTTCCACAAAAATAAATATTATGCTATATTATAATATATTTATAAAATAACAAACAAAAATTAAATACTAAAGATGTGTGTGCTACACACACAACGAATCATAATTCCGACCAAATTAAAAATTATATTATATCACATATATATTATTTAAAAGTAACAAACAAAAAAATAAAGATCATGGTGGCAACAAGCAGTAACAAACAACAGTAGGTGTTAACAATAATTATCTAACAAGAATTTTGGCAACATTTCTAAAAACTTAAAAAAAATTCAAAAAAATCAAGTAAACACAACAAATTGATTATTAAAATAATAATTTAAACAAAATAAACAACAAAAAGAGTAAAAAAAATAAGCAAAATTGAGTTATTCTCCGTGGGGAGGAGATGGTGCAAATTAGATGAGGGGTGAATATGGAGGCCAAACGCAAAAATAGGGTAAAAAATTCACAAATTAGCAAAGAATAAGCATAATAGATAATAACATAACAAAAAACTAACAAAAAATATAAGGAGTTATACTAATCTTACCTAAATAAGAGCAATTCTCTATTTCGATCGAAGAGAGAATTTAATACCCTATTATTTTGGAAAACTATACTTATTCAAGGTTGGTATTGGTGAATATTAAATATCCTTAGTTTAGCCATTTATCACAACTTTGTAGAATTTTAAAACTCTAGCTACGTTTTCATAATGTTTCGTTCAAGATTTTTTTAGTTTCTTACTATTTTTTGCACTGTGAGACTTTTGAGTTAGTTTTGGACCTTTAAATTTATCAATAATATTCTCTAATATAGATATTTTAAATCCTCGTATTTTTTTGAGTCTCCTAGACCTCTTTGAAATGTCAAACCATGTTGTTACCAAAAAAGCACTATGTATGCTCTAAATTGACATTATTTTAGTGTTTTAAGTTTGATAAGCCCTTTGTGGTTATCTAAAAATGATAAAAATTTGAGATAATATTATTTTAGTATTCTTGAACTAACTACGATTCAAAAATATTCCAATATCATTCATATAGTTTTTGAGAATTTCATATAGTTTTGAAACGTAAAAGTCCCCAAATCACTTTTTTCTTCCTCAATTATTATCCAAAATTTATGAGAATGCATATGAGCCTTTAATTATTGATAATAACTCATGGGAAACAATTCCAAATCCGTTGAAGCCATAACTTGTGAATTCAGATACTCAAACATTGGGCTTGTTAAATGATAAGAATTCTAATCCTTCTACTTATGCGATGTAAGCGAGCGAATTACCATTGCATGGTGAATCAATTTTGAAGCCACTAGGGCCTTAGATCTTGGATGATTGCTTGAAAATTTTTCCTCAGAATACTTTATGGTGGGATCGGCTCTCTTCCAATAGGAATCTTGATCAATGTATGGCACTGAAATACGTCCCCCCCCCCCAACTGAAGAGGGAGAGTGATAGTAAACCTCAAAAAAAGAGGAAATTGATTGAGAGATGAATGAATGGAAACATGACTTGGTAGGCTATGTCTATGGGATTCCCCTACTTACAATCAAATCTATGGTTCTGAACAATCTTAGTGGACTTGTTTCATATAGCCTAAAATCATATGTCATGATGATAGATTCTTCATTTTCAAATTTTCATCTACAAATGAATGTGAAACTATTTTGAATCAATATTGTACCTTCTATAATCATCCTTTGATATTGAAAAAATGGAGGCGTAAGATGAGGAAGAATTACAGTTTGTTCCTCTATGGATAAAAATTTCCGACTTTTCATTGGAATATTGGTCCTCTAAATCTCTCAATATGATCTTAGGTTCAATTGGTACCCCTATATGTACTGATGCTATTACCATGAGGAAGGACTAGATTTTATATCCTAGAATCTCGGTTGAAGTTGATACTAAGAAGCCTTTCAGTGAAACTATCACTATAAGAGACCTTGATGGCACTTTAGTAACCCAAACAATTTAGTTTGAATGGAAACCTTCTTTTTGCCATCTATGTAATGTTCCTACTCATGATGGCCAACATCGTCCAAAATTGCAAAAGAAACCTTATGTGGAACCTTCTCAACAACACCAAGAATGGATTGTAGTGAGAGATAGAAGATAAATCAACAAGGACAAAATGAATAATACAATTGGTACTAATGCCGTCAATTTTCACCTCTAGCAGTTAGTGCAAAAATCAACTCAGAGGTGGTTCGGCCCAATCAAACCTATGCTATGAGGTCTACTAGTCAGATTGAACAAATGGACCAAACCAATTTGTTTCAGGTGTTATAGTTTGGTGAGGAAGAGGAAACCCTATGAACAAAGAAATTTGTTCATGATCCTAGATCATCATGTTAGCTAGGCAATAAATGATCCATAAAAAAAAGGAAGTTAAAGGATGGATTAAGAAGAGTAGGTGTTCACTTGTTGGTTTGCTAGAAACTAGAGTGAAGTTTAATAAATTTGATGAAGTTAAAAATAATGTAGCTAGAAACTAGAGTCCCTTGAATAATTATCACGATCACTACAATGGTTGTGTGTGGGTGTTATGGGACCCTTTGATCTAGCATGCCACCTAGGTCAGAACCTGTGATTAGTGTATCCTTTGAGACATGTCTTCAATCCAGGGAGATACACACTTAGTTGTCAGTTTTGTCTATACTTTTACTGACATTTCAAAGAGGACTCTTTGGAGGTAGCTTATGCAATTGAACCACACTACCCCACCTCTTGTGTTATTATATGATTTCAATGTTATCTTAAACCCTAATGAAAAGGTGGGGTGATGCACCCTTTGCTCAGGCTATGCAAAAAATTATGCAGTGTGTGCAATCCTTGAACCTTGTAGATTTAAAGGGTTATGAAAGTTTTCTTATCTGGTTGAACAAAGGAAGTGGCACAGATGTTGTTGCATGTAAACTAGATAGAGTTCTTGTTAACATGGCCTAGAGGAATCTCCTTTCGCAATATTATGTCAACCTTCTCCCTCCATTTGTCTCTGACCACTGTCCTATTCTCGTTCAAAATGGTGTATTGGGTAAAATTAAGGTCCCCTTTCGTTTTAACAACTTCTAGACAAATGATACTCACTTACTACATATTACTAGAACCCATTAGAGGTATCACAAAACTCACAATACAGGTAGCTTGCTTTTGAACTTTCATAGAAAGCTTGAAAACCTAAATCTTGCCTTTGAAGAACTCAATAAATTGACGTATGGCTCTATTGATCGGAGAATGGAGACAACAACAAATGCGATGTGTGATGCTCAAAAGGCATTATTAAATGATGTTACAAACTCAGTTCTTGGGGATCAATTTCATACCTTAGAGATTGAATACAATAAAATCTCTCATTGTCAAGAGAGTTTTGTGAAACAAAAAACAAAAATTCATTGGCTTAATGTAGGGGATTCTAATCACAAGTACTTCTTTGCTCATCCGAGGGGCTACAAAAATAGGAACGCCATGAGTAAAATTGAGCTTGAAGTTGGCATGACTATAACCGATTCAAATATCATCAAAGAGGAATTCTTGGACTTCTATAAGACTCTTTTAGGTACCCCTAGAAGTTATACTAGATTGGTTGACACATGGATTATAAATTAGGTACCCAAAATTCAAACACATTTTGCTTTCACCTCTTACATACTCTAAGTGAAGGATGACGTGTTTGCCATTGGAGATAATAAAGCTCCAATTATGGATGAATTTTCTACATTTTTCTTTGAAAAGGCTTGAGATATAATAGGAGACGACATGGTTGTTGAAATAAATGATTTATTTGTCACGGGTATTTTGCCAAAATAAATCAATATCACAGTCGTAACTCTCATCCCCAAAAAAGAAAATGCTACAAAGGTGAGTGAATATAGGCCTATTGGTTGTTTTGGGGTTTTGTATAAAACCATTTCTAAAATAATCACCTCTAGATTACAACGCATAATGCTAGATATCATTGATCATGCCTAGTTAGGTTTCGTTAAAGGTAGGTAAATAGGGGACAACATTCTTTTTACTGCAGAACTTGTGAGAAAATATTCTTAAAAGTACATATCCCTTAGATACATGATGAAATTAGATATCAAAAAGGCCTATAGCTCTATGCATTGGGGTTTCCTACAAAAAATCCTTCATTCTTATGGCTTCCCTCTTCACATAGTTAAAATTATATTAGCACATGTTTCTTTAGTATCTTATTCTCTACTGATTAATGGAGAACTAACCCCTCCTTTTAAAGGGAAATAAGGTCTTCGACAGGGTGATCCTTTGTCACCTTATCTTTTTGCGCTTGTTGCTGACTATTTCACTCGTGCCTTGAAGTGCCTTTGGAGGGATCCTGATTCAAAAGTCGCCCCGAGTGTAAGAAGCTATAGATCATTAGCTTGGCTTTTGTTGCCAACATGCTTCTATTTTTCCATGGTGATATGACTTTAGTACAGAATCTTTTGAATTTTATTGATGATTTCTCTTCAAAATCTAGTATTGTTGTACATCCTCAAAAGTGTAATATTTATTTTGGGAGTGTTGATCCTAATGTTAAAGCTCAGATTCTTCATATTTCCAAGTTTGGTGAAGGATGGTTCCCATTCTCCTATTTGGGGGTCCCTTTATCTTCATATAGGATTATCAAAGCCCAAATACAAGGTCAGCTACATAAAATTGCAAAGAAGCTCTCCAGGTGGCATACCCATCTATTGTCATATGCTGGTAGAACCCAACTTTTAAAATCTATTATTTTTAGTATGCAAATGTATCGGTGCCAAGTTTTCATACTTCCACATAAACTTATTCATCAACTTGAAAGCTTATGTATACAGTTTCTATGGACATGCAATATTAATTCCTCAAGGAAAGCATCGATTGCTTGGAAGACAGTTTGTACCCCAATAAAGATGGTGGTATGGACCTGATTAACCTACAATTGTGGAACTACGTAGCTATCGGCAAACTACTATAGAATATTTTCTCCAGAGGGCTCCCTGTGGGTCAAATGAGTTCACACCATTTACTTTGAGGATTCTTCGATTCGGTCCTTCACTCAATCCATCTTTGTTCTTGGCACTTCCAGTAAATCCTAGCTTTGAGACTTGTGTTTGGTGCATTTTTTAAAAATCAACATCATGTCTCTAGCTATCTGAAGAAATGACTCATACAACATTCGCAAGGTCTATGAACTTGTAAGAGTCATAAGAGAAAAGGTATGGTGGTCAACACTAGCTTGATGTTCTCCGGCATCACCCAAATACCAATTTATTATGTGGCTAATCATTTATAGTAAGTTGTTAACCAAGGTCTGTTTAAAGCAAATGAGCCTCCTTGAGGATGAAAAATGTATCATGTGTTCAAATAGTAAGGAGGAAAGAACCCATCATCTCTTCTTGGAGCGCCCTTATAGCTGCCACATCTGGAAGAAAATCAAAAATCGTAAGGATGACCTTGGAAATTGGGAGTACAAATTAAAGCTTTTGGCAAGGTTGACTGAACAACCAAGAGACAAAAAGGACATACTTTGAATAGTGTTTGTTACCTACAAAGGGTCTGTTTGGTATGAACGTAACTCAAGAGTCTTTGGGAATTTTGATCACAATTGTAACTCCCTTTTAAGGGATATTAGCTTCGTGGTTTCAAGTAGACGTCTTTCTCCTTATAGGAGTATAAAGTATGATAATTGGAGAAGATGTATTGATGAACTAGTGGTGTAATGTATTGGCTTTTGTACAACTACTTTTTCTTTTGGCAAGTTATACAAATTATTACTCACAAAAAAATTAATGTTATTGTTATTAATAATAAAATTACAACAATAATAATGTTAATAATATTATTTTAATTAAAATTAATATTACTATTTTTAAGAAATAATAAGAATAATAAATAACTAACTTTTTATTAATATTAATGATAATAACAATACTACTACTAATAATATAGTAATATTAATGATAATATTAATATTAAAAGTAATATCACTATTTTAAATAATAATAATAATAATAAATAACTACAAGTCTAATAGTAATATTGTTAACATTAATAATAATATTATTATTTATAGCAATAATTATATTATTATTAATATTAATTACAACAACAATAATATTTTTTTAAAATATTATCAGCATCATCATCATCATTTATAATTACTATTCTTATATTGTTAACTATTTTGATTTCTCTTATTGTATAATAATTATTCTTAATATTAACATTAATATCAATATTATAAATGTTAATATTGACATTATTTTATCATTACTAGTGATACTAATAATACTAAAATTATTGATATTATTAATATTGATGTTATTAGTTTTTTATATTATTTTTATTGTTAATAATAATATTATTAAAATTAATCTTTTTATTTATGCTATTATTATTATTATCGCTATAGATAATAATAATAATAATAATAATAATAATAATAATAATAATAATAATAATAATAATTTGTTATTATTATAATTGGTATTGTTGTTGTTCTTATCCGATCTAGAAATGTTAGTTTTATAATATGAGTAAGTGAGCAGATATTTTTAGGTTTTTTATTTATATCTTAACTGAATATATAAAATAATTTAAAAAAAAATAAAAACATTTGAAAATAATACTTTTAAATAATTTAATTTCATTGTACTGAAGTAACTCAATGGCTCGAGACTGTTTTGTTGGCATCGTGTTGCTCGAGCAATTAATCAATTAATTGCACTGTGTCGCTTGAACATTGCAATTTGCGAGTCCGCAATTGTCTGTAGCAGTCACAATCACCGATGCACAGGGACGTCGGAAGTATTGTACTTCGCATCCCAGGAACAGGGACGAAGCGGGAGACAAGGTAATTCGGAGGAAACAACTACTAAAAAGAAAAAGATGGAAGAACGGATGGAGGTTTCTTTACTCTTCTCCTTCGATTTTGATTTCTAGGAATCCATGATTTTGCTACTCAAGTTGCTCCATCGTTCTGCATCTGCTCGAGACTCAACTTGAAGAGGAGGGAAAGACGGAGAGAGAGAGAGAGAGAGAGAGAGAGAGAGACCAACAACGACTTTCAGTCTTCAAAATCAACGGGTGAATGGTGATTCGTGAAGAGAGAGTGAGAAATTAGAAGGATAAGACGGCACAAACAATAACAGAGTGAGTATATACTCTCTTTTCTTCTTCTTTTTGTCATAATAAGAAAAACCACAAGGTCAAGGGCCACTATCATTTCTTCTCACGACAAGTGCTAGATTTTCTTAAAGATATAGGACAGTGGCTTTATCATATTGGTTGATCTAAAATCGATCCAGATCATACCGGTTAATTTTTAAATTAAAATAATTGTCGATCAAATAACGGTTGTATTAATTGGATTCCGTATCGATTATTATATCAAATTAATTTGCGATCTAGTATTTAAACACTGACCTAGATATACAGGTAAGCAACAAAGAAGAAAACGAATTACTTATCGTTTGTTATTTTATTTCATTTGGTACCGTATGACTAATACTTTTTTATTTTTTAAGTTAAAGAAATCATTTTTATTTTTTCATCACAAGTTATAAGAACATAATAATAATAATAATAATAATAATATTATTATTATTATTATTATTAAATTCAAATTACACACTTCAAAACACCAATACATGTCACTAATTTCATTTCATTTCGCTAGACAATTTTCCCAATACATTTTATAGGCTTACCGATGGAGTCAATTTAAATTTTTTCATGATTAGGGTTGTTAATGAGTCGAATTAAGTTGAACTAAGAAATTTGGCCTCGACTCATTTAATATCTAAAAGTGAAGTTCAAGTCCGGCTCGTTAATAAACAAACAAAAATTTTAATGAGTCGAACCAAATTTTTAATAAATAGGTTTGTGAAATTTTATGGTAAACGATCCAAGCTTACTAGCTTTTGTAATGTAAATTATCTGTAACCTAAATTTTTTATACTCAAACTCAACCCGTTTAATAAACGAGTAGCTCTCGAATCATATTTTTAGATTCGTTTAGTTAAATAAACTAGGTGAGTCGAACTCTTAACGAGTCAAGCTCAATAAACTCGTAAGTTGGCTTGACTCATTAACGACCCTATTCATGATGCAAATGGTTTACCAAATTAAAGTGATCCCCATTTTTCAAATGTCTTGCCTTTTCCACTTTTTTACTATACAATTATCATATTTTTGTGTTTTGTCCCTTTTCTTTTATTTGTCTACCGTCGCCCTTTTAATTATGGATATGGCATTATATAACATCATATAATAATAATATGAGAGGGAGGGAGAGGCTTAACTAAGTAATGTGCAGGGAGAGGTTTTTAGATTTTTTGGTAAGTAGGAAAGAGAGGCTTTCATTAACTGGCTGTGAGATGTGACTTGTGACTCGTGAGCCTTATATAGCTATTCTTACTTTGTGCTTAAGCAAAACTGTGGAAGATAATTAGTTAATTCTTCCTCTATCCTATCCATTCTGGAAGGTGAAAGGTATTTCTATTATTAATTTGAGGACACTAGGATACTTTGTCGTCTGTAATTTATAAATGTTTCATTATCTAAAAATATAGTGTAAGATCTTTATTTGTTCCGTGTATTTTGTCTAAATATATGTCTTCAAAATTACTGCATTTTTTTCTACTCAAATATTCTCTCTTTGGGTTGAATATATATATATATATATATATATATATATATATATATATATATATATATACAAATGAATCAAAACTATGAGAATATATATTTAGGATGATGGTGATTATTTTATTTAAAGTACAGGATGAATAAGTATTTGATGCCTTGTATAACCGTGAATATGTATTTTTTTATTTGTCTTCATGTGTATTTTACTATTCAGTACTCTACAATTTCTAAAAGGATTGTTACAGGTGTAATTTGTTAAAAAAATAAATTTACTTTTGAAAAGTCAAAGCCTTAATTTTATACTTATCCTAATTTTTTATATTTCTTTATATTTGTATTAATTGTTATTTAATTTTATAATAAAAAGTGTAATTGTAATATTAAGATTAAATTTATTCGTTGTAAAAAAATGTATGTAAATTACTAATATGACTTGCTTTTAGAAATAGAAGGGAGTATAATGGGGAGTTTGTGTTTTTGGTCTCTCTGAATG
The DNA here is from genome assembly GCA_039764185.1 of Tamarix austromongolica. Taxonomy (NCBI): domain Eukaryota; kingdom Viridiplantae; phylum Streptophyta; class Magnoliopsida; order Caryophyllales; family Tamaricaceae; genus Tamarix; species Tamarix austromongolica. Next base: position 100,402,056 of record CM077810.1, on the reverse strand, counting down.
TATATTTCATATACTGCTGAATGGATAATTTTTATTTTTATTTTTATTTTATGTTTAGACATGCAATGGATATTATAGTTATGGTGGGGGTAACAATTAATGACGTGATCATATGGTTTGCGGCAAACGTACAAAATGGTATGGATCATAATGCATGAAAAGAGATAATATCTTAGTATAATTAATCAATTACTACCTTTAATTTATAGCAAGTGTAATTTTAAATTTATGGGCATAAAATAAGAATTAAATCAAATGACTAATATAATTTTTTAATTGCTAAATAATTTTTTTTTCTTGCGAAATATAAAAACCGAGAGGAAATGTCTAATGATGATAAAGGATAGATTAAAAAAATGTAATCGATATTTTATTTTAAAATTATAAAATTATTTTGGATAAAATTAAAATTACTAAAGTAACACTCAATTTATATCAAAATAGAAATTATTTTAGTAATTTATATAATTTTTAAAAAATTAATAAATATTGTCTTAAAATTTTAGTACACCCTTTATTAAAATATAATATATTATTTAATTTATAAATAATAAAATTAAAAAAATTAAAAATTAAGTTTTAATTTTTATAAAGTGTATTTTGTTTTTATTAAAAAAATATGTGATAGAAGAAGGGAGAAAGTAGTACTTATTATGATGTAGTATATATATAATAAAAGGTCAAGTCCTTAGAAATAAGGAGTATTTTAATGGAAAACTGTACGGCCAACCCAGTGGACTTGTACAGTTGTGCGTCGTGGCATTTCACACAGAGAACAGTCAATAATAGGATAGCCCACAAACCGTCATCTGTCAATACGCATTCAGAAAAGGTCCACGATTCATACCCTTTAGCCCAACTTTTAGGATATGCTTGGATTGCTGATATAAGATGCCTTTTAGCTTATTTCACCCCTAAAAAAATCTACGTGTGATTATTGTATCAGATAAATAAACAGTGTTGTCATTGAACCGACAAGCTTTTTCTTTATTTGGTATATATATTTATATATATATTATTTAACACTTTTCAATTAGGTAGATTATTAACTCTAAATTATCGACTGACTTTTAAAGTAGACCTCACTTATTAGCCAGTTAGTTGTGTTCGCACTTAGCAGTCAACTTTCAACTACATTTTTCAGATTTATAAACTTTCGGCTAATTTTTATCCTAAGATGTGATTTACTTTTAAGTATTCGTAACTGAGAAGTACGCCACACAATTTTTCTGCCCTATGGCTCATGCCATGTAACATTGCGATTCTTAAGTTTTTATTTAGTAAACTTTACGAAAGATTGCAAAAAGAAATGGCATCTCCCCTTTTTTTTCTTTTAGAAGATAATGAATGATACACGATAGAGAGAAATCGACAGTAAATATGTTACAGTATTAAAAGAGAGAAATATATTCGAATTTAAAACTTTTAGAGCAATCGTAATGGATAAAAAAAATTAGATCCCAATTTTAAATTTGGGGGCCTCAAATTTAAAGTCGTGAATACGGAAAAATAAAATTTATCCTAGAATTTGGAGTATCCTAAATTTTTTTAAATAGTCTATTGTCTGAGAACGCAACTACTGCTATCGGGGGCGTAGAGCTCATCGTTAGAATTGGATTTTGATATTTTTTTTGTATATTTTTAGCTTAAATGTTACCATTAGAATATCATTTTTTTAATATATACAAAAAAATATGACCGTTAATAATAACGGTAAAATAATTTGTTGCCTATGAATACATCATTTTTTCCATATTTTTATATCATCTATTCTACCTCTCTTTCTCGTATTTATTTCTCTACATAATTAATCTTATCCATTTCTCTAGTTATATTTATTTTATTAATTATTAATTTCTCTACTCATATTTATTTTATTAATTTCTCTAGTTATAATTTTTGTATTAATTTCTCTAGTTATATTTATTTTATTAATTTCTCTACTTATATTTATTTTATTAATTTCTATACTCATATTTTCTTTATTAATTTCTCTAGTTATATGTATTTTATTAATTTCTCTACTTCTATTTATTTTACAAAAATGGATCCTACTAAATTTAATTTTTTGAATCTTTTGGATAATCCAAATGATTTAAATTCAAGAGAAATTCCAAATCAAAATATCCAAAGTTCACAAAATTCTTCGAATATAAATTCTCCAAATGTTCAAAATTTCCAATATCCATGAAATTCTAATTTTTCAAGTATGCAATATTATCAAAATGATGTCAATTTCCAATTCTTAAAATACCACTTTTCTATTTGATCGCAAATTTTCAAATATTCAAAATTCTCCATAATACAATTTTAATTCTCCGTTAGTCGCATCTCTTAAGGATTATAAATTTCCAGAATTTTTCACGCAAAATCAGTTTGAAAACGACGCTCGGGTTGAATCTCCCAATGAGATTGGATGTCGAGTTTATTGTAAATGGATGGATAAAGAAGACGAATTTTTCTTTAGTGGATGGATACATTTTTTAGAGGATTCAGTTTGGGGGAACGAGAAGAAATGTAAGGATTTTGGGGGAAAATTATGGCATACTTTGAAGAGTATCATGGCGGAGGACTAGAGAGAACTATGAAGACGGTAATTAATCAATTTTTTATGTTAATAAAAATATTAATCAATTTTGTTGTTGTTATAGTCATATTTGCTAACGTAATCAAAGTGGCGTCAGAGAGATAGATGTAATTAGAGATGCGCATAAAGAATATAGAATAAGGTATAATAGTTCGTTTAGTAATGAACATGTATGAAAACTTGTAAAGAACCATCCAAAATGGATGGTAATGAATCAGAGTAGTGGGAAAGCTTCTTCATCAAAGCATACATAAGTTTCAACTTCCGGTGCATACAATGATTCATCTACTCCTGATATGTTAGAGATGGAATTTTTGTTGGAGCGACCTATGGGGTAAAAATAAAGAAAAGCAAAAATCGATGTAAAAGTCAAAGGAAAGTAGATAGGATGGAGGTTCAAATATTAACGGGATGCTGGAAATTGCTAGACAATGAAATGCGATATTAGAGAAAATGACAGAAGAGAGGCATAGTGATAAGGCTTAACAACGTCGATTGAAGGGGGGAAAAATAGGCATGGCTATAAGTTGTCGTGACACATAAAATATGATTGACAAAGAGAAAGTAAATCGTCAGATCTTGTACGCAACAACTATAAGAAAAATGGTGAACAATCCTTAATTCTATTATTTTAATGTATTGTTTAATAGATGTGTACCTTATGTTTTCGTACTTCTATTGTAATGTTTTTAAATATTGTAATATTTATCCTTATATATGAATGGCAGCACCTTATATATTGTAATTTTTTTATATTAAAGTGAATCTAATTTTTAAAACTCTTTAATGCTTCACATTGATTACATTTGTGTAAAAATGATGACAATTAAAAAATTACAATGATACCCATCCTAAATCCCCACGCAGTGTTTTTCTTCAATTTCTTCACTTTTTGTTTGAGTTTAAATACATCATCCTTCAAACTGTCAACTAACTGTAAGATATCTTCACCGACAACAATCTGGGTTGGACCATGAGGTTCAGAGGCGATATTGGAGGTGGCAGCGGAGCCCATATAAAATAATTACACTGTAATACCCCGTATTTTTAAAATCCAGATTTATTAAGCTTAATGATTTTATTAGCGTAATTTGATGTAAATAATTAATTATTCTAATTTCGTTTCGTTTTACAGATTTATCGATGATTTCGAATTCATGATTGAATGTAATTAATCATTGTCGTTGCGAACCATTCTAGACAAATTCGTTCACGACAGTGATTTTATTATATTCTTATGATTTCGATCTTCAGTTAAAAATATATATTCCCGTTCTTTCTCGTATTTTGGGTTTTAATATTTTTAATTCATTTTCGATTATATCTTCGTCATGTTTACGACTTTGTTTTGAAGTTATGTTTCGTTAATGAAATATACTATTTAATTATAGAATTTCTGTTTAAATAGTTAAATTTATTTTAATGATTTTACCCGTAGAAAATATTTCCGACTTTAAATTTATTCATTTCGGGAATCGTTAATAATTTTTGGGAAGTTTTAAATTAAAAAGATTTTCGGAGTTTATTTATGAATTTTCTTATGGAATTAATTTTCTTTTGTTTTATGCTTTTTGGTTTCTGGAAAACCGATTTCGGAAATTATGTAAATTAATCTCGATTTATTAGAATTTGAATTAAATATTTTATTATATGTTTTTAAATATTATTTCGGGGTCTTATGATGTATTTCCGTAAATAATATAAATTTTTATGTTCATTAGTAAATTATTCCGAAAATGTTTATGAAATTCTTTATATAGCCTTTTTATTTATTTTAAGTGTTCTGATCGTTTCGAAAATAATTTTCGTTTAATAAATTTTAGATAAAGTCTTCCGATAATAATTTTTGATAATTAGTATTCCCTTTTATAATTGTATTTGCAAAAAAAAAAAAAAAAAAAAAAAGAAGCCCAAACCTGTCGGGACCCCCCGACCCCCCTTCTCTCTTTTCCTTATCTTTCCCAGTCCCGACTCCCTTCTCCCTGGCCCTGCGCCTTGCCCCTATCCCGAAGCCCTAGCCACCTCTCAGCTCCTCCCCGCTCCGGCCAACTTCGCCAGCAACCGGCCGACCACCGCTGGCGACGCCGCGCAGCAGCAGCAACGCAGCAGCCCACCGAAGTAGCAACAGCAGCAATGGTCGAACCAGCGGCAGCACAGCAGCAGCAACGCGCAGGTCGTGCCGCCGGCGCCGGTCACCGTCAACGCCTGCTGACCACCGGCGAGCCACCCCTGACCCCGGAGGAAGCTTCCCCAGCCTTCCTTTGCCCGATTTATCGGTTTTTGTTCGGTATAAATTCCCGAAAAACCCTAACCCTTGTTTTGATTTATTGGGTATGAATTAGCTTATAAAAAGCTAAATTAGTTGTTTGATTATGTATATATATGCTGTAAGAATGATTTGGACGGGTTAATCGTATGGTTATGTCGAGATTTTGGAAAAATTAGATTTTTAGCCGGGTTATGCCCGAATTTTTCGGATCCGTCTATTTTTGCGATTTCGGACAAATTGATTATACAATATGTTTTAAAATGTATCCAATTTTATTTTGGAACCGTCAATTTGAGAATTAATGCACAATTTATCGGAATTTGATTTCTAGGTCAAATTTTGGGTGTAATGAAATTGGGTCGTATAATTGAGCCGTTTCGCTCAATTGATTTTACAATATTGTTTAAAATGTATTTAATTTTATATTGGAAGTGTTGATTTGGGAAAATTGTACGTAATTGATCGGAATTGGATTTTTAGGTCAAAACTCCCGCGGGTTTAAATTGAATTATGTAATCGGGTTATTTTATTCAATTGACTATATAAATTACATTATGATATGTTTAATTACATTTTCGAACCGTCAATTGATATGTTTTGGCAAGAATTGATCGGATTTGCGTTCCGGGCTCAAAAACCCTAATTGTGCTAAATTGAATATTTCTATTATCGGTTTTGATCAATTGATTATTTGATAAGTTATAAAATGTGTTTAATTGCATTTCTAAACATTCAATTTGATCAAACTTATAGAATTTTACCGAATCGTATTTTCGGGCCCAAAACCCTAGATTTTAAGTGAGATTATGAAATTGGTTATTTGTAAAGTTGTTTCGCTAAAATTAAATTTATAAAAGTAGTGGAAATGTCCCAAGTGCTATTGTATTAATCCGTTTTGATTTAGTTTTAACCTTAAATCTTAATAAAGCTATGCTTTAAAGTTCTAAGTTTTGGACACGTTTTCTAAGAAAGATAATTTGTGTCGTTTGTGTTTATTTAACTAGAATATATGGATTATTGATTGATAGGATAGTTCCTAATTTAGTTTTGATTTCTATCGGATCTAGGAAAGCTTTCTCGTGGACCCACGAACTAGGGATTCCTCTCCCTCTTATTTCGCTTAGCTAGCTTCGGATCCAGGTAAGTCTCTACTTACCTCTACTTGTGGTTGTTTAGTAAGGACGTAACTAAGGCCACTTGTGTGCTCTGCATGTTTTAAGTGCCTTATATGCTTTGTATGGTTGTATGCTATAACCTGTATATTATGTGTATATTTGTGAAGCGCAGCATGGATCCGAGGTACGTCCCCGTACCCTTGTCTTCGTGTACTAATATGTTGTGGTACAAGTGTGATGTGGTGTGATGTGACGTGACCCCTACGACATGTAGGTTGGGTGATGTGAGGGAGTGTGGTGAAGTGAGGGAACTTGAAAAAGAAAAATAAGAGGTTAGAATGACCAAAGGGGAGTATGTTGGCTAAACAAGGTATGGACGACCTAAGGAGTTCACCATTTGGGAAATAATGAGGAGAAAGTGGAATTAAGTAAACAAAAAGGTGGGTATAAATTAAGGTTGCATGGGGAAGTCTGTTGCTTGGTGATATGATGGGTAGTATTGGAGTTTATATAGTGGTTTTAATGATTACTTGGTGGTATTAGTGACTTATGGTGGTATTAGGGTTTATATGGTTGTATTTATAATTACTTGGTGGTATTAAATACTTATGGTGGTATTAGGGTTTGTAAGGTGGCATTAGGGTTGTATAGTTGTTTTAATAATTACTTGGTGGTATTAAATGTTTATGGTGGTATCAGGGTTTGCAAGGTGTTATTAGGGTTTATATGGTTGTATTATGATTACTTGGTGGTATTGAATGCTTATGGTGGCATTAGGGTTTGCAAGGTGGTATTAGGGTTTATATGGTTGTATTAATGATTACTTGGTGGTAATAATGGCTTATGGTGGTATTAAGGTTTGTAAGGTGATATTAGGGTTTATATAGTTGTATTAATGATTACTTGGTGGTAATAATGGCTTATGGTGGTATTAGGGTTTGCAAGGTGGTATTAGGGTTTATATAGTGGTATTAATGATTACTTGGTGGTATAAATGGCTTATGGTGGTATTAGGGTTTTCGTGATGGTATTATGGTTGTTATGGTCAAATAAGGTTAAGAGTGGTTAGCCATGGCCTGGTGTGGACACTCATGGTTCGTATGGCTGTGTAGAGTTGTTTGGTGTTATTATGTGTATTATTGAGTAAAGTGTAGTTATGAATGTGAAATTTTATCGTTTGTGATGTGTAAAGTATGTAGTGAATGATTTATGCATGTCAAGGACATGATGTGGTTCAATAAGATTCGAATAAGACATTAATTACGTAAAGTGAAAGACCGATGAGCCCGACCCAGTCCGTTCCACCGGTTAGAATAGTGGCCAGAGGCGTTCTGCCCTGGGTGTGTATTTCCGGTCCACCGGCTATAATAGTGGCCAGAGGCGTTCTGCCCTGGGTGTGTATTTCCGGTCCACCGGCTATAATAGTGGGGGATTCGGGCTCGACAGACCCAAACGAATAAGTTAATCCACAAGGAAAATACTAAATACTTACAGTGGAACACCATGTGAGTCGGGGCCAGTCCGGTCCACCGGTTAGAATAGTGGCCAGAGGCGTTCTGCCCTGGGTGTTTATTTCCGGTCCACCGGCTATAATAGTGGTCAGAGGCGTTCTGCCCTGTGTGTTTATTTCCGGTCCACCGGCTATAATAGTGGGGCTCCCGCGCTCACATGGTCTAATAAAGAATGTGTTGAATGAATCGGAATGAAGTAATCCACGGGAAAATATTAAGTACTTACAGCGAAACACCATGTAAGTTCGGGGCCAGTCCGGTCCACCGGTTAGAATAGTGGCCAGAGGCGTTCTGCCCTGGGTGTTGATTCCGGTCCACCGGCTATAATAGTGGTCAGAGGCGTTCTGCCCTGAGTGTTGATTTCCGGTCCACCGGCTATAATAGTGGGGTCCCCGCGCTTACATGGATCATTACAGAATATGTGTGGAATGAATATACTATTAATGAGAATAAAGACTAAGTCTAATTGGACCATAGCCAACTTTTATTATATGTATTACCACATGCTGTTTACGTGCATATTGAGTCACTTGTTATTTCGGTTATACTATGCTTATATGTTAAATGGGATGTTGCATATGTGTTATATGTTACTATGAGTGTATGACAAGAGCCATGCTGTGGGTTGTGAGTATGACCGATATTGTATTATAATTTAATATGTACTTGATGTTACAGTTTACGTCTCTCCCATAAGATAGGGTAGTGAGACTTACTCAGTACTGGACCCGTACTGATACTACACTGGTTGATTGGGTCCTGTGATGATCCACCGATGGTGGGGAGCAGACCTCTTGTGCAGGTTAAGATCGGATACTGGTTTGGGGTGGAAGGCTTGACCTGAGTGAGTAGGCGATCCGGATATTTATCCTTCGAGATTTATTTTGTTTAATTGTATTCACCTTTGGAAGTTGCAAGTATTGTTCTCAGATTTCTAAGGGTTTTGTAATTGACTTTAAATTTCTCGTATTCTGATAAGTGTTTACAATTCAGATTTAATTGTTTGACAGGTTTTAGCCTTACATCTAACATGAGATAGATGGTTGACATTATCTTGTGTTAGATGTGGCGGTAACATTTCCCAAATTCGTTCCTAGCTTCCACTTTAATCTTTCAAAAAAATTTTTTTTCAGGAGTGAAATTTGGGGGTGTTACATACACGTCCAACACTTATAGTATAAACGACTAGGGTTATTTTCACTACGTAGAATTCTTAGCTTGATAGCCTTATCGAAACAATGACAATGTATGAATTGTTGCATATTAGATGGAATGACATTTGAAGAAATTGAAGATAAAGAAATTGATCAATTTTTTGTTTCTTATAAATAAATTGTGAATGAATCAAGATTGGTTGAAGTTCTGAATTTATAAGGAAAAAATTGCCCAAAGCCCATGTGATAATATACCATTGGATTTCCTTACATATGTCAGTCATTGTATTGTCACCTCATTGTACTACTAAAGCCTATGTGATAATGTACTGTTGGATTTCCTTACATATATCAGTCATTGTATTGTCACATCATCATAGTCTGAAGCCCATATGATAATGCACTGTTTGATTCTCTTATATATATCAGTCATTGTATTGTCAACGTACCGTACCCCCGAAGCTCATGTGATAATGTATCGTTGAATTCCCTTACATATATCTATAAATATAGGGCTCTCTTGCATATACATTTACAACTTACCTCTTTCACATCTCCTTCAAATAAAAATCGATACTTCTCAACCAATAATGTCATCTGGTACATCTTCTTATGACTCTATAACTTTTGATGATATATTACTTGTTGAAGCAATGGATACAACTATCGAATATGTTATTGTCAAAATTGAGAGGCTCAATTGAAATAGAATAAAACAATGAGTCTTCATTGATTGGGATCGTGAAGAAGGTCATCAAAGATTATATAACGATTATTTATCAGGCAATCTAACATACAACTCAACTCAGTTTCGTCGTTGATTTAGAATGAGAAGATTCTTATTCCTTAGGGTTGTCGAAGCTGTTACTAATTATTGTCCATATTTTCATATGAGTGTGATGCAATTGGTTGAAATGGACTTTTTCCATTACAAAAATATACTGCACCAATACGCAAGCTAGCATATGGAATGCAAGCCGATTACGTAGATGAATATGTGAGTATTGGAGAATCAACAACTCTTGAATACCTAAGGTATTTCGTTCGGGTTGTGAATGAATTATTTACTTCCCAATATATAAGAAGACCTAATGCAGATGATATTCAACGCTTACTTGAAATGGGTAAAAGACGTGACTTTCCAAGTATGATGGGAAGTATCGATTGCATGCACTGGAAGTGCAAAAATTGTTTCATTGCTTGGAAAGTTCATTTTTATCGCGGTGACCATGGTGTCCCGACAATCATTTTAGAATTCATCGCATTCAAAGATCTTTGGATATGACATGCATTTTATAGATGTTCTGGATCAAATAAAGATCTTAACATTCTCACTTACTCACCGATATTCAATGACATTTATGAAGGACGGGCACCAGAAGATCATTATATGGTCAACGAAACAGAATATTATCTTGAATATTATGTAGCAAATGACATATATCCAGACTAACCAATATTCATCAAAACCATACCGCTTCCTCAGAGACCAAAGAGAAAGTTATTTGTATAGCATCAGGAATCTGCTAGAAAAGATGGCGAGCGTGTATTTGGAATGCTCCAAGGACGTTTTGTAATTGTTCGCGACCCATCACGTGTTTTGGGCATGGCGATTAGAGCTAGAAAAAGTTAACCCGACCCGACCCGAGTGAAATCCGACCCGATAAAACACAAAAAGTTTAGCAATCCAACCCGATTCAAACCCGACCCGACACTAACCCGATAATAATTAACCCGACCTGGATCCAACCAGACCCGATCCTAACTCATGACCCGTCATACACCCGACCCGATAGCATCTCGACTCGATATTCACCCGATCCGTCATCGACCTGACCCGACATCGACCCGACCTGACATCAAAATCTATTATAATAATAATTAATTACATATATTTTATTATACTTATTTTTCATACTTTTACCTTATACATCCTTATTTATTAATGATATCCTAATAAATTTTTCCGCACAAAAATACAACATTAAGAAGTCATAATAATAATTTAATAAACAAGTAATCAAATAAATGATAATAAATGATAAATATATTTGTTAGATTGAATCATGCAATATTTTTTATTGTTAAAATTTATTAATATCTTTATTATTTATTTTTAAAAATAAAGTGCATCTAATATTCTTATTTCATTTATGTGTACTACTAATCTTATGATTGTGTCTAATATTTACAATGTAATAAATGATAATTGTACATTGTATAGTCATATTATGATCACCTTATTTTATAAAATTATCTTTTTTTAAGTAATAAAATAAATGATAAATATCTTTATTAGATTGAATCATGCAATATTTTTTATGGTTAAAATTTATAAATATCTTTATTATTTACTTGTAAAAATAAAACACATCTAATATTCTTATTTTATTTATCTATACTAGTAATCTTATGATTGTCTCTAACATTTACAATATAATAAATGATAATTATACATTGTATAGTCATGTTATGACCACCTTTATTTTATAATATTATATTTTTTTAAGTAATCAAATAAATGATAAATATATTTGTTAGATTGAATCATGCAATATTTTTTATTGTTAAAATTTATAAATATCTTTATTATTTACTTTTGAAAATAAAGCGCATCTAATATTCTTATTTTATTTATGTGCACTAGTGATCTTATGATTGTCTCTAATATTTACAATGTAATAAATGATAATTGTACATTGTATAGTCATATTACGATCACCTTTATTTTATAAAATTATATTTTTTCAAGTAATCAAATAAATGATAAATATCATTATCAGATTGAATCATGTAATATTTTTTATTGTTAAAATTTATAAATGTTTTTATTATTTACTTGTAAAAATAAAGCAGATTTAATATTCTTATTTCATTTATATGTACTAGTAATCTTATGATTATCTCTAATATTTATAATGTAATAAATGATAATTATGCATTGTATAGTCATATTATAATCACCTTTAAATTATAAAATTATCTTTTTTTAAGTAATCAAATAAATGATAATAAATGATAAATATCTTTGTTAGATTGAATCATGTAATGTTTTTTATTGTTAAAATTTATAAATATCTTTATTGCTTACTTGTAAAAATAAAGAGCGTGTAATTATCTTATTTCATTTATGTGTACTAGTAATTTTATGGCTGTCTCTGATATTTATAATGTAATAAATGATAATTATACATTATATAATCATATTGCGATCACTTTTATATTATAAAATTATCTTTTTTTAAGTAATCAAATATTTTAAGTAATCAAATAAATGATAAATATCTTTGTTAGATTAAATAATGCAATATTTTTTATTGTTAAAATTTATAAATACCTTTATTATTTACTTGTGAAAATAATGCGCATCTAATATTCTTATTTCATTTATCTGTACTAGTAATCTTATAATTGTCTTTAATATTTATAATATAATAAATGATAATTACCTGGATCTGAATTTGACTCAACCCATCAAAACTTGACCCGACCCGACCCATTAAGTTAACTCATAACTACTCAAACCTAACCCCTCAAATTGTACGAAATGACTCGACTCATTAAGTTGACCCGAAACAACTCAGACCCAACGGGGCCAACCTGTCAAATTGCACGAAATGACCCGAACGGGCCGAGCTCACCTAGTCATGTTAATCAAAAAATGACCCGAAACCAACCCGGCCCGACTAGTGAAGTTAATCCAAAATAACTCGAACCTAATTTTGCTTAACCCGAACTCGACCCTATCCGACAAATTAACCTGAAATGACCCAGAACTACAATGACCCTACCCGAAACTGTCCCAACCCAAACAAGATAATGACTGAGATGATCTGACCCGCCATGACCCGACCCGATTGCCAACTCTAGTGGGGACAATGTAGTAGATAATGTGTGTGTGCATCATATTACATAACATGATTGTTGAGGATGAAAAAGATACACATTTAGGTGATTTTTTTCCAGATCTTTTCGACTACAATGATAATAATGTATCACTTCATACAATTAATCATGGTTCAATAGTGGGCATAGATTCATAACTTCAAAGAGTTACTCAAGTTATCGATTGTACTTTGACCGGCCACCAACTTAAATCTAACTTGATAAAAGAAAATTGACAATTTGAGTATGATAAATAGTTTCTATTCGTATTGATTATCTATGTTCTAATATTTACGTACGTTGTATTAATTTATATTTTTGTAATGTTATTGTATTTATATTTATATTTATATTTTTTCATAAGTTATTTAATTTGTATTTTCATTTTTTATTTTCGTAAGTTATTTAATTTGTATTTCTATTTTTTTCGTAATGTTATTGTAATTTTTAATTCTGTTTTAATATTTTCGTAATGTCATTTAATTTATATTTCTATTTTTTGTATTTTCGTAATCTTATTGTAATCGCCATTTTTATATTTTTGTAATGTTATTGTAGTTGTTTTTCTGTTGTGATATTTTTATTAATTCTTATTATTGTAGAAGAAAGATTATAATAGGTTATTTTAAAATTAATTGAAATCAAATATTAATTTTATATATTTTCATAAACTATTAATTATTGTGTATAGATTGATATGAATTAAAAGTTTGATAATATCAAGCGCAAATGATTGATGATGTGATTGATAAAATTAATTGAGTGTTGTAAATTTGAGGTTGGTGATTGTAGAGTATTGAATTAAATTTGAGGTAAATTGATAATAGTAAGAGAGAGGGGAGAGAAAATGATTAGATAGTATAGTTGAGATTTTAAATTTAAGGATACCGTTTTAGTTGCTATTAATAACCAAAAGTCGATTTTCAACTACAGAAATAAACTTCATCGGTAACAACACATCCTTAGAGTAACAAATAAAAAGAAAATGTATATATCAATGTATCCCTACTTCAATTTGAAAATGCAGAATTCACTAGGTTTAAGATTCCTTAAATACTAATAGCTCATTATTTTTGTTCATTCTTAAGGCAAACAGAGGGGGAGGGGAATTCGACATAGAAAACAAATTTTGATCTCGTTAAGAAGGCACAAAGGCTTTTTTAACAAGAAAAAAAATTCGAGCAAACCACAAAGGTTAAAAATAATTTAGCATAAGAGCAAAATTCAATAATGTACGGTGTATAACCGGATATATTTATACTTAAATTTGGGCCAACACAATAAGATCTATGTACATCGGGCTCTATGCTCAGTCCAATTTGAGGAAATGGGTCTAAAAGCATGTACAAAGATCAAACTTTTGACTTTTGAGCGTGTGTGCCTCTATCGCTCTCTCAGGGTAAGACTGTTTCAGTATTGTCCCTTTTCTTTCTAACTGAAACTTGGGAGGCTTGATTTGGTGGGGCAAAGAGTTCTCCAAGTCCAAACCATCAAAGTTTGACCATTATTTCCTCATGATATATATTGTGAAAATATTTTTTTGCTGCCCCCGCCGGAAAAAAATTGTTTTCATAAAAATTATATTACGTTACTAATGTCAAGGATGAAAATAATTAGTCCGAGTTCGACTTCAGAGGCGATTAAATACATTGAAGGTTGCAACTACCATGGGAAAGAAGTACCCATCTTTCTACACGCCACGTACATCTTGTATCCCTTCCTATATTGCGGCATTTAAGCTTGCAGCATCTTTAGAATGTTGCCTGGCCGACAATTCTATGAGGTAACTTATAATTATTAATGTACATTATTTATATACATAATCAGACCGACCCTTAGTATAACAATATTAAGTTCCATATAATATGAGTTTTAAATTTATATACGTGAAAACATCTAAAATAAAAATAAAAATCTAAACTAATATAGATGATCGGATAATAAAAATAAAATTACTTTATTAAAACAGGTTAGGAATAGGATTCCATATAAAATATAATAAACACATTATTTTTTTGGGCCTAAACCTCCCTAAATATCAGGGTAGGCCCGTATATAATCTGAAATACTGGCCGGTCTCACGTCACAATTAGCCAATGCAAATGATGGGCATTTCTGCGGGCATTTTTTTTTTTTGTGGGTGGGTGGAGGGGGTAGAGGAAGGGAGGATCATATCCATTTTACTGCTTAGAAAACAAGTAATCAAGAGCGCGCACTCTGAAAGCTACGGCCACGGCCACCAGACATGTCGAAAAATTAAACTTCTCTTATTTCTTACAGGGGTCTTCAGAGACATGAAAGCCACAAAAGTAAGTGACAGCTAGTATGCGCCATACCATCTGTTTTGTTAATTGGCTGTAAAAGGATGATAAGACCACCAAATAGTAAGAGAAAAACTTCACATAGTAGAAAATAGAAGTCAACTTTATCAAAAGACATGTACGCACTTGCCAACTTATCTTGATTTACCGTGAACCATCTGACCGAAAAATACTACAATAAATGCACTGTATGCATTTGTATGAATATTGGATTCATGAACCGGATTCATGTAAAAAAAATTCCTCCGAAAACTCCCGATGGTCCGAAATGATGCCGAGGTAAGAAAAAATCAGAATGAATCCCCTCCCCAAGGTTTTGGTAATGAAAAGGTCATCGTTTCTAGGAGTGAAACTCAGCTTCGAGACTGACCAGAGCCTACCGTTCCAACGAACTCCACGACCATGTTACCTATTTACCTGCATGGGTAAGGGCTTAGTTTCGCGTAACTGTATTTTACAGCAATTTGCTTTTATTGGGGCAGGGATGGCTACTTTATGACGTCGGGATGCTCCGGAAGGGTTTCGGCCGGGCAAGGGGACTTAATGGAAGTACATGCGTTGAACGTCCAGTTCCAGATCTAACAACTATGTACGCGCTCCAGTTATTAGATGAACCTACTCATCATGGTATCACAGTTAGGTGAGGTGATACACTCATCTAATAAAATTCTAATACTTAGTATTCATAATATTAACAATCAGTTTGATCATGGTTTCACCATTTGGTAAGATTTATATATAAAAAATTAAATTAATAGCCTAATAATACTACAGATATAAGGGTAGATAGTGACTGTCTAAATCGTTGGTATTAAGAACAAATTCTTCGATAATAAATATTACCGATGATCTTTCTTTGGTATTTAATCATTGGGGGTTGGTAATAATGTGTAACACCTATAAATTGTTCTTTGAAGTTCTACTTATTACCGACGATAAAAAATAACATGAAAAAAATGATTTAAATGGCCTTTAATACCGACAGTATAAAACTTTAAATTTGATTTTTTTTAATGTTAAAAACCTTATTACCGACAACTACTGCTTATTACTAATAATTTTTATTCCTTAATACCAACAATAATGAATTTTTTATTCAAACAATATTTTGTATTAAAAACCTTGATACTGACCATTTATCATAAGTATTTCGCTTTTCAAAATATTAAAGAAAATAAAAAATAAGGTTTTGAAAATATTTACTAATTAACATTTTAAAGACAAATGATGTTATAAAAACATAATTTACAAAACAAATATATTGTTATTACATTTGACTTGTCAATACGAGCATAAAACGTAAAAATCATTTTCATCATCTTCACCTTCATCTTCATCTTATTTAGATGGTAAAGGTGGATGACCTTGAACCCATATAGCCATAAAAGATCTTATTTGTCTTAATTCCTCCTCTTGATGCCCAAATACTGCTTGTTGTCGGGTTATAACCCTGCTTGTTTGTTTTTGGTCTTGCTCTATTTGAAATTTCCATTGTCGTTCTTTTAGCAGATTAGCGTGCATATAACTCGTGTGAGAAGCAATACGACTTGTGCCCTCCCCTGCAAGCCTTCGTCCCATACCTTTTCTATGCCTTGTATGACTGCCTAAGACATCATCGAGTATTGATTCTTCATCAATTTCAGGAGATGTAGGATCATCGTCATTATAAGAAGCCATTTGGGATCCTCTTGTTTTTGTAACGTTTTGTTCTTTACATAGAAGTAAAATTTAGATATATTATAAGAAATGTTAATAATATATATTATAATTAATTATATATAACTAAATTACAAAATTCTCTTCAGTTTGGAGAGTGATCAATTTGTTATTCTTGAAATGCATTTCTCTATAGGTCTCGACGGGAGTTAAAATTTTGCTTGTCTCAGGATTGGCCTATATATAAGAGAAAAGTTAATACATTATATGATTAAAAAAAAGAATTCGAAAACCAAAAATACCTTTTTGTAGCGACATTATGACAATAACTGTGTACCATGAAAAGGAGTGGTATGTTTTGCCCTATTAGCAACATTTATTTCTGCCAAAGTCATCATGAATAAAATAGTAATTTATTCATGTTCTTTATATATAATTTTATTCAATTTGTATACAAAAAATTAATATTACCTTTATATCCTCTGAATTCTGTAGATCGATACATTTTTGCCACACATCTAGCTCAAAAAAAGAAGGCCTATAATTATTGTCCTTCTGCCAATCCTTTTTATGATCGCATTTACGATATTTGTATCGATAAGCCATAATTCAATCAATACCTAATTCAATCATAGTCCATGAAGGGTTTTCCCTCCATGGTGCTAAATCATAATAATTCTACATATATACACAATCATAAGTTGAAAATTATATAATTTTCATTTCATTATTTAATTAAAAAAAGACAATAAATAAACTTTACCTTAACTTCGGGGAGGATCTTTGCCTTATCCTCTGGAGGGACATGTGACCATCTCTTATAACACAGTGGTATCTTTGTCCCAATCGTATTCCCAACGCATCTAATAAACCATTTACTATATGGACCTATAACATTTAAAGTATTTTCATAAAAATCAAAGTCCACCTGAAACTTTTTCATATATCTTCTCTCAAACTCGTCTAACAGCATTTGATCCTTATTTCTTTCTCTGGCCCTCCTCCTATGACCTGAAACATGCATATACAAATTTTATCATTGAAATAGTACAATTATTAGAGTAATAGTGATAAAATTAAATGTAATAGACCAAATTTTATACCTTCTTAGTTCCAACACCTAGAGCATAATCTACGAGGATTTGATGGATCACGTCCATCACCATCGCCACCGTGACCTCGGGCGACAACTTCATCCATATAGAAACTATTGAAACTATCGAATATTTTGATATATAGAAAATATACATTATGATGATACACATAAATAGACAAAGTGCAGGACATGTCAATTTAGGTTTAGTACAAAATATTGACTTATTAAATAATTACTAATCAGAATCCTAAATGTTATTGGTATCAATAAATTCTCCTTCATTATCCCCATCCAAAAGTTTTTGTTCCACATTGTCATCTTCAACAATGAATTCTATCATGTCATATTGTTCACCACTATGGACCGCAACACTACTAGCACCAACACATACAATATTTAAGTTATCAAGGTCTCTGATATCAACGTTGAAATCAATGACGCTTGATTGAACATCATCTACTACATGTATGTTGTCAAGAGTGTCATCCTCGAAATCCCAAATATTGCGATAATTGAGTTCCCATACAAATTTTCAATTTGGGTCATTGTTCAAGTCATCCACGTACCAGACTTGCTTTGCCCAAGTTCCAAGAATATATTGGTCATTCTTGTACCACTTGTAAGATGGTTTGTCTGCACAATTCTCTTCTTTCTTAGATTAGTATCAAACCAATTGCATTTAAATAAAACAACATAACACTTAGACAAGTAAGATAATTCTATGATATTATTTAATTGTCCATATAACTTGTCACCGCCCTCTCCTAATACACATAGGGCACTATTCTATGTTTTTCTTTTTAGATCTATATCATGTATTGATAATTTAACTCCATTAATTATGCAACTTGAATAAGAAATCACCATATAAAATGTTCCAAATGCTAAGGAAAAAAACTCATTGGTGCCTTCATGTAATCTCACTTCACGCAACTCGTATGTCTGTAATTATTGTGTGTTTTACATAATTAATGATATAATAAACCCTAACTAAGAAATATGTTAAGGTTTCAATTGTTATTACTAAAAATAATTACCTTCGAATAGAACCAAGGCAAACATTCTTTCCTTTGTGCTTCTTTCAAATCGATACCACCCCCATGTCGTTGAATATTATCCATGTGTTCACTATAAAAACAATACATTTTCACTACATACTTATATGTAATACTATGATAAATATAAAGAATATTATAATACACTTACTCTAAATATTTCTATATTTCTAGACAATTATTCAAAATATACCATCGAGCGTCTTTCTTAACTTTATCTGTTATACTCGCACGCATCTTCTTTCCAATAGAGAGAGCCTGGGATTGAAAAACTGACAACTGATGCTTCTCCACAACCGCATCTACATTTCTATCTCGATTATTGAAATTAGTCTCAACACCTTTCGGATACATAGAACAAAAACGCAATGCCTCATCAGCTATGAAACCTTTAGTATTAGAACATTCTGGTTGAGCATGATTACGTATATACTCCTTCAAGTCCTTTAACTTTCTCTCAATGGGATACATCCATCTCCCATGAACCAGTCCACCAAGTCTTGCTTCTTCAGATAAGTGAACCATGACACTAAAAAAGGATAGAGGAAATATGTGTTCCATCTTACACAATATAAGAACAATATGCGCTTTGCTTTCTTCAAATCTGCCATGTGAAGTTTCCTTGCACATATCTGAGTGAAGAAGTTTCTCAGCTTGATAATGGTGTCGCTTATTTTCTTGTTTAAAAAAGAACGCACAACCACTGGTAACAAATGTTGCATTATGATATGATAGTCATGTGATTTCAATCCACTTAATATAGGATTAAGAACATTATTCCTCAAATTACTACCAAAACCATTAGGAAACTTTACATCCCTAAAAAAGTTAAGGAATGTTGGTTTATCATGTGATGAAAGTGTATATTCAATAGAGAGCTTCATTAGCTTATTCCCATCATAATAAAGATGCATCTCATGTTTAATGTTCATATCAGCTAAGTCACGTCTCTTATTATCAGTGTCCATTGAATCAGCAGTACGAAGTAAAGTCTCGATCAAATTAGAAGAAACATTCTTGTTGATATGGATGATATCTAAATTATGTTTTAGCATAAGCATAGACCAATATGGCAGCTCATAGAAGATATTTTTCATCTTCCAATTCAATTCATCAACATTTCTCTTTCTCTTACCAGAATATTTCCTAAATGGGTGATCTTGTACGTGACTCAATGACATTAAGATATTGGCAGGCAACAACTTTTGAGGAGGACTTATTTTCTCAACCTTACCATTAAATAATTTGCTTTTTTCTGCATTGGATGATTGTTAAGAAGAAATCATCTATATCTAATATATCATATGTTACCTCTCAATCTAATAGATCGAGTGTCTTTATTGTAACTAGGGTACACAAGATATGCTTACCCAGACCATCCTGAGAGATATGATCGAGTAGGAAAATCATTAATAGTCTATAGTAACGATGCATGCATTTTAAACACTTGATTCTCAAAAATATATTATGTATCTACTCCTGCCACCCACAAATCTTTCAATTCATCAACCAATGGTCTAAGAAACACATTAATGTCCATCAAAGACCCATGACGGTCAGGGATTAACAAAGTCAACATAAAAAAATTGCTCTTTCATGCATCACCATGGGGGAAAGTGTAACTGTAACCCCCCAAAATTTACTACGGAAAAATTTCGTTTTACAGCGGAAGCATATAAGAAAAATATTGGTTGTTACCGCCGTAATTCACATATGTCTGGTTTGCCCAACCATCCTTACATCAATCACAAGGCTAAAATCATTCATAGGAAAACAAGGAAATTAGAAAGGGAAGAACTTTTATAAATATAGCATGAGTTTGGAGGTTAACTCCAAATTACAATAACAAAATACAAACTATGGGATACCATAGATCAAAGAGGTCAAAAAGGTATATAGGTAAATAAATCAACTGGATGACATAAATTTTCGTCCAAACAACCAGTACAGATAACAGGTTACTCATCCTCATAGAGTGCATCAAAAGCCGCAAAGTCATCCAGCGGGTCTTCAAAGACCTACACAAAAGAATCAGGGTCTCCTACTCGTGGGAATGAGAAACGCCCGTGAAAAGGGTGGTCAATATGTCGTGTACTGAGAAAGGTAACAATACTATCGAATTAGGGATACAGATAACACATGCATTCACAGCTGATGATGAGTACACATTCAATCTATGAAATTTCTCATAAGATAAAATACTGATCCAGGCCTCTTCATTAGATATAATTACTTTCATTCTTTTATATACGTTGAGTTCAGAAATCCCATTATTCTTAAACCGATGGAATTTTCATAAGCACTTTCTTAGGGACAACACACTTCAGCTTCCATTATCATTTGGTGGAATGGATCTAAAAACATTCCCTTCTCAGGGAAAAACGCTCCTAAGCCACTACTATCGTCCGATGGAAGGGATATAAAAACATCACCTTGGTCCTCACTCACGTACTCTTCCACTTTAAGTCATTAGTGTCTTATCCATAGGTTACACAATTTATATTTTCATTCACAATTAGCAGGGGGCCCACAAGGACTGTAAATGAGTCGAGCCAAGCCGAACCGAATATCTCTGAGCTCATTTCGGCTCATTAAACTAAATGAGCCTAAAACAGGGCTTGGGCTAGAGTTGTTTAACTGAACAAACTATCCAAGACAAGTCAATATTTTAACGAGCCCACAAACTAAAGCTAAAAAATGAATTGAGCCTCACTTTTTTGAACTCAGGCTCGACATATTTAACTAAACAAATGAGTCAAACCGAGCTCTTAACGAGCCGAGTCAAGCCGAATACCGAACTAGCTCAACTCATTTATAGCCCTAGGCCCCACTATTCTTAATCCGGTTAAACGGAATAAAACACCTTCTTTGGGCAAAAAGCTCCCGAGCCACTATTATCTTCCAGTGGAATGGATATAAAATATCACCTTAGCCCTATTCACATGATCTTTCACTTTAAATGATTAATATCTTATTCATGATCAATCTACATGCACCAAACACATTAAAGTAGATAAGCACATCACGAAGGTCGTAAGATCGATCTTCAGAGTTAAGATTCTTATTTTCCTCAAACCCTAATTTTACGCTTCTAGCATAACTTCTGTTATATATATCATTCAACCACCAAATGTAGCATATCATTATAAAATATTATCATTGTTAACATACTCAAAGTTCAATGTCTAATGCCCACGTCTCACGCATATAATAATAGCATTGTCCCAAACGTTGCTATTTACATAGCTTCCAAAACCCTAATTTCACAGGTTAGTCATAACTCTTCCATAAGACTCGTATGATTACCCAAATTCAATATAAATCATTAAAATACCAACATTAACAACATATCCAAAATTTGTGGTCTAACTCAAGGGTTTTACACATAGGATGATAATATTACCATTTTAAGGTTATTATGCCCTAATTAAGCCATTATCTCATTTTTAGGAACCCACTACATTCAATAATTACTCCAAACACTTATCCCGATATCGTTATCATATATAATCTATCTAACACAATAAAATACTGAAATTTCCATATTAACCCATATTACTATTCCATGAGTTATATTTTTCCACAAGTAAGACTTAGCTTAACAAAATTATATCATTACATCTTTCCTATTCTCACTTCCTTTATATCATATAAATCCACAGTGTCACAACATATCATTAACAACATACATTCCATCATATAACAACAATATCATCATAATACACATAGCCATGCAAGCATTTAACACAAAAGCCTTAAAATATTGATTAGTATCCTTACCAACAAGGACACTGGGCTCTAAGCACGTAAATCCTAGACTTCCTCCTTTGAGATCACCAGAATATCACCTGTGAAAAATAAGATAATACACGATTAGGTTCAAAGATTATACCCAAGGGGGAAGTTAAGGTAAAGAAGGGTAAAAATGGAAGTAACCATAGTTAAAGGAAAGCTTGAGTTGCGTGGAAGTGTGGTGGAATGTATGATGGTGCTATGGTGAAATTTTGGTGGTGTTTGGGTAAGGTTTGTGGGTGAAAAAGAGGGTGCACAACCGAAAAGGGGAGACTGAATGGGAGTGCAGAAGATGATGCACTTCTAGGTCGAGAGTTGGAATCCTACATGGCTAGGCTATGAGAAAAGGCACAGCCGGGCTCTAGCAACAGATTTCCCAGGAATAACAAGTAGGTGCACACAAGCTTATGGAGGCAATGCATGAGCTGTGCGAGGGTGCATGAGCAAACCATGTGGGTGTGCACAGGCTTACGATAAGAAGAAATAGAGATGCACGGTCTTGCCTAAGGCTGTGTGTGAGTTGTGCGCCTCACAAAAATGCTATGAATGTGAGGAAAGTAGAGGTGAAATGGCAGCAGCGGTCGGTGATGACGAGGTGGAGTGATGAGGTGGCCTTGGTGGTTGATCCACCAAGCTTTGGGCAGTAGTTGGTGGTGCACGGTGGTGACGGGGTGGTTCAAGCATGTGAAACTGATCATGGGAAAGAAGGAAGAAGAAGAAAGAAGCAGAAGGAAGGGAGAGAGGCTCGGGTAGTGGTGATGACAGGTAATATGGGGCTATAATGAGACAAACAAATGAGGGAGAAAGAGGGTGGTGAGTAGTGTCTATATATACATGTATGGTGGCATGCAAAATAGATGAAAATGCAGAGGGTGGTGTAAGGGTGATGATGATGATGGTTTCAAGGGATGGTGAGGGCTATGATGCACATGGCAGCAGCTGCAGGGTGAGGGTGATGGTTGTGTGTTGCAAGTGGTAAGAGGAAGCACATGCAAGAGGAGAAGGAGAAGAAATCAACGCCAAAAAAGAAGAAAGGAAATATAAGAAAGAAAAGAAAAAGGGAAATGGGATTAGATATATTTGGATTAGCTAAAATAGGAAGGATTAGTAACGTAAATTTACCAGAATTAATATTGTATTCCGAAAAATAATTTATCAAGGTCAAATTTTTAGACTAGGTTATGATTTCAAGATTAAGAAATTTGGGTAAGGATAAAATAATATTTTATTTAGATTAGAATCAGATGAGGGTATTAATGATACATGTTTAGGTTTAGCAAAATTTTGGGGTATCACAGCAACACCCCAAGTCGATATGACCATGCGGGGGATACCTAGAAGTGATTTTGGATTGATTGTCTGACCCCACAGATCAACACTGATCCTTTCGTGAAATTTTCAAAAAAAATTCGAAGGGTCATCCATCTTAAAAATTACTCTACGGTCAACTCGTTTAATTGTGGAATACTTACGATAGAATCATCAAAAGGATGGTATATCATATTGATGTAAGTAGCCAGATCAATCATTATAACACTCCGCTCAATTTGGGGTGTTATTTTCACCCCCACTCAAAGAAAGCAATGTCCTCATTGCACCTCAACAACAAAATTTCTCAGTACAGTTTATCCCAAGAATCATTTCGCTTGGTGGTTGACTGGATCGACAAGGTTTAGCTCACGGTCGCGGTTTCACTCTAATACCATTTGTAACACCCCGAGTTGATACAATCACGCGGGGGCTATCTTGAAGCACTTTTGGAATAATTGGCTAGACCCACAAATCAAAATGAGTCCTATCAACACATTTTTCCCACTCACGTACTTCCTGATAAATTTTTAGAAAATTTTTGAAACTTCCTAGGAGATTCGCCCATTCTAATAATTATTCCACGACTAGCATGCTTAATTGTGGAGTTATTAAGAAGGAATCACCAAAAGGATGGTATAGCATATTGATATAAGTAGTCAAATTAATTCTTATAATACTCCGCTAAATTTGGGGTATTGCAGCAAGTTTTAGGTAGTCATAATTACTGGCCACATGCTATAATTGCTACACATGCCAAATGGATTAATTCCATCAGATACTTATCTCAAACGAAAATTCTGAGGATCAACGACAAAATCTGAATACTTCAAATCAATATATTTCCATACTTATCCATTAATAGGATGTCATAGCAGCCCTGGCTCCCTAGAACACCTAGTCAAATGCCATCTCATGTCTTTAGTAGTTTGTCTACAAGCATGCAACCTTTTGAATCTCAATTTTAGAGGAAATTACCGCAACACTTTATGAGATATTTTTTTTTCATTTTGTACCTTCATCAAACCATCAAGAGGTCCCACATACTGGACAACTATTTCTTTAAACATTTTCCTTCCAAAAAATTGCATAATCAAACTTGCACATGTAAATTTATTCATACCCTAAACCTAAGTTACTCATCATTTTCTTAGCATTGTAATGCGATCTGGACAACTTATTTCCCTCTGAAAAGCTTCTTTCAACAACTTTAATAGTCCATTGAATGAATTATTAGTCCATTTGTTCAACACCTTATGATGCATCAACTTTTCTAAAAATTTTAGAAAAGAGAAATTCTTGCATCTAGGATATAATTCTTTCTCCAACTCCTCAAATAGTTCTTCATAATATTGATCCATATCATTCCCTAAATGATCACCTAAAGTCTTTTATCATCTCTGTTAATAAAATTGTCACTGCCTAAGGGTTAATTAGCATCGATGTCATCTGCATAAGGCTAAAGAGTACTGCCTAACAGATCACCTAAAATATGTGTCATCTCGTCTCCCCTCTCTTCCTCAAGTGACATTGACTCTGTTTCACCATGATACGCCCATTTTTCTAAGTTTGCATAAACCCAAAGCATAGTATGTAACTTTCAATTACACCAAGAGGGTGTCAAATATAGGTGTAACAATTCTTACAATGACAACAAACAAACCCATCCGAATTTAGACAACTTTTTGCCATTTCAACGAAAGCTTGAAGTCCATTCCAAAACTTATCAGACCTACAATTTCATAACTTTGTCTAACTGTTATCGATTGTCATCTTATATGTTAAATTTTTTTCAATTAAATAACTTTAACTTACCTTATCAATAATTAAAGTTAGCACCTACAAAAATGGCACAAAATCACAATAAACCATAAACCCTTATTTTAAGTTAACATTGACTTTATTTTATTTCTTTTAATTTCATAAGGGTTCAACTATTTAAAATTAAAGAGTATCAAAGATTTAAGTTTTTTTATATCATTTCATTAATTACTTTATAATGTTAAAGATTAATTTTTTACCTAAAATACATTTGTGCATTGCCAAATTCATTAATATTAAATTTTTTACCTTCAATTTTTTAATAACTAGATTCAAGTATCCCTATTAATTATTTTATGTGGTTAAGACCTAAAAATTCAAAACAATTTTGTTTAAACTTATTAATAACTCTCCAAGGTCATTAGCGCTTTTGTATTTTCAAATTTGTTTATTGTATTGGCATGACCATTAATTATTATTATTATTATTATTATTATTATTATTATTATTATTATTATATAATAACAAATGAAAATCAAAATTTCCAACTATTTATCTCTTATCTTATTTTTAGTAACAAATATTAATTAAATCTAACAAACTCACCAAAAAATAGAAATTACATATCACCAATTTTAAAGTCTACTAACATGCTACTTATAAAAACATATACACATACTAAGATACTACCATATATATTAATTACCGGTCATCAACTAAAACATACTAATATTTTTTCTAATCTAACAAATATAGTAACAACTATAAACAATATATAATCTAATTATACACATAATATAACTATAATAATCTAATGCGTCAATTTTACAAAATCTAGTTAATCAATTATGCAAAATCAAACTACAAATCTAATAAACCAATCAAACCCTAACTATAATTATATAATTTAGATATTATTTCAATTTAAATAATATATAAATATTACCGTAAAACAAATAAATACTTAATAATTATACCAAATTAATGTTGCAGGGTTGCTTGGTAGTGCTCGGCTGCAGCACAACTCAACTCAGCATTGGTGTGGTGGTGGTTCTCCTGTTACACCTAAAAAATTATAATTATATAACCTTAAACCAAATAATACATAAGAAATAGAAATTAGAAGCATAAAAACCTTTAAAAATGAAACAAACGGAGAAGAAGGATGAAAAATGACAGGAAACAATGGCAAGAAGGTCACTGATAAGAGAGATTGAAAATTGAAGTCGAAAAAGAAAGATGTCAAATGAAGAACTAGGGCTTGCGGTCGGGCATATAACTGACTCGTAATACCAACAATTATTAAGGCCTTTATCATCGGTATTAAGACCAACTAACTTAGGCAACACCATTTTGCTCATAAAAAATAAATCAAAATTTTAATATCGACTTTTATCGTCGATATAAGGTATTTATCGTCAGTAATAAGCAATTAATTATTACCCCGTTTCTTGGCGGCATATTTTTCTCTTGTATCTTCTAACTAAATATTGCTCGCTTATTACCAACGATTTATAGTTGGTATTAAGGACAATAGCGTCAGTAATAGGAGTTTCATTTATGCTCGGTGGGAATTTTTCCTCCATGGGATTTCGATGAAATATATTACTTATTACCGACGATATAGATTGTCGGTATTAAAAAATAAATTATTGGTATTTATTTCCCTGATATTTTGGCCTCACTTAACACTGACGATAAGTATCGTCAGTCTTAAGTATTTTACTGCCTTTTTTTGGACAAAAATAAATTTTTCCTCGAATCTAATAGCGACAATAATTCGTTGGTGTTAAGGTCTAACACCGACGATTGATTATTATCGATATTAAAATTGTGGGTGTTAGGCTTTTTTCTCGTAATGTAAATATAGTCTTGGCGTAGAGATTTTATAAATTAAGTAAATACAAGTGCACTACTTTATTCTGATAATGTAGGGAGGGAAAACCCCTTACATTTACGAGTAAATATATTCTACTAAAACATTGTGCATGAGCATTCTTATCATTGTTCGGTGATTATTTAAGAGTAATTTGCACAATTCCTCACTAGAAAGTAGACTTATATAAGTAATTTACTTATGGGTAATCTTTATAATTATACGAATTAAAAGCTAATTCCATAAACATTTGGAAAAAGGAACCAACTAGCAACGTAGTGGTTTTTCCCTTCTAAAACATGGTCGGACCTCACTAATTAGTTACGCTTCAAATTGGTTTAGCATATGATTTGAAGAATTAAAGTTTAGCTTTTGAATTGCTTATTAAAAAAAATTGTTGAATTTTATAAAATTATGGAAGCTAGGCATAAAATATACTTCACTCGTATCTAAAAAAAGCCATTAAATGTTTGTAAAAAAATAAAATCAACTTTAAAAAAATCATAACTTTTTTTTCTAATTTTATCTTCACTAAAATATTTTTTATAATACCAGTGGAGTGTTTTCTTCTAATTATTATTCATAAATCAAAAATAAAATACGT
The DNA here is from genome assembly GCA_039764185.1 of Tamarix austromongolica. Lineage (NCBI taxonomy): Eukaryota > Viridiplantae > Streptophyta > Magnoliopsida > Caryophyllales > Tamaricaceae > Tamarix > Tamarix austromongolica. The sequence continues at coordinate 100,374,066 of CM077810.1, read as the reverse complement.
ATTTGCATCACTATCATATATAATTTAATGAAAAGAAAACATTTACATATCCTTAAATCATAAGTTATTTTAGTATTTACAACTTTCGATTGGAGGAATTAGTTATTTATTTCATTCTTTTGCTCCACCGCAAATAATATGTTCCGAATGGATGTTAGAGTCTATGGTTCAATAATTTGATTGTTAAATTGTCAAAATAAGCGTACTATTGTTAGCTTTATCATCAAATTATAGTGAAAGTGTCATTTTACAATCCAAACTAGTAGAAAATGATTGATTATAACTTGATTTTAAATGTTTGAAAAATTTTCAAATAGATAAATTACAACGAATGAGATATTTTTGCCATTTCAAAATGAATATCACTAATAAAAATTTACGATGGTGGATGTATGATCCGTGTTATTGTATATCAAAAGTATACCGTGGATTATTCAAATAGGATAAATTTATTGGATTATCTCTTTTATTATCTATTAATCTCATGAAAAAATTCCTATTGTGTCCGTTGTACAAACACAAGCTTCTGAAATTGAAATTTATCCTAGACAAATTGTTTGTTACTGCACGCATGTAAGGATAGTTAGTTGAATATATGAATTTAGTGAGCTATTCTTTTTTATGTTTAATTAGTTTTTGGATAGAATTTTATCCAGAACAATATCTCATGCTCATCCATAATTTTTTCCCAAATAATAAATTATAGGCTAAATATATTACCAGTAGGTTTGAGTTTAAAAATACGTCGCAATTTTTTTTAACAATAATTGTTAAACGATTTGATATAATTTTGAAAAATGTTGCAAGGGTAACAAAAAAATTACATTTGGATTGGCTAACTTTAGAAACTTGGGTGAGGATGGTGAGAGTAGATTCAGTGAACAGTAGTAGATAATGTTTAAGCCCCCCCCCCCAACAAGAGAAAAAAATATTCTTGTATTTTTCAGAAATACTGTTCCTACCATAACATGACCTATGAAAGTTACAGGGTGTGTTATGCTCTTGAATTATAAAAATGTCTATCCTAGCCTCTATGATTGACTAGATTTTAACCCCTAATGCTTAGTTATATTACGACCAAACTATCTAAGAAAAATCAAAATTTGCTCCTATATGCTCTAGCAGATTTAAAAATTGACAACAATAAAAACATCACATGCCCAAGCCCCAAGTAAGCCGATTATGGGGAGTTACGAGGTGGAAAAGGAACTTAATTAACTTTAGATGACGACTAACTAGAACTATAAAAAACTGAATAAACTAAAAATGGATAAAACATCCAACCGGTACACCAAGCCCCCTCATTAACCAAAGATAATGAAATAAATGATGCGAAATTCTTCTAATCATACTAATTAATCCATCATGCTATTTGTCTCCCATTTCATGGCCTAGGGATACAAAATGATTGTTGCATGGTTGACTCTTTAGGGCTTGAATTTTTGAAACTTGTAGGTTGGTTCCTACAAGGGCTAGATTAAATCATATAGGTTGATTTTGCATCGCATCGGTTGAATTTTTTTGTCTAGAGAACGAGCCATGTTATGCTAACTTAATACATAATAAAAGTGGTGGCTTGGTTAGCTCATGCATAACTTGCATTGCTTACCTCCTTACCTGATTTTCTTTATCCATATTAGGAGTGTTTTAACACTTTCTAACTTAGAGAGATTAACTATCATGTTTGTATCATCTATTGGGATGCCCATGAATCAATAATCACAAATTCACAATAAAAATAATAAAATAAATGATTTTAATTATAATTATGCTAATAAGAACATTGTTATTATCACCAATAATGATAATAACAATATTAGCAGCAACAACAACAACAATGATAATTACAATAATATTAATGCTAATATTGAAAAGAATTGTGATAATAATTAGGTCCGCAAAAAAAATATAATACTAATATTCATAATAATAATAATTATTATTATAAATATTATAATATTATTCTTATTATTAAAGTTATATGAATATTATTATTGCAATTGTTATTAATATTATCAATGATGATGCCATTAATGTAAATAATAATACTATCATTATTAATTTTATTTATAATAAATTATTATTCTTATTAATAATGTAAATAATATTCTTTTCATCAATATTAATAAATTTTATATTTTTGGTAATTTTAATATTATCATACTAATAATATAATAATAATAATAATAATAATAATAATAATAATAATTTTATTATTATTAAAAATAATATTCTTTTTGTTATTATTAGTAGTAACATTTGTAACATATTAACATTTATAATAATAACACTAATATTATTAATATAATTAAAATAAAGTTAACATTAAAAATAATATTATGATTACTATTAATATTAATAATGTCAATAGTATTAATTATATTATTATTATTATTTACAGTAACAACAACAACAACAATAATTATAGTATCACATTTATTATTAATATTAATAAAGTGTCAAAGATATTGGTAATGATAATGCTAATAATAATATTTTCATCATTATCATAATTAATAATATAATAATTTTAACATGATTAGGAATATTACTATCACTATTATTAATAATAAATTTTTAATATTATTATTATTATTGTTTATGTTAATAATAATAATAATAATAATTTTTCAATAGGAAAACATTAAAGTAAAAATGGACTTACATATATGTAGAAAAGTTAAAAGATATTATATTTATCTTTAGAAAACAAAATTGTGTTTTAAGAATGTTTTCCTATTTTCTAAAATATTAGGAAATATATTTATAACTTTTGAAATATATTTATAAATTTTTTCATAATCAAAAAACTAAAAAATATAGTTTTTTTATGAAGAAAATTGGAAAAGAATTGATAGTATATAGTATACTTTCTAAGTTTTTTATATAAGCATCAACCTTTATTTTCTCCAAGCTTTCTAATTGGAAAATAGAGTTGTAGGTGGTGGTGGTGGTGTTGTTAATGGTAACAATGATAATGCTATTTATAATAATTATTAATTTTTAGCAATAATATTAGTAATATAATTAATATTCTTAATAATAACAATAGGAATATTTTATTAATATATTTTTATAATAATTAGTATTATAATAAACTAATGATGATATTGAAAAATAATAATAAAAATAACATTCATAACATTAATAATAATTTTTATAATAATTGTAATTATGTTAATATTACAACTAATAAATATTATAATATTATTAGTACTTATAATATGAATATTAATAGTAATAGTAATATTATTATTGTTCTTTTTTGTATTATTATAAATATTATTTATAATAAAATTAATATTAATTAAAAATAATAAAATTAATGTCTCTTTTCTAGATAAAACTAAAGATAGAAAATGAATTTGTCCTCGGATCTAATAGCGACGATAAGTATCGTCGGTCTTAAGTATTTTACTGCCTTTTTTTTGGACAAAAATGAATTTGTCCTTGAATCTAATAGCGACGATAATTCGTTGGCATTAAGGCCTAACACCGATGATTGATTATTAACGGTATTAAAATTATCGGTGTTAGGCCTTTTTCTCGTAATCTAAATATAGTCTTGGCATAGAGATTTTATAAATTAAATAAATACAAGTGCACTGCTTTATTATGATAGTGTAGGGAGGGGAAACCCCTTACGTTTACAAGTAAATATATTCTACTAAAACATTGTGCATGAGCATTTTTATCATTGTTCGGTGATTATTTAAGAGTAATTTGCACAATTCCTCACTAGAAAGTAGATTTATATAAGTAATTTACTTATGGGCAATCTTTATAATTATACGAATTAAAAGCTAATTCCACGAACATTTGGAAAAAGGAACCAACTAGCAACGTAGTGGTTTTTCCCTGCTAAAACATGGTCGGACCTCACTAATTAGTTACTCTTCAAATTGGTTTAGCATATGATTTGAAGAATTAAAATTTAGCTTTTGAACTGCTTATTAAAAACGATTGTTGAGTTTTCTAAAATTATGGAAGCTAGGCATAAAATATACTTCACTCGTATCTAAAAAAAGCCATTAAATGTTTGTAAAAAAAATTAAATCAACTTTAAAAAAATCATAACTTTTTTTTTCTAATTTTATCTTCACTAAAATATTTTTTATAATACCAGTGGAGTGTTTTATTCTAATTATTATTCATAAATCAAAAATAAAATATGTATTTGTATCACTATCATATATAATTTAATGAAAATAAAACATTTACATATCCTTAAATCATAAGTTATTTTAGTATTTACAACTTTCGATTGGAGGAATTAGTTATTTATTTCATTCTTTTGCTCCACCGCAAATAATATGTTCCGAATGGACGTTAGAGTCTAAGGTTCAATAATTTTATTATTAAATTGTCAGAATAAGCATACTATTGTTAGTTTTATCATTAAATTACAGTGAAAGTGTCGTTTTCGCAATCCAAACTAGTAGAAAATGATTGATTATAATTTTATTTTAAATATCGAAAAAGTTGTCGAACAAATAAATTACATCGAATGAGATATTTTTGCCATTTCAAAATGAATATCACTAATAAAAATTTACGGTGGTAGATGTATGATTCATGTTGTTGTATATCAAAATTCTACCGTGGATTATTCAAATAGGATAAATTTATTGGATTGTCTCTTTTATTATCTATTAATCTCATGACGAAATTTCTGCAATGTCCGTTCTACAGACACAAGCTTCTAAAATTGAAATTTATCTTGGACAAATTGTTTGTTACCGCACGCATGTAAGGATAGTTAGTTGAATATATGAATTTAGTGAACTATTCTTTTTATGTTTAATTAGTTTTTGGATAGAATTTTATTTAGAACAGTATCTCATGCTCCTCCGTAATTTTTTTCCCAAATCATAAATTATAGGCTAAACATATTACTAGTAGGTTTGAGTTTAAAAATACGTCGCGATTTTTTTTAATAATAATTGTTAAACGATTTGATATAATTTTGAAAAATGTTGTAAGGGTAACAAAAAAATTACATTTGGATTGGCTCACTTTAGAAACTTGGGTGAGGACTGAGGACGGTGAGAATAGATTCAGTGAACAGTAGTAGATAATGTTAAGCCCCCGCCCCCCACCCAAAAGAAAAAAAATACTGCTGTATTTTTCAGAAATACTGTTCCTACCATAACATGACCTATGAAAGTCATAACTAGAATCTTCCTCTTTAATTTATATATTCACCTAATCACCTCCCCCCCCCCCCCCTTCCCTTCCAAACAAACAAAAAAAAAACACTTTCTTTGCAACTGCTTAAAAGCTGATCCGATTGTTTGCTGTGTAGGGAAAGGGAAATGGTATGTTTCCCAGTTACCAAACCAATCTTTCAAGAAACAGACCAATTTACAGGGTCAGTCTATCCCCCTCCCCCAATTCAAAAACATACATGTATTAATTATTTATTACTTCTACTGTATCATCTTATCTTGTCTTCTCTGCCATTTTTCACCCCTCGTCAATCCCAAAAAAAATGTACTATATATTTTTTGAAATTAAATGGACTGTTATTTCTCTCTCTTTTTTTTTAAATAAAGGAAAAAGATTTAAGTTAAATTATTTTTTCACCTGAGATGAGACTGATACGGTATCATATTGTACTAACTTGGTACGCGAATTTTACTGTGGTGGTATTGTTATTTTATGGAGCATCTTGTACGTGCAGTAATGGGAGTCTGTTTTCGTTATCAACTCCTAAGCCGAAAAATCATTCACACAATATTATATTTTAGTTAACCAACAAAGGTGATTTAAAAAAATTAGAATGAATTAAATTACTCTTAACGTATACGTATTTTACTATAAAAATTATAATCGCCTAAATGACCTTTCTAATGTTTTATTGACTTAGAATTTGTAATACCCTATATTTTTATAAGATTTATAAAATAAAAAAATATTATGTTTGTAAAATTTGATAATATTTTATTTAGATTTGAAACTATAATAGAGTTTGAGATAAAAATAAAGTCGAATAAAGTTTAAAATTTTGAATAAAATAAGTTTTCAAACGGACCAATCAACTCGTTCATCATTTCAAATAAGGGGTTTTGTTCGACCGAACCGATCGACTGATTTGAAAAACTGATCGACTGGTCTTTAGAACAATTGATTGCTTGGTTTTGTCAAACTAATCGACTGGTTGGTCAGATCGAGTATTTTTCAAAGCTTGATTTTTTGAGAAATTTCATGCATCAAAATGTAACTTTAATAATTCAACTCCAAACTATTCTTGAGCGATTATTGACCTTTTTTTACCATTTATTCTACTGAAGTTGTTGCCTTGAACAGATTTGATGATTCAATTTTGACAGTTGAGGGAGAGGATGGCCTCACTCTTATCTTCTTCTTCTTCCTATCTCCTCTGCACACCTTAGGAATATGCTTCAATTTTCATACTGGGAGATTTCATTCCCATGTCGATCTTTCATTTCCCTTCTTATATTTGATATTTTCTAGATGAGCTTGACCTGCATTCTTCAAAAACTCATCATTTGAGCTCATAAATGGAAGTCAACATGTTCTTAATAAATTTGTCCATTTAGATCAGATTTGAATGATAAATTTAGGATTTTTAATCTATTGCATAACTCACTCGTTCCTTAACTGATTCGTTGGCTATAAATAACCCTAATTGCCCTTTTTTCTCACTTTTCTTTAAGCCTCCAAAATATCTGAACCCTTCAGAATTTATGTTAATTTCATCTCCACTTCGAGCTTATTTTCGAATTCCTTTCACTCTTATGATTCTTTCTCTAGATTCCTCTTGTTTTATCCTTAAGTAAGGAAGAGTTGGATTTAGGAGGAAGTTGGGTTGTTTTCATTTGAATCATTCTCTATTTTTCTCTTGAGAGTGGTAAGTCTATTCTCTTTTCTAATTCAAATTTATTGATTTGTGAAAGTATTCAACGATTTATGAGTTCTAATTTGTTGTTTTTAAAGGTTTTGGAAGTTGAAATGTTCCAACTTGAGTTTTTCCTCTTTAGTGGGAAAATTATGGCTAAGCATCAAGTAAGTCATTCTTACATTTGAATTGTGGCATGAATAAGCATATGATGTAATATACTATGCAAGATGCTAATTTTATATGACAGCATGTGAGTTTGGCTTCTAATTGATACATGTTGAATTAATTAAGAATCATGAGAAAAGGGTATAATTTTAGAGAAAATATGATCAATTCACTTGAAAGTGAAGCATTATTCAATTTATGAGCTTGTTAAGTATTGGTAGTTTGCCATGGCATGATATGGTTTGGATGTGGTAATATTTTAGAGTATGAATCACATGTAAAATGTCTTTATATATGATGTCTCGGAGCAAATCGATCAATTTGTTAAGCCAGATAAGTCAAACGGTCCTTAGAACAGTCGATTAGTTGGCCCAAACTGATCGACTAGTTCGAGGAAACTTTGGGGTTTGGTTGAGTCAAACCTATCGACTAGTTCGACCAACGTGTGTTGTTTTGGTTCTTTTGGACTTGCTATGCTTTGATACTTTGCATAATACTATATTATGATCCTTTAATGATGATAGTACTCATCTTGGCATGAATTAATTAACCTATTAGATGGATTAAAGGGATCATAATCCATGATATTCTATTTAGTGCTTTTGGGAGATTTTAATGAGTAAATTAGAATGAGTATGCTATGATGATACTTTTGAATGAGATAATCCAGATTTTGGCATAAATGGATTACCTCAATGGGTTTATTTAAACTTGGCTAAGTACTAATAAAAATCCCACCACATGGTTGCAGGGTAATAATGGTTAAGATGGAATGAGTAAATGATTAGGCCAAACCGATTGACGGGTTGGCCCAAATTGATCTACTAGTTTGTCTATGGTGACTTTGTTTATTTTCTACTTAAACCCATCAACCGATTTGTCAAAACCAAACAATAGACTTCGGATGTCCACACTCTCAAACCACGCGCCTAAAATGAGGTAGGCCCACTACCGGTTATCCCAAAAAACCTATAGTCTTCTACTTGTGGGAATGAGCACATGACCGAACAAATGGGCACATTAGTACATTTCGTACTAAGTAAACCAAGTTGTCTCATCAACAGGAGTCACAAGCATACAAGTCCTAGCAAAATGTGGAGATCATACTAAGCATATATTATACCTATGCCGTACAATTTGATATGGATTTTCTATCATAGACATATAATGCATCAAAACTTTATGCCATACACAATTCAAAGAAATCGGAGCCTGTCATGCTTATCAACGTAACATGAACATCATGGATAACAACATACAATTTAATAATCAAGTTATTCAAGCAAATTATTAAGGCTTCTGCCATCTGTTCAAATAAGTCCCCATTAAGTATATTTTCCATGCTTGCATAATCCATTACGTCATTTATTTATAATATGTTATTTATCTTTATGAAATACAATCTTGGTCATTTAATTTAATCTTTAGAATTGAATTTTTAGAGCTTCTAATGAGACCACTCGATCTTTAAGATTAAATTATATGTATAAGTTATTTAGGACATTTTATTCAATCTTTAGGATTAAATTGTATGAAGGTCATAAGAAACTCCAATTCATATGTCCTTAGGACTTTTGATTCAATCTTTATGATTGAATTATATATAGTCGGAGGACTATCCAATCTTCTAGATTGAATTATATATTACTCATTAGAACTTTTAATTCAGTCTTTGGGATTGAATTGTGTATAGTTCCTTAGGACCATTCAATTTTTGATATTGAATTGTATAATTGGTCGTTGGGACAATAAATTCAATATTTAAGATTGAATTATATATAGGTCATCGTGGCCTTTAATTTAATTTTCTTGATTGAAGTGCATATATTTGATGTTCTAGATTGAATATTACGTAGGTTGTTAGGACCTTTATGAATTCAATCTTCATACTTCTAAATTTAATCTTAATAATTGAATTGTATATAGGTCATTAAAACTATTCAATCTTTTGGATTGAATTACGTATAGGTCATTATGACTTTTAATTCAATCATTAGGAATTGTCTCTTCGAATTCAGTCTTTCAAATTGAATATAAGCTTTTAGGATTTTGATCAATTTCAACCTTCAAAGTTTAATGCCAAAATTTACAGATTAAATTGTCCGTGACTATAAAAAAAACCCATACACACAAACACAATTTTATAAAACTAGCCAAATTACACTAATAAAAAGATGTGAAATATAACCCAACATCAGATAAAAAAAAGGTAAAATGTAATCGATATTATGAGATATAAATATAACTATTAGGTCATATCTTATTCAAATCTATTATTTTGATAACGATATTGTAATATTAGAGGATGAATGAGAGAAGAAAACAAAAGATGGGTGAATTAGAAATACTTCAAATTTTATGTGCCAGTTATTCACAATTGATATATAAGCTTCTACGTGGACATATATTGCGAGATACGCCTAGACGTATAACATATTTAAATTTATTGATGTTAATGGTGAAGGGCGATAAATTGAATATTTAATGTGGATGCTACGTAACTGTGGACTTGCTGACCCCACTGCAAGCTGCAGCACCCCTTTCACTGAAAAACCCTCCCGCTTACACAATAGTATCAGAGAAGGTGGGGTGGTAGTGAGTGTCAGGACTCAGGGATGTAGACTAGTGAGTAGGAGAGGATCTCCCTCAATTTTTACAATTCGTCTGATATGTCACATCAAATTGGGGTTTTTTTTCCCTTCATTTATTCCAAAGATGCCCTCCCTGGGCTTTATTAGTTTTTCCCAATTCATGCCTGCTCAGTGCTAAAGCTAAAACTATGTCAGTCTATGTCGCTGGGATGGGGCTCTTGCAGGCAGGTTCTTATTAATCACCATCTACTCCCTGATCTATTTTTATGAAGTGAAAAAGAATAAAACTAGTACTTCTTAATTTACCTATTTCTCCGCGTGAAAGGAGAAAAAAGAAAGCCATATATACCGTGCGTGAGAACTTTTTCATCTCCAAAGTTGTTTCCGTTCAATGATTATTATTTATTATAATTCAAGGGTATGAATATGAGATTTCAAAAAAACAAGGTAATTTTTTTTTCCATCTCGACATTCTAGAGTTGTGTTTGCTTCAATGATACACCCCTGGGCCCTGTCTGTCTTTCTTTAAAACTCGCTATATCTAAAATGAGTCTTCCTTTAAAAAAAAAATAGTTCCACTATATCTAGAATATAAGTTTATTAAAATTAATATATTTTGAAAAAAGTACACACAATACTAAAATATTTTTTCAACTACGTACTAAGTTAAAATACAACATACAATTTAAAATTTACAACAATATATATATATATATATAACACAACAATTTAGAATAAGGTACAAGAAAATTGAACAAAAAAGAAAAGTGATTAAAAAATATTTGTATTTGGTTTTGATGAGTAGGATGAATGATGATTGGTATAGGATTTTTAATTAGGAGTTAATAGCAAGAGTAGGGCTTAGTTAGAGGCTTAAAATAGTGGTTAATTTAGGTGGTGGTGGATGGTGTGATAGGCTAGGGTTTCAAAGGTATAAGAAGATGAAAGTTTGTTGTTTTAACTGAATTTATATTTGTGTATAACTTTAATGTGGCTATGTTGGTGGAATAATTTATATAACTTTGGGATAAAATTCTATATTAGCCCACAAATGAAGTCTATAGAGAGTTTTTAAAGTTTTCACTCATTAATAATTAACAAACTCAGATAAGAAGTTACACAAAATTTAATTGAATATTCAACTTGATTGCTTTCATTTAACCATGCAAAACCAACATGATTGCATGAATTTTTTTTATTCTTGATTCAAGATGAAATAAGTTAATAACTAAAGGAAAGAACATGCAAAATCTTACCTGAATTAGGTCACACTCATCCACACACAATAGATAAAAATCAAATTCTAAAAGAGAGGATTATGTATAACCTTAACTACTCTTCTCGCAAACTACCTAATGATTAAGATACAAACTGAATAATGAGTAATATTGACGCTTAATAACTTGCCTATAGAGCTCAGGGATATCATGTAATACCCCGTTTTTAGGAAACCCTAATTAAAATTTATAATTACATGTGATTAGTTAAAATTATTAACTTAAGAGGTTTAGTATTAAACGTATTATTATTATTATTATTATTATTATTATTATTATTATTATTATTATTATTATTATTATTTCGACGACTTAGATATAAAAATAATTAGGCTAAAAAGTTGGTAGAAACTGATTATTTATTTTAATCCTAGTTTTACCCGTAAATCTTATTTTAAATTATTTTATTAATAATCTTTTGATCCGTAACCAAAAATAATTTCCTAAAAATTATTCTCGATTATTATACTATTTCCGACTATTTTTTTTACTTACCCAAATTCTAATAATTTTTCCCGAACTATTTTTTTTATATCTGATATTTTAATCTAACTAAATTAAAATTAAAACTAGATAAATAAACTCTACTCTAAGCCTTATCCGAACATTTCTTCGGAAGATTTTCCTATCTCCGTCTGTACATTTATATACAGATACTCACGCCATACTTATACACTCTTACACACTCTGCATATCATACACATATACACACGCACACGGCACATCACAATCACTAAACAGCCCCCCCCCCTCTTTCATTTCACAGATTCACAAACACACGCACGCCTACAACTTCTGCCCATCGCAACTCCCTCTCTGCTCCCCTCCATTTTCGACCACCAAACAGCACCCCCATCGCATGACCCTCCATGCACCGTCGTCCAGCCCCTGCACCTCCATTTTCGTCGCCTAGCGTCCTTCATCCCAACGCCACCACCTCAGCCGAGCCCCTGCACCGTGCACCAGCCCATCGCCCAAACCAGCCAGCAGCCATCCACCGTCTCCCTTGACCTGGCAGCCCGAAACTCCATCCCCGAGCCAAATCTCGACAAGCTTCCTCCCTTGGTTTTTCTTCATCCAGCAACCCCTAGCCTAGCCGTGTTTCCCTTTGCATTTTCTTCGTCCCTGCGCGGCTGCGCCCTTCCCCGACTGCAGCACCCTCTTCTGCAGCCATCCCGTCACCCAGCTCCCCAAGCCCGTCGCTCCCCCTCTTTTGTTCGGTTTTTCTCCCACCCGAACACCACCACAGCATCTCCACCATCACCCCTATCGCAGCTCGTCGTCCAGCAGCCCCAGCAGCTGCAACACCACCCAACCAACCTGCACCCTTTTTCCCCGTCGCCCAGCCGCCCAGCAGCCACCAGCAACCGCCAGTCTCCACCGCCACTGCCACCCTCTCCCTTCCCCTGCCTTGCCCAGTCGACCCTCTCGCCCATTCAGCCGTGCCCCCTTCCCCTCGTGCGTGACTCACACTACATGCAGCGTGAGTTGCCTAGTGTTGTAATAAAATTATGGGTACCAATATTAATTGTAAGGGTATTTTGGTAATTTTAGAAAAATAAATATTTTTATACTATAATTATTATTTTATCTGATAGATATTAATTCTATATTTGTGGTATTATTTTTAAGTACGAAATTTTTATTTGCAGGACCTAATAATTTTGGTGGATACCGCTAATTTTACGTTTTTGCTGGAATTCAGGTAACCGTTATACTCTACTAAAATGATAAAAATCGCGTGATAATACATTAGGGTTTTTGGTGTATGAAATATGTTTAGCATAATTTATTTCAATATAATTATGTGTTAATTATTATTATTATGAAAACGGATAAAAACGAGCATGTTATCTGATATAAAATATTTCGGGTATAAAAGTATGACTTAAAAATAATTCTAATGATGGGAGAATGTTTGGTATGATAATTATGTATATAATTATTAGTTTAGTATGTTTAAATATAATTGTGGAATAATTATTAGGAATGTGTGCCCTAGGGGCAATTTAGTCATTTTTGTATAATATGATATTTATCCTGAAAATCATGTCTAACATGTATTATCTGTTGTTGACTTTACGATCATTTGTTTTGTACATTTCAAAAGTTTATGATAGAGTTTCATATGCCGAAATCTATGTAGGGGCAAAATGGTCTTTTGACATGATTGATGATTTAAATTATAAAATAAATAAATAGATTATTCATTTTAGCCTTTTCATGATAAATTAATAAATAAGATAGACTTAGTATTTAAATAGATGCTAATCTGATAATTATTACCTTCAGGGGCATTTTGGTCATTTTTGGCCTAACGCCCAAATGTGAATAGTTGGATATAGGATGGCCTTAGACTTTTGGTAGGTTGACCTTAGTATTGATTTTGACTTTTCTTTATACTGTTGATCGTAGGGTTGACTTGGATAATTGGAAATAAAGGGAAAATGAATAAGTATGGAAATGAGAATAAATGTGTAATGTGTGTTATCCGTGTTCACTTTATAAAAATACTAATACGTAAAGTGAAAGCCCTCGAGTTTGGGAATGATTTCTCTCTAGGGGTAGCTATCCTAGAGACGAGGTAGGAGTCCTCGATTTGTTTGGGTTTTTGGTGTGCCAGTTGTGCCCCAATAAGGCCATAGTCTACTCTATAGGTGACTTACGAGTCCTATAGAGGGTATCGATACTTAAGGATTAGGTGTCCGAGGTGAGGAGGGTACTGTGTGCCTTGTGCATCAGTATGACCAGAGTGCTGTTATGCTTCTGGGTTGGATGGTTGGAGGGTATCGTGTTGCCTTGTGCGCCGGTATGACCGGTGTACTGTTATGTCTCCGGGTTATTATTGTATCCCCCTCGAGTAAATAAAAATGGAAATAATATGATTTGATTTGAAGGATTATTATTGGGTATTGGATTGGTTTGGTAGTGGCTGTTGTGCCTACCTGTGACTTAAGTAGTAGCCTGCGGGCCTACGTGTGTGGATATTATGTCTATAAGTATGTCTGTGACATTATGTATATTATGATACTATATCTGTAAATATACCGCTGATGTTTTGTATTTTAATTTACTGCACCTGTAAGTGTACCTGTGAGATTACGGATATTATTATCCTATATCTGTAAGTACATAGGTGATGTTATGTATTTTTATCATATTCTACCTGTGAGTATACATATAACGTTGTGGATTATGTTATAGCTTACTTGTGAATACACTTGTGATGTTATAAATTTGGTTGGGAGTTATGCTGAGATATGAGTCATGTTGTGGATGTTATAATTGTTATGCTGGAGTTTAGGTTCTAATCATTACTTCTGAGAATACCTTTGGCATGTTAGTCTGGTAAGATGTCGGTTGTTTTAGATAAATGAAAATGAGTAGCATGTGGCTTTAATAGAATTTGATTGTCTAAATGATTATTGTATATCAATCCTCGTATGAATACTTAAATGTCTTGTACCAGTTAATCGTATGCCTTGCATGTGTTCCATGCTAGTTTTTTCATATTAGTTTGGTATAAAGGGTTATTCAGTACCGTAGTACTGACGGGTTCCATTTCATGGTCCCCTGCCTATTCCACCGACAGTCTTTACCTTGCAGGATTACTTTGAGGGTAGGGTCTGACGACTTCAAATAGAGGGTTGAGAGTTAGGATTATCCGGTGTTCGCCTCGACTTCTTTTGGTCCGGATATTTCTTGGACTCTTAAGTCCCCTGCTATTTCTCTTTTGTTACATTACAACTCTTACCTGATCTTTTTGTATTTATTCGAGACAATGTAATTTGTAATGAAATTCTATCCTGCCTTTATTTTAATGTTATTTAAGTAAAGTAATATTTTAGCCTTAGCACTCAGTATAAGAACCGTAGAGGATGTCAGACTTATACTGAGTGTGGCGGTAACACCCATTGATTTTGTAATTATCGCTTCCGCAAAACGAAATTTTTTAGCAGTAAAAATAGGGGTGTTACATATCATCATCAGGTGAAAGACAAGTTTTGTTAAACTTCTCGTAATTCGTTATGTATCTTATTATTATCCATGTTATTTACTTGTACCATTCATGTATTTTTTTTTTATTAGATTATTTAACCACACATCTTCTAATGGGTCTAGTGACTTCATTACCTTTCCCTTCAAACGGAGGACAGCTCAGAGGACTATAGTTGTACAAATTTTGGATCCAAAATTCTAATTCGGTGCCTAAAAATTTTTAATCAATAGTTAGAATATCCAATTCGATTTTAATTAAAAAAATATTAAATATTTAGGATGTCCAATTTTTTAATATACTATTTGATTTAAAAAAAATATTTAATATTTTGTTAACTATTTCAACAAATGATATTTTATTTTATTTTAATTTTTTTGGCACGACGCTTCTAATTTAAATTAGGTTGCTAAAAAGGATCCCCCCCCCCCTCCCCCGGCCCCTACCATGTCTCTCTCCCTCCTCTCACCTTTTTTTTTTTTTTTGACCATCTGTTTAGAGACTAATACGTGATATTCTCGCTCAGTTTTTGATGCGAGGCAAACTCCAACATGGGATTATGACCTCTATCCTAGGAGTATCATCACCTAGTCTTCTTATAGTAATTATATTGAGGGAGTTTGGAGTTTTATCAAGGTCCACTAGCTCCCAACGTAAAAACGAAAGGTGATAAAGGAGGAGGGCTCCAGTAGGACCAGTACTGTGTCCGTCTTCCACACTAATATATAGACAGTGCAGAGGCCGGGGGTTTGCAGAAAAAGAGAGCGGGTGGGAAGGGGAAAAGGGCGCAAAGTGGGGAGAAAATCGACGTAACGTATCACTGACACGCCTTCTCTCCTACTCTCCTTTCCTGATCGCAGGGGTAGCAGCAGCGCCGGGCCAGGCAGCAGCGCAAAAATCATACTGAAGATGGAGGTAAAGAACCGGGATTGACTTGTCACTTTCAAGCACCTCCCCTCCTAAGTTGTCTTATTTTGCCGTAAAACGCGGACTGTAGTCCCCTCCCTCCCTAGTCCCAATTACAGCTACCATAATCATGATATGAGTCGCTTTTGCCTCGCCGTGTATGACACTAACGGGGGCTCTAAAGAGTAAAGAGTAAAGAGTAGCTATTCCAAACAATGAAGGATCTCGTGGGTAGTCTAAATAGGCAAAAGTAATTTGGATAGCAAACTAAGTTGTTTTACTACCAGAGATAAATGTGTACCTATATTTCACTTATAAAATATTTTTTTTTAATATTATTTAATTATTATGTGTATTGACAATACTCTCGTTGTTAGACACGTTACACGTATATAAAAATCGGCATATAAATAACTTAACCTTTATTTTCTTTTATTTTTATTGTCAAAAATACCTAGGCTACTCATTTACTTTTCCTACTACCATTAAACTTGCCCCAACATAATTTTTACCTTATAAAAACTGATTTTTTTATAACAAAAAAACAAGGTAAATAACATTTTACTTCTTTATAACATCTTTTACTGCTACCATTGAACTCACTTTTACTACTACTGTATTCACAAATCATTCGATCATTAATTTTTGTATGAAAAAAATTATTTTACTCTGATATTTTCTTTTGTTATATATAGTATTTTAATTTTTTTAATACACCATAAAATAATATTTCAAAATTATGTTTATTAAATTTTAAAAATGTGTATAACTTGTTAGAATTATTATTATTATTATTATTATTATTATTATTAATTTACGGATGGAGTAATTTTTTAAAAGTTATTTTAACTAATTTATATAAATTTTCAGCAAATTTCTAACATCATTTTATTAAATATATTCAATTTTATATTGGTGCAACGGTAAAAGCCTAAAAGATATGAGTTTTACCTTTTATTCTCAAATTGGCCCCCGCATCAATTTCTACCCTTGACTTATATCTTACTTAACATATTTTTCGATAACATCATTTTTTATATCATATGTTTTGAAATAATAATGTATCTAAAATAAAAGATATCGCTAAAAAATTATGATGTTTGGATGAAACATATTATTTATATGAAACATATTATTTATGTATGAAATGGTTGAGCAATATTCCTTTAACCGCTTATTTTATATGAAATAAATTTATGTAACCTAAATTTTTTAGACATTCTTTATTTAAATATGCTATATTATTATAGTATTATTTTATTTTTTATAGATTTAATTTTAACAAGATATATTCATTAATAACAATTAAGCATGATCATAATAATAACCAATCTTCAAAATTAGACATGATTAAGAATTAATATTATTAACAGTAGTAATTCATAATTTGTATCAATGATCTTAATCTTATTAATTAATAATAATAATTCATAACAAAATGAATAAGTTTTATATTATTAATAAAAACATATTAATAGTTATACTATTAACATATTGGTATCATATTTATATTCATATTCACATTGAATATTTCAAATTTATTCTTAATAATTAGCAATATTGAAATTTCATGTTAATTAATAATAAACAATTATTAATTATTCAAAATATAAGCAATTCATCTTCATGATTAATCACCGTAATATGGCATAATAATAATAATAATAACAATAATTAATAAATTTAATCATAATTCATTAGTAATAACTAATATTAACAATTAATAATTATTCATAATTATTAGATCTCAACAATGAGTTTTAAAATTGTCATTATCATGAATTAGTATTACAAATTTATAATCATAATTATTAATTTATTATTCACATTAATTAATATTATTATTCAATATAAATTAATGTTAATAAATAACAATTATTAATAATTAGCATCATCCATTCAAAGAAAACTAATAATAATTGATAATATTATCAATTAATATTAATGATTAATAATGATAATTAATAAAAATAATAAGTAATAATTATGGTTCATTATATAATTTTTTAATAATTATTAAAAATTTCTAAGAATAATATTATTAATCAATTATTGATAATTAAGAAGAATCAATAATAATTACTAATCATTCATATGAATATTTATTAATTATTTAGAAATAATGATGATTAAAATTTGTTATTAATAAATGATAAGAATAAATATTATTAAATAATGATTTTTAATAGTAGCATCAATATAATGAATAATTAATTAACATTCATAATTATCAATATTTAATAATGAAAAATATTATCTATCAATATTAAAAATAAATAATTATAATTAGTATTCATATTTATTAATAATGAATATGTGTTGACAATTAATGATTATTATTAACACTAAATATATAATTTAAAATGAATATTAATAATTATTAATATTAATTATAAATGAAAAATTATTATTAATTAATATGCATTATATAATGATAATGAATAATAATAATAATAAAGGATAATTAATAATTAATAATTAATATTAATAATTACTCTTAGTGATAGTTATTAATATTATATTTATTTGGTATAATTAATATTAATAATTGTATGGATGTATGGTGTATATTAGTATACTAGTATAGGGTTATTAACAAATCGAGTATGTTCGGCTCATTTGTTTTGGTAAATGAATCAAATTTAAACCTTATTTTTTGACTCTTTATTAAACAAAGTAAGTCTAAACCAAGCGTGGTTCGACTAATTTGTTCATATGACAATTCAAATTCGGCTCAAGCTCGATTTAGCTTGGTTTGTTCATCTATAGGCTTGGCTTATATAAAATTATTTAATAAACAAGTCAAATAGTTAAACGATCATTTAATTAAATCAAACAATAATATCAGTTGATCTAGTTTGTTTAACTTTCAAACATGTTGCATAGTTAACTAAGTTGATCCATGAATTTAATTATAATATACAATATGATTTGGTTCATCAATATTTTTTTAAAAAAAAAAGCTTAATGACTCAACTTGCGAGCCTTTTCGAGTTGAGCTCGAGTCGAGTTTGTATGGGTTGTTTTAAACTTGAGTTGAGCTAAGACCTTAAACATACTAAAAGAACCGAGCTCGAGTGGGGAGTATTCGACTTAATTCAACTCATTAACAATCCTAGGTGTGTGTATAATTAATAAGGGTGTAGGGATAAATTTATAAGACATTTAAAATTTTTAATAAAAAATAGTGACCATACTTGTAAAGTAATAATATGTAGTTATTAATGTATCTAACATGATGAAGTTATGAAATTAATGTGAAAAACAAATGAACTGAAGTAGTAATAGACAAATAATATTAAAAATATAGTACTACCAAATAAGGCTCTATTAGTTTTACATTTGAATATGTATGTCAATATTAACATATAAAAATATTACTATAATATTGCCTTATGAATATCTAAAGATAAATTTAAATTCGAATATATAGATGTTTAGGCATGCTGAGAGAACTTCATCTCGTGCGCCCATGATGGCCCGTTGGAAAAGCAATTCACGTACCAAATTGTTGGCACCCAAGTCTAAACCTTCAACACCAACCGCGTTTGAACAATAGTATGTCCATGGAGATACCTAAGAATCAATTGATGTGAACCTTAATGTTACATCTGAAAACTTATTGCACCTTTAAAATCTAGATCTAAGTGAATTTGGTGATGTTGAGACCAATCCTAATCACTTGAATCAAGATCTGAATGAATCAATTAGAACATTTGAAACTTGTGAATCTATATCTAAATGATTCAATTGATGGGACCCATATGACCAAGTGACAAACAACTTTTGACTCAATCTTTGGCTAGAGAGGAGTTTTGACCAAGCAAGAGATTATCCTTGCTAAATCAAATATCGATCCATGGAAGATAGCAATTGAGTCATGGAAGGATAAATTTATCATGAATCGACACCTAGATCATATAATTCATCTTAATTATAATTGACAAAAGATTCATGAGGGATTTCCTATCGCTAAAGACTGATATTATTAAACAATCCAAAATATGGGAACGTTCTAATGTGGATTATATATGTGGTAAATACCCGCCTGTTTTCTCATATGCAATCCTACATTTGGTCAGTGTGGAACCACATAACTTTGCCTACCATCCACATGCACGAGGAAGGATTTTTCTCGTTCCAATTTAAATCACAAGACGGTTGTATATGAACCTTGAAAATCCTTTTTGGACTTTATTGAACCATCCTTTAATGTTGAAGAAGTAGAGGCTCGATTTCCATTCTATTAGGGATGAATTCCAATTCATTCATACCTAGGTTAATCTTCTATTTTTTCAACTTGCTTATAGGTCCCTCGACTCCATTGGTTATATAACAAGATGATTGGGTAAACCATTAGGACTTGATGCTATCACTGCTAATCTTAATTGCATTTCCTTTACATGGATCTTGGTGGAAATTGATGTGCACCGCCCCTTTCAAGAATTTGTATCCATACAAAATCCATATGGTATCATTTATAAACAAAGGATTATGTATGAATGGATGCCTCAACGTCATATCATTTGTTCCCATTTTGGTCACATAGACGGACAGTGCAAAGTGCATGAAAAATCTCACCGAGCACCTAGGCAAAACCAATTCAATAATAAATGGGTTAAGTTAAGAGTTAAACAACCAATGGTTGAGTCTTAAGCTAAAGATTCTGACATAGTGCAATTCTATTTCCTAAACCTGCAGAGCCATAGCCATCCCTTTCACAAGATGCCTCCATTAAGACTTCACACTATAATGGTTAAAAGGAAAGTAAATGGTGAAGTTTCCACGGTGATGATAAGGCATCAACTTTACTTGTTAGTGACATTGCATCACCTTAAGATACTGAATCTAGGGAATAACCATGGATTAATTCATGATAGGAAAGTCTTAGAGAACATTTTCAAACCAGACCTTCACATCCATTTAGCATGAAGATTGGTTGTAGGAACATAAGGGAATTTAATGATCCCCATAAGCACCATTGGGTGTAGAATTGGTTTTTGAGTAATAGAATTACTCTTATCAATCTAATTGAAACAGTAGCGAAAGAGAATAATATGTCATAGGTATTTAGTAAGTTTGATAATGGCAATGGATACACAACTATACCTCTCATCCTAATGGCCGTGTGTGAGTTGGATGGGGTCCTCTCACATAGAAATTTCATCAAATTTAAGATTGTGCTCAAGGGGTGTTGTGTGAAATCAAGAATATACCCATTGCACAAATCTCCTTAGGCAGTTTCATCTATGAATATAATGAAGGTATGGTAATAAATGATCTATGGAATTGGTTCCTCAATCATTACTTGTCAGATAAACCTATTTTCCTAATAGGTGATTTCAATATTGTGTTGTATCAAACAAAAAAGATACACGGGGATGCTTTGAATGAGGAAGATTTTTAGGACTTTAAGGTGTGCTCATATTGATTGAATATGTAGGATATCAAATTCACAAGCATTCACTTAACTTGGTATAGTAGGAGAGCATTTACTCATAGAATATAGCGTAAGTTGGATTAGGTAATGGTCAATGATGTTCGGATGGATTGGTTTGGTGACTCAATGACCCATTTACACCCCCTTTGATCTCATATCATGCAACCATGACATTTACCATTAGTAGTATCTCTCATGGTGGTGCAAAGCCTTTTTTTTAAACAATATGTGGATAAAGGATGATCATTTCCTTAATATTGTAATATATATATATATATATATATATATATATATACGGCAGCAGAATGTCGCTTCTTCTACCCTAAAGTCAATTATTTCAAAATTTGATATGCTTAAGGAACCCATTAAAAAATTGATTCCACATTAATTTGGAGGAATTACTACTAGAATTGAGTAAGCAAGACAATTGGTGCAAACACTCCAACAACTCTTGAGTGAATCTCCTTTAAATGTTAACCTCATTCGATAAGAGGCTTTTAGGTTTTGCATCTTCCAACTACTTCTTATTGGAATATTAAAACCCAATAGTCCATAAGATCAAGGCTTATTTCACTTTTTACAAACCCTATGAATTGTAAGTAGTGTATTCCATAGGGTGATTTGTGTATTTCTCGAGCTTATGATTTGATAAGAAAGACGGAATATATGGCAACATGGCATTATATAGTTTGAAATCCTATTTCAATTCCCAAACATAAGATCCAAATATAGCTTGAAATCGAGGAATGACTCCATATAGGATGAGCCACATGGGTTACAACATATCAAAACTATGTAGCTTATGTGACACTGAAATACCCCAAAAATTTCTAATTTTAAATAGTACATATAAATGAGGTTTTATTATAAAATTTAATTATGTATATTATTTTATTTAAAATAAAAGAAAAGTAATTAGGGCAAATCAAGAATAAATTTATATGTATTTTAATTAGGAGGAATTTGGGTATTTTGACTAATTAAATATTTTAATTTGGGAATTTATTTAAATAAATTATTTTATTTAAAATAAGAATGAGAAAATAGTTACAAATTAATATTAATTTTATAAATATTTTAATGGAAGAAAATTAGGGTGTTTTGCTAATTAAAATGGAATTTATGGAAAATCTATTAAAAATCCTAATTTAGCCTAAAAAGGGATTTAAATATTATTTTATTTAAATATTATTATTTTTAAATATTCTAAATTTTAAGATTAATTTAATTGGCCCTAATCTAATTATTATTAGTAGTATTATTGTTTTATTATTGTTTATGTTGAAGGCTGAAGCCTTATTGTATTTTAATTCTATTTTATTATTAGAATAATTATTATTAACATTTTATTATTTATTCTGGAAAATCTTAGGCCCTAATTTTGTATTAACATTCGCACTTATTTATTTTAGTATTATTATTTCTACTGTTCTTATAACCATTAATAATAATATTATCATTATCTTTATTATTTCAATATTATTATATATGTTATTAATTTTATTATTAATATTAAATAAATGGTAAGTCATTAGTTATAAGTAGGGTCGAAACCCCACTTTAAATTTTAAAGCTTATATATTATTGTTATTATTATTATTATTATCATTATTATTATTGTTATTGTTATTATTATTTATATTCTCATTGATATTAGTTTTATTATCTTTGATATTATTATATTAGTATCATTATTATTATTAGGGTAAAGTCTTTAACCCTATATTATCAAGGTTTATAATATCTCTATTATTTTTATGTCTATAGCAAAGTTAGAATTTTGTTAAGGTTATTATTTGGTCAAAGCCCTAAGGAGGCGTAGGAACGTGCTCCAAGACCGGTGTCGTTTTAGGTAAGGGGTGCTAAGGCCTTTTGTGTGCTAATATGCATTGTGTTCCTTATATGTTATGCATCCTATGTTATTATTGTAATTATTGCATATTTGGTATGACATGGAGTCCAAGCATGCTTTTGTGTTGCTATATGGCATGTGTACTATGTGTATGGAATAATATGTGTTTGCATGTGACCCTAAAAGACATGCATGTGAGGATGTTGGTATGGTTTGTACGGGGGAAAGGATGAAAACTGAGGATGGAGAAAGAAGTTGACCAAGATATGTGAGTAGACCTAAGTATTTTAATGATTTATGAGAGGAAGAATAAAATGTGAAATGTAGGGTTTCATGGGAGAGAATATAATTTATGATGTTATTTGGGAGAATGTAATTTATGATATAATATGGGAGAACCTAAGTTATGATTTGATTGGGAGAATCTAATTTATGATTTGTTTGGGGAAATCCAATTAATCCAAATTATGGTTTTACTTGGGAGATTCTAATTTATGATTTTATGTGGGAGAATCTAACTTATAGTCTTGTATGGTGGAATCTAAATTTTGGTTATGAAAGGGGAGAATCTAATCAATTGTATTATGTGGACGAATCTTAGGTTTTGCTATGGATTGAATTTAGTGTTTTATATGGCAGAATCGTGGGTTGGATGGTGGTACTAATGGTTATATGGTGGTATTAGGGTTTACATGGTGGTATTAGGGTTTGTATGATGTTACTAAGGTTTGTATGGTGGTACTTATGGTTATATGGCGGTATTAGGGTTTGTATTGTGGTATTTATGGTTTGTATGGTGGTATTTATAGTTGTATGGTGTTATTAGGGTTTACATGGTGGCATTGATGGTTGAATGATGATATTAGGGTTTTCATGGTTAAATTTAGGGTTTTACGTGGAATTTTTAGGGTTTGCATGAAAAAGATTTGAAGGTTTGCATGGGGAGATTAATGTCTGCATGGGTATGAAATTTACGTGTGGGAAGTTAATTTGGGATGTAAGGAAGGTAATGTAAGTGTTGTTTGGGTGTTTGAGCACTTGGGATGAAAAATAGTACGTGGAGGATTATATGGGTATGTAGGAAACCAAGCTAGGGTTTGTGTGGATAATTAGGGTTTGGTGTGGGTGCTTAGAGTTTTTGGTGGCATCATGTGTATTTGGTGATTAAAGTGTAATTATGAGAGTGGAATTTATGATTTGTGATGTGTGAAGTGTAAGGGAGTGAGTCATGCACGTCCAGGGGTGAAATCCTTTGAATAAGATACTTAATACATTAATCACGTAAAGTGGAAGATGTTGAGACGGGCCCAGACCGATCCACCGACATAATAGTGGCAGGGAATGTTTTCCCTCGCGACCGATCCACCGGCTAAAATAGTGGCAGGGCATGTACCCTCGCGACCGATCCACCGGCTATAATAGTGGGGGATCCCGAGCTCAATAAAACAAACGTTATATGTTGAAAGATATGGGAAGACACTAATCACTTATAGTGGAACACCGTACGAGAAGGGGCCAGACCGATCCACCGGCATATAATAGTGGTAGAGTATGTTACCCTCACGACCGATCCACCGGCTAAAATAGTGGCAGGGCATGTACCCTCGCGACCGATCTACCGGCAAAAATAGTGGGGTTCCCTTAATCGTATGGATTTGAATAAAAGTATAGTGTGAAATGATTACTGATCAGAGATAAACGAAGTAATTGAATCGGATTATATATATGGGATTTTATACTTTTACTTGGATGATCACATGAGTTATGTTATCATGATTATGCTCTTTTATTCTTATGCATGGTTTATGTGCTTATGTGTTGGCCTTAGTGCTCGGTTACCTTACTTAGTACGTAGCGTACTTATCCCCCTTTTCATGGGTGCTGCTCATTCCCACGAGTAGTATGCCCTTCTGAATTTATGCAGGTGGGCGAGATATCAGTCGGGGCTGAGTGTTGAGCATGTTTGGCTCGAAGTTCGAGAGTGTTGTGGTCGTATTCATTCTTTACGCGATTTCATTCCTTTTGTTATTTCTTTGGTAGAGCATTTACCATTTTCTGATTCAGTACTCGATTGAGATTTTAATGAACCTTTTATCTGTTGTAAGTTTAATTCTCTTTTGGAAATGAATTACATTTCTTGATGCGTACTCTGATTTTGTTTTACAACCGTTTAATGTTTATTTGAAGTTTAGTTTGTATTAATTTTGTAATTGATTGTTAATCTCTTATTTAACCTTAGCACTTGGTACTGGAACGGTCGGAGAGAATTGGTCTAGTACTAAGTGTGGCGGTAACATTTCCAAAATTCACGGGTTTTAAGTATTTCTATTTTAATTGCTTCCGCTTTTTTTTTAAAAAAAAGTAGTGAATTTTGGGGTGTTACAGACACCGAAGATAAAACTCATGTTGATTTATGATTTATTATTTCATTGTTCTTTCACTTAAGACTTGAGGTACCCATTGACTAAGAATTTTGGAAATCTTCACTTGATGATCGATAGGCAACATGTGGGACATTAGATTATTAGAGGTAGAAGACCTATGATTTGCAAATGTACATTGAGAGCTTTGTTTATAATATGTATTTACCACTTCTAGATGGAGAGAAACACCATAAAATTTTGAGGAATGAGGAGAACCATTCACCAAATTATTCGAACCATTTTCATGGAATTGGCAACAAGATTTTAGTCTTTATCTAGTTGTAAATCTTTTCAAAATCTTTTAAAGTTTTTAGATAGTCTTGTTTGAGGTTTATATTATCTAGTTTATAATGATCCTTTAAAGTTATAGTTTGTCCATTTGCGGTCAATTTTAGTCTTGTTGGCTACTAAAAGTGTCTTTGAGTCTTGTACTATACTATTTTTTGATCAATATTACACATTCTAATTACTTACCAAAATAAATAAATTCTACGTGATAACTATTTGGAATCTTAACTTTAACACATCCTTATGTTTTATTGGTATTTATTTTATATCTATGTCATTATGTTTATTTCATAATGCGGTGAAAAGTTTGTTTACCATGTTTGTCATTTATAGTTCATTTGGATTGGGGTAAATTAGGTTAAGGGTAAACATTACAAATTAACCTAGGTAAAGGAAATAAAGGTGGATTAGGGTAAATGAGTATTATTCAAATGATATTAACCTAATGTGAGTGAGTTGGGATGAATGTTTTAAAATTTTTGTTTGAATTGAGGTTAATCGGGGAGACTTTACTTATATTTTCACATTCACCTTCATTACTTCAATGTCTAAGGTTACCAAAAATGAGGTTGACCGAGGTAAAGTTTGAACCCCGACTCACTTGGTTGAGGAATCTTTGGAGTTTTTTAACCCAACAACCAACCCAATCTCATTACCTTGGTTAGTTCTAGGAGACTTCAATGTCATAAGATCCTTATCTCAAAATTAACAAGGGGGATCCATTAATCACCAGGATATTGA
Source organism: Tamarix austromongolica (assembly GCA_039764185.1). Lineage (NCBI taxonomy): Eukaryota > Viridiplantae > Streptophyta > Magnoliopsida > Caryophyllales > Tamaricaceae > Tamarix > Tamarix austromongolica. The sequence continues at coordinate 100,347,521 of CM077810.1, read as the reverse complement.
AGCCTTTAATATCTGCATCTTAAAACTTTAAGTGGCAGACCTTAGATTCACGGGTCTTTTATACACATGGACAAATAGACAAGAAAGGGAACATAGAATATGGTGTAAGCTAGACAAGGTCTTATGCAATCCTAAGTGGTTAGATGAATTTGAAGGATCCTTACCAATAATTAATTATCAACCGACTTCATATCACCCTTCGGTCACTGCTAATTTTCATCATTCAATTTCCAATGGTCCAAAACCTTATAGGTTTTTTGATATACAGACACATGGTGAAAATTTCTCACACATTATTCAGGAAAATTGGAAGTGGGGTAATCACAAGTCTCATTTACAATAAGTGATACTATAACACCCCAAAATTTAGAAATGGTATTTTTTGTTGAAGCAGAGGCATATGGCAAACATAAATAGGTGTTAACGATGTAATTGATTCAAGTCCAACTTACATACTATTCTCACATCGATTACAAGGAAAAATAATTTAGAATATAAAACATAATAAACATAAAACAAGAAAAATTTCAAAATCATAGATAAGCATTTTTAGGGTAACTCCAAATACACTATTCAAATACATAAAGGAATACCCTAAATGAAAAGTACCAGAAGATATCCAAATCAAGACAAGGGAGTGAATAACATAAATTTTCAATCCTAAACTCATACATAAGATATAATCACTCTTCCTCAATCAAAAGTGTCATAAGCATCATAATTGTTTAGCGGGTCCTCAATGACCCGAACAAACTTAGCTAGGTCCTCTACTCATGGGAATGAGTAACACTCATGAAAAGAGTGATCAACACACCATATAACGAGTAAGGTAATACTACAACTGTAACCAAGTTATATGTAACATAAATAATATGAAAGCACAAGCAAGCATGTTAACATAATGTAAGATAATACTGATTTCAAGAAGTCCACCATTCGTTACAATCCTAATCCATTTTCATATTTATATTGAGTTTAGAGACTCCACTAATCTTAAATTGTTGGAATGAATTGAAGCACATCTCAGGAAAAAAAAACACACAAGTAGCTATTATCATTATGTGAAATGGACCCAAAACCTCACAGGAGATACACTACTGACCACTATTCTTAAATTGGTGTAATATTTAAAAAAATACGATTAGGAAAAAACACTCATGAGCCACTATTATTATCCGATGGAATGGACACAACACCTCGATCTTGACTCACTTAATCTTTTATTCTAAGTGATCAATATCTTAGTCATATTACTTATCTCAATATCATATTTTGGTTTACGTTGAGTTCAAGAACCCTCGCTATTTTTAAATCGGTGGATTGGTTTAGAGAATCTATAAAAAAAAACACACATGAGCCACTATTATTGTATAGTGGAATAGACATACAACACCTCAGGCGAATCACACGTAATCTTTCTCTTTAAGTAATTAGTATCTTAATCAATGTGCTATTTCTCAATGTCCTCAAAGATAGACATATATGTGCATAAAAATCACACAATATATCTTAGCACCCCATCATAGATTGGCACCAAATCTTAGCATAGATTCAACATGGTGGACGAGGACCTACCGAGAGAAGAAAAGCTATGGGATCCATTTTTGAAGCTATTGTGTACTGCCTAAGGATTGAAAGAAACCAAATGATTTTCCAAGCCAAGACCAAGACTTCAACTCCCGGTGATGGATATGGCAATTAGGATGCAAAAATTATATAAAGTACTTCCTTTACTAAGCTAGCTAAGTATATCGATAATGCATTAGTTTAGTCATTATTCCTCATTGTTATCTTATGGTGATGGTTCTCATTTGATTGTAATTGAAGGCTTATAGCTTGAGAGCAATAGAGCTCTACATTACTTACAAAAAAAAACTAAATGATGAAATAACAAAAAGTGAGATCCGTGGTAAAAAGAAATTATTTTATAGGGTGATTTTAGTTCTTTTTTTTTAAATTACAATATATAATTAATGATAATTGTTTAGAAAGGGTTATATAGTGTAAAATCATGTAACTCAAAATTATTTAGTATATTTGAAGCAAATTAGGGTCATATTGCATGTTCTGCATATATTAAAAGTTATATCGTGGGTTTTATCTAATTATTAATACTATTATAGTTATAAGTAATTATAATTTTATTTATTAATTTTATTTGAATAATAATAACAATAATTACTTATATGATTAATATAACTTTATAATTAATAACATTAATAATATTATAATTACTAATACATCAATTGTGATTGTTATTATAAATATTATAATTATTTTCATTAGCATTAGTTTGATTATATCGTATCTGACATTAATAAATTTAGATAAGATACAATCAGATAATTTATGTCTCTCAACGCAAACTCTGATCAGCGATCAGTTGGATTGTAGGGTAGCATGAAAACATGTTAAGACTAGACGATAAGGGTCGGTATCGGGATAGGAGGTCTATGGCGGAGGGGCATTATTACCGAGGACAAAGAAAAAGGATCATCCATCCTACGGTAATTTGCAGTTTAATGAATGAACGGTGGTACAGAGCGCAGGAGTTTAGTCACGTCCGATTAATACATTACATACAGTTTGGACTGTAGGGTGGGTGTTGAAGCCTTGCGCAGGGAGGGTAAACAAGACAAACGAGGTAGGAAAACGATGGAAAAAATAATTGCGAGAATCAAAACGCAGCAGGGAAATAGAGAGCTGATTCTTGTCCCAGGTATAAGGGCTTATAAGTTATAAATGAGTCTAATGGTGAAGGAGCTACCAAAAAAAAAAGGGTTTATACTCTAACTTATTTAATAAATAAATACAAAATAAAATTTTAATTAAGGAAGCCGAGCTAGTTCTTTTAAAAGCAACTTATGTGAGAGATTAAAGAAGTTTGGAGGATTTTAGCCGTGCATGTTGCGGTTTTTACATATTGTTAAAAGAGTAAAAAGTAGAGAGCAAACTAATACTAATATTTAATGTTATCAATTAGCTTATGTATTGATAATATTTAATGTATTATTTATATCGTTTAGGTAAAAAAAAATTGATATCTTAGTAGATATCTATAAACATTAGTTAGAAAAATTATTTTTTAATTTAGAATATAAAATTACTAAATTTTATATGATTTCAAAAGTTCTATACCCCAAAATTTTTGTCAACATTTGTTTATTCTTTTCTGAAGACACAACATTGATCAAATATAATAAAATTGATATTTTAGTAATGTTCAGCTAAATATATGTTTATAGGATAAATTCAAAATATAATATGTTCTGAGTAAAGATTTTGATTATTAAAATTTTTAATTTCATAAATATATACATATATATATTTCAGGAGTTCAACAAGAGTTGGGATCGATAATTTTAGATAAAAAATAATGTACTCTTAGTAATATGTATTGCTATTAAATTTAATATTCTTATTTATTTATATTTAAAAAAACTTAATTCATTTTGCATTAGTAGACTTATACTTTATTAATATACATATTAAAAATGGTTATATAAATAAATGATTAAAATGTATGAATTGGAAGTTGAATAATTTGATTGTTTAGAAATGTATTAATGAAATAGAAGAAGGTAAATTAGGAAGTATAATAATAATTCTTTATTAAAACTTAATATAAGAGTTATATTGCATAAATAAATAAATTATAGATCCTTTTTATTTTAAAATATATGTATTATAAGATTAGAATAAAATAAAATAAATTTTAAAACCTAATATAAGCAGTATTGGCATGTAATTTATCCTATTTACGGAAAATATTTAATGAAACTGCCACATACTAATGTATGAAAACAATACTTTGATATCATTTTCATTTCGAAAATGTTTCTCCTTTCGAAAATTTTTCGATATCGAAATTTATATTAAAATTAATTAATTATTTTTTATTAAAAATTTATTAATAATTAAAATTAATTACTATAGATAATAATTTTAGAATTTTTTATTTTTCTCTTAATTTTAATAGATTTTATCTATTCATATATATATATATATATATAATTTTCACATTTATTTTCTAAATTTTTATAAAATAATATTTTCGTTTTTATTTTTTCATTTCCATTCCCGTGTAACGCTGCCGACCAAGGTGGCGAAGTAGTAATTTCACCGACCTTTTAACTAGCTAGCTTAGCCTATTCCGTAGCTCTAATGACTGCGGAATCTTCATCCCGTCTGATTGAATTTGGAAGTTGCGATCGAGGTGCCATCTGCTAAGCCAGTGGGATGGATTAGCTCGATCATAGGCCTACGTTACATAGCTTCGAGCCACTCGGCCTGATCTAGGCTTATTACTAGGTTCCATTAGGCCATCGGCTTGTAATAATAACTTCGGGCGTGCGATAAGATTTGTCACGTGGCAGCTCTGACTGAGGTCTCGGGTTTCCCCGAAAAATGCTACTTACCCGATTTCAAATTTCAAACCCAAACTCAAACCTAATTTTTTTTTAAAATATACATATTAATACACTAATTTTATTTTTTTATTAATAATTAAGTAATACAAATTATTAATAATACAAAATAAAAAATATACTATAAAAAAATTAAAAATATATTTGTATTATAATAATGATAATTATAATAGAAAAATGCTAATAATAAATTTATTATATTTTTATGTCATAACTTTCTTTTATATTATATTATTATTAATTTATATTACTAAATTATTAATAAAAAGTGAAACTAGTGTATTAATATGTATAAATTTAAAAAAATTTAGGTTTGTGTTTGAATTTATAATTTAGGTATATAGCATTACTTGGTTTCCCTCCTCCTTCTCTCTAAATTTTAATATTTGTATACTGTTATCATTTATATTTATCTTTACACGAATTTCTTATAAATAAAATGAAATGCCCCGAAAATTTTTAATTTTATAAAATACATTTATATGATATTTATTATAAACATTATTTAAATAAATTATTTTTAAACTGAATTAATTAGAGAAAATCAAGAAGAAATTTATAAGTATTTTTATTAGAAGAGAATTTGAGTATTTTAGCTAATTGAGCATTTTATTTTGAAAATTAATTAAATAAATTATTTTATTTAAAATAATAAGGAGAACATATTTTCAAATTAATAATAATTTTATAAATAATTTGATTGGAGAAAATTAGGGTGTTTTGCTAATTAAAAAAGAATTTATGGAAAATCTTTTAAAAATCCTAATTTAGACTAAAATAGGACTTAAAAATTATTTTATTCAATTATTATTATTTTTAAATATCCCAAATATTTTAATTAATTTAAATATCCAACATAATTATTTCTCTCTTTTCCTTTTTCCTTTTCTTTCATTTTTCTTTCTTCTTTCCTTTTTCCTTTTCTTCTTCACCCGAACTGGGCCAGCTTGCGGCCGAGTTTCTCTTCTTCCTTTCCTTCGGCCCAGCCCGTGCCGCGCGTCCTTCTTCCGCCCCATGCCACACCGTGTTTTGACCCATTTTTAACGGAAACTCGGCGTTTCATTTAAACGCCTTCGACCCTGGCGCCGAATCGCCCGGTCTCCCTCCCTTTTCTTTCTTTCTTCCCTGCGAACCGCCCGGCCCAAACCCCTAGGGATGGCAACGGGGCGGGTCGGGGACGGGGACCCCATCCCCATCCCCGAACCCGATAAGGAAAATTATCCCCGAACCCGACCCAATCCCCGTTATTTTTTTATCGGGGATTCCCCGACCCGATCCCCGCGGGGATCAAATCCCCATACCCGACCCGATCCCCGATCTATTTTCCATCCCCGATTTATACCCCGTTCTTAAAACCCGATCCGATCCCCGAAACCCGACTTTATACCCGATCCCCGATCTCATCCCCGATCCTCAAACTATTTTTTTATATTATATTTTTAATTTATATTCTATAAAAAAATTATATATATATATATAATTTCGGGGCGGGTTCGGGGATGGGGACCCCAAACCCGTCCCCGCCCTGTCCCCGAAAAAATCCCCGAACCCGAACCCGAACGGGGAATCCCTGACGGGGCCCCGAACCTGCGGGGAAAATTGCCATCCTTACAAACCCCCCATCTTCTTCCTTCTTCTTCCCCGATCCACCATCGACCTGCACCTGTAACGTCCACCGCCAACCGAGATTTTCGCCGCCAACTTCGCCATTGATCCGGCCAATATTTCTCCCCTCCCCCTCGCCGATTCAACAGACTCATCAGACCCAGCCATGTCCCTTCCTTCTCGCGAGATTTTTCCCCTTTTTCCTGCGCGTAACCACTGCCTGTTTTGACTCCCACTGGCCTACCACGCCACCGGCGACCGGGACCCTACCTTCCCTATCTACTAGCCGACCCATAGAACCCTAGCCTCCCTTCTAAGCCTATAAATACCCTCGTAAGCAGCTCTGTATCGAGCTCTTGATCCTCCAACCCAGAATTTTCCCTTTGTCGCCGCCACCCCTTTAGACACCTATTCCGCCGTCTCCGGCCAACTACGCCGCCTTCTCTAGCAACCCATGCACTCCTTACACCGCCCTCTAGCTAACCAAACCTCCCTCATCCCTCGTTTCTTGCTGAACAAGTCTCCCCAATTGTGAAAATCTCCCTTTCTGATCAACCTTTTCTTCCACCTCTGCCGCCCTTCGAACCACCATTAACCACCTCTTATGTCGCTTCTGCCACCCCTTTCTCCTCCCATTCTCTTCTGCAGAACCTCCTCTATCTCCCCATACCTTTATTTTCCTTTTTCTCCCTCTCCTCCTCTCTCTTTCTCCTTCTCCTCCATTCAGCCACCGCCGTCGCCGTTGTGCGCCGCCACCTTTGGTTGTGCCGCCACCTTCTTTCTGTTCCTCTCCCTCTGGAAATTATTAAACAGCCCAACTTCCACCTCCATTGTCCCTATCTTATTCCCAGCATGCAACTTTCCCCTCTTTCTTCTCTTTTTCCGGCCACCGCCGGTGCCGCCTATCCCTGTCAGCCTAAGGTTGAACCCTAAACCCTCTCAGCTATTTTCCCTATTTTTATAAACCTTAAATTATTTTATTTCAATTATTTGCATATAGATACTATTATTATTATTCTTAATATTTATATTTTTAATATGCATTATTATTATTATTAGTATTAATATTTTTAATATTATTTATGTTGAGTGCTGAAGCCTGTTGTATTTTAATTCGATTTTATTAGTATTCTTCTTATTATTTCTATGTTTACTATTACTAATATTAAAATTTTATAAGTATTATTATTATTATTATTATTATTATTATTCCTATTTTGAATTTCCATTATTCTTATTCCATTATTACTAATACAAATATTTTAACATTAGTTTTGCTAATAATGTATTATTATTATTATTATTATTATTACTTCATCACTATTATTATTACTAAATTTGGTTATTTAATTTACTAATATTATTATTAGTAGTATTATTTTAGTAAAAGGGATGAAGCCCTTATTTCACTTTGTTTTTGAGTAATGCCGTATTATTATTATTGTTACTACTTTTATTATTCTTGTTAATATTAATATCGATATTAATTTTGGTATTTTTGTTATTATTATTTTATCAAAATCCTAGTCTTATATTAAGTTAGTTTTAATACTATTTTTGATAGGAGGGAGTCTAATTTTAGTTTTTCCCTCATAATAGGTAAAACTAGTTAAAGCCCTAAGGAGGCGTGGGAGCGTGCTCCAAGACCGGTATCATTTTAGGTAAGGGGTGGTAAGGCCTTTTGTGTGCTTATATGCATTATGTGCTTTGTATGCTATGTATTCTATGTCTGTCATTATTAATTATTTCGTATGTGGTATGACATGGAGTTGAAGTATGTTTTTTTATGGCATATGTACTATGTGTATGTGACGATATGTGTTGTGACCCTATAAGACATGCATGAGAGGATTTTGATGTGGTTTGTGTGGGAGAAAAGGATGAAAAATGAGGATGGAGAAAGAAGTTGACTAAGGGAAGTGAGTTGACCTAATTTTATGGTTTTATAAGGAATAATCTAATGTATGGTTTTAGGTGGAAGAATGTAATTTATGGTTTTATGCGGAGAATATAATACATGGTTTTATTTGGGAGAATGTAATTTATGATGTTAATTGGGAGAATCTAATTTATGATGTTATATGGGAAAATCGAATTTATGGTTTGTTTGGGAGAATTTAATTTATGATGTTATTTGGGAGAATTTAATTTATGATTTGATTGGGAGAATCTAATTTTATGATTTGTTTGGGGGAATCCAATTTATGGTTTTGCTTGGGAGATTCTAATTTATGATTTTATGTGGGAGAATCTAACTTGTGGTCTTGTATGGGAAAATCTAATTTGTGGTTATGAATGGGAGAATTTAATCAATTGTATGGTAAAGATGAATCTTCGGTTTTATGTGATTTGAATCTATAGTTTGGTAAGGAAGAATATTTGGTTTGGTATGGACGAATCTTTGAGTTTTATATGGTTTGAATTTAGAGTTTGGTATGGGTGAATCTTTGGGTTTGTGTGGATTGAATTTAGGGTTTTGCATGGTGGTAATTGCGATTTGTATGGTCGTATTAGGGTTGTATGGTGGTAATTATAGTTGTATGGTGGTATTATGGTTTATATGGTGGCATTGATGGTTGATGGTGGTATTAGGGTTTGCATGGTTGAATTTAGGGTTTCACGTGGAATTTTAGGGTTGCATGAAAAATGTTCGAAGGTTTGCATGTGGAGATTAATGTCTGCATGGGTATGAAATTTACGTGTGAAAAGTTAATTTGGGATGTAAGGAAGGTAATGTAAGTGTTGTTTGGGTGTTTTAGCACTTGGGATGAAAAATAGCACGCAGAGCAAATTAAGGTTACGGAGGAGACTGAATTAGGGTTTGGAATGATTAATTATGGGTTGTTGTGGTTAATTAGGGTTTGGTGTGGCTGATTAGGGTTTTTGTGTTATCATATGTATGTGGTGATTAAAGTGTAAGTATGATGATGAATATGGAATTTATGATTTATGATCCGTGCATGTCCATGGTGAAAGCCTTTGAATAAGATACTTAAGACACTAATCATTTAAAGTGGAATATTATTGAGCCGGGTCCAGACTGATCCACCGGTCATAAATAGTGGTTAGGACATGATGTCCTATGTGTAACCGATCCACCGGTAATAATAGTGGTCAGGCTTTGTACCTGTGCGTTTCCGGCCCACCGGCAATAATAGTGGGGTGACTCGAGCTCAATAAATACAAACCAGAGTTTGCTAAGACATTTAAAAGTTACTAATTACTTAAAGAGGAACACCATGTGAGCAGGAACCAGACCAATCCACCGGTCAGGAATAGTGGTGTGGACTATGTCCCGCAAGTGACCGATCCACCGGCGAATAATAGTGGTGTGGACTTTGTCCCGCAAGTGACCGGCCCACCGGCGATAATAGTGGGGCGTTCATGTACTTACATGGATTTGATAAAAGACATGGTGTGTATCAACTTCTAATAAAAGATTAATTAAATAATTAATCTGGACTAATTGAGCCTTTATGTATGTACCCGAATGAATGGTCGATATTATGATATGATGATGGTCCTTATGTTCTTTTATTCTTATGCATGATTTTATGTGCTTATGTGTTGGCCTTAGTGCTCGGTTACCTTACTCAGTACGTAGCATACTGATCAACCTTTTCATGGGTGCTGCTCATTCCCACGAGTAGTACGCCCTTCTGACTTGTGCAGGTAGGCGAGATATCAGTCGGGGCTGTGTGTTGAGCTTGTCTGGCTCAAAGTTCGAGAGAGTTGTGACCATATTTCAATATTTATATGATCCTAATTCTTTTTGTTAGTCTTTTATCGGTTGTAAGTTTAATTCTCTTTTTAATTTGAATAATAATTCTTTATGCGTACTCTGATTTTGTTTTACAACCGTTTAATGCTTTTGGAGTTTAGTTGTCTTGATTTATAATTGATGGATTACTATTTTCTTTAGCCTTAGCACTTGGTACTGGAACGGTCGGAGAGAACCGATCTGGTACTAAGTGTGGCGGTAATATTCCCAAAATTCACAGGTTTTAAGTATTTCTATTTTAATTGCTTCCGCTTTTCAAAAAAAAAATTAGTGAATTTTGAGATGTTACATAAAAATTCCAACTAATAGGGAAAAATATATGTTGTACTGTCAAAAAGATAAAATGCAGAACAGAAAATTATAAGTAGGATTTGTAATTATTTTCGGATATGAATCTAAAGATTACTTATTAATGTTATAGTATATTATAAATTTTTTATAATAGTTTTCCACTTTCTAAAATAATAAGAAATTTATTGGCGGAAATAAAAAGAAATAACTTACTTGGATCGTGGTAATACCATTCTATATTTATGTAAATATCATTAAATGTCCATTGTATTTAATAAGAAAAAGTTATTAGCGTGTTAAGCTATTTTTTAAGTAAGGTTAATAATATCACACTATATTATACAATTACATCTTTTTTTTTACAAAATAATAATAATAATGATTGTGTATCCTTATGCAAATCTAGGTCGGAATTCACCTTTTTTTTACGCAAATACAATGTTTGATTATTCTGTCAAGATTTAGAAATGTTTATTTTTCAAACGAAGTCGTATGTTGACTTCCTGAAATGAATTAATTCAAATGAAGAAGTATAATCGATGATGTTTTGTTTTCCCTTTTGCTCGTGATTGTAATGTTTTCTGTACATGCCGTTGGTTTTATAAGAATAATACTATTTGTCCAAATTTTAAATCTAAATTAAAAATTAAATTCTACTGAAATTATATATATTACTGTATTAATTTTATTTTTTATTAATAATTAAGTAACACAAACTAATAATAATATAAAATAAAAAATTGGAGTATAAAAAAATATAAATCTTTTTTTATAAATAATAATAATGATGATTATACTATAAACAATACTAATAATAAATTTATTATACTTTTAGCCATAATTTTCTTTTATAGTGTATTATTATTAGTTTATATCACTTAAGTATTAATAAGAATTAACATTAATGTACTAATATGTATATTTTTTTAAAAAAATTATGTTTTAATTTAGATTCAAAATCTATACATATAACATTACTCATTTTATTATTCAAACGAAGTCTTTCACTTGTAGATGGATCAGCTCATGGTGTCCTGATTAATTTGTACCACAACCTGTCCTAATATTTATCCAAATTTAGAATGAGATAAAACTTTTTATACGTATGGTTACAAAAAACTATTGTAAGATGCAACAATGTAATGTAAATTTAGGGTTTCTTATAGATATTATGATTTTTTTTTTAAGAAAGTCCCCTTAACTATGTAGTTGCATTTTTATTTGTTTTAATTATGTGTTGTACATAAATACACGAGTTTTAAATGATGATCTTTAGATAAGTATACTTCAAAGTATATTGTATAATCTATTTATCTAAAATAGCTTAATCTAGCAAATTCGAAAATCTTGATAGATTCGAGTCAAAAATCCAATTTTCACAAATCAAGTATATGTCACACAATTAACCTATTCAAATCAATCATACAATACATATATACTCAATTCAATAACTAAATTAGGCTAGGTATAACATATTCACGTAATCAAACAAAAAAAATAGAAGTTAGAATTTGGAAAAAATATACTAAACGAATTTAGCCAAAATAGAGTGGGTAAAGGGTGGTGGAGCTTCATCGGTGGCCATGCATTCCTCACTAGTGATTGGGTTAGCTCGCGGTAGTTGTTATAGCCGATGATGCTTGTTGTTGCTGCTCTGCCTCACTACTAGGCATCAAGCTGTTGTTGGTGTTGTTTGCGTGGCTAGGTGGTGGTCGACTATGGTGTCGTGGTGGCTAGAGACCGATGAGGGAGAAAGAGCAATAAATGGTAGATGTTGGGGTCTAAAAGCACGAGGGAATTAAGTTTGTAGAAACGAAAAAAAGAGAAAGGGAAGAGAGAGAAGATAAAATAAAATAGGGAGGGACTTGATCGCCCTTTTTTTTAACAAGATATCTAAAATATGATAAATGGGTGATTTTATCTCAAATTCATTTAATAAAAATCATTGGGTAAAGATCTAATAAATAATAACTTTCTTTTAATAAAAGATCAAATGTTTAAAAATAATTTACCACATTTTCAAAAAGTCATTCAGAAGCAAAAATGGAAAAAAAAAATTTCCAAAATAAAATCATAAATAAATTATAGAAACCTTTTTAAATTAAAAATTTTCCAAATATCTTATCAATCTTATAAAAATAAATAATTTCAATGATTGAATTATTTTCTACGGATAAAATAAATTATATTATTTACTATTGAATGTAGTTATATGTAATTTTGGCTGAATTAGATGTGCATATTGAGATATTACGTGCTACATCACGTGTAAGGATGAAATGGTTATTTCACATATTTGGTAATTTAGTTGCATGTTAAATTATTTAATTATTGTGTTTCTTCCTTTACATGACAAAATTATAAAAGAGGTGGAATTTGTATTTGAAATATATGATAATGTGATAATTATAGACTCGAGCATTTTGGTTATTTTTAACTTAATGCGCTTGATGTAAATAATTGAACCCATAATGGCCTTGGTATATATTGACCTTACTTATAGTTATCTTGAGTAAATGAAAAAATTAGTAACAAAGTTAAGTATAGAACATAATTTGTCTGGTATTATGTGGTACCTGTTGTCACCTTAATAAAATATTAATATTAGTAAATGATCTTGAGATGGAAAATGCTTGATCTTTAGGGGTAATTATCCTAAATATGTGGTTTAGCCCGAGGTTGATTATGGATTTTTGTTGGTGTGCCCTAGTGTAATACCCCTAAAAGTCACCCTTGAAAATTTTCATTTTTAACATAAAAACATATATCATAAGAGGAGGTATTATTGTCGTAATTGGAGTAAGTTTAGCCCCAGGCCATCCTTGTACCAACTACAAGGTAAATTAGAAACAAGTGCAGTCATGATATGTAACACCCCAAAATTTACCACAATTTTTTTTGTTTTATAAGTGAAAGCATTAACATAATATAACAGGTGTTACTGCTACACATAGCACGAGTCTAGTCCATACCTTTCTCGTATTACGTGCAAGGCAAAAATTTTACATCAAATAAATCAAAACTTACGGAAATAGATATAAATAGCAAAAAACTTGAATAATTTAGGCATAATAACATAGTTTGGAGTACATGCTCTAGATAATACAATATCCAGAAGAGATAAGGGGGTTAAAAGAGATGAAGAGTCCAAAAGAGATATCCAAAATCTAGGGCACATAACATGTGCGACCTTGGATAGAAATAACTCTACGCCCTAACCCCAGGGGTATAAACCCGCATCACTCCGCCTGAGGAACCTCCTCAAAGTCCGTAGGATCATCATCATATATGTGCAACACAACGTCTACAAATGTGTAGTATTAGTATGCATCATGTACTGAGCAACACAACTATCCCAAAGAGATAGCATTGAGTGCGAGGTCCATGTGAAGAAAGTAATAGAGCATATAATAACAAGAGAATATCATGCTTACATATATATGTTAATTGAGAACACGGAAACTCAACCTTCAAGCATAAAATTATGTAATATGGATATATGGGTAGATGGGATCCATTGGTTATTATATTTTATCATCGTGATCACAACCAATTTATTATATTAACTTGATGACGGAGACTCAAGAAACCATAACAACTAATCTAGTACTCAAACGGTACTAGCCCTAGCTGGCCCGCCCAGAAACGTAACCAGACTACTAAATAATAGGACACCTAGTCATTTAAGTATGCATACCCCCTGTAGGGCTGAAATATATTAAGACACCTATAGAGTAGAAAAGGGTCTCTCCGGACCTCGTAAGGCAACCAGGATCACAGAATAAAAAACACCGGAATGGTACCAAGTGAATACCAAACCTAACTCGGATAACTACCCCGAGTGGTAAAAGTCCCGTCTCAAGATCTTTCACTTTAAGTGATTAATATTTTATCAAATATTTAGGTTGAAAAAGAACAAGGCCACAAAACATCACTTAATCACTTCTTCGAGCATAGACCAATTAAGTTAGCAAATTCCAATATTACCTATGCACTTAATCCATAGATGAATCAAGGTTCAATCCATTTAGAGCACAAAGGCCCATAATCATGCCATTAAAGTCCAATTGAATATACAAGGCATTAAAGCCCAAGGGATATCATTAAGGCATGAAAGCCTAAGGAAGATCGTTAAGGCGTTAAAGCCTAAGTTCCATGCCATGAAAGGCTCAATATAATTAGTTCTCAATGTACATTAATTCTAATTATTCGAGGCAAAGATCAATAGCCAATATTTAAGTCAAACAAGGGATCACTTATAATACTAAATTAAATAACTAGTCTAAAGACATAATAAATGACCAAAATACCAATAAGGTCAACTAATTTAACTTAAGTTCAATAGAGGTGTATGCCATGCTAAAAGATATTACACTTAACCAATTATTTTCTTGGGATGAAATATCAATGGGATAATAAGATAAAATATTAAGATTCCTCAATACACCCACAATGTCTCTTTCTCTTTCTCTTTTTCTTACTTAATGAATTATTTTAATTAAGGTCTCTAAATTATTAGAATTATAAATTCTAAATTATTGTATACTCATCAATGTCACCCAAGTATTAGAATTATAAATTCTAAATTATTGTATTAGCATAATAATCAATTAGGTCTTAAAATTTCTAGAATTTTACATGTAATGGCCAAAATGTCTTTAATTACCAAAAAATTCCTTAAGCTTCTAAAATTCATAACTTACTCTAAACAACATCAAATCCTAACATGTCATATACCAAATTCTATGTAAAATGCCCAATGAAGACAATGGTGCACTTAAAACTTTCAAAAACAATCTTCATTGCCCAATGTACCCATGGTTGAATATGTGCAGGCCTTATAAAAATTTCATTTCAACTCTAAATGATCCAAAACTCATAACCTAGCTTCTATACACTATTATCTATATAAGGGAATACTTAGATAAATTTAAAACAATGAAAGAACACATAAAATAGCAAGGGCGAGAGCTAAACTACTCGGACTCAAGCATATTCATCACAACTATGCAGTAAATTCATCACGACTCTACTGAAAATTCATCACTTCTTCACTTAATATTCATTACCTTTCCAGCATTTCCAATAGCATTTCCAATAAGAAAATTTATCTAAAGAAAAATTAGTTCGAAAAAATTTCGGCTAATATTTTCACCAAATATATCATCCTTATAGCCACTATATGTGACCGCATATGTCGTCCATAATAGTATTTTCATGAAAAAAAGGATCTATATATAATTTAGATGAGAAATCTTTCCCGAAGTAATTAGATACGATAGTGTTGTCATCGCTAATAATCTCTTGGAACAAAATTTTTGTAGCATTTATTATGTCTTTAAAATTACTACTAGCAACAGTACTCTATAATACCGTAAATTTAATTTCTCGTTATAGGACACTATTATTCACTTAAAATGCAATCATTATTGTACTAAATTTGATCATTTATTATTATTTTACATATCATTTACTATAATTCTACCATAATATCATAATTATTTTTACCGTAATTTTTTTTAATGTTATGAATATACTATATATGGCCAAGTGATATTCTGGAGCAATGTGTTTTAAAAAACTTTAATTTAAAAAGCTAGTTAAAAGCTAGCAATTTTTTTGAAAATAAAATTATCAATAATAATAATAATAATAATAATAATAATAATAATAATAATAAAACCAGCTTATTGATAAAGTAAGTTAGTCAGGAGTTGACTTTTAAACCACTTTATGTAATACCAAACAAATATTGAAAATTGATAAAACGATGTTACTGTAAAAACGAAAACAAAGGTTATTTCACGTAGAACCGATTGATTGTAGTTGGTAACGCATACTAGTGTATAGTAGAATTAGAATAAGCACCGTCGCCGTAGTTAAATAAAAAAAAATCGTAAAAAAATAAATATACTTGAATAAGCCCTATCGCCGCCCCACTCCGGTTTTCATTACTTCCTGGCTTTCTCTTCCTGATCGTCCAAACCCCATCTCCTCTCTCTCTCTCTCTCGCCAATTATTAATAGTCCTCTGACGCTTTTTCCCCATGTGACACACTCTATCTCTTCCCTGGGGACTATATGACATAAGCAAATTCCTCTTTAAGCGTCAGCAGTGATCGGGAGCGATGGGGGTGAATACACACACCGATGGATGATGGGTGATGCGATTGAGCAGTGACAGCGAGAGAGGGAGAGGAGTTCACTCCCCATTCCCCAAACCGCCCCCACCCGCCCCCACCCACCCCTCTTATCTTTTGTCCCTATTTTTACACCCCCCGTCCCCCAGTCTCCCTCACCTCTCGTTTTTCTCCTTTTCGCGCTGTCCGGTACCTCCTCTCCATGCGCTCCTCTGTTCAACTCTCCGCGTGCCCTAAGATGACGCTTCTCTGTCTCCCTCATTTTATATGTCCTCACCCCCTTCCTCTTTCCGGCTAGTTTTTGCTGTTGCAGTTGCTTTGATTTCTAGGTGTGGTGGTGTAGTGGGTACTGGGTATATATATATTCCTGTTTTTTCCCCGCGTAGTTCCTCTTTTGGCCTTAAGTTGGCGGATGGGATGGGTGGCGTAGAACCACGACCGCCATCGAAACCGCAGCATCCAGTGGCGACAATCTCGGCGGCTAGTGATTAACGAATTATTGACGTAAGTCAGTCTCCCTTGGTGTTCTAGCTAGGCTTGCTCATTCCTGTATATCATTTAGTCTGTATACCATGGTATTTGCTGGGGGTATTAATGATTTACAGGTATTACCTTACCTGTATGGTATTATTTATATATAATTCTCATTTCAGAATTAATTTATGATATCGGCTTGTGTTTCCTGCATATTATAAAAAGATTTTACTACGGGCATTTAACTTTATTTATTGATTGCTAGTCAGTTCTAGTATTATTATTGTTATTATTTTTTAGAGTTTCCTGAAAATCGGATATGAGAGTATTGACGCAAGTATACTACGGGGTGAGATTTTTTCTTTTCTATTTTGAATTTATGTCAGAATGGACCACAAGCAGATAAGGATGGGAGGAAAAAATACGGTGGGGCGGGGTGGGCGCTGATTTTCAGTGCATGAAAACTGAAACTGCAAGTTCATTTATGTCTGTCGATCGAACTCCTTTCTTCTCTTTTATCTTTGGGTAATCTTTTACCGCTATCTATCGGAGCAGCAGCGGCAGCTTTGTGGCATGAGTTTTGATAATAGTAGTATTAGCTCAACACATGATGTTTGAAAATAGTATTAGCCCGAAGTACTGAAATATGTGGTTAATATTATCCTACGCATGTTCATCTCGTCTCATAGTGATATATTCAAAATTTTCTTCTCTGAAGTTATTTCCTCTCTCTCTCTCTCTCTCTCTCTCAATAGTACGTACTGTTTCTTTTCAGTATGTGCTTCAACGGCTGTTTCTTCCTTTATCCCGTCACTTACGATTGCTGCGATTTTAAATGACTCTTTTGTACTGTCCCCTGTACCGGAAGACCTAACCTATGTAGCCTATAGGAAGGGGGAGAGGCGGAGAGGGGGGGGGTTAGAGTTATGGGGCGGTGCTGGTGGTGGTTAGTGTCTTAGTGATTCAATAGCGCCTCCTTCAGTTGCTTTCGCATTTTGTATTGTTTTTTGCACGTTCCGCTAGCGACTGCTCTGATGCCTCAGCTAGTTTGATTATCAAAAAATCAACTTGTTATGCAGGTTGAAAGGAGGAAGAAGATATAATTAATGGATACTGAACATATAATAACAACAATGGCAAAATAACAAGAAGCTAGTAAAAATAGGTAGTTTTCACCCATTTTACTACTAGAGAGTAGAGAGTCGAGACTCGAGAGTACAGACACGTTTCGCTCGTCTCTGCAGCAAGTGAATCCCTTTTTTTTTTTTTAAGAGCCCACGGCTCGAGCAGTGGTTGGTGTATCCGTCCGTATCTACGATATTTTATGTATGGTAGGATGGCAGGGTAGGGGGTAGTGGGTGGCTAAGCCTACCGATGAAATGTCTCTCCTACCCCTTTGATTGACGACAATCATTGTATCTATTCTTTTTTGTATTTTTATTCATCTCCTCTCTCCTCTCTCCTCTCTCCTCTCTCCTCTCTCCTTCCTTTTATAACAGAACAGTCCTTCCTTGCAAAGCTGCATTCGCATCATGAAGTTTAGTTTTAGTACGGCTGCTGTAGCACCTTGCTGCTGTAGCACCGGGGGAAGGGAAGGTGGGTTATTTTTCTACGGATTAGGTAAAGCCGAAGAACCTTAATTTCAAGGTTTGTCGATACTGTTAGCACTTAGCAGCGGCCTATTATATATATTTACTTGAGTCTACTACTGTCGTAGGGTTACTAGGTGCCTTGCTTGTTAGCAGTACTCGTAGTAGTAGTAAGTAGTAATTAGTTAGAGAGAGATGTCTTTATAAAATGGTGCGCTTTCTTGTTGTCTTGTGATATTTACTGATCTATCGTTTTCGTAGAATTATTGCCCTGACAGTTTCAGAATCCTACTCCCCCTCTTTTCACTCTCTCTAGTCATTCATTCCTACCTTCTATGTCGACGTCAATGAAATAATAATAATAAAATAGTTGTAATAGCAGTAGTTGTAGCAGTGTGTGTAACAGTGTGCACATATCCCATTCCCGGTTACTAACCATTCAATATCCAACTCCAACTCATCTCTCTTCACACTTTTCTCTCGCAGATCTCCACCGATCATGAATTGTTTGAGGCAATGGGCATCCCTTCTTACACGACAACTCCTCGAAAGAAGAAACCATGAAGAAAGAACGACAGCGTTGGAGCGCTGAAGAAGACAACTTATTGCGCGCCTACGTCAGAACATACGGCCCCAGGGAATGGCACCTCATCTCGCAGCGCATGAACGCACACCTCGACAGGGACGCTAAATCCTGCCTAGAGCGCTGGAAGAACTACTTGAAGCCCGGTATCAAGAAAGGCTCCCTCACCGAAGAAGAACAGCGCCTCGTCATACGCCTCCAGGCCAAGCACGGCAATAAGTGGAAGAAGATCGCCGCCGAGGTTCCCGGCCGGACCGCCAAGAGGTTGGGCAAGTGGTGGGAGGTCTACAAGGAGAAACAGCTCCGCGATTTGAATAAGAAGAAAGCCGGTGCTGGGATCGGGAATCATAACGGCGGCGGCGGCAGCTGTAACAGCAGCTCCAGCAAGGCCGGCGCTCTCGTTGATCCTATCGAGGAGAGGAAGTACGATACCATCTTGCAGAATTTTGCCGAGAAACTAGTCAGGGAAAGAGCCGTTCCCGCTGCCGTGGTACCTACGTTCCTCATGCCTACTTCTAACGGCTCTCTTCTCGCTACTACTACCGGGTTCCTACATAACGAACCACCTCCGCCGCCACCGCCTCACCACCACCACCACCACCACCCCCCGCCTCCTCCTCCTCCTCCTACTATCCCCGCTCCCACTGTGCTTCCCGCTTGGCTCTCTTCTAATAACTCGACGGCCTCTGCTTCCTCGTCACCAACGCCAACACACACCACACCCACGCCCTCCTCCTGCTGCATGCCTCCTTCCCCCTCCGTCACCTTAAGCCTCGCGTCATCAACTATGCCCCCAGCTCAAATCCCCTGGCTGCATCCTGATCAGAGAACACCCGATCATCACCGTCGCCATCATCACAGCAACAACAACAACAACTACTACTCCCCCCTCACCCTGAACGCGCCGATCTCTCACGGTTCGACCATACAGATCCAGCACCAGCCTAATCATATCACCAACAACGGCGGCGTCGGAGATCATCACAGTACTCTGCTGGTATCACCGGCGGTGCACGACCTCGTCGAGTGTTGCAGGGAGTTAGAAGAAGGGCACCGTGCATGGGCTGCTCACAGGAAAGAAGCATCTTGGAGGCTAAAGAGGGTTGAGTTACAGTTGGAGTCGGAGAAGGCTTGCAGGAGAAGGGAGAAGATGGAAGAGATCGAGGCGCAGATGAAGGCTCTTAGGGAAGAACAAAAGGTTGCTCTGGAAAGGATTGAGGCCGAGTACAGGGAGCAGTTGGCTGGGCTTAGGAGAGATGCTGAAGCTAAAGAACACAAGTTGGCCGACCAATGGGCCGCTAAGCATCTACGGCTAGTTAAATTCCTCGAACAGATGGGCTGCAGCAGTAGCAGCAGGGGCCACGCTACATGATCCTTAGTCGAGTGCGGGGTGATTTTTGTGGACAAATTATATTAAAGCATGACACAGTCGTTCGTTCGGTAACCACAGCCGATCGCAAGCTTCAGGATTGGGATCATATCGTCGGTACCCCTCAGCCTCAGGCCTCACCCCCAAAAAATCTCTCCCTCTCCCTCTCTCACCTTGTATACATACTAATACTATGGGACTTGAAAGATTGCAGCTGCATGTATACCAACTGATATGTAATATTTTGGTGTCATACCACACCAATTTCCACTCCCCTCGTCAGTTGCATTTTTATTAGTTTCCTTCAACTGTCTTAATTCTGTCCATTCTGCAGTGTCCAAGTCCTTTTGTTGCGTTGACCACTTTCCCTATTTAACGACACAACGCTCAATAAATATCTCTCAGTCTGGGCTTTACATTATTTGTTAGAATAATTTACGAAGTTACAATCGTAATAATTAAGCTAGATAATTATCAAAATTAACGATATAATAAATGTTTCACAGGCGGTTCAATTATATTGCATGGGCGTGCCAAATGGTATGAATGTGATAGTCGGACTCCCTTAAAAAAAAAAATAAAAAAATCACGGGTCTTTTATTTAATTTATTCATTTTTTTCCTCTCATTTGAAGGAGACGTGCAAGAGTCGATTGCATAAGCAGGAAATACTCCGTTTGATTTGAAGAAAGTTAAAGTGAAAAAAAAATTTAGAGAAAAAAAATTAAAGGAAAAAAAAATTAGTGGAAAATTGAATTCTTAAATTTTTTTTTAGTATTTAAAGAAAAGTTTAATATTATTATTTAATTTTTTTTATATATTTATTAAAATTAAAATATTTTAGTAATATATAAAAATTTTCATAAATTTTATGATAAAATTATAAAATTTGTATAAACTCAATACTAATACCAAATTTTTTTAGAAAAATTTTAAAATATTACATGCATGGAGTCCAAATCTTTACCTTAAAAATAAAATAAAATAAGTTTATCTGTTCAATAAGAAGTTGCTAGAATGTCATACGACGATAAATAAGAAAATAGTGTAAGGATGAATATTTGATTAGAAGAAAATTCCGAGGCGCGGTATGGCGATAGACGAGAAAGTAAAAAGACATTCGACGCAAACATAATACGAAGGCAAGATCAATCTTTGTCCGAAGATTTCATATCCAAAAAAAACTTTGATAGGTCAATTAATTGTGCAGAGTAGTGAAGGTCGGAAACAACACTGGTGGCGGATGAATACAGCGAGCAGTTATGTTACAACGGCATTGTACGGAGACGGGAACGGGAGGAAACGCAAAAACGTCATTTTTTTAAAAATCTAGAAAATAGAGATGGTAAGAAACGTAATATATATATATATATATATATATATATATATATATATATATTAAAATAAACTAAATCTACTAAAATTAAGAGAGAAAAAAACTTTGACGGGTCAATTAATTGCGCATAGTAGCGAAGGTCGGAGGTAACACTGACGGCGGAGGAATACGACGAGCAGTTATGTTACAACGGTGTTGTACGGAGACGGGGATGAGAAGAAACGAAAAAGCGCCATTTTTTAAAATCTAGGAAATGGAGACGGTAAGAAACGTAAGTATATATATATATATATATATATTAAAATAAGTTAGATCTACTAAAATTAAGAGAAAAAAAAAACTTTGACGGGTCAATTAATTGCGCAGAGTAGCGAAGGTCGGAAGCAACACTGGCGGCGAAGGAATACGGCGAGCAGTTATGTTACAGCGGCGTTGCATGGAGACAGAGACGAGAAGAAACGTAAAAATGTCATTTTTTAAAAATCTAGGAAATAGAGATGGTAAGAAACGTCAATTATATATATATATATATATATATATATATATATATATATATATATATATATATATATATATATATATATATATATATAGGGGAGGGGTCACATACAAACTATAATTAATATACAAATATAAGAACTAATCTCATCCATTGGATCAAAATTTAATCACATTCTAGATTTTATTAATACCAAACCAAAAAACTAATCCAAACCAAATATCCAAACCTCTAAACCCTAAACCCTATAAACCCTAAACCCTAAACCCTTCACCCTCTAAACACTAAACCCTAAACCCTAAACCCTCTAAACCCTAAACCCTAAACCCTAAACCCTCTAAACCATAAATCCTAAACCCTCTAAACCCTCTAAACCATAAACCCTAAACCCTAAACCCTAAACTCTAAACCCTAAACCCTAAACCCTATAAACCCTAAACACTAAACCCTCAACCCTCTAAACTATAAACCATAAACCCTAAACCCTAAACCCTCTAAACCCTCTAAACCCTAAACCCTAAACACTCTAAACCCTAAACCCTAAACCCTAAACCCTCTAAACCCTCTAAACCCTAAACCCTACACCCTCTAAACCCTAAACCCTAAACCATAAACCATAAACCCTAAACCCTCTAAACCCTAAACCCTAAACCCTAAACCCTCTAAACCTCAAACCTAAACCCCAAACCCCAAACCCTAAACCATCTAAACCCTACACCCCAAACCCCAAACCCCAAACCCTCTAAACACTAAACCATGTAAACCATAAACATACTAATCAAATATATATTCATTTAGTTTTACAATATGAGAAGAAAAACGATCTTCCATGATTCAAAATTTGACAATTTCTTAAATTAAACCTTATACAATTTTGAAAAGAAACCTTACACTATCATCTAAACTACAATGAAAAGCATAAATGACCAATACTTTCATGAAGTTGAATTAAAATTTACATCCAACTCCGGTCTTTCATTCCAATATCTGTCATCCAAATATAAAAAATTGATATTAGTTACAATTTGAAGTAACAAATTAAACAAAATATTGCAAATATGGAACAAGATACCATTATACAACCATCAATTAGCAATACCAACACCATACCAGCATATATTATGCAAAAATATACAACAATAGCTGATTAATAATCTGATTATTAATCAGACTAACATAAAAACAACAGAACAACATTATTCAGCAACAGAAAATACAACATCAACAGCAATAGAATATCAGCCCACATTACTGTAATTAACTCTAATCACATTATTCATAATACAACAACAACATAATTTAATCAAAAAACAACAAACATTACTTAGCAAACAATAAAAAATACTTACTAAATTAATTCAGTAAGTTCGAAATCAACCAAAGTTGAGGCAGATTACTTCGATTGAATGCTGAATCAGTAAGACCTAAAACACATACAAACGAAAATCATCCAAATCAATACAAAAAATCAGGTTAACAAACACTAGATTACATAATAATATAAACACAATGAAGATATTAACTAGTATAATACTGTCGTTATGGAAAATTTTCGACAGTAACAATAGCAGAATTTTCGAGAAAAATGGTGACAAACGAAGGAGAAGAGTACCGGCGATGATTGGTAGCGGAGAATAAATAAAATCGATGATGTGAGCTTTGGTATGTTGAAGAAATGAGTTGGATGAGAAGACACCGGCGAAGACGACGAAAAAAAAATGGAGATGCAATGTCAAAAACGAAGGAGGAACAATGGTTGTGAACTGGAAATAATTGAAGATCGGTACAACAATACAAATATTTACCTACTGAAAACAGAAATCGAGGATGCGAAATGGAAAAAATGGAAGACGACGAGCAACTATTGATCGAGCAGCAAACAGAGGACAGCGGAGGAAGAAGCTCGGGAGGAAGACGGCTCTGCCGAAGATAACGAGAAGAAATTACAAAGCCAAACAACGCATAAGAAAGAACGGGCTGGAGGCAGATATGGAGGTTGCGAAATGGAAAAAATTGAAGATGACGAGGCTGTATTGCCCGAGCAACAAACACAGGACAGCGGATGAAGAAGATCGGGCTCGGGAGGGAGGAAGGTAGAAATGACAGGGCAACGACGCAGGGGAAGGCCGTAAATAATGGACATCCAACGATCCATAAGTTTTTAATCCAATGGCTGACATTTGTTCCTACATTTGCACAGTATAAAAGGTACGCACGTGATACTGTTTCTATATATATATATGTATGTATGTATGTATTAAAATAAATTAGATCTACTAAAATCAAGAGAAAAAAATAAAAATTCCTAAATTATTATCTATATTAGTTAATTTTAATCATTAATACTTTATTTTAATAAAAAATTAATTATATAATTTTAATATAATTTCCAATATCAAAAAGTTTTTAGAATAGGAAATATTTTTTATACGTTTTTCACCTATCATCTCCATGTTTTACTTCAGTTCTTACTCTCAAATATATTGAAAGGATAACTTGATCCATATAAAAAATAGTAAACATTCGTAAGTACAGATGACCAAAAAAAATTTCTTAACTTTCTTTTGTTTTCCTCCGATTCGGCCTAAAAAAGTTATATAGTGTAAATTTCCATAATATTTTCTTCCTTATTAATTTTCCTGGCAACCAAACATAAAAAAATAAGTTTCCATCTAACTTTTTTTCCATTCCTCCTGGTTTTCTATAAACCAAATGAAGTCTAAGGAAAAAGTGACCATGGCCTTTGAAGGGATTTTACTCCGACTATGGGCGCAGTCCTTCAATGACTTCACCCCTCCAAGTTTACACTTGCCCGACTTCACCCTTCAAGGTTTACTCACATTCCTCAAACTCGTTTCCGTTCAAATTAGAGAGTCTGTATTACTCTCTGGTTCCCCACTCTCTTTTTCTCTTCATTCAGTCTCAGTCTCGCATCTCTCGCATTCTTTCATGTATTTTTGACTCTCACTATCTCGTTCTCTTCTTCTAGTGGTGTAAGCTATGTAATTTTTTAGGGTAAGATGGTGAGGAGAAGGAGATGTATGATATATTTTTGTCATTGGCAGGCTAGCAAATGGCGGCAAATTGGATGAGGAAGCGAGATGAATGGTGCAATGAACGAGATCTGGTACCGGGGGAAGAGATCAACAATTTTGATCGTTGGTGACGGGAAGGGACCGATCATTTTTGCTATTGGGAGACTAATGGGTTTGGTCATGTAAGTTGATTGTTGGGTATAGTTTTCGACAAATGTTGCTGTTTAGGGGGGATATAGATCTAGGCTAGGGAGGGCTGGGTGAGGTAATAGATCGGTAATATTTACTGTTTGGAGGCATTGGGCTTCGGCTTTTTGTGTCGATGGGTGGATATGCTCTGTGTTGCTGTTGGAAGATCTGGGTTGGGAAGGGTGGATCAGCAATATTTGCCCTTGGGGACCATTGGACTTCGTTCATACATGTCGGTAGGTGGGTAGGGTGTGCGGCAGGTTTTGCCGTTGGGGGCTCATAGGGTTCATCAGGTGAGGCCGCCGGGGAGGGGATGAAACCGAGAGATTATTATATTAATTATGTTTGTTAATTATAGTAATTCAAATGGTTAAATTTATTAAGTAATTTTTTTGATATGTTTATATTTTGTTAATTATACTTATTTGTTAGATCAGTTAAATTTTGTTTAAATTGATGGGAATAACAAGCTAAAATTGCATTATTGTATTAATTATATATGATTTGATATTTATTAGATTTATTTATATTTTTATTGAATATGTTAAATATTGTTATGTGTTTATTAGATTCGTAATTTTAGAAATCAATATAGAAAATGACGATGTTGGTTACATGAAGAATCAACAAATATTGATGTTGGGTGGGGGTTATTGGTAAATGTGTTTAATTATATTGATTAGATAATATATTACATTTATTTATTTTTTATTCAAAAATTTTATAAGTTTATTATATTTATTTAGTTTGCTAACTTTTATGAAATATATTTAGATAAATTTGCTTGGATTATTGAAAAAATATACGGGGGGATGGGTATGGGATTACCGGTAGAATTGGTTATGTAAGATGCTATAATAAAGTGTATTTAGTTGTTATATTATACTAAACTACTACTAGTAATTAATAAAATTATTGTTGATTCATTTGATTAATAAAATAGAGGATTATTCTAAGAGATTGCATTTTAGTTACAAGGTTGGATATATTTATTTATTTATTTGACTATTATAATATGGGTGGATATTATAATATTTAACAATTACGTTAATGTAATATATGTGTTTACGCTTTATTTATGTAATGACTTATTACCTACAATTCATAAACTTAATTTTAATTAACTTAGTTTTGTTATTGAAATGTAAAGTAGTAGATAGAACTAAAGGTCATCTTGCTACTGCTTCTTTATGATGTAACAAAAATATTTCAGAACAACATGCTCCAATGTCTTGTTTGAGAAGTCTTTCTAGAGGATTATAACTAGGCAAAAAGCTATCCAACAAAAACTAGAAGAAGCTTTGGAACAATAAGAATATGAAGAAGTTCCCAAACAACTAAGGTCTAGCAATTAAGTTCCTACCATTCCAACATTTATACACTATGCAGGTTATTCATTATTTATGGTCGATGTTGGCTCTCATACGCTAAATAGGATTGTCACACCTTCCAACCTGTACATTTGAGTACGCTGACATGTCACTTATACGGTTATACCAACATTTATAGAAAGACACCAATAACTTTCATATACCATAGGGTGAGATGATAATCACATTTTTAGGCATACATCGTATATTAGGTCAACGCATTGATGGTCATCAATTATATTTAGATATGACAACCGACATGCGTGGACAAATGATTGGTGCATTGGGTGCCTTGTTTGGAAAGGAAGAATTGCAAGTGAATGAAGTCACTCGAAAGGGTGGGATTTCATTTAAATAACGACAAGAAGTATGTGAATTTTACTGGTTAGGAGATGAGGAAAAAATAATCGGGTATCGATTATGGTTGATTGGCCTATCATTATTTGTCGATAAGTCGGTTGATAAAGTTAATCTATACTATATTCTCTTTCTTCAAGATCTTAGTCGGGTTAAAGGTTATGCATGGGGTGAAGCCGTACTTGTTTTTCTTTATCGACAACTTGGTATGACTTTTAGAGCTGATTGTCACGGTCTGTGACTTGCCCCAAGCATCTAGCCAATGAGCCATGCGAATATGGGTGCTCCCTGGTTGCCTGATAGTTTCTAATGTCGATGTTATGTCTCAGGTACGACTCGGTGTCCCTCTCATGCATCTCTATTGTGTTATTATTGCGGGATGTTGCGCATATTCGGCATGGTGCTCGGCGGTTCGTAATGTGGGATGCTGGCCTCACCAGGGGCGCTGGGGCCGAAACCTCTGAACACGTGACAAAGTGGTATCAGAGCAGCTCGTTGCCCGTGTCAGTCAGCAAGCATTTTGCCGTGTTGTTGGCTACCCCGAAGGATTGTGGGTAGGCCGTGGGTGTGAGGCACGTTGTGAGACGACCGGCTTCGGAGGAGTGAAGCCAAGGGGAGGTTGTGAGTGCCGCACGGGTCCATTGACAAGGGTGTTGGTGGACATGGTTTGGTGTGGGATCCAGGCCATTGAAATGGGTTGCTGAGGGCCGCGCGATGAGTCGATCTCAGGCGCGCAGGTTTGTCGCTGCGATGGGGTCGGATATGCCGCAACGAATATGTTGAGTACGAGATGTTGGTTGGACTACGGGCCTTGCGGGGCAACGTATGGTAGTTGTACGATGTTTTCCCAACATGGGGCGAGCGTTGAAGGACTGTCGCGAGGACAGCGCTTGAGATGCAGGGAAGCAATGTTGGGACCCCTCTGTGGTGCAAACGAGGGCGTTTGCGGTTTTGGGTGGGGGAGAATGTCACGGTCCGTGACTTGCCCCAAGCATCTAGCCAATGAGCCATGCGAATATGGGTGCTCCCTGGTTGCCTGACAGTTGCTAATGTCGATGTTATGTCTCAGGTACGACTCGGTGTCCCTCTCATGCATCTCTATTGTGTTATTATTGCGGGATGTTGCGCATATTCGGCATGGTGCTCGGCGGTTCGTAATGTGGGATGCTGGCCTCGCCAGGGGCGCTGGGGCCGAAACCTCTGAGCACGTGACAAGCTGATGCTGTTCAAATGTTAAGATGTGCCACTCTATTACCGACAATTTTATAATTATCATATGTATATTATATACTTAGATATATTAATTTTAATTCTAATAGCCAAATATTATAACAGATATAGATTTATGAATACTTTTAGGATTTAGAGTGGAACAATTTGGGTATAATACATATCATCCCCGTTGTATGATATTGTTTTGTGGACATAATTTAGTAATAAATTAGAGACACATGAGTAATTTAGAGCTAAATAGGGATGTAAATGGGGTAGTCTTCGGGCGGGTACCCTTATACCCATACCCGATACCCAATAAGTATTTTATACCCGAATTTGTATCCGTACCCGAATGGATATTCGTTAATATATCTGTATCCGTATTCATCGAATATCTGTTACTTAACGGATAACTAGTTACCCATTTAAATTATCCAACTGATAAATTCATTACCTATTTAAATTTTTAGTTAACCTATCATACTCAAAATCTATAATTTTAATCAAACAACATGTCATTTTAAGATAAAATTTTCAACTTGCTCTAACAAATCCATATTATCAATATCATCATTTACCAAACTATCAAACAATCAACAATAATACAAGTTTGGTTCAAAAATACCATAGCCAATAATATTTGTTTGTACAAATATAATACTTCCACAAATAAAATTGAAATTGATAACTAGTAAAGCATAATAATATAACTTTCATTAGCTAAAAATAACATCAAGAAGAAGTTGTTCGTGTTGAGCTTAAAAAACTTCATACCACCAATTTATCTTTCCATCTTAGATCTCCATATCTTATGATTTATGCATTCATCTAACAAATAAAGAAAAAACATAAATATTTTAAATAATTAAGTATAATCAAATATTTTAATTACTAATTATACTTATAATAAGTTTTACCTCACACTGACTAACATCTTAGTCGAATTCTTCATTTTGTAAGGTAAAACTATGATAAGTTGAGTTCGTAGTACAATCATTATTTAACAAAAACAAAGAATTAGAACATCAGAATTAAAAAAAATATAACAATAGATATATTATAATTATTTAAACATAAAATGTATAAAAGTAAATGTTACCTTCATTCCTTATAGTAGCCCAAATCCAATCTCTACAACACATTAATACTTCTAGAGTCTTTGTATGTAATTAGTTGCGATGAGGATTTACAAATCTCACACTTGTGCTAAAAGTTAACTTAGAAGCAACTATTGAAATAGGGATGACAAGTATGTCCCCGGCCATTCGTTGCAAAATCGTATACTTGTTATTTGTCTTCCACCATGATAACACATCAAAGTCGTCCATCTATGGCATCACATGCTCCTCCAAATAACAATCTAACTCGATCTTTTGTGGCGCACTATTCATATCTTGGTTTACTAACAACTGATTATAATAAATCTTAGGGGAGATTCTAGAAGCCAAATTCGCACTACTAACACTTGGAACCACAACTTTGACTACTAACATTGGAATCACGCGATATTGATAAACTTCTCTCCCTACGCTTATACTTCTCATCATACTCACGAAATAATTCATAACATATTTTACGAACATTATCTATCTCTTCACCATTAGTGCTTCCATAAATAATAGAATAATAATACTCTACCAATTTTAATTTATACCTTGGATCCAAAATAGTTGCTACAACCATCATTTCATGAATCACACTCCAATATTTTTAAAACTTTTCTATCATTTTTGTTGCCATACTACTAATAATTTCATCTTGATCGAGAGACCATTCAATCAAGGACATTATAACTTTAAAAACCTTGGAAAAGTATAAATTGGTAGTAGGATATCTACTCCCAGAACATATCAAAGTGACATCATAAAATATTGACAATCTTTTACAAATAGATCGAGCCAAATCCCCTTCATTACTTGTAGGAAAACAATTAAAATTAGATTTCAACCGTGCCAAGCGAGCAAACATATCTTCATACATTAGAGAAACATCAAGCATAAAAAATGTAGGATTCCATCTTGTCCTACAATCATGTGGTAATTCTCTACTATATGGAATTTTTTTGACGATAAACCTCCATAAACTTTTCCAGCCTTTTTTGTGTGACTTTCTAGTACATCACACTCTCATGTATGTTCTTAATAGCTTTTTGAATGATCTCCATACCACTAACAATAATATTAAGCATATGAGCAGCAAAATGCATATGAAAATATCTCCCACGCAATAAAAAACACTTCGACTCAAATATATTTTTTCCAATCAAAGCATCATTGGTGGCACAATTATCAACAGTCAATGTAGTAAGTTTTGAATCAATATACCATTCCATCGAACAATTGACCAAAACATCACACAAAACCTCAGATGTATGTGGACTTGGAATATAGATGAACATTCAACAAAATACAATGATACAACAAATAAACCAAAGAACAACATATAATTACATAATATTAGTATTTTATAACTATATATAAGTATGAATTTAGTATACTTAATTATTCGACTTTGCAAGATCCAATAATTATTAATCCAATAAGTCACGATAGCCATGAAACCCTTTTTTTGATTTTGAGATGTCCACATATCATTTTTGATTAAAACTTAATTTTTATTACTACTCAACGACAACATTGTTTTGTCTTTATCATATTCAAATAATTAAAAAATATCGCTTCGCGGAGTGTTCCTTGAAATCATTATAAATGATGATTGAAGAACTGCTGAATATCTTCTAAAGCTTTCATCTTCCACTATACAAAGTGGATACTTATGCATAACTACTATATTATATAGCTCATCCTTGTAACTTCTTGATTAAATTCCATAACCATAAGCTTTTCTTTTCCTTCCCCATTCTAATCAAAGCTCAACTTTGTTTGTCCTAACCCTTATATAGGCTTTAAATGTATGCATTTCTTTATGTGATCATGCAAATGAAAAGTACCACTTTTTGGATCACCTCTCACACTCTTATTACAACCGTTACAAATATCTTTTTTCAAACCGTTAATTTTTGTTGCGTTAGAGTGATCCCACACAATTGAAGTTTTCTTTCTTTTTTTTCACTAAAGAAAATGGATTCACTTTTTCTACCTTTTCATTGGTTGATGGTTCACTAGGTGTAGGATTACTAGCTGCACTGGAAGAATATGGTGGTGGACTTTGTGAATCAGTATTAGGTTGGCTACTTGATGCCATCAAACTAATTAATACTCCCAAGTGCTGCACAATAAGAAAACATAATATTTACTTAGTATTACTTATTTGTATTTACTTACTCTTAGTTAGTTATTGTAAAGGTATTATAATAAATAACCTAATTATCTAATTACCTTGATCTCAAATAGCTTAAATCTCATAACATTAAACAAATATAACAACCTACGTAACTTGTAATTTTTTTCCTAGTTTGAATCATTTGATTTCTAGATCTCAAATACCAGATATTTTGTTTTCAGTTCAAATTTCATAACCTAATTACCTAATTATTTCAAATAGTTCAAATCTCATAACATAATCACACGAACTACAAGTATACAGTCAAACTATAAGCTAATCAGAATTTCATAACCTAATCAACAGCGAAAACAACTATAAGTGAACCATAAGCCATTTTAAATACACGAATCGTGAAAATGGAAAAAGTTTTAAATAAATCCATAATAAGTTAATTAAACCCTAATAAGATTAGATAATTATATAAATCCATTCATGAAAATGGAAAAACTTTTAGCAAGGCTTCTGGTTGCCCGTTGGCTGGCTCCCAAAAGGGCAATAGGGCATATACCTATTACCAAATGTAGGGCAGAGGATGAATGGTGTGGGAGACTCATCGAGCAGGAGAAGGGCTGCAACTACCACCCACAAGGCTGCAACACAACATAACTACACAAGTTACACAATAGACAGAGAAATGGAGAAGGGCGAGGAAAGTACGAACTGTAATCCCCCAAAAATTTCAAAAACCTATATTTTAATAAATAACTTTATTTGAAATAAAATTAACTTGTAAAATTATTTATTTTAGTTATTTTATGGATTTTAGAGTATGTAAATTTGGATAAGAGTATTTAATAAATTAAAAATAAATATTTTGCTATTTATCATATTGTTTATTTAAATAATTTTCCAAACTAATATTTTACCTACTTTACCCTTTTTAAATTAATATTTTAGATTATAATGAATTAATTTATTAAATTAAATAATTTATCAAGAATATTATATTTTATGATTTTATAAATTAATTTATTTTATTTTTTCCTATTTTCCATTCCCTTTTGCCCCTTTTTTCCTCTTTCTTCTTTTCTTTTTCTTTTATTTCTTCCCTCGGGCTGCCTCACCAGGCCAGCCCTCCTTGTGCGCGTTTGGGCCAGGCCCGTTCCCCCAACCCCTGCTCCTCCTCGCACGCCGTCCCTCCAGCCCATCTGCCTTCCTTATTTTTTTTCCTGGACCGGCCGACTCCCTTCTTTTCTTGTGCCGGTCCAGCCGCCCGCCATCCCTTTCTTCTTCTCCCACGGCCAACCATTTCTTCTGCCATGGTCGAGCATATCGCCACCTGCAACCCGGCCACCACCTACCTCCCTCTCCCTCTCTCTCTTCCCCCCATCATTTTCCTTCCCTTTTCGAGCCAAACCGGCCTTGGACCACATCCCCGCATGCCCCTCTCCCTTTCCTTCTTCTTCCCTCTTTTCCCTTGCCACCCGACCACCACCTGCCACCTGCACCCTCTCGCCGGCCAGCCGTTGCCCCCTCTCTTCTCCCTCTTCTTTTTCTCCATCTCCCTAGCCCTCTATTCCCCTCATTTTCGAGCCCTTCTCCTTCCCCAAACTCCCTCTTCTCTCCTTCCTTCTCCCTCCATTCTCCTCCACGTTTTTTTATCACCGCCGCCCACCGCCGCCTGCACCACCGCGCCCAACCCCTGCGCCGCCTTTTGCCACCACCTAATACCATCCTGCGCCACCACGAGGCCCCCCAAGCCGCCCATCGAGTCCTACACTTCCCCCCTTCTCCCCCTTTTCTTTTTCTCCCCAGTTTTCCCCCTTACCACCGAGCCACCTGCAACCGCCATTTCCGCCTCCGTTCAGCCACATCTGCCGCCACCCAACCCACCGTTTGACACCCTGCAACCCCCTCTACAACCGCCATGCATTATTTGGCCGAAAACAACCCTTGAACCCATCCATTTTTCCCTCTCCTTTTACTTCCTTCACAACTCCTTCCCCTCAACCCTTCTCGGCAGCCAACTTCGCCGCCTTTCCGCCGCCGTCTCCGCCGCCCTATTCCGCCGTGAAACCACCCTTAGCCTCCACCTACACCCCCTCTTCACTTTTGCACCATTCCCTTGCCTTAGAACCTCCCCTAACTACCTTCTTTTCTAGCCCAAAGACCCTAACCCGAAAATGACTTATTTTTCTCCCTTCACCCTCTTTGAGCCCTTTTCTCCCCATGATTTTGCATGAGACTCACGTTGCTCATGCAGCGTGAGCTCCCCCTTATTTTGAAACTCATTTGGTTAAGTTTTGAGGTATATCCATATTTAATTAAAGTGTATTATTATTAAATATATTTGTTTTATAAAGTTTTATCTTTTTTAACTTCTTATTTCTAACATAATAATGATGGATGTTATTTTTAGGTGTTGAGTTGCTAATTATGCTTGGTAAGATTTGATATTTTGCGGGATTAAAGTAACCGTTAATCCTCCTTTAAATATATGGAAAAACGTATGCTAGCACATTAAGGGTTTAGTATGATTTTATGCATGTTTGGTGTGCTTATCATGATATGTATATGGTTTCTTATATTGTTTGATAAAAAGGAAAAGCATGATAGCTTTTGTGCCATATGTAAGTATGTTAATTAAGGGAGGAGTTTGATTATTGATGGAAATGTTAAATGCTTGTTTATGATGTATTATGTTGCTAATGCATGAGTAATATTATTGTCTAAGGGTATTTTAGTAATTTTGCTTATGAAGTATGTGACCTAATGTAGGTAGTTGCTAATGAGTATTATGTTGAATAATGACATGTTGGTGGACTTAGATGATAAGCATGAAGTACTAATATCATTATTTTATGTAGTGTTAGTAAATTCATAAAAATGGTGAATAGAGGGGTTGAATGAAAATTTTATAAGTGAAAAGGGTATTTCGGTAATTTTTGAGATAAAAGAATAATATGGTAATTTTATGATTAAATGGCGAAATGATAATTTTATAAGTAAGTGGTAAGAATAGTAATCTTGGAAGTAGGGGTAAAATAATAATTTTGGACGAAGGATGGCATTATGGTAATTTTTCAAGAAAAGGGCAATATGGTAATTTTGAAAGTAAAGGGGGCAAAATAGTAATTTCATAAGTAAATGGCAATATGGTAATGGTATAAGTGAATGGCGAAATGGTAATTTATAAGTAAGGGGTAATATGGTAATTTTGGAAAGGAAGGGCAAAATGGTAATTTTGTATGGAAAGATAAAAATGGTAACTTTGGATGTAAAAGGGTAAAATAGTAAGTTGTAAAGAAAAAGGAGTGTTATGGTAATTTTACAAGTAAAAGGGTATGGTGGTAATTTTTATAAATAAAAGGATATTATGGTGATTTGAAAGTAAGGGGTAGAAGAGTAATTTTGTAAATAAAAGGATATTATGGTAAACCCGGTAGTAAGGGGTAACTTGGTAATGATGATAACGACAAAGGATAAATTAATAATTAAAGTATGATTAAAAATGGGCAATTGGATAAGTATGATACTAGAGAAGGGTAATTTGGTAAATTAACCAATTAAAGGGCATTATGGTAATTTTAATAATGGAGAAGGGTAATATAGTGATTATAAATATGGAGAAGGGAAAATTAATGATTATGATTATGAAGAAGGGTAAATTAATGTTTGTAATTATGAAGAAAGGGTAATTTGGGATTTATAATAATTAAAAAGGGTAAATGGCAATTAAAATAATTGAGAGGGATAAAATGGTAATTATGATAAAGGAGAAGGCCAATTAAAGGGTAAAGTGATAATTATTTAACCAACTAAAGGGGCGAAATAGTAATCCTGATAATGAAGGAGGGTAATTTAGTAATTCATCCAACTCGAGGGCAATTTTGTAATTATAACAAAGGAGAAGAGCGATTTGGTAATCTAACCAACCAAATGGGAAATATGATAAGTGTAGCAAGTAGGAGAAGTGAATGGTGATTTAAAAAGTGTAGGGGATAACTTGGTAACCTAAACCGTATAAGGGGTAATTTGATAATTATGTAACCTAAAAGGGTAATATGGTAATTTGGCGAGTAAGGAATGGATACTTAACAAATATATAAGTAAAGGGAAAATTAGTAATTTGTACCTAACATGTCCTTGAGATTGTGGAACATTATAATATGATTCAAATAATGCTGATTAGCCAAGTAAGAGTACTTGATAATTAGTATGGCCTTAATGGTTTCTCTGTGATATCCTGGATAATCATCTGAATAAGAAACGATTAATGATATCAGAACGATTGAACGTGAATAAGTATCGGATTATTGTGCTTTCGTGATCACCTTAATTAAGACACTATTACTTAAAGTGAAAGACCTCGAGATCGGAAATGGTGACTCCTTAGGGGTCGCTACCCTAAGGACGTGGTTTCGTTCACGATTATTCTGGTATTTGCTGGTGTGCCTTTGTGCCCCAGCCAGGCCCAATATCTTACTCTTTTTAGCTCTACGGACCTAGTTAGGGGGTATGCATACTTATGGATTAGGTGTCCTTGTCGGTAGGGTACTGAGTTAGCTTTATGCACCAGTACGACCAGGGTACCTTTGCCTCCTTGGGTTCGTGGTTGAAGGGTACTGAGTAGCTGGTATGCACCGGTACGACTGGTGTACCTTTGTGTCTCGGGTTATCGATCTCCCATTCGAGGCAAATAAATATGGTTGATGTGCTGATTAAAGAAAAGGAAAGATACTATTATTGAAAGTGGAATATTAATGAGCCGGGCCCATATGATTATAATATTGAGTACCGGTCCACCGGTTATAATAGTGGTCCAGGAGCGTGTTGCCCTGGTATGTGATATTGAGTACCGGTTCACCAGTTATAATAGTGGTCCAGGAGCGTGTTGCTTGGTATGTGATATTGAGTACCGGTCCACCAGATATAATAGTGGTCCAGGAACGTGTTGCCCTGGTATGTGATTATGAGTTTTTTTCTTTTTTTTTTTGCGTTTTGATACTGTGATTATACACTGACTTGAAGGAGAACAAGGATTTGCTTTTGGTTGGAGAGCACTCTGGATGATCTCGTGCTCAGGCAAATGTCAGAGTTAATAGTTTTCATGTATAAGGAAAAACTTAGCTGAGGCACTTCTGTTATGGAGTTTCCTTTTATTGATGTATTCCTTTCCTGAAAATAGCTGTATCACACAAATAGCAAGACTGCCAAAGTCTATTATAATAGTGGCCAGGAGCATTGTGCCCTGGATGATGATTTTATATATATTCCGGTCCACCGGCTAAAATAGTGGGGGTCCCGAGCTCAATAAAATCAGTTATGTATGTGAATAAGGTTATGGAAAAATACTAATCACTTATTGTGGAACACCATGTGAGTCGGGGCTAGACCGGTCCACCGGCAAATAATAGTGGTCAGGTGCGTTCTGCCCTGTGTGTTTACCTTTCGGTCCACCGGCAATAATAGTGGTCAGAGGCGTTCTGCCCTGTGTGTTGACTTTCGGTCCACCGACTATAATAGTGGGGTTCTCGCACTCACATGGATATAAAATATGATATTGATTGAATGATGATGGAATAATGGCTTATGGCCCGAATTTATTGATCTTACACTATGACATGGCTTAAGGCCCAAAGTATTGATCGTGATTTATGAATTATTATGCATGTTATTGTTATGTGTGTACCTCTCATTATTTATGTGTGTAGCTTGCATTGTGTACCGTATGCGGGCCTATCTTTAAGTGTGGTATTAAAGGGTTACTCAGTACCGTAGTACTGAAGGGATTCCCTTTATGGGCCCCCTGCCTATTCAATGGGCAGTGCCCTTGCAGGTATTTTCAGGTGCTACTCAAGTGGGCTACGGGAAAGAGAGTAAGGAGTTATCCGGTATCGTTAGGGTTTTCTCTTTCTCTTTAAATTCCTGGTTTTAATGTTATGTGTTACTGTAACCACCGTTGGTGGATTTTATTCTTGTAAACGATTTGATGCGCTACTCTGATTTGTGTGTGTTGAATTTCTTTCAAGCTGTATTTCATTTTCTTAGCCTTAGCACTTGGTATTGGAACGGTATGAGTGAACCGGTCTGGTACTAAGTGTGGCGGTAATACTCCCAAAGTTCACGTTTTATTAATCTGCTTCCGCAATTATCTTTTAATAAAACAAAATTTTTCAGTAGTGAATTTTGGGGGTGTTACACGAACAACCTACGATTGA
Organism: Tamarix austromongolica; assembly: GCA_039764185.1. Classification (NCBI taxonomy): domain Eukaryota; kingdom Viridiplantae; phylum Streptophyta; class Magnoliopsida; order Caryophyllales; family Tamaricaceae; genus Tamarix; species Tamarix austromongolica. Next base: position 100,309,817 of record CM077810.1, on the reverse strand, counting down.
GGTCAAGGAGGAACTGTTGGATCCTATGACGTAGGGAGAAAGATTAGTTGATGTAAACAACAACAAACCAATGATGGGGCCGATCTGCAATAGAGGAAGAAAAAAGAACAGATGATGGGGATAGCAAGAGCAACACAATAACACTAAAACAAGCCACACAGGGCCACTAGGAAGGTTGAGCCCGTTGAGGACTCTAGGCAACTCAGGTAAGGAGGGGTAATAGGGAGACGGTGGTGCCTAGGTTGCAGACTCACAAATAGCAGGTCGAGCAAAGTGGGATGGGAGCCTGGGAGGAGGTTGAGCTATTGAGGTTAAGTAAAGGGGGAAGGCAGGTTGCACCATCATAGACTCATTACTCATAAGCTGGTGGGCGGAGTTAGGTCAAGGCGTTGCCGTTGAGGTTGAGCGAACTTGAGATGAGGTGAGAATTACCGATTAGGAATTTAGGAAATAGGAATGAGGGAAAAGGCGAGGAGGTCAACACTCGAAAGAGTTATAGACTGAATGTGGGTGGGCTTAGATCAGTCCATAGAGAAGAGAAGAAGACTCGGGGTCGGGGAAATAATAAATGAAATGTTAAAATTTTAATTATACAAAATTTTAATGTATTAAAAATATTCTAATCTAATTATCTAATTTAGATTTAATAGAGTATTAGGATTTTAACTTAATTACTATTATAACCTTATGGAATATATTAATTATGTTATATATATGACGGGTAAAAAGGTAATTTTATATCGGGTAATAGAGACGGGTACGAATAAGGATATTGATGTGGGTAGAAATATGGAGACTTGTTACCAGTATCCGGACCCAAACTCGAAAGATTTTTTTCCTCATTCGCCATACCTATATCCATTTATATATCTGTCGGGTATCAGATAAAATGCACCCCATTTACATCCCTAGAGCTAGGGATGACAATGGGGTGGGGCGGGGACGGGGATAATGTCCCCATCCCCAAATCTGAAATAGATACACATCCCCATACCTCCCCCCATCCCCAATTTTTGTTAATGGGGAATCCCCGCCCCGATCCTCACAGAGGCTAATCCCCCATCCCCGCCCCCATTCCCCGAACTAGATCCCCGAAACCTATCACCCACCCCCAAAACCCAAGCAACCCAAAAACATAATTTTCTAGCAATCATAAACATGAAACATAAGTATATATAAGCATACAACATAATAAATAATTCACATTTCAAACTGAAACCATACATTATATTACTACAGGAGCATCAAATTTACAACATTATATTAGCAAAAACCTACATGTTAAATGTCTTCCATAGTTAAAAACCTGAATCAAAAAACCTATGGACAAGATAATACATCAATACCATCAACAACTTGGATTAAAAAAACCTATGGACAAAATATTGCATGATCCATCAAAAACCTATATATGGCTCATAGTCTCATAGTCATAGAGTATCTATGGACAGGACACTACATGATGCTTCCAAGTACCTAACAAAAACAAACCACCAAATGTCTAAATCCAAAATAAGATCAACCAAGCAGCCACCAAATAGTGTCTTCTTTGAGCATTCAAAATCAAAATATCAGATTGTTTGATAAACATCAAGTCACAAGAAGCTACTTCCTCCGGTGTTGCTCATAGTGTTGTATGATTCCGACTCCTACAAAATAATAAAATCATATAAATGTTAGATGTGGAGAATAAATTTTCACAGTTTATAAAAATATCATAACATATATCTATGATTCTATATTTCCTAATCAAACCATACTGATGTTTTATTCGGTGCCTCCATTTACCACTTTTTTGTGATTCAATTCTTTTAAAACATGCTCATGTAAGTTGCTGTCTAGTTTTCTATATTGTTCTTATGAAATAATGTGCAACCAGTTACATCTCATGTGTGTACCTGTATCATAAGATTAAGCTATCTATATTTAATTAGGTAAGTTGCATTATATATAGATGCCAAATGAATAGTATGCCAAAAAATCAACATATAGGGCAATTAAGAGTTGCGTAGATTCACAGTTACCATACTTGAGTGCTGGTATTTGTAGCAATCATTCACGGCTTAGGTTCTCAAAGATCATGGTACCATGTAAGCCAATTCCTCTGAATCTAGAATCAGGGTTAGTTTATCAGTTTCCAAGAAATTCAATTGTTTGGTCAAGCAATGGAGGCAATATACTATATCAACAAGGAAGGGGATTTGTTAATCTTATATACCCCCTTAGCATTTCAGGTCATGCTATCATAGGGGCTGTATTTAATTGTGAATCTATTTCTAGGAGAAGCTTTTCTTCCAAGAGGTCATTCAATTGTGAAATGATAAATTCAAGGGAATATGCAGTTGCCAAAGTTGGGAGAGAATCTGAAAAATCTAAAAATCAAAAGCAAGTAAATGTTATTCCCCTCCAAGGAACTGGTGATGCTAACTTATTTCCCTACATATCTCAGAGGGAAAAAAAATCATGCTACACTGCTATTGGCCCATAGAAAGGTCAATGGCATAAATTTAGCTAAAGCTTTGTTCAGAGATAGGGAGAAGGCAGGAGAGTCCATTCAGTTTGGTTTAACTGCAGGGAGTGAGGATAATATCCACCATTCCAAGAAGAAGGCCCTAGCATAAGGCAAGAAGAAAATTCAGAAGCCTTCTGAACCTCCTTCAGTCCTTCTCCTATTGTTGTAAAGAGTTCTAAGGAAACTTCTCTGGCCAAGAGTCATAAAAAAGATAAAAATGGTACATCATCAGAGACTGCAGTAATTAATTCAATGTGTAATAGTTCCATTGAAGTTGTTAATGTGGCTGTTTCGAGTAAAAAATTACCTAAAAAAATATCAATGAATAAAAAAAATCATCTAGACTTATAAACTAAGAATGAAATAGCTAAATTAAAGATAATAAAAATTAACTAATAATAATAAACCTATGGGCCATAACTAAGTACTGCATTAGTCAAACACAGAAATAAAATGTAGGTCAATAAATAATTAGAATCTAGACCTATTAACTAAGAATGCAGTGCAATGAATACAAAAAATTATCTAGACTTATAAACTGAGAATAAAATAGCTGAATTAAAGATAATAAAAATTAAGTAATAATAATAAACCTATGGGCCATAACTAAGTACTGCATTAGTCCAACACAGAAATAAAATGCAGGTCACTAAATAATTAGAATCTAGACCTATTAACTAAGAATGTAGTAGCAATGAATAAAAAAATTATCTAGACTTATAAACTGAGACTGAAATAGCTGATTTAAAGATAATAAAAATTAACTAATAATAATAAACCTATGGGCCATAACTAAGTACTGCATTAGTCTAACACAGAAATAAAATGCAGGTCAATAAATCATTAGAATCTGGACCTATTAACTAAGAATGCAGTAGCTAAATAAGAAAAATCAAGTCTAAAATCTGGATATATCATAACAAAGTTTAGAACAGATATCAGAGGTAAAGATCATAGCAGAGCAGAAACACATAGATTAGAAAAGAGATAAAAAAAATAAATAGATTAGAACAAAGATTAGATATTCAGAGGGATAGATCAGAAGAGAAAAATTAGATAAATCAAAAGATTCAAACTAGAGGTCAAAAATAGATAGATCAGAATAGAGATCATAATAGAGCAAAATGAAGCCTGGATAGATCAAAACTGAGCAAAAAACTTAAATGTAGAACAATAGAGAAAGTATTAAAAAACTCAGTTATCAAACATTACTAGATAAGTTTACATACCTGATGCAAGTATTCAATATATTTTTTGGCTATAGTTTCAGCTACCTGATGCACTTTTATGTAAGTGTTGTACATTACTAGGTAAGTTTAGAGGAAAATTTCAATCAAACATGAAAATTACCTCTACATTGGGATCATTATCAAATATTTGGCCATTTTCTTCTTCAGAATCTAACAAAGATAAAGTAAATAGAAAAGTAAACAAATACTAAAATTTATAATGGAAAAATAGAAAAAACTAAAAACATTGCACTTAAAGATCATCATAATACCTTCAATTTCCTTCCCTAGCCAATCTCGCACACACATCAAAGCCTCCAAGGTTTTAGAATGAAGTCTACTACGGTGAGTACTCACAATCCTCCCACTAGTACTAAATGTTGACTTCGAAGCAACAGTCATTACAGGAATAGCCAAGACATCCTTAGCATTATCATGCAAAGTAGGATATTTGATCCCATTTATCTTCCACCAACATAATATATCAAAATCAACCGTATTCCTTGACAAGAGAGACTCCCCTAAGTAGACATCCAACTCTGATGTCACATCATCTATGGTAGCATTAGACTCCATAAACATCTCAAATTTATTAGGATAACTACCATGTCTAGGTTGTGGAGGCTTTGAAGAGGAACAAGCTTGTGAACCTTAAACGACATGAGATCTTTTAGATATTTTCTTATATTCTTCAATCATGTCATTTAATATCTGCTTCACTTCTTCTATCTCCAATAAAGAAAAATCATCATAGACAAGAGGAAAATAATATTGAATCATCTTCATTTTATACCTTGGGTATAAAATACTTCCAATTGCAAGTAGACGATTCATCTCATCCCAATGCTTGTCAAACTTCAATTTCATATTAGTTGCCATTGTTTTCACATTATGATTGAAAGACTCAAGCCATTAACCAATAGCCAACTTGACATCACACATAGTAGGGAAAAAAGACTAATGGTAGGATACTTGGTTCTAGAAAATAATTTTGTGGCATAATAAAAAACCTCCAACTTTGAAGCAGTTTCCATAACTTGTGCCCACTCTTCCTCAGTGGGAACTCTTTTATACAAAGGCTCACGCTGCTTCAAGCGAGGAAATACGTCTTTGTATTCTATTACAGTGTTAAGCATTGAATATGTAGAGTTCCATCGAGTCTTGCAATCCAATTATAATTTTCTAGTGCATGCAATTTTGAGTTGTCTAGCTGCCTCAACAAACTTCTAAAACAAGTGATACGGGAGAAAGCTTTTCCAAAATATGTCCAATCATGGCATCATTGGAATTGCATTTATCAAGAGTTAAAGTTGATAACTTACGATCAAGGTTCCAATCCAGAAAATATTCAACAAGTACATTGGCAATAACCTCACTTGTATGTGGACATAGCACATATATAAACCTAGCAAAAAAGAAATAATAACAAAAATCAGTGACTTTATAGTAACAGTATACTTACTGAATTTTTTCAAAACAAATGAAATTGAAATTTACCTAACAAGCATACTTTGAAATCTCCATGATTCATCAATAAAATTTGAAGTAATAGCCATAAATCATCTTTTTTGGTTAGAAGATGTCCACATATCAATTGTTAATGCAATTCGACTTGCATTATCATTTAATAATTTCATTGTTTTCTCTCTTTGAAATTCAAAAATCTTCATGATATCACCCTTGATTGTATTACGAGAAACCACTTTGAACAATGGTTGTAAGGAATGAGTGTACCTTCTAAAGCCCACATGATCAACCATTGACAACAGGTACTCATGTAATATCATCATATTTGCAAGCTCAGACCTCGAATGATCTTGATCAAAATTGTATGTATTAAGCTTCATCAACCCATTGTTAGATTTTGTCGTATGTAAAAGAGACTGGTTGATAGACTTCTGCTTTTTATTCACACATACTTTCATGTGATCAAGCAAGTGCTTTGTGCTATTCTTACTCTCCCCTCCTAATGCCTTCTTAAAATAATTACAAATAGCCTTCATTTTCCCTATAATTACTTTCCTCTTGAAATGATCCCACATAATAGATCACAATTTTCTATTCTTTACACCGCCCACATTCGTATTTTCCTCTTTAGAATTATGTGTTTCCACATCCGCATCAACTTGAGTATTCTCATTTTGGGATGGAATTGCTTGACTTGCCAAGGTTGGAGTAGTTTGCATATGGCTTTCTATATCTTTATCTATGATGTGACTATTATCCATTCTAAAAAAAAGTAACTAAAATCAATCAAAAAATTCATCACTAACATAATAATCATTGATTAATGACCAAAATATAAGTGTTGAAACTCAAAGAAATGCCAAAGAAGGCCACATTCTGCATAGTAAGGCATTATAGTAAGAAATAACTTATCATCGCATATATCCTCCAACATGAACAGAAACATAAAATTGACTAATGTATTACATGGTAAATTCAAGCAAGAAAATAAGTCGATAGTTCTCATTTGGAAGGAAGAACAACATACGCATTTCATAAGTTAGAAGATACAAAGGAAAAGAATTTTAGCTTAGCATAAAAATAAGAAGTAAGAATCGAAAAACACTCACCTAGTGACTTAAAGCACCAATCCAGAGAGATAAGAAGGATTAAAGAAGGTCAGTAGAGGCTTGGAGGGCGAAATGACCAGTATTAAGGCATGGCGGTGGACGGCAGGAATGATTGTTAAAGCATGGCCGATGAAGGGTAGAGAAGTAGTGGACAACAGTGGATGAAACACGAGAACCAGAGGAGAGTGGAAAAATAAGTGTGTCGTTGCTGGTGGTTGCCGGAGAAGATGGGGAGTAGAGAATAGAAGTCGAAGGGCAACCAAGTGCTGACATTGGCACTCGTCATTGTCGTCAACGTGAGTTACGAGTTGAGATTTGAAAGTTTCCCAGCTCCACCAACACAGCAAGTCAGCAACGGCCGCAACGGGTACTTGCATATAAGTAGATAATAGAGAAAATAAGAAATGAAAATGGTGGTGGTGTATGTTATTGTTAGTGAGGCGTGTGAGCTGTGAGCAGTGCCAGTGAGCAAAAGCCAAGAGTATGAGAACGTCGAGAAGAGAAATCACTAATCAGGCAGGCTAAATGGCTAATCAATAGATAGTAGATTATAGATACTAGATAGTTGATACTTGATACATTGATATTTGATACACTGATACTCGTACATACATACTACACTTTTTAAATCTTTAGGAAAGTAAATGTTTTGAATATTTGATTTCAAACGTGCGGAAGAGGTTAACTTCAAATCAAAAATAGTGAAAGTAAAGGTTACTTTCTAAAAATTGTACTTATATATATATATTTTGAATAAATTAAAATTACAACAGCAATAAAAGTAATATATAAAATAAATAAAAATTAAAATAAATTACATATATACATAATTCGGGGTGGTTTCGGGGACGGGGATACAAAACCCATCCCTGCCCTGTCCCTATTTCCATACCCAAAAAATTACCCGAACCCGAACCCGAACCCATCCCCAAAAATCCTCCCCGAACCCGATCCTGATAGGGGAATCCCCGTCGGAGCCCCAAACCCGTGGGGATTTTTGCCATCCCTACCTAGAGCTATGATTGCTCTTCCGTCTGTGTCAAAGGTATGCTAAAATTATAATACTCTTACTATATTATATTAGCAATATTTATATTTTTTTTGTGATAGGTTATTTGGGATCTATATAGAGTAGCCGATCCTTATAGGGATTGTCGTATGACATTATATTATGGTTGTTTATACTATTGTGAGAAATTAGAATCGTATATGCCTAATAGAGTATCATCTTAGTTCAAATATACATAAGTAATCCTTGAGAAGACTATCAAGCCCACTATGAACATATACAGAGGTCCTTTATTTAAGAAGCACAAAGTTTATTACACACATATGCTTAGCCAATGGTTCTTGAAGCATGAACGCATATTAATCTTGGATGTTTTCAGACACCGACTCTATACCTATGAGATGTTGCTCATGACTATATGGATTGGTATGTTCCTAGAACTTATAGATATGTATTGGCAACGATAGATGAATATTTGGTTGAACATCTGAATGACGAGCATCAAATTTTAGCCAAAAGATGTATTAACAAATTATGTAAAACAATCCGTCAATTCTATTGGAAGGGAGATCTAGCTCCAAATTATTAGTAGCTAGTTACATGTATTGAAAATCTTTTGTATGATTTTGGAGTTACTCTACCTAGACGTGGGTGTTTGCAATGGACTTGATTTATTACCATATGGTTATGTAATTTGATTAAAATATGTTTGCTACAATTATAGAATGTAGTTTTTATTAGATTTCTTGATTAATAAAGTGTAATCCAACTCACATTGAACATGTTCAGTATCGAGATACTTAAGCTAGATGACATACAAATATATCTAATTCCTATAGGTTATATACTTAAGCTAAAATGTAAATGTTACAAGAAAATAAACAAAAATTGATAAAAAAATTATAATGTAGATGTTTCAAATGTCAGATACAAAAAATCCAAGAAAAAATTACAAAAATTCTAGATAAAATTTGAGCCCAAAGATAGAAGATGTGGCTCTTGTGTGCTTTCATGTACCAATGAACGCCATTGTTGGAATCTTGAAGAATATAATGTATTTCATATTGAAATGATGCTATCATGATATCCGTTCCAATTTTCATGCAGTGGTAGGATTGGAAAATTATCCAAAAGATATATTTTCCAAACTTAAAAAAATATAAGAACCGGCATTGATATAATATTGATATAGAAAAAAAGTCGTAAAACACCCATATATCAATATGTAATGACTCATATCTTACAAAATACATATAGTCACTTCATTTTTCGACCTTGAATTCCATGTTGCGCTACTAAAGGTAGGAATGAACTGCATGCATGTAACGAGCAATATGCTGACAACACATAATAACATATTGCAATAATATGACCAATATCTTATATTTCCATGCAGTGTGCTATCAGCATTGACCCTTCCTAGTGGGCAATAATATTAAGAATTTGATCAACATTGTCATATACAAACACATTATCATACAATTGTCGTCTAGCCAATATCTTGTAATATAAATCAGTATGAATCTGAACCCACCATTCCTCATCTCCTAGTATAATATACACTAATGCTCCAAAACCATATTTTCCATCTCGTAACACATTATACCAGGTACTAATAAATGAACGATATCAATGTTAATTGGACCAACGATATCAATGTTAATTGTCATCCTCGACCTTGACACCAGACGCGACCTTATGTTGTTCTTGAACGACTTAAAAGATTGTTGTTCTATATACTCCCAACCAGATTGTTCCCTTCTAGTGGAGTTCATTGGACAATCCTTATGTTGTCATAACGATGGCTTCTAATGAGTTGTTCTCTAAGGAACTGTAATATTAAATATTTCTCTCACTAATTGATTCTTCATTATTAGTAGTTGGCTCATGACACCTTCCATGGAAGTATAGAGTAAATGAGATACAACCTATATTGATTCTTATGGTGTCGGTAGATCAATAGGCTCCTGTATGTCTAGTTGCTTCTAGAATGGATGAATAGTCGACATGGGGATTGATATGTAGTTATGAATGTATGTATTAATCTCGTGCGCTCATGGTATCCCGTGCGTATGCCCCATATAATATCCACATAAATCATCATCGATATCTTCATAATTACTTGGTTGTCACTCTTTGTTGACCAAATCCATTTCATATAAAGTGATGTGATATCTCAAATCGTTGTAAAAGACACTTGTAGAAAAATAAGGAGTATTTAGTCCATACCTCTATTTTGATACTTTTATCTCATTAGGTTACAATTCTAGAAACATGTGCATTTGTTTTTATATTAAGTTGACGCTTCTTTGTGATATCTCTAGAAATATATTCAAAGATTTGTGAGTACCTTCAAACCTATTGATAAAAAAATTAGTAATTTACTTTATTAGTAGAATGAAGTAAATAAAACTATACTAGGAGGTAAAATATAAATCATACCTATTTATTACAATCTGATGGATATGACTAACGTCACCGAAGAGAGCATACATGATTTTGTGTTTATATGGATGTTTCCAATTCGTCTTTATATACGAAATTAGGCTAGATATATTTAAGTAATCTTCCTAAAATAACCAGAGTCGTTCCTTATCTATTTGTTCATCTGTGACATCTATCATATTTTTTCATTGTGATATTAAACCACGTATGAATGATGAAAAAATAGAGACTTTCTTGCACCTTTTCTCTACATTTTTATTAACATAAAACCTACATAATAATTATTTTGAAGTGGAAAAAAATACTTTCAACGACTAAAATAAGAGCAATTTCCCGATTAATAATAATGGGGATCAGAAGCATAGATGGATCCATTAAGGCCTTCAACCTCTCGGCTGCCCACAAATAATTTTCCTCATTTTCATATGATATATATGCACATATAATGTTGAAATTCAATTGTGTTGGTGTTAGTCGAATAATTTCATATATGAGCTTTCCATATCTATTCGTCTTATATATGCAATCCATTTGTAAAAAAGAACAAAGGATATAATATTGTATCCCATTTACCCCTATTCTTATTGTAATTTCACAATCTATACATGGGAAAAATATCTGCAAAGAATCTTTGGAATGTTCAATGGCTAACTTTATAAAGTCTTAAACACCATCTATATATTCTCTAAACAAACTACTTGCGTATATCCACTTACGATCCATAATGAGAAATAATTATACTTTAGCCCCTAAATTACAAAAAATGGGGATTTTAACTATATTAGCCAAGTTAAGCAAAAAAACCAGTAACATACCCGTGACACATATACACCACAACAATATTTGTACTAGTAACAATACAACGATTTTTATAGAGTATTATGTATTCAGTTTATATACTTTGTTTTTTGAAATATATAATTTGATAATATGTCTTCACAAAACATATCAATACAAAAGCTAACAAAATAGAGTATTCAGATATACACTACAACATCATATATAGTATAATAAACAAAGAATAATGAAATACACACCAAAGATGATCGAATAAGAAATAACACAAGAAAAATTAAGAAATAAAGAGAAACTTATACGCATTGCTTAAGCTTCAAAGAATAGGAAAAAAAAGAATAATGAACATAATGTGAGCAAAGAGAGATAAAGGCGACATTGGGAAACTATAGAGGAATAAAAATGAGCAAGAACCCTAGTGAAGAGAATGGAGAAGATAACAATAGTTGTAGAGATTTGTCACTTGAAACGGATCCATCTAGATATCAAGAGGTAATGTGAAAAAGTGCTAATAATTATAGGTTAAAAAATGTCAAGGTAAAAGAAAGGGGGGAAAGGGTATATACAGTGGTTATAAGTTAAAACTATCGTGTATACCCTAATATTGCACTGTAGTTTTACCTTATAACCACTATGTGTTCCCTCAATGAGAGAGGTAAATATCTATTAAGGGAATATATGATGGCTATAAGTTATAACTATTATGTATTCCTTATGCAATATTAGGGTCTACATGGTAGGTTTACATGGCAGTTTTAACTTATAATCACTACGTATAACCTTAACTGTTATTTACCTCTCTCGTTAAGGGTATATACAACGGTTATAAGTTAAAAATATCTTGTATACATCCTGCTTAAATTGCCAAAATGCTCCCTTCTTTTTGTTTCTTATTGGGCTTTTGATTAGACGACGACTTAGTTTGAAACCGCCTTATACTAGTCATTGTTTAATCTAATTTGTGTACTAGTGCCAATGAAATAAATAGGTCTTGACTCAACTAAAATTTTACTTTAATTATTAATATCTTATTATACTATTTGGTTAACTTATTATTGTCAAGGAAACTTATCATAGAAAATAAGGCATATAAAATAAAACTAAAGGTAATTTAGATCATTCCTTCAAAGGAAAGAACCCTAATCCCTTATAATATCCTAATTTCATAAGATAAGTGTAAATTTTTCCATAAGACTAACTTAAACACCAAATTTAAGAAACCATATTAAAATATCATTTTTAACACCATATCTAAAAATCAAAGTCTAACTTCAATGATTTGTATATATAATAACAATAATGCCTTTATGATTATTATCCCACATTAGGTCATTCTCACATTTTACTAGGCCTGTGATACTAATAATCAACCTAAGAATTTCACATTACATAATAATTATATTTTAATTGAATATCACTTTATAAATACCAAAATTTAATTTTTAGCCAAACTAACTAAAATGCCTTTATCCGACTCAAATGTCTCAAATTTCTCATTTATATATCTTATCTTATACTCAAATAACACTCTAACAAATTATAAATTAAATTAATTATAAAACCCTCAATTATTATCATGCCATATTTATTTTCCCCACAAAACACATAAAAAGTTCCAAGTATCCCTAATATCAAAATTTACCCAAACTTGTTACCAAAACCCTACAAGTCTTGCTATTATCAGCTTCCAACTTCCAGCATATTTTGTCATGATAATAATCAATCGTATTTAATACTCACTCTCCTTAACTAAATTAAAGAAATTTATCATGCCAACTTCCTAGGGTTCCAAATCAAGGCTTAACTAAATAATATCACATACGCTTATAGGTTTGCATAACACCATGCTTTCATAATACGATACAACATGAACATGGTATAATGTAGACAACATTATTTTAATAAATATATTTATACTAAAACAATATTATATACAATTAACATATATCATCAAAATCCCTTAACTAATGACATATATCATTACTCCAATGTCCGCAGCCTCTAAGAAAGTAAAAGGCACTAAGCCTCCACTTCTAGTGTCATTGAAGAATCACCAAAGGGCTAAGAGAAAATAACACATGATTAGGACAATAGGATGGGACTACAAAGAAAGGAAAATCAATAGGGAAAAAGATGTAAGATAAAAATCAAGCATATTTGTGTAGATGAACAATGTTCTTTGTGGTGAACAGTTTATGCTCCACAAAACACATGTAATTTCGACAAGGAATAATGTGCTCTCAGTAAGGATCAATGTGAACTTGGTAAATCACACACACACACACACACACACACAAAACAAGGAATAATATATGTTTGTCAAGACACATGGACTCTCAACAAGGAATAATAGTAGCTGAGACCAAGGGAGCTTAAGTAAGTTTGCCTGAGATCAAGGGAGAATAACCTCACTTGATAAGGCCAACCTAGAAAGAGGGATAATAGAATTTCCCAACAATATCAACTTGCTCAATGAGATTAACTCTATTGGTAAGACCAACCAAATCCAATGGTAATAAAATCACCCTAAACTTAAAATAAATAAAAGAATGAAAATGGTATATTTAATAAAGAGGTCGGATTTGTATTTACCTTGTGAGACATTATGTTTTTTGTATGTGTACTTATCATCTTCTATGGGTGCATTTATTTAACTGTATCCCTAACTTAATTATACTATTACCTTACTTAGTACGTAGCATACTGACCATTATTTTCATGGGTGATACTCATTCCTACGAGTAGAGGACCCTCATGCTTTTGTGCAGGTCTTTAAGTTCTAGCTAGTTGATTTTTCTACCTTTGATGCATTGTATGGGGAGGAGTGATTTTTATCTATATTAGGTGTTTGAGCAAAGATTTGTATTATTTGGATGATATTTTTATGCAGATACCTTTTGGACATTTCAGTCTATGGTATCCTTTTTTTTATATTTTATTATTGTATCATGGATTTAATCTCCAAACTTGTATTTATATTTATAAAGATTCCTTAATTTTTATTCAATATGTTCTACTTTTATTGGTTTTAGCCTTGTGATTGATGCAATGATGGTATGGTAAAGCAGACTTGCATCAATTATGGTGGTAACATTCAATATTTTTGTTCTAAGTTTCCACTATAAAATAATTTTTTTTAGTAGTAAAATTTAGGGTGCTATAAGTTGGTATCAGAGCTTTGGTTTTGATTACCACATTTTAAACTTCAATTTTTAAATGATCTCTCATGTGATTTCCCTACCTTATTTCATATTTTTAGAAAAGATTAATTCTTTAAAAAATTGGATTAACTTATGAAGAATCAAGAATGGGTAGCTTAGGTGACCTTGAATGTGATTGTGTATATCATGTGTTAGTAAGATAGGAGTATGTTTCCTAACTGATGTAGGAGCATACTATAATAACATTTCACTAATTAGTTTTACTAAGTTAGGATATCATAAAACACTCTTAACTTATAAAAAATTAATTAGCTAAAATAAGTAAGGTAGAGTACCAGCCATACACCAACAATACAAGCCACCTGCAGGACCATGAAAGGAGGCACATAAAGGGTATCTATCCATGTAAGATTCAACCATCTATCTTTTGTTGATAATAATCAAGCACAATCAGCCCACCTACACCGAGAAATTCAAAATAAAAAAGGTAGAAAAATACAAGGCACAAAGATGGTGGGGGTTGGTGAGATTCAAAAACTTTTTTTTAGTGTTAACCAACCATCAAGGAAATGTCCAAGAAAGGTTAACCAAACTTCTAGATGCAAATGTTAACCCCTCCAAATCATATTATTTTGATTGACTAAGAAAGCGAGATGATTAATTAGTTATGGGGGGATTATTGAGTGATTTGTACTTTGATTTATTACCTACCTTTACAGCATGTAACGGGCTCTATACTGTGGAATGGATGTAAAAATACCACACATGAGCTGACCTCATTTTAGTTATCACTAAATTAGTTGTTAGCTTGTATTATATAGCTAGACAGCAAATAATGGTTGGAATGTAACTAGGTAGGTAAGGGGGAAGGGCATAGTGGAATTTTTAAAACATGGATGCCACTATAAATATGGATAGCCTCAACACAATGAAACATACTATCCCCTTCAATTATAGATCAGAATTTTTGAGCTTCCCTATTTTTCCTCTACAAAGTTGAGTGAAAACTTTATTTTGAGTGTAAAATATAATAATTTTTATCTCATGTGTTGAAACCTTGAATGGTAATTATGAGCATACCATCTCTAGCACTACCATAGATAAAATAATATCCTACTTCTCATTCATTCTCTCTTTTTAACTTTCGATGGTTAATTATCCTATAAGACACCATCTTCCATTAAGCATATGCCAACTTGTTTAGCATATGCATAAAATTGGCATCATAGCTTAAGGTTGAGAATTTAGGATAATATCAACCTCCTATTTTCTTTTATTACTCCATCTAAGCTCAAACAATTCACAAAAAATTTCTAGCCACCCATCAAAACTTTTAAAGCCCACTTAACCTCTCCTAACAAAATATATCCTCTTCCTTTATTTTTTTTCTTCTTCAAACTCAAGAAATTATAAATGATGAACAAATCCTAAGAGGCTTGAGCTTTAAAGAGGCACAAAACTTGAGAAAAGACCGATCCATTAAAAACCTCCAAAAAGACATGAGAAGAGTCATTGGTACTTTGGAGAATCTCATGCAAAACCCTAACATTGCATGCTAAAATACTTCCACACAATCGAGCAAAAGACCCCATATTCACTGACATAGGATGGTTGAATATAGTGTAAGTGATTATTGTAGTGATTCTAACTCCTCACCTAGAGATTCCCCATGTGATAGAAGAAGGATACATGAAAGGAGAGATATTTTTCATGATATTAAAATCAAAGTACTTGAATTTGATGGGTCACATAACCATGAAGATTTCCTAGAGTGGGAGTTAAGGTGCTCAAGGATGTTTGAAGCAAAGTGTTATAATGATGAGAAGTGCTTTAGGGTTGTGGTTGTTAAGCATAAAGGCCATGCCTTTTGATGGTGGGAAAGCCTTACTCACCAAAGGAGAAAGAAGGGATAATCTAATGTGAAATCTTAGTTGATGATGAAAAAGCTTTTAAGGGAAAGGTTTTTACCCTCATCCTACACTCAAGACCTATAAAACAAGATGGCTTCCTTGAGGCAAGGGTCAATGAGTGTTGAAGAATACATAAAGTAGTTTGATCAATTGAAGATGAGGTTAGAGTTGGATGAAGCAGAGGAGCACATAATGTCACATTTCCTTGGAGGGTTAAGGAGTGACATTGCATGTTAGGTGGAGATGTAACACCCTAAAATTTACTATTTAAAAAAAAAAACTGAAGTACTTAAATTAAAACCCGTGAATTCTAGGGATATTACTGCTACACTTAGTACTGGACTGGTTCACTCTGACCGTTCCAATACCAAGTAGTAAGGCTAAAAATGATTATTTTCAAACTTAAACCAAGAGTTCCTAAAAAAAACTAGAAATATCATAACATAGAAATTAAAGTATGCATCAAAGTTTATAATCAATCATAAGATAGAAATCAAAGTGCGAAATTAAAATTCCTTGGAGGGAATAATGTCTACAAACATTAATATTTAATTCAAGAAAATCTAATATAGAAAAGAAATATCATAAAGAAATAGGATGACATAAGAGAGAATCTAGCCACCTCACTCCAATCATCAAACAAAGCCCATAATCAACACTCAGCCCCACCTAATGCCTCATGGACATCGAAGGCATCAAAGTATGCATCGCCTACCTACACAAAGTTAGAAGGGCCTACTACTCGTGGGAATGAGCAGCATCCACTAAGGCTAACACATATAAGCACATAATTCAAGCCAGATAATAATAAAACAACATACGATTGCTTCGGAGAAATAATAATCAAAGGCCATTTATAGTCCGGATTAATTACTTAATTAATATCTTATGGATACTCATTCCACACTATGCTCTTTATCAAGTCCATATGAGTATGGGAACCCCACTATTTTAGCCGGTGGATCAGTCTCTAGGGCACTTCGGCCCCTACCCACTATTATAGCCGGTGGATCGGTCACTTATAGGGTAACATGCCCTAATCACTAATTATACGCTAGTGGATCGGTCTTGCCCCCACTCGCATGGTATTCCACTGTAGGTACTTAGTGTCTTTTATGTGTCTTGTCAAACTTAGGGTTTGGTTTATTGAGCTCGGGATTGCCCACTATTATAACAGGTGGATCGGTCATACATAGGAAAACATGCCCTAACCACTATTATATACCAGTAGATTGGTCTCTAGGGCACCCCGGCATCTGGCCACTATTATGCCAGTGGATCGGTCTGGACCCGGCTCAATACTCTTTCACTTTACATGATTAATGTCTTAAGTGTCTTATTTAGAATTTTAACCCTAGACATGCATGACTAACTCGCTCTACGCTTATCCTCTAAAGGAACCCGTGTCACATCGTAAGACTCCTGCACCTCCTAACTTGCCCCAAAATCCTTTCCTCCATATCCTATATCACACTAGAAGTCTAAATCTTAAGTATATGGGTCAAGGCCCACTACCTTACTCTTTTAAGTCCACTCAACACCTTACTATATGGTTTTATCCTGAAACCCTAATTTGGGCCTATATGGCCCATCCTACTCCACCTCACACAACCCAAATTATTTTAACCCTCCACACATCACAACCTTTAGATTTAACTCTCATTATTATGCTTTACTCCTCAAGAACACGTGTGGTCACAAAACTCTCCAAACTTGAACTAGCCATAACAAACCCTAGCTTCCTTGTGTCCACATGTCACCCTTCCATCTCTCACATTCCACTTATTATTTTTCCATGCCAATCATACTCATCCTTACTTGATTATTTTCATCATCCTCTCATACTCCACTCACCCTCATTTATTTCTCCTTATTACCACCTCCTCAAATTAGGGGTTTTCCCCCAAACCCTAGTTCAACCTTCTATGTGCCCTTATACTGTCCTACGTACTATTTTTCATCCAAGGTATTCAAACACTCAAACAACACTTCCATTACCTTTCTCACACCTCAAAACAACTTTCCATACGTAAAATTTGCCCTATGCAAACTTTATAAACCCCATGTAAGCCTTCGAACTTTTTTATGCAAAACCCTAAAACTCTCACGTGAAACTCTATATTCATTCATGCAAACCCTAGATTCTTCCCTACAAAACTCTAGATTCCTCCATGCAAAACCCTAGATTTCTCCATGCAAAACCCTAGTTTCCTCCATGCAAAACCCTAGAATCCTCCATACAAACCCTAGATTCTCCCATACAAAACCATAGATTAGATTATCTCATGCAACACCATAGATTAGATTCTCCCACGCAAAACCATAGATTCTCCTATATGAAACCCTATATTCTTCCATACAAAACCATAGATTCTTTCATGCATAACCATAGATTCTCTCACTCTTTTATTTTATTTAAAATCCCTTTTTTATTCATCCACTCATAGACCACCAAAAAATTTAGGTCAACTCACACCCCTTGGTCAACTTATTTCCCTTTTGTTAACTTACTTCCCAATTTTCCTTTTTCATCCTTTCCACCCCACCAACCACATTAAATATCCTCACATGCATGTCTTAAAGGGTCATAACACATTACATCACATTCCATAACATATACATAGTAACACATGCCATATGAATGCAAATAAGCATACCTCCACTCCAAGTTGCTCCATACATAAAATAGTCAACTAATAGCACATGACACACAATACAAAATTATATAAGGCATGAAGGCATGTAATACATATATCATTCATAAGGCCTTAGTTACACTCTTACCTAAAAATACACCGGTCTTGGAGCACGCTCATAAGCCTCTTTAGGGCTTTGACTGGTCTCACCTATATGAGGAAAAAGCTAAAGATTAAATTCCCTCCTACCAAAAACTATTATTTTCTAATTTATTCTAAGATTAGGATTTTGGATAAAATAATAATAACACAAACTAATTACAAATTTTGCTAAAGATATAAGTAATGATGGTAATATTGTAAAAGTTGATAATATAAGGTTTGAAGATTTAAATCTAATAATAATAATAATAATAATAATAATAATAATGATATTAGAAATAATACTAACAACAACAACAACAACAACAACAACAACAATAATATCATTAATACTAATAATAATAAAAATGACAAAATTCGAAATGAAAGTAAAATAAGGGTTCGGCTCTTTAAATAATAATAATAATAATAATGATGATGATGATGATGATGATGATGATGATGATGATGATGATGATGATATGAATAATAATAGTAGTAGTAGTAGTAGTAGTAGTAGTAGTAGTAGTAGTAGTAGTAGCAGCAGCAGTAGTAGTAGTAGTAGCAGTAGTAATAGTAGTAGTAGTAAGGATAAAACCATAATAATACCACGAGATAATAATAATCATAATGGTAATAATAGTAATTATAATAATCAAAGATAAAATGAAGTAGGGTTTCGACCCTACATTGAATAAATAATAAATCTAATAATAATAGTAATAGTAATAATAATAATAATAATAAATACTAATGATGATGATGATGATAATAATAATAATAATAAGACATGATATTAATAATACTAATACTAAAAATTTGAAATAGACATAATAGTGTCTCATCCCTATATAAAATAATAATAATAACATTGAAAATAATAATAATAAAATAATCATATAATAATAATAATAATAGCAACAATAATACTAATATTATATAATGAAATAAAAATATAATAGGGCTTCATCCCTCAATAGCAATAAAAAGAAACACATTAGTAACAACAACAACAACAAAAATAATAATATATTTGAATAAATAAAATAAAATAAAGCTTGTATAAATAGTGAAAAAGGGTTGAGAGGGTTTAGGGATCCACCTTAGGTTGGTGGTGACAAGCGACACTTGTGGTGGCTGGAAAAAGAGAAGAAAAGAGGAAAAGTTGAGTGCGGAGAAAAAGAGAGGAAGAATGAGGGTGGGAGTATGGGTGTTTATGGTTGTCTAGAAGGAGAGGAGTAGAATGAGGGTGGCAACGCATGGCGACGATAGCAGTGGCCGAAAATGGAAGGAGGAGAGAAAGAGAGGAGGAGGAGGAGAAATAGGGAAAGAAAGGTAGGGGAGATAGAGGAAAGTCTGTAGAGGCTTTTAGAAGGGG
Organism: Tamarix austromongolica; assembly: GCA_039764185.1. Lineage (NCBI taxonomy): Eukaryota > Viridiplantae > Streptophyta > Magnoliopsida > Caryophyllales > Tamaricaceae > Tamarix > Tamarix austromongolica. Next base: position 100,290,025 of record CM077810.1, on the reverse strand, counting down.
AAAGGGGAAGTGGCAGCAACATAAGTGGTGGTGGATGGTGGTGCGAAGGGTGGTAGAGGCAGAGAAAGGGCTGCTCAAGGAGGTGACTTTACACGGCCGAGGTGGCTCGTGCAGGGAAAATCGAGGGGTAAGGGTGGTGTAGTTAGTTAGAGGGCGGTGTAGGGAGTACTCGGGTGGGTAGAGTGGGCCGTGGTGTTGGCCGAAGGCGTCAACAACGGTGTTTGAAATGGCGGTGGCGCACAAGGGGAAGTTTTATGGGTTTCAGGGAAATGCTCAATTCTAGGCTGGGTAGGGGGTATTTATAGGGCTTAAAGGAGAGGATATGGTTAGGGGAATAATGAGGGAATATAGAAGGGTGGTTAGGATTCACCGGCGGCAACGAAGGCTGGCAAAATTCAAAACGGGGCAAGGGTGATTGGCCAGGTAAAAGGGGATCGTGCGCCAGAAAAGGGGAGGTGCGGTTGGGTCAAAATGGCTGGCGAGTCAGCAGGGAAGAGGGTGAAGAAGAACGACCGGTCAATGGGGCATGATCAATGGAAAAAAAATAGGGAGCTGGGGGCATTGTAGGCTGAAACGGGGGAGAAGAAGAGGGAGGAAGAAGAAGGTGGGGGGTGCGTGGACTAGGCATTTGGGAAGAAAAGAAAAAAAAAAGAAGAGAAGGGAGAGCTAACTAGTCGAGAGAAGAGAAAAAAAAATAAAACGTTGTGTTCCATCCTTGGGCTGTGTTGAAGGAAGAAAAATGAAAGGAGACATGTCGCGGTAGGAGAAAAAGAAAGAAGGGAAGAGAGCCGTGCCGAAGGAAGAAAAGGGAAGAGGGGCTTGGGCCGCTGGGTTGGCCCAGGTCAGGGGGAAAGGTAAGAAAAAGAAAAGAAGAAGAAAGAAAAAGAAAGAAAAAAGGAAAGAAAATGAAGAAAGAAAAGGAAAAAGGAACAAGGGAAAAAGAAAAAGAGGTGAGTTGGGGTCAATTAAATTAATTTGGATATTTAGAATATTTAAAAATAATAATATTAATGTAAAATAATATTTAATTCCCTTTTTAGGCTAAATTAGGATTTTTGAAAGATTTTTCATTAATTTTATTTTAATTTACAAATTATCCAAATTTTTCTAATAAAAATATTTATTATTTTCTTCTTTATTTACCCTAATTAATTCCCTTTTATTTTAATAAAAATAATTTATTTAATTGATTTCCATAATAAATCCTTAATTAGCTATAATTCTTAAAATTATGTTTTGGGATATTTTAAGAGAGCATAAGAAGGAGAAAAGAGGATCTAAGTTTCCTCTGGGAAGATTCATGACCAACACTTCCAAAGAGGTCCCGTCATCATCTTAACCATTCCTCCATCTTCAAAATGTTGAAGTGAATGAAAAGGAGAAAGGTGTTAGGTTTGAAACTAACAAACCAAAGGTCGTGAGGTGTTTCAAGTGTCATTGCCTAGGACACTATCAAAATGACTTAGAGAAGGCAAAACATGAAGAGGAAAATGAAGAGACCAAATCAGTCCACGAGGAAAAGGAAGAGAAAGATAAAGCACCCTTGTATATAGGAGAAGCCCAAATGGTGAGTAGGGTATTACACACCAAGGAGTTTATAAAGGAGGAAACGTAATGGGATTATATATTTCAAACCAAGTGCACGATCCTGGTTAAGGTATGTTCCTTTATTATTGATGGAGGTAGTTATGCTAATTTAGGCTCTTGCACACTTGTGGATAAACTTAACTTGCCTACCACTCAACATACCAAACTATATAGGCTATAATGGATTAATAGAAGAAGCATGGTTGAAGTGACCAAACAATTTGTAGTTCATTTTTCCATTGGAAAAACCTACTAAGATTATGTGGTATGTGATGTGGTTCCTATGGATGATTGTCATCTATTTCCGGGAAGACCATGGCAATATGATAGCTATGTCCAATATGATGGTAGGAAGAACATTTATTGTTTGAAAATTTCCAAAAAGAACATTATACTCATACCCCTCAGTCCCCGTTCCTCACTTGCTAGGGAGGAAACTGAAAAGAAGAAGACCTTGTTTCTAGATAGCAATGGGATAAACAAGGTTCTTGCAAAGAGGAAGGTCTTGTGTTTTTTTGTTGTTGCTTGAAGATATAAAGGAAGTGACCTATGGGTTAAGCCTTTGCTAAAGGAGTTTGGGGATGCCTCCTCAAATGAAATACATAGTGAGCTACGTCCTAAGAGGAATTGAGCACCAAATAAACTTGTTCCCTGGTGCTACACTCCCTAATAAGCCTGCCTATAGATAAGTTGATGAGTTGTTGTAATATGGGTTCATTAGAGAATCCCTTAGCTCTTGTGTGGAACATACCCTTTTGGTACAAAAGAAGGATGAGAGTATGAGGATGTGTGTTGATAGTAGATCTATCAACTACATCACCATCAAGTATAGGTATCTTATACCTAGACTTGGTGATATGTTAGACTACTTATATGGATCTTGTGTGTTTTCGAAGATTGATTTGAGGAATGGATACTACCTAATTAGAGTAAAGGAAGGACATGAATGGAAGATTGTCTTTAAGACCAATGGAGGATTATAAGAATGGATGGTGATGCCTTTCAGTTTCTCCAATGGACCCACCACCTTTATGAGGTTCATAGATAAAGTTCTTTGTCCCTTCATCTCTAAATTCATTATAGTGTAATTTTATAATATACTTGTGTATCCCCCCAAAAGTGAAGACCATGTTAAGCATTTAAGGCATACATTTTTGTCCCTTAGGAACAAAAAGTTTTATGGAAAGTAAGAGAATTGTGACTTCTTTGTGCCAAAAGTCACCTTCATAGGGTTTTTTTTGTATCTAAGGATAGTATTTCAATGGATGAGTCAAAGTTGAGGCAATAAGGTCATGGCCTACACCCACATCCATTACCCACATTCAATACTTTCATAGACTTGCCTCATTTTATAGGAGGTTCATAAAAGGACGTGTGGTTAGCCGAGACAGTTGTATTTTTAGTGCTGCCATCAGTAAGGTTAGTACTAGTAGTAGGGACTACTGGTGCCTTAGTAGTAGCCCTACCAGCCACAGCAACAATAGTATAGGGCACCTGCCCCCAACTAGTGGTGAGCCTAGGGAGGCTAAGGGGAAATTGTAGGGGCCTCAACCATTTCCTTATGGATGAGGAAAAACCCAAGGTTACAGAGGGTATAGTGTAGGATACTAAGGAGGAAAGTCAGGTGGGTGCCTAAATGTCATCATCCAGGTATAGGTTGACACACAACTAGTGTGGTTACTGGTACATTCTCCATACCAGTTTATGTGTTGTTTGATTTTAGGGCATCTTCGTCATTTGTGTCTACTTCATTTATTACTAGAGCTGCTCTGTCTTCTTCTTCTTCTGAATCTATTTCTTTGATGCTACCTTCTTGGGATAGATTGGATTATACTAGGCTCTACTCAGATGTGGCCTTACAGATAAGTAAGGTAGGCTTCCTAGTAGACTTGGTTGAGATGAACCTTTGGGAATTTGATGTTATCCTAGGGATGGATATATTGGAGAAGTATAAGGTTGTGATAGATGTTTTGTAGGAGTGAGTCGTGCTATGAGGACATCAGTGTGCTAGGTTCTCCTATCAGAGATGTAAGCTTAATCATACAACGAAGGGTGTATTTTCCCATACATTATATTCTTTGTTGGAGAGAGGTTACCCTGTGTATTTATGTGGATTTCATGAGCTAAGTAAGGATGCATCAGTTTTAGAGGATGTTTAAGTAGTTTTGAATTTTTTTGATGTTTTTCTAAAGAGATTTCAAGTATGCCATTGGTACGTGATAGACTTCACCATTGAGTTGATACCTGGGCCGAGTCTATCTTGAAGGTGCCTTATTGGATGACGCCGATAGAGTTGAGAGTGTTAAAGGATTTGTTAGCTCACATGTACATTTATCCGAGTGTGTCTCCATGGGGAGTACCAACTCTGTTCATAAGGAAGAATAATGGAAGCCTTTGTTTCTGTATAGATTATTGGGGTTTGAACCAGTTGATGGTGAAGAACCATTATCTACTTCCAATGATTGGCAAATTGTTTGACCATTTTTGGGGTGCTTTTATTTTCTTGAAGATTGGCTTGAGGTCAGAATATCATCAATTACACATTGCTGAGGTAGAAATCATGAAAACAACCTTTTGGACATGGTATAAACACTACGAGTTTATAGTGATACCTTTTAGGCTCACCAATGCATCACTGTATTTATGGAATTGATGATGAATTTTTTTGGTCATTTCTTGATCAATTTGTGGTGGTTTTTATAGATGATATTTTGGTTTACTCTCGGAGTAGAGATGAGCATAAGCAACACCTGCATATGATATGCGCCCTCCTTAGAGAGCATAAATTGTATGCCAAACTCTATAAATGCAAGTATTGGATTTAGGAACTTGTATTCCTAGGACATGTAGTGTCTGTAAGAGGATTTATCATGGATCCAGTGAATATTTTGGCTCTGATCAAGTGGAAGGCACCTACTAGCTTCCCCAAGGTTCTTAGTTTCCAAGGCTTGACCGGGTAATACAGATGTTTTATTCATGACTTCTCAAAGGTAGCTCATCCCTTGACAAACCTTCTAAAGAAGGCCACTAATTTTCAGTGGAATGACGCATATGAGGGAGCATTCCAAGAGTTGAACCGACGTTTGACTACAAAACTGATGTTGAGTTTACAATCGAGATCAAATGGGTTTGAGGCCAATAGTGATGTGTAAGCACGAATTGAGTTGTGTTTTGATATAGCATGGTAAGGTACTGGCTTACGCTTCTCATTAATTGAAGGAGCATAAGCAGAAATACCCGATTCTACATCGACTATAAGTGCCCGAAATATATATTCACTCAAAAAGAGTTGACTATAAGGCAAAGGAGATGGATGGAGTTAGTGAAGGGCATAAGGCTAATGTCATTGCAAATGCCTCGAGTAGGAAGGCATCATACTCCTTGACCTACCATGAGTACAAGGGTATGAGTGTAAGGCTAATGTAATTGTTTATTCCTTGAGTGGGAAGGCAACTCATTCCTTGAGTTCTTGTGTGGTGGCTAGTCAGTTGCTGGAAGAGCTTAGTGATGTGGGGATAGAGGTGATCTAACATGGTAACTTAGAGGTTCAGGTGCTTGCCTTGACGATTACACTAACAATTTTTTATATGATCCGAGTGCGAAAGCCTAGGGATGATAAACTCGAGAGGATTTGGAATAACATTCAGGATGGTCAAGAAAAAGGTTTTTGAATTCATGAGGATGGTTGTATTTGCTACAAAGGTTAAGGTATATAGCTCAAATTTGCATTGATCTGAAGTGCTAGATTTTAGATGAGGGTCTTTGTACTCTATATTCCATCCACCCAGGAGAGGATAAGTTATACATGGAACTTAAGAGGATCTAATAGTGGCTCATATGAAGTGAGAGGCAACAATGTTTGTGTCAAGATGTTTGACTTACCAGAAGCTTAAGATTGAGCACTAGAGGTTTGTAAGGTTGGTTCAGCCTATAGATGTTACGTGATAGAATTGGGACTCCATCTCAATAGGTTTTGTGAGTTGGATACCAAGGAATTGTAGCAATTGTGACACGATTTGGGTTATCTTTGACATGTTGACTAAGCCAGCTATATTTTTGCCAATGAATTTAACTTGGAATATGGATCAACTGGCTGATGATTATTTGAGGTTTGTGGTGAGTAGGTATGATACTCCTGCCAACATAGTCTCCAATTGAGATTCAAGGTTTCTTTTTCACTTGTGGGGAATGTTATAGGCATGATATTGAGGATGAGTACTACCTTCCAACCAACTATATACGGGTAGACTTAGAGGACTATTCAGACACTTGAGGATGTACTACGAGCTTGTGTTTTGGATTTTATAGGTAGTTATGAAGAGTGACTATATTTTCTTGAGTTCTTATACAAAAACAATTATCACGCTAGTAAAAGGATGGCACCCGTTGAGGCATTGTATGGGCGTAAGTGTCGGACACCCTTGGGTTGGAGCAACATCAATAAGACTATTGTACTTAAACTAGAGATGATTGAGGAGACGAATTTGTAGGTTTGGTTGATTTAGAACAAGATGATATCATCTTAGAGTTTCTAGAAGAGTTATGCTAATCAGAGGCATTATAGTGACAGATTTGAGCTGGAGGATAAAGATCTGTTGAGGGTTTCACCCACCAAGAGGGTGTAGAGGTTTGGTTAGAAGGGTAAACTAATCCTGAGGTATATTAGTCCTTATAAGATTATTGATAGGTTTGACGAGGTTACATACTGTCTAGCACTTCCATTGGAGTTAGGCTGAGTTCATAACATCTTCCACATTTCACAGTTGAGGAATTACACCACACATGTGATCAGACCTGATGAGATAGAGCTTGATGACTCATTATCTTAGAAGGAGAGACCTTCATAGATTCTTAACACATGGTTTGATAGACCCGATAGCGTTCGGTTCTACCGATGAAGGTCCTTTAGCAGTCGAAATAAAGTAGAGGAGGTGACCTAAGAAACCGAGAAGGGTATGCCAGAGTTACATCCCGAGCTCTTTGGCATAGGTGCATTAGGTTTGGGATTTTCTCTCTTTTAAGGGGTTTTCCTCATGATTATAGTAGTAACTCTGGTAGGTTTAGCAGTTGAGATCACCTTCCTCACATCCTTTTTCTCTTTTATACCTATCTTGCATCTATTATGGGTTAGGTGAATGCACACACCTCTCCTCATGATAAATGTGGTTGTAACATTCCTTGTTTTTGTTTTTTTCTTCTCCATTGTACTTTCAAAATAAAAACTTAAAGTTGATAAATATGGGGTTGTTATAGTTATGTTGATCACTATAGTTGACTTAGCTATATCATATCTTGCTTATTTTAATTGCCTTTTGGTATTTTGGTTATAAGTTTCTTGCCCAACCACAGAATGAGGTAATTTAAAATGCATTAGAACAATAACCAAGGACATGTTGACAAGATTTAGAATATATTAATTGTATATAAATTGATGATTCAAAGGTAAAGTCAACATCTGAAAATAATAATCATGAATATAAATAGCCACAAAAAATGATAGGGAAATATTTGGTTTAAGATTTATAGACTCAGTTAGAGTTTAACAATAAGGTACCACCCCCTTAAAAATAGGAAATATATGGATTCAATCAAACTCTTACTTAGATTAAGTACATAAAGAACAAAGCAAATATCGAGGCTAAACTAAAACTCATATAGTAGTAAAGCATATTATCACATCAGTACTAAACAAATGAGCGTAGTTAGTAGTATATATATATATATATATATGATTTTTTTAATGGATAACAAGTTTTCTATAAGATCTCCAATAAAAAAAACAAAGGGTGATGAAAAATGCAAAAGCAATAGACAGTAATTCGGGAATTATAACTATTGTCTATAGTGTGAACGTATTGGGATGGTTATAATAGCGACTGTAATCCAAAACCGCCATCTCTATCTCTACGATATATTTTTTTTCCATTTTTTATAAGTATAGGTGACGGTGCCAAGTTGTAATTGTCGTTTATAACTTAGTGCAAATTTTTATTTTTATTTTGTTATCTATACTTGAGTTTTATTTTTTACTTTTTCCATTATTCATTTTTAACCAAGTAAACCTTTTTCACTTCTCACAATCACATGAACACACATGCAAATTTACCATGCAAATGTTTCTTTCCCAAAGTCTTCAACCATTGTTGCTTTATCCACCACCTGCTTCTTCTTCTCCATTAGTCATCTTTATTACCATTGCCAACCTTCTATCTATTCTCTTTTCTTTGTCCTTTTCTTAACACGTGTACATTTTTCATCTTCTTTCTTTGTAAATGTGAGGCATATTAGAAGTACACTATGCTAAAATAATGTAATTGAAATTAATTATAGAAGAATCAATAAAATAATATTAGAATTTGGGATAGAATGTTTGGTGAGTAAGGTTTGGTTTGATGAGTTAGGGTTTAAAGATTTTAATTAAGGTTCGCTGATTAATTTATGAAATACCAATCTAAGGTGTAATTATTGATGTAAATTATGTTTTAATTATGAAATTTAGAATCAAAATTAATAGTGTATTAAATATGGAAGTAGATGTGGTTATGGAAGAGGGTTAGGGTAAGTTTTAGAATTTGAAGAACATGAATTTAGGGTTGAATGAATGTGTGTGTGTGGATGACTATGGAATTGTTTATATGTGGGTATGCCTTTGTTTAATTAAGCACACATTATTTCTATTAATTCATAGACAGATTGAATACATAAATCATAATTAATAACAAACTCAGATAGAAAATAAATTAAAAATTCAAACTTGTAACTTGTATTTTCATGTCATCATTAGAGTTACATGATTCACGCTGTTATGTATGGATTCCAAAACCTCAAATGTTATTATTTTTACATAAGATAATAGAAAAATATAATATATATAAGCACCCTAAATATATTATGAAAATGACACACATAAGAATATCAAAAGATATAACTTTGAAATAACATGATTATGCTTCTTACACTATCTAACTAATTAAATATTATAATATCTAATGCTTTAACCAATAATGGTTGGTTATCCGTCATCATATAAATTCACATCATGTGCTCCACATTTTATTTCATAAATATTTTAATAATGGCCATTTATTCCCCTTCTAATCCATATTTAAGCTGTCCTTTATTAAGCCTAATTATGGTAGTTTGGCCCAAATCTTGAGCTAGAACTAAAACAATGGATGATAATATGTAATAATGAAATATATGACTAGATTAATTTTTTTGACACACCCACATATCATTCTTATCTTTTTGAGAAGAGTTTGTCCTCAAATTTGCATCATTATAGTATGACAAAAGATATCCCAAATTCAATGTCCTTAAAATGCCTCCATAGGAATCTAGTAAATCAATACCGTTGACATTTTCCCCGAACCTTTTCTGACCTTTGATTGGACCATCCACCCTTGGAATAAGCTTATTGTTCCTTAGGTGAGGAAAACATCCCTTCTTATTTTGCAACCATATTAAATCTCCTACAGAAAACACATGCTGACTTTTATACTTGTTGGCTTAAGCTTGATAAGTAACATTAGCCTTCTTGATTTTTTCTCCAATATGATCATGTAGGTGCTTAAAAAAACTCCACTATATCATGTGATTCATAACTATTCAAATATCCATTCTTTAATGGAACCAACTTAATTGGCATGTAATGGACCATACCATAAGTAATCTTGAATAGACTTAAATCGGTTGATTGTGAAGGACTTATACTATAAGCTTTACATGTGTTAAATTCACATCCAAATCCTTAGTAATATTACCTAAACAAAATACTCTTATTAAGGTACCAAGTGTATTATTAGTCACCTCCATTTGACCATCAGTTTGAGGGAGACGAAAAGTGCTAATAAGAAACTTAGTTCCTAGCAAGTGCTATAGTGTCTTTCAAAAGTAACTCATGAATTCATGTTTCTATGACTTATAATGATTCTTGGCAATCTATGCAACTTAACCAAATCTTCAAAGCAGAGATCACGAATGCAAATATCATCATCCATTCCGCGTATGGTATAAAGTCTTTGGTAAACCAAGTATGAATTCCATTCCAACTTCCTCCTACAGCGAATTAGGAACTTACAATGTACATATATCCCTTTATAGAAGAAAATTTTACTCATTTGACATGTATTATATCTTCCTATCATATCTTATACACCTTTAAACATGCGTATCGAATCAAAGTGCTTTTGAAGTGGTTTAGAACATTCAAAAGTGTCTTGCAATACCTCCTTCACACACTTCCTTCATAAGAAAATCTTATATAGAAGATATTAGGGTTTATAGCTTGTTGTGATTGAATAGAAATCCATATTGGGACACATAGGAACTACTATTCCCATGCTTCCCAAAAGTATAAAAAAATCTTTATAAAGCCATCATCTTTAGCATGTAGATCCTTCTTTATTTCAAACCTTAGTAACTTAACATTCATAAGCATGAATACTGTGAACCTTATTAAAAGAACATCCTCTACCACATTCTCCTTGACATCTAACAAAATACCTGAAAATTATAATCTAACCTTAATTCTAAGTGATTAGTATCCTAACATGTACCCCAATTCATTAATTTTTACTCTAACCTTTTCTCTCTCATATCTTTTTATTTTTTCTATTTTTATCCTTTTTTTTCTTTTTCTTTTATATATTTTGTGTAACCATTTTTCTCTACACAACCAAAATTGGTTAAGTTCAGCTAAGCAAACTAGAACTGAACTTTAACTAAACCCATACTCAATCTCTCGATGCTGTCACATGTGCATGCCTTTGTTTCATCCCATTTTCTTCTCCCCCTTATTTTATATTTCCCATCTATTGCAACCTAACCTGAAATCCCTAATGCCATTTTTCTATCTCACATAAGCCACAACCCTTTATAACCCCTCTACCTTAAATGGTCAGTCATTTTTTATGCTACTAGAAATGGTTTCCTTTATCTCTTCCCTAATTAAAATTTTTTCCTATAAGTCATCATCGTTTTTGTCACTACCATTGTGCTTCATAATTCACCCATTTAAAATTCTTCCCAAAATCCTTCACCTCTATACCCTCTTATTCATCATTCATCCATCGCAACTACCACCACTTTTGACTTAGTTGCCCAACCTAAAGTTTATCATCTTGGTGTGTTATTTTCCTCTTTATTGACTGAGCTAATTATTTCTTGGTTTTGGTTGCTCTGGCCAAGATATTTGAACTCACCAACAAGTTTATCTTACTGAGTGGATTTCTTCTACCAAGGTCTTCGTCGGTCTCATCGAGCAAGCTGGTCTTACCGAGAGAGTATATCTTATGGAGCATGTTCTATTTACCCTAAGCCAATTTCCCTCCTTTCACCCTTGGCAAAACTTAATCACTATTCATCTATAATACCCCAAGTTTTAACCTAACGTAATCTCAGATAAATAGTGTTTTCATCTTACCCAAATTCTTTAAACTTAAACTTAAAACTAATTATAATCGTAAACCTAAATTTTATTTTTCCCTTTTCCTTTTCCCTTTTCTTTTTGTGTTTATTTTTCCTTTTCTTCTTTTTCTTCCTTAGTATTCTTCTTCCCCTTCTTCTATATGTGTGTTACTCCTTCACTAGACTAAATCTCCTTGCCAAACCTCCACCTTAGGGTCTACCTAACCTAAATTCATCATCATCACCATCGTCTCCCTAAACCTCTTGGATTTTTCATTGAAGATTTACCTAAATCTCCCCCATCCCACTTGCCATATACCCACCTCTACCTCACTCTCTTTTGTTTCAACTTTGCACACCACTAACACCACTTCTCCTATATATACCCCTCCACTTTCTGCCCTTGCCTCGTTTAACGCCGCACTAAATAGTCCTTAAACTCCCACTCTCATTTCCCAACATCTTTATGGATTATTTAATTAAATTATCCCATTATCATGTAATTAGTTTCTACATAGTTTTATTAAATTCACACTCCATTTCTTTCCTTACGTGAGAAACTCATGTTACTCAGCCTTAGTTGTGTTAGTAGCTCATGCAACTCATCCCTTTCAGTATCACAAACTCACGTAGACCATCCCCAACCATGCCACAACCCCTACCGGTGTGGACCCTTCACTCCATCATCCTCCACCATCATGAGATTCTCACATAGCATACCTTAGATATGTAAGAGACTATTGTCATGGTTGCATCATCTTCCCATGCAACCAACTCTATTTGTGCCACACTTTCGCTGCAACTTCATTTTCTTCAGTTGTTCCTCCTTTCCATCCACCTTTACCTTATTCTTTCCTCGGTGGTTTTCCAAATTTCTAACTATATGTTATTCTTATCTTCTAGATATTTTTTGGTGGTCTCAGATGAGGCGTGTTAGGATTAATGGTGCTTAGAGATTGGTGATAATTTGTGAAGGATACATGTTTTTGCATGCGACATGCTAATTGGTGTGTAATCTTATGTTTTGGTATTATTATGTTGATAATTTATATGCATGGTATATGGTATTTTATTATGAAAATTGAACATTTTTAGGGAGCACGAGATTGTGTGATATTTTATGCAAATAGTCTTATCATGGAACCGTAGATGTGGTGGTATGACATATGGATTTGAAAAAGGATGGACATTGGGAAATGACTGGTTTATTACATGATGATGTAATAAACTGAATGTGGGAAAGTAATGATGTCGAATTTATAAGGTTTTGTGAAAATTTAGGTATTGCGGCTATTGTAAGAGCATTTTAGAAATTTTGTGATAATATGGAAACAATTGTTGGAATGATAAATATTGAGGTTTTTTATAAATTATTTCAAAGTTATTATCATCATATGGTGGTTGAGTGGGATACAAGTAATCTAAATATAAGATTTGTGGCATTTAGGTAAGAAAATTTTATTTTGGTAAATATGTGTTAATTATGGAATCCTTGGTATTTTAAGTGTTGTATTGGTTTAAAATATCATAAGTATTTTACATGAATTATTCAGGGCAATTATGAATAACATAAGTCTGATAAAATAAGAAAATGGCTTAATTAGTAAATAGTAACCCTAGAGGCATGTGCATCATTGCAAGTGTAAGAAGTTGGAGTTTGCCTTTGAATTTTCTTTATGTTGTTAATAATATTATTTTAATATGTACTAAATTTGGTGATTTGATGAGACCTGTGGAAGAAATAATGTTCAAATTTTGAAATTAGGGTTTTGTCAAGGAATTCCAGCCTTTTTTCCTTATGGAATGAACTAGTCACTATATGGTGGCATTTTTTGTGCTTTGTATATTTATGTTAAGTCTATATTGTGTAACTTATATAAATATGCATATTGACCTTGAGATAAATGGTATTTGAATAAGACACTACAACTTAAAATGAAAGATGGTGTAGATTAGGACCAAAGTGTTGAACACATTCCATTGGATTAATAATAGTGGCTAATAGCATTTTTTTCCTGGGAGGTGCTCCTGTCCATTCTATTAGTTTAACAATATAGTCCAAGAACGTGATGCCATATAAGATGTTGAGTTTGTTCCACCAACTTAATATGAATAGCTAGGCATGTTTTTCCCTAAGAGGTGTTTTAGCCCATTCCATTCGATTAAGCGTAATATCCTAAATTTAATCTAATGCTAATCATATGTAATTAATATTTTAACCTAGTCCTAATTTCAGATAATTAAAAAATTTATCTTATCATAATTTCTTAATCCTAAGTCTAAACCTAATTCTAATATTTAAAACTAGCCCTAAGTCCGGATGATTAATAAATTGTTGTTACCATAATTTTTTAATCTTAAATTCAAACCTAATTATAATTCTAACCCTAAATTCCTTTTTCCCTTTTCTTTTCCATTTTTATTTCTCTCCTTTCCCATTATATTTCTCCATTTTCTTTTTCCTTTTCCTTTTCCTTTTCCTCCTATCCTGATCTACCTTCTCTTCCTTCCTCTTCAACCATGCCTCCTCCTCACACATGGTTTTCCTTTCCCATCCACTATCCCTACACCCCCTTACATCCTATCTTGCAATAACCTAACATACCTCATCTCTTTCCTTATCTAGTTTGTGTCGCATGGAAAATGTCCAGACCATGCTCCCAAAGTTCACACTTTAGTGGTTCCCTCAAGTTGTGTTTCACCCTATTATATCTGTAAATAACCCTTCTTTTCATTTCTTAATCATTTGGCACTTGGTATAAACTTTCCCAAGACTCCCTCTTCCTTCCCACAACTCCTTTGTTAGCTATTTTTCTTCTAGAAAATATTTGTATAGTTTATATAACATCATGCAATCTTACCTCTATAGTGTCAAACCCTTAAACAACTCAACATTTTTTGCATAAAAAACCCACGCAAATTACCCATTGTGTAACACCCCAAAATTCACTATTATTTTTTTTAAACGGAAGCACTTAAATTAAAACTCATAAAATTTGGGGATGTTACTGCCACACTTAATACCAGACCAGTTCATTTCGACCGTTCCATTATCAAGTGCTAAGGCTAAAAATATTATCTTCAAATTTAAACTGAGAGTTCATAAAAAGAATAAAAAGATCGTAACATATAAATCAGAGTACGCATAAAGGCTTATAATCAATAATAAGATAGAAATAAGAGTACGAAATCAAATTCCTAGGAGGGAATAATCTCTACAAATATTAATATTTAATTAAGGAAAATACAATACAGGAAAAAAATATCAGAAGGAAATAAAATATCATGGAGAGAAAATCCGGCCACGAGACTCTTGAACTTTGAGCCAACCACAAGCTCATCACTCAGTCCCGCCGGATGTCTCGCCCACCTACATGAAGTCAGAAGGGCCTACTACTCGTGGGAATAATCAACACCTATAAAAAAGGTAATCAGTATACTATATACTGAGCAAGGTAACCGTGCATTAAGGCCAACACATAACATCACATAAATAATGCAAAAGAAATAAAAGAGCATAATCCATCATGATAATATAATAACGTATAATCATTTGGGTAGATACATAAAGGCCCATTTATAGTCCAGATTAATTATTTAATTAATCCTTGATTAGAACTCGTTTCACACCATGCTTTTTATCAAATCCATACGAGTACGGGAACCCCACTATTATAGCCGGTGGACCGAAAACACACAGGGCATAATGCTCCTAACTACTATTATAGCAGGTGTACTGAAAATACGCAGGGCATAAAGCTCCTGACCAATATTATAGCCGGTGGACCAAAAACACACAAGGCATAAAGCTCCTGACCACTATTATTCGTCGGTGGACTGGTCTGGCCCCTTCTCGCATGGTGTTCCACTGTAAGTACTTAGTGTCTTTCCTATGTCTTGGCATAAATATGTTCGGTTTTGTTGAGCACGGAATCCCCAACTATTATAGCCGGTGGACCGGAAATGCACAGGTTCAAAGCCTGACCACTATTATTACCGGTGAACTAGTTACATATAGGACATCATATCCTAACCACTATTATTCGCCAGTGGACCGGTCTAGGCCCGGCTCAATAATCTTCCAATTTAAATGATTAATGTATTATAGTGTCTTATTCGGAAACTTTACCCTAGACATGCATGACTCACTCTCCCCACACCTATCCTTCAACGGACTCGTTTCATATCATCAGACTCATGCGCATCCCAACTTGCCCGACAACCTTTCCTCTATACTCAAACTCACACTAGAACTCCGACAACAAAATATGTGGGTCAAGGACCACTACTACACACCAAGTCTGCATATTTCCTCACTCTAGGGGTTTTCCCCATAAACCCTAATTTAGGCCTTAGTGGCCCATCTTACTCCACTTCACATAACCCAAATCATTTTAACACTTCACACATCACAACTCATAAATTCCACCCTCATAATTACACTTTAATCACCAAATACACATGATAGCACAAAAACCCTAAGCAGCCACACTAAACCCTAATTGTCCACACAAACCCTAGCTTCGTCTTCTACGTACCCTTATATTGCTCCATATACTATTTTTCATCCAAAGTGTTAAAACACCCAAACAACACTTACGTTACCTTCCTCACACCCCAAATCAACTTTTCATACGTAAACTTTACTCCCATGCAGATGCTCACCTCCCCATGCAAACCTTTGAACTTTTTCATGCAAACCTTAAAATTAGGGATGTAAACGGGGCAAGTTTTACCCGTTACCCAATGGATTTTATCTGATGGATACTTAAACGGATACGGATACGGATATGGAGGATGGATTATACCCGTCGGGTTCGGGTATGGATACGGGTATGTGATATCTATACACGTACCCGTAACCATACTCGTATCCATATCCTTATTCGTTTATCCGATATATAGTTACCTTTTTACCCTTAATTTTAAGATAAATATAGTATAAATTAAGGTTAAAATTGTCATTTGGCTTAACTATAAATGGTTTTATCCATCGGGTAATGGATTTATCTGTTGGATAATATCCATTAATGGGTAAACGGATAATCCGTCGGGTAATGGATATCCAACGGATACGGATATAGATGTGTTAGCAGATACCCGTTCGGGTACTGGTACGAATTTGGGTATAAATTTTCTTATCGGGTACGGATACGGATATAGTATACCCGCCCCAAACCCGCCCCATTTACATCCATACTTAAAATCCACGTGAAAACCTTAGAATCACCCATGCAAACCCTAGGTTCATCCATACAAAACACTAGATTCCTCCACGTAAAACCCTAGATTCCTCCATGCATAACCCAATATTCATCCATACCAAACCCTAGTTTAGATTCTCCCATGCAACACCATAAAATCTGTCATGCAAAATCCTAAGTCCATCCATACAAAACCCTAAATTCTTTCATGCAAAACCCAAGATTCCTTCATACAAAACCCTAAATTCAATCAACACAAAACCCAAGGTTTCTCCATACAAAACCCTAAATTCAATCCATACAAACCATATATTAGATTCTTCTATATTACACCATAGATTAGATTATTCCATGTGACACCATAGATTAAATTTTCCCAAATAAAACTACAAATTATATACTCCCATATAAAACCATAAATTAGATTCTCCCATACGAAACCATAACTTAGATTCTCCCTTATAAAACTATAAATTAGATTCTCCCATACAAAACCATAAATTAGATTCTCCCATATAAAACTATAAATTAGATTCTCCCACATGAAACCCTAAATTTCCCATTCTATTCCTCCACTCATGGATCATTAAAATACTTTAGGTCAACTTACATCCCTTGGTAAACTTATTTCCCTATTCTCCTTTTTTCATCCTTTTCCCCACACAAACCATATTAACATCCTCATATGCATGTCATACAGGGTGACAACACATATCATCACATACCATAATATTTCATCACATACACATAGTACACATGCCTTATAATAACACATGGACACACTTTAACTCCATGCCATACCACACATGAAATCAATATAATGATAAACATAGGATGCATAACATACAAAGCATATAATGCACATCAACACACATTAAGCCTTAGTAACACCCTTACCTAAAACGACACCAGTCTTGGAGCACACTCCTACGCCTCCTTCGGGCTTTGACTTGTCTCACCGATATGAGGGAAAAGCTAAAAATTAGATTTTTCCTACCAAAAATCCTATTAAATACTAAATTATTCTAAGAATAGGCTTTTGATAAAATAATAAAATATAAATAATAAAATGACATTAACTAATTACTAAATTTGGCTAAAAATATAAGAATTAATAGTTATCTCATAAAAGTTGATAATATAAGGTTGAAGACTTTACCCTAATAATAATTATACCAAAATAATAATAGCAAAGATACTAAAAATAATAACGATGATAATATTAATAAGAATAAGAATAAGAATAATAATAATAATAATAATAATAATAATAGTAACAATAATAATAAAAAGGGCATTACTCAAAAACATAGTGAAATAAGGGCTTCGACCCCTTTTTTAAGATAATACTAATAATAACATTAGTAAAATAAATAACAAAATTTAGTAATAATAATGATAATGATAATGATAAAAACTATAATAATATTACAAAAATGATAATAATCATAATAGTAATGATAATAATAAAAGATAGAATGAAGTAGGGTTTCGACCCTACATTGAATAATAATAAGCTTACTAAATAATAATAATAATAATAATAATAATAATAACAATAATAATAATAATAATAATAAATGCTAATGATAAAAATAATGATAATATTAATAATGATAAAACTTGATATTTATAATATCACTACTACAATTCAAAATAGGCACAATAGGGCTTCAACCCTATATAGAATAATAATACCAACAATGAAAATAATGATAATGATGATGATGATGATGAAGATGATGATGATGATGATGATGATCATAATAATAATAATAATAATAATAATAATAATAATAATAATAATTGCATAACAATAATAATAATAATAGCAACACTATTAGTAAAATATTTGTAATAATAATAATGAAATAATAATAATAACAACAACAACAACTACTACTACATATTAATATTAATAATAAAGATAATAGCAACAATAAGAATAATAAAAATAAAATCAAAATAAAAAATATAATAGGGCTTCGACCCTCAATAAAAAAAATAATAAAATCATTAATAATAATAATAGTAATAACAATAATAATAATAATAACAATAATAATAGTAATAATAATATGTTTTAAATAAATATAATAAAATAGATTAAGGCTAATAAAAATAGGATAAAAGGGTTGAGAGGGTCTAGGGTTCAACCTCAGGCTGGTGGTGACAGGCGGCATCAGTGGTGGTACACGGCGGCGGCGGTGGCCGGAAAAAGAGAAGAAAAGGGGAAGAGTTGGATGCTGGGAAAAGGAGTGGTAGAATAAAGGTGGGGGTTGAGGTGATTATGGTTGCCTAGAAGGAAAGGAACATAATGGGGGTGGGGCGCACGACATTGGTGATGGTCCCCGAATGGGGAAGAAGAAGAGAAAGAGAGGAGGAGAGGAAGGAAGAGGAAAAGAAAGGTAGGGGGAGATAGAGGAGGGTCTGAAGTACATTTTGGAAGGTGAAAGGAGCGGAGGAAGCGGCAGAAGGAAACTTTGCACAACCGGGGTGAAAATTCCTAATTTTATAAATTATATTTAAATGAGGTTTTATTAGAAAAATTATTTAAATAAATTAATTTTATTAAAATAAAAAGGAATTCATTAGGAAAAATTAAGAAGAGATTCGTATTTTTATTAGAGAAATTTTGGTATTTTGGATAATTAAATATTTTATTTTGGAAATTAATTAAATAAAATATTTTATTCAAAATAATAATGAGAAAATAGTTTTAAATTAATACTAATTTTATAAATAATTTAATTGGAAAAAAATTAGGGTGTTTTGCTAATTAAAAAGGAATTTATGAAAAATCTTTTAAAAATCCTAATTTAGACTAAAATAGGATTTAAATATTATTTTATTCAAATATTATTATTTTTAAATATCCCAAATATTTTAATTAATTTAAATACCCAACATAATTATTTCTCTCTTTTCCTTTTTCCTTTTCTTTCCTTTTTCTTCTTTTTTCTTCTTCTCCTTGTTCGGGCTGCCTCTCCCGCGGCCCACTTCTCCTTTTCTTTTCCTTCGGCCAAACCCAGCCGCGCGACGCTGGCTTCTTCTGTCGTCCCCCTCTACGTCGCGTTTTTATTCGTTTGACACTAAAACCCGTCGTTTTATTTAAACCTCCTCCTCCGTCGCCGAACCACCTAGTCTCCTTCCTTTTTTTTTTCTCTTCTTTCTTTCTCGGCCGCCCGGTCTAGGCCCCCCCCATCTTCTTCTTCCCCAACGTTGCCAGCTTGCAACTCCGCCGCCCAGCCGAGATTATCGCCGCCGGTTATGTCAGTTTTGACCAGCCGTTTTTATTCCTATCTCTTCCCCCTGAATCACCGACCCTCTTGACTCAACTAAATTTCCATTTCTCGCATGATTTTTCCTTTTCCATTCCTCGCGTAACTCCTGCCCGTTTTGACTCCCACCAGCCGACCACGCCACCGGCAACCGGAACTCTACCTTCCCTATCTACTAGCCAAACCATAGAACCATATCCTCCCTTCTAAGCCTATAAATACCCTCGTAAGCAACTCTGTATCGAGCTCTTGATCCTTTAACCCAGAATTTTTCCTTTGTTGTCGCCACTCCTTTAGACACCTATTCCACCGCCTTCGGCCAACTACGCCGCCTTATCTAGCAACACGTGCACTCCTTGCACCTCTCTCTAGCTAACCAAACCTCCCTCATCCCTCGATTCTTCCTGAACAAGTCTCTCCGACTGTGCAAACTTCCCTTCTCGATCAACCCTTTCTTCCACCTTTGCCGCCCTTCGAACCACCATTAACCACCTCTTACACCCCTTCTGCCGCCTCTTTCTCCTCCCATTCTCTTCTGTAGAACCTCCTCTATCTCCCTATACCTTTATTTTCTCTTTCTCTCTCTCCTCCTCTTTCTTTCTCCTTCTCCTCCATTTGGCCACCACCATCGCCGCCGTGCGCCGCCACCTTTGGCTGCGCCACCACCTTCATTCTGTCCCTCTCCTTCTGGGCAACTCAAAACACCCCAGCTCCCATCTTAATTCTCCCTATCTTATTCCCAACTAGGGATGGCAATTTTCCCCGCGGGTTCGGGGCCCCGTCGGGGATTCCCCGTTCGGGTTCGGGTTCGCGGAGAGAATTCGGGGATCGGGTTTGGGTTCGGGGATGCTTAACGGGGATTTTTTCGGGGACGGGGCGGGGACGGGTTTGGGGTCCCCATCCCCGAACCCGCCCCGAAATTTTTTTTATATATATTTTTATATAATTATATATATATAATATATATATAATTTTTTTATATAATATATATTAAAAATATAATATAAAAAAGTAGTTTGAGGATCGGGGATGAGATCGGGGATCGGGTATAAAGTCGGGTTTCGAGGATCGGGTCGGGTTTTAAGAACGAGGCATAAATCGGGGATGAAAAATAGATCGGGGATCGGGTCGGGTATGGGGATTTGATCCCCGCGGGGATCGGGTCGGGGAATCCCCGATAAAAAAATAACGGGGATCGGGTCGGGTTCGGGGATAATTTTCCTTATCGGGTTCGGGGATGGGGATGGGGTCCCCGTCCCCGACCCGCCCCGTTGCCATCCCTATTCCCAACATGCAACTTTCCCCTCTTTCTTCTCTTTTTCCGGCCACCGTCGCCGCCGCCGTGAACCACCGACGGTGCTGCCTATCCCCACCAACCTATGGTTGAACCCTAGATCCTCTCAGCTATTTTCCCTATTTTTATAACCCTTAAATTATTTTATTTCTATTATTTACATATAAATACTATTATTATTATTATTATTCTTAATATTTATATTTTTAATATGCATTATTATTATTATTATTAGTATTAATGTTTTTTATTATTATTTATGTTGAGGGCTGAAGCCTATTGTATTTTAATTCGATTTTATTATTATTCTTCTTATTATTTCTATATTTACTATTATTAATATTAAAATGTTATAAGTATTATTATTATTATTATTATTATTATTATTATTATTATTTCCTATTTCAAATTTCAATTATTCTTATTCCATTATTATTAATACAAATAATTTAACATTAGTTTGCTAATAATGTTATTATTATTATTATTATTATTATTATTATTATTATTATTATTAAATTTGATTATTTAATTTACAATTAATATTTTTAGTATTATTTTGGTAAAGGGCCTGAAGCCCTTATTTCACTTTATTTTTGAGTAATACCTTTTTATTATTATTGCTACTATTTTTATTATTCTTGTTAATATTAATATTGATATTATTTTTGGTATTTTTGTTATTATTATTTTATCAAAATCCTAGTCTTATATTGAGTTAGTGTTTAATATTATTTTGATAGGAGAGAGTCTAATTTTAGCTTTTCTCTCATAATAGATAAAACCAGTCAAAGCCCTAAGGAGGCATAGGAGCATGCTCCAAGACCGGTGTCGTTTTAGGTAAGGGGTGCTAAGGCCGTTTGTGTGCTTATATGCATTATGTGTTTCGCATGCTATGTTTATTATTATTAATTATTTTGTATGTGGTATGACATGGAGTTAAAGTATGTTTTTGTATGACATGTGTACTATGTGTATGTGACGATATGTGGTGACCCTATAAGACATGCATGAGAGGATGCCGATGTGGTTTGTGTGGGAGAAAGGATGAAAAAGGGGGATGGGGAAAGAAGTTGACTAAGCGAAGTGAGTTGACCTAATTTTATGGTTTTATAAGGGATAATCTAATTTATGGTTTTATGTGAAAGAGTATAATTTATGATTTTATGTGGAGACTATAATATATGGTTTTATTTGGGAGAATGTGATTTATGATGGTAATTGGGAGAATCTAATTTATGATGTTATATGGGAGAATCGAATTTATGGTTTGTTTGGGAGAATCTAGTTTATGATGTTATTTGGGAGAATGTAATTTATAATATTATATGGGAGAATCTAATTTATGAGTTGATTGGGAGAATCTAATTTGTGATTCGTTTTGAGGAATCCAATTTATGGTTTTGTTTGAGGGATTCTAATTTATGATTTTATGTGGGAGAATTTAACTTATGGTTTTGTATAGGAGAATCTAATTTGTGGTTAGAATCTAATCAATTATATTATGTGGACAAATTTTTGGGTTTTAAATGATTTGAATCTTTGGGTTGGTATGGTTTGAATTTAGGGTTTGGTAAGGATGAGTCTTTGGTTTTGTGAGAATTGAATGTAGGGTTGGTATGGATGAATCTTGATGGTTTGAATTTAGGGTTTGGCATGGAAGAATCTTTATGGTTTGAATTGAGGGTTGGTATGGACAAATATTTGGGATTTACATGGTTTGAATCTAGGGTTTGGTGTGGATGAGTCCTTAGTTTTGTGAGGAATGAATTTAGGGTTTTGTATGATGGAATCATGGTTTGTATGGTTGTATTTATGGTTGATGGTGGTATTAGGATTTGCATGGTGGCATTTATGGTTTGTATGATGTTATTAAGGTTGTATAGTGGTATTTATAGTCGTATGGTGGTATTAGGGTTTACATGGTGGCATTGATGGTTGAATGTCAGTATTAGGGTTTGCATGATTGAATTTAGGGTTTCACGTGGAATTTTAGGGTTTGCATGAAAAAGGTTCAAAGGTTTGCATGGGGAGATTAATGTCTGTATGGGTATGAAATTTACGTGTGAAAAGTTAATTTGGGTTGTAAGGAACGTAATGTAAGTGTTGTTTGGGTGTTTGATCACTTGGGATGAAAAATAGCATGTGGAGCAAAATAAGGGTACAGAGGAGACTGAATTATGGTTTGTTGTGGTTAATTGAGGTCTATGGTGGCTGATTAGGGTTTTTGGTGTTATCATGTGTATGTGGTGATTAAGTGTAAATATGATTGTGGAATTTTATGATCTATGATGTGTGATGCATAAAGAAAATGATTGAGTATGTCCAGAATGAAAGCCTCTGAATAAGATACTTAAGACACTAATCACTTAAAGGGAAAGATTGTTGAGCCGGGTCCAAACCAATCTACCGGTCAGAAATAGTGGTTAGGGTTATTACCCTATGTGTAACCGGTCCACCGGTAATAATAGTGGTGAGGACTATGTCCCGCAAGTGTCCGACCCACCGACAATAATAGTGGGGTGACTTGAGCTCAATAAACACAAACCAGAGTTTGCTAAAGATACTTAAAAGGTACTAATTACTTAAAGTGGAACACCATGTGAGCAGGAACCAGCCGATCCACCGGTAAGGAATAGTGGTGTGGACTTTGTCCCGCAAGTGACCAATCCACCGGCGAATAATAGTGGTGTGGACTTTATCCCGCAAGTGACCGGCCCACCGACAATAATAGTGGGGTGTTCCTGTACTTACATGGATTGATAAAAGGCATGCTGTGAAATGAGTTCTGATCAGAGATTAATTAAATAATTAATCCCGCCTATAATTGGGCATTTGTACTTTTACCTGGTTGATCATATGCATTTATAATTATGCTCTTTTATGTCTTACATGATTTTATGTGCTTATGTGTTGGCCTTAGTGTTTGGTTACCTTACTCAGTACGTAGCATACTGATCACCATTTTCATGGGTGCTGCTCATTCCCACGAGTAGTACGCCCTTCTGACTTTATGCAGGTGGGTGAGATATCCGGTGGGGCTGTGTGTTGAGTTTGTGGTTGACTCAAGTTCGAGAGAGTTGTGGCCATATTTTAGTCCTTATGTAATTCTATTTATTTTTGTTAATCTTTTGTCGGTTGTAAGCTATTTCTCTTTTTAATTTGAATAATAATTCTTTATGCGTACTCTGACTTTTGTTTTACAACCGTTAATGCGTATTTGGAATTAGGAATGTATTGAATTTTTAATTGAGTATTCTTTCCTTTAGCCTTAGCACTTGGTACTAGAACGGTCGGAGAGAACCGGTCTGGTACTAAATGTGGCGGTAACATTCCCAGAATTCACAGGTTTTAAGTATTTCTATTCTAATTGCTTCCGCTTTTCAAAAAAAAATTAGTGAATTTTGGGGTGTTACACAGGGTAGCTTGTGCAGGAAAAATCGAGGGATGAGGGAGGTTTAGGTAGTTAGAAGGCGGTACAAGGATGAGTTAGGTAGGCAGAGAGGGCGGCGAAGTTGGTCGACGGCGGTGGGACTAGCGTCTGTGGATTGGTCATAAATTTCTGGGTAAGCAGCCAAAGGTTCGATATAGGGTAGATTATGGGGATATTTATAGAGAAAAATGGAGGGTTAAGGTCAAAGGGAAAAACGGAAGGATTGGGCAAGTTGTTTAGGCTCACCGGCGGCAACAAAAGTCGACAAAATTCATATTCGGTAGGGGGTGGTTGCGCAAGCCAGGGAGGAGGGAAAATTGCGTGAGAATAGGGGAGATGTGGTTGGGTGATGAGGTTGATTGATCAGTAGAGAAAAAGAGTGAGAAAAGGCCGGTCAAACGGCGAGTTCGACAACATCATTTTCGGTGGTGGCTACAAAGTTACAGTTGACGGCTAAGGGGGAAGAAGAAAGGAGAAATAAGGGGGGTTGGACCAACGGCTGAGGAGAAAAGAAAATAAAGGAAAAGAAGGGGAAAATTGGACCGGTCACGTGGTGAGGATGCGTTTAAATCAAATGGTGTGTTTTGGGGGACAAAGAAGCAACGAGTAGTGCGTCGCTCTGGGGAAAGAAGTGAGGAGGAGCGGTGTTTCGATATGGTCCACGCTGAAGGAAACAAGAAGTAAATGGGCCGCGGTAGGAGTAAAGAAAGAAAAGGAAGAATGGGCCGCGACCAGGCCCAAGTCGGAAAGAAGAGGAAAAGAAAAGGAAAAAGGAAGAAAAGAAAGAAAAAGGAAGGAAACAAAAGGAAAAAGGGAAAAAGTAAAAGAGAAAAATAGGTAGGTTGGGTATTTAAATTAATTTGAATATTTTGGATATTTAAAAACAATAATATTTAAATAAAATAATATTAAATTTCTTTTGAGGCTAATTTAGGGTTTTTGAAATGTTTGTCATAAATTCCATTTTAATTAGAAAATTACTCTAATTTTCTCCAAATAAATTATTTTTAAAATTCATATTAATTTGGAACTATTTTATCCTCCTTATTTTAAATAAAATAATTTATTTAATTAATTTCCAAAATAAAATCCTTAATTAACTAAAATACCCTAATTTCTCCTAATTAAAATACTTATAAATTTCCTCTTGTTTTGCCCTAATTAATTTCCTTTTATTTTTATAAAAATGATTTATTTATTTAATTTTTATCATAAAACCTTATTTAACTATAATTCTCAAAATTATAATTTTCGGGGCATTTCACCTTGGTTGTGTTCACTTCTCATGTACACACTCCCCATTTGTGGCATCACCTTACCCAACCTAAACTAGGTACATGAAAAACACATATTACTCCACCCCTAGCAATGTCGCCTCTTCTTGCCAGCCCCAACCACTAATGTGAGGAGCACATGCAATAACCCTTGGTAGTTTTTGTCTCTCATGCAGCACCCTACCTTGTTGTACCGAATTCTGACACAACTAGCTTAATCTTTGCCACACTTCTCCCACGACATATTTTATATTAGTTTTACTCAATGCTCCACCCTCCTTATCCTTATACATACTTGGTTGTTTTCTTAAGTTCTAATGATGTGTTATTAATGATTCTTAGGTGATTTTTTGGTGTTCTTGGAGAAAGAATCGTAGGGATTATGTGCTTAGAGATCAGAGACATTTTTGGTAATGATATATGTCAAAGTTAGGGTTTTCAAATGCTATTTGTATTTTGTGTGAGACCGCATGTTTGGTATTATTATGATGAACATTTCCTATTGATAATTTTGTTGTATGATGATGTGGTATCGAATCTATGGAAAGTCATAATATGTGAAGAGCATGAACTTATATAATATTGTTGCAATAAGTCCCATTTCAAAACTCTAAGAGTGTTAGTATGAAATGTTATAATGTGTTTTGATGAAGTACGGAAGGTATTAAATGAATGATGGCCTATATGGTAAATTTGGAATCAATATTGTTGGACTTATAGGGTTTTTGTGAGAATATGAGTGTGATGGCCATCTTAAAGAGTATGGAATATGTGTTACTTTAATATGCTAATGGGATCAAATTATGCTAATTTTTTTATGTGAGCTACTTAGAGTACTTATTTGTATATGTAAGATATTGGATTCAGACCTCAATTTTATAAGATGATGTTAATAATGATATTTTTCGAATGTGTAGTAAATTTGGTGGTGACATGAGATTTATGGAAAAAGTTATGCTTAATTTATGAAACTAGGGTTTCATAAATAATTATGAATAGCAACCATTAATGCAGGTTGTTATCACATTTGTAAAAATTTGGAGTGACCATTTTTTGTATATATTATTAATAACAATAATAATTTAGGGATGTGTACAGAACTTGGTAGTAAAATGAGTTTTATGGAATCAGTTATGTTTATCTTGTGAAATTAGGGGTTTTTTTATGAGAGATATGGTCATTTGCTTAATATTCATGTGATTGTGTTTCATGTGTTTCAAATAATTATGTTAGGTAGCATTATGTGTCTTTAAATTATTCATATATGTCTTCATGATGACCTTGAGACATATAACACGGAATAAGATATTAAAATATTTAAAGTGAAAGATCACATAAGTCAGGATAGAGGTGTTGAGGCCATTCCAATAGCTTAATAATGGTGGCCATATGTATTCTACCCTAGGAGATTCTTAAGACCATTCCACTAGTTTGAAGGTAGTGCCTAAGAGCGTGTTGTCCTATGCGGTGTTAAGTCCATTCCATTAGCTTAATAATAGTGACCAAGTTCATTTTATCTTAGGAGGCGTTTTAGTTCGTTCCATTAGATTAATAGTAGTGGGGTCTTGCGCTCAATGTAAATAAGAATGTGGATTATGATTATATCAAACTATGGATTTCTAGAATAAGCTATTATCTTACATCGTATCATGTGTAATCATTATGTATGTCTATTCTTCTACATGACCTTATGTATTATGTGTAACCCTTTTATGACTGTATTATTACCTTACTCAGTACATAGTGTACTAATCTTTCTTTTCACAGGTTCTACTTATTCTCACAAGTAGATGATTTTGTATAGGTCAGTGAAGACCCCTTGGATGCTCTTGCTACTTATGTTGCTTTACTTGGGGAGGAGTGATGATATTATCCTTAAGATTCGCAACATACTATCATATAATCCAAGTTATCACTTTTACTCTGGATACCCTTTAGACTTTTAGTTTAAATGTATATACATTTATGAATATCTCTCATTATCATTTTTATCATGTTTCAAGTGTTAACTATTTTGTCTCACATTAGATGTAAGGATGGTATCCTAAGCCAAACTATATCTGGTATGCTGATAACATCTACCTAAATTATTATTATGCGTTCACTAAAACAAAAAGTTTAGTAGCAAATTTAGGGGTGGTATATTAAGAATAGTAGGGCCATGAACTCAATGTAAATAAGAAAATGGACTATGATTATATCTAATGATGGAAATCTATATTCATTTATTTTCTTACATCATATCATGTTTAAGATTTGTGCATGATTTTTCTTACATATGTTCTTATATATTTATATACCCTTACTATGAGTGTATGACCATCTAGATGATTTCATCACCTTTGATGATTTACCTATGGGGGAAAAATTCTATACTATGGGGTTGGATGTAGAGTTGGTGTTATATAGCTATAGTTTTTCTACTCATATACTTTTTGAATTCTTAGTTCCTTATGATCCTTTTTATTATATTTTGATATTATACTTAGAGTAGTATTCAAGTCTTATGCATGATTTATGTAGTATTTCTCTCATTCTCTATTTATTCTTAGTTTTAAATTCTACGTTTTGGCCTTGAATTTAATTTAAGGATGATATAATAAGTCAAATTTATATTGAGTACAATTGTAACATCCAATTATAATATTATTGCACTTCCTAACAAATAAAATTTTTCAGTAGTAAAATTTTGGGTATTACAAGCTGGTATTAACACTTTTTTTTTCATGTTTTGTTTTCAAAAATTCAATTCTCAAATGATCTTCTTATATGAATTTATTAGTCTATTTCATATTTAAAACCCCAATTCTTCAAAAACCTGTACTACTTGTGAGAAATTAAAAATCGATAACCAAGGCAACTTACGAATGTGCTCATACTTATAATGTGATAGTAAGCTACAAAATTTTTATCCTAACAAGTTTTATATCTTACAAATAGCTTGTCATCGCACTAAATAATTTTGTAGGATGTGTTTGAGGCCTTCATCAATTTCTTCAGGCATCCGCCACTGCCACCTCGGCCTTAGTTGCACCACCAACTCCAAACTATCCATCGAATGGTATTGAAGAGAACTGACTTTATATATTTACTTTTCATCACCTACCTATCTACACTGAGGAGAAGCAATCAATCATCCTAGAGGGATGGATTTAGTATTTTTATTGGCTTTTGAGGTAGTTGATTATTTGGGAGCTTGATAACTGAGCATATAAACCTTTTTTCTTTAGAGAGCAGTGAGAACCTAGTGTGTAGGTCAAGGAACGTAGGGAGGATATCCAATGATATAAGAAGACTTCAAGATGATGTTTTACAATAAGTTTTAGCCCCTAAGCCTTAACAGGGATAATCTTAAAGAGTTCATGCAGCAGACCCAAGGCTCGTATGACTTTATAAGAGCACTGCACTTTATTCAAAATTCAATAGCGGTCTTTTAATTTGACCAAGGGCTCCACTTTAACATCCAAAGGAAAATGGATGATGTAGTTTTCCATCACTTGGTCATGTTCTATGAGTAAGCATATGTTGCCGCTACTTTGGTTCAGGATTAAGCTTCTATTCAAGGCAAGAGGAAGCTTGAGACACAGGTTTTGAAGGTTAGATGTAGTTTCAAGGATATGGAACCCTAAGTTCTCCGCATAAGGGTTATATCATGCATTCAGGACACTTGAGGCACTTTGTTTATATTTTTTTTATAGCTCAGAACATCCAAAACAATATTGCTGGGAGCCATCTACTCAGTGTAAAGCTTGTGGTCAGAGGGGCCACTGATCCTTCGAATATGAACAATATAGGGGTTAGTTCCATCTATAGGGATCACTTATGCTCCAATAGTAGGCCTATTAACAACGGTCCCACCGGCTACAACAACAGCATAGGACATATACCCCATCAAGTGTACAACCTAGGTAGGCTAAATGGAGACCATAGGGTTCTCTCTAATCCCCATAAAGTGGAGGAGGATAGGCCTAAGGTTATAGGGGATATCATGGAGGATATCAAAGAAGACAATTAGGTGAGTGCATGAATGTTATCAATTAGGTAGAGATTCATCAACAACAGAATGTGCTCACCGGTATGTTTTTTCATCCTGTTTTTTTGGTAAGTATGAATTGTATATGTGCTGGTCCTTTACTATGTCTACTTAAAACCTTCATATTGCCTCATATTAGCCACATTTGTATTCATTAAGTGAGCTTATAAAACATAATCCCAAAGGATGTAATATCCATGAATCTAACATAAAGTCTAACAAAATGCATAAAGAATCCATGGAAACATACATATATAAAGAGGAAAATCATCCTAATATTAGTTCTTTTGCCAATTTATCAATTCTTCTATACTTGAACTGTTCAAGTATAATGAGATAATACAAAAGCACCCAACTTCACCTAATTCACATGCATAATTGATTTACTCAATCAAAATTCAAACAAAATTCACTTTTCATGTCTTACATTAGAGATAATGTATCTATAAGTTTTTTATACGTGAATGTGAGTTATTCAACTCATCAACGTAAAAAAATAGGATTGGCATAACTTTTCTTTCAATTTATTCCCTAAAACTCCCCCAAGTGATAGAAACATGTTAAATTACACTTGGCTTATCATTTTTTTTAACTTAAAGTCTGAAAGGATTGCTCATTTTTCCCTTTTAAAATTTACATATATAGGGAAATATTCATAGATACCTATCGAGGTGACAACCATAACTTTGAGGGTGTAGTGTCAGTTACTCAGTGTGACAGACTTCAAATTTTAAAAAATAAGTATTTCTCCATGTGAGCTTGTGACTTGTATTTGGTGTGTATAATAGATTGGATTGGTGTGTGGAGTGTTTCAGATGAATTTGGAGTAGAACTATGAGCTATTCTATAAAGATATTAAGATTTGACCTTGATGCAACCGGAATTTGGAAAAGTGTTGAACATGAAAGTCATACATCTTTCTGTTATATTTCCAACGCATTAAGAATCAACTTGATTGGAAGTCAAACAAATAAATTGTGTTCGAAATACTAAAGAATATCAAAGTTGGAAAGAAATACAATGACCCATGTTTGTGACAGTCTCATACAGTATTAATACCATGCGATTAGAACCCTAATCTATATAGTGCCAACCTCTTCTCTCCTCTTGAGTTCTCTTATAATTCCTTAGTAAACTGAGTGATTTAGGTGAGGATTTCTTTGATTCTCTTTGTAATCACAATTACTTCACATTAATAAGATCATTTGTTTCCCTAATTTGTGTTCTTGAGTGTTCTTCTCTTTTCAATTCTTATGTGTTCTAAGTGATTCCAATTAGATCTTTTTTTTTCTTGAATTGGTATTGATCCCCAAAAAATTGGTATCAAATCACAGGGTTCGTGTTTGGGATGTCTATAAGATTTTATATAGAGACATTTGAGTGATTTGTGAACTTTGGCTTATGAAAATTAAAGATAAAGGTAATCCTGATTTAGAATGGATTGGAGAAAGTGTTAATCAAGAAATTAAAGAAGCTCGATTCGATGATAGATGAGAAATTTGAGGAGATAGATCAAAAACCCTTTCCACCATACAATTATGTTTGTCTAATGAGGTTCTTCATGAGGTGGCTAAAGAAACAATGACGCCATCCCTATGGTTCAAGCTAGAGTCTCTACATATGACGAAGATGGTGACAAATCTTTTATTGTTGAAGAGCAAGTTGCATGAGTTGAAATTGGGTAAGGGACAATCCCGAAAATCTCATCTTGATGAATTTGACTTTGTAATTATGGATTTGAGGAATATGGATGTCAAATTGAATGATGAAGATCTTTCTATTACATGGTTGTGTTCTTTTCCTACTGATTACAAATATTTTCATGAGACTATACTATATGGGAAGGATGATGAGTTAGTTCTTGGCAATATCAAGATTGTCATGCTATAGTAGGAATTGATTGAGAATTAATTGATTGGAGGTGGTTATATTGACTCACATAGTGAGAGACTTATAGCTAGGGGCAGAACTCAAGAGTAAGGCTCTAGTGAGAAGAAGAAGAAATTCAAGTTAAAGTTGAGCAATAACATATCCAATAATATCATGTGCTATGGATGTTACGAGAAGGGCCATATCAAGAAGTTTTATCCTAATAGAAAATCTAGAGATAAATCTAGTGAATCATCTAGCACAAAGGATGATGCTACTATAGCCCAATATGATAGTGATGGTGATGTGATGACTGCCATTGATAGTCATAACAATTTTATGGATAGGTGGATCTTAGACTCTAGATGCTCATACTATTTTTATCCCAACAGGAACTATTTCCATACTTACAAGACGATTCGAGGTGGAGTAGTTCTGATAGGTAATGATGTTGCATGCAAAGTTGTCGGGAGTGGGGTAGTGAAGGTGAAGATGCATGATGATGTGGTCAGAACATTATCTAATGTTTGGCATGTCCTCGAGACTATCAAGAACTTGATTTCATCGAGCTCCTTAGATTATAATAGACATTGTTGTGTGATTGAGGATGTCACAATGAGTATTACTAAAGGGGTTTTTGTTGTAATGAAAGGCAAGAAGGTTGGGACACTGTATAAACTTGTTGGTTTCATTGTTGAGGGAGCAGCTATGGTAACATCATCAAGTATGTCTAACTCGGATGTTACAAGACTTTGGCATATGCAACTTGAACACATGAGTGTTAAAGGCTTGATTGAACTCTCTAAGAGAGGATTGTTGGATGGGGAGAGTATAAGTACTATGGATTTCTATTAGCACTATGTATTTGGTAAGTAGAAGCGGATTAGTTTTTTAAAGGCTACACATAGTATGAAGGGGCCTTTGGATTATGTTCACTCTAATTTATGGGGTCCTGCAAGGGTGGTTTCTAAAGGTAGTTTGTGATACCTACTGACATTTATTGATGACTTATCTAGAAAGGTGTGGTCTTATTTTATTAAAAGTAAGAATGATGTCTTTGGTGTTTTAAAGCATTGGAATATCTTATTAGAGAAGCAGACTGGGAGACAGGTGAGTTATCTCAAGACAGATAATGGTCTTAAGTCTGTGGAGCATAGTTTCACTAATTACTATGAGGACCATGGTATTACTAAGCATCGCACTTGTGTTGGAATACCACAATATAATAAGGTTGCTGAGAGGATGAATATGATCCTATTAGAGAAGGCTTAATGTATGTTTTCATAGGTTGGATTAGGTAAGGAGTTTTAGGCTGAGACAGTTCATATGGCAGCGTTCTTGGTGAATAGGTCACCCTATTATTCCATTAATTTGAAGACACCTAAGGAGGTATGGTCTGAAAAACCAGCTGATTATTTTGATTTGCATTTTTTTGGATGTCCTGACTATGCAGATGTGAATTATGGGAAGCTCTAGCCTAAAGCTAGTAAGTGTATTTATCTTGGTTATACAAGCAATATACAGGGGTATAGGTTATGGGACCCAATTGCATCCAAGTTTTTGACTAGTGGGGATATTACCTTCAATGAGTCTGTATTCCTCTAAAAGACTGAGTTTCCTTTTGATAAATTATCTAAAGAGGTGGAGTAGGAGAACCTGCGTGGTGTTATGGATAAGGTGGAGGTAGAGGTTGATTTGGATCAGTTAGACTCTTCTAGTATGAGACCTACTGAAATACCCCAAAATCCTAATTTAGAAATTATGGCAAAAAAATGATTTGTTAGGGAAATTAAGAAAATAAATTACTTTATTAAATAAAGAGGAAATTTGTAACACCCCCAATTTACTACTGAAAATTTTCGTTTAATTAAAAGGGTTTAGCTGAAGCGAAAAGATAAAACCGTAAACTCGGGGGCATTACCTCCACACTTAGTACTAGATTGGTTCACTCCTACAGTTCAAATACTAAGTGCTAAGGCTAAATAAAGTTAACATTAAACATGAATCATTAATAAAACAGAAGTCATACAGAAATCAGAGTGCGATTTAGGATTACAAACCAAAGAGTAAGTGACTAGAATTTTTCAAACATAAGGCATAGTACAAAAACACAACTAAAATATGATAATACAAGGTCCAATAAAAGAAACAGAGTCCGGCCGTGTCGTTCTCGATCCCCAAGTTAGGTTTAGACTCAACGCTTAGCCCCACTCGATGCCTCGTAGATGTCGTAGGCATCGAAGACATCATTCCTTACTTGCACAAGCTCATATGGGTCTTCTGCTCGTGGGAATGAACACCACCCATGAAACGGGTGATCAGTACGCTACGTACTGAGTAAGGTAACAGATGCACTAAGGCCAACACATAGAGCATATAACATAAGAATGAGCATGTAAGCAACATACAATGATACATGTAATAAGGCCTGGTTACTTTTCAGGTAACTTATTCTTTATTCTCCTTAATAATATGTTCATTCCACACATACTCTTTAATAGTCCATGTGAGTGTGGGGACCCCACTATTATAGCCGGTGGACCAAAATACATACAGGGCAGAACGCTTCTGACTACTATTATTCGCCGGTGGACCGGTCTCCAGGGTAGAACGCTCCTGGCCACTATTATTCGTCGGTGGACTGGTCTGGCCCGACTCACCAGGTGTTTCACTATAAGTGCTTAGTGTATTTCCCATGGCTTAGCTTCATTACGTTTGGTTTTTTGAGCACATAATCCCCAACTATTATAACCGGTGGACCAAAAATCATGCAGGGCAAAATGCTCCTGGCCACTATTATTCGCCGGTGGAATGGTCTCCAGGGCACCCGGGCTCCTGGCCACTATTATTCGTCGGTGGACCGGTCTAGGCCCGACTCAACAATTTTCTCTTTAAGTGATTAGTATCTTATTCATGTCTTATTTGGTAAACATTACACCCTTGACATACATGTCCTCAACGTGCTATTTCTATCCTCTTAAGGAGGCCCGTCCCATATCTTGAGACTCCTGCGCCCCTTATCACGCCCTGACATCCATACCCCTTTACGCTTACACATAATGAAAAACCAACTCCTAAGGGTGTGGGTTAAGGCCCAACACCTTATGACATCAACTCCACCTACTATCACCCTCAAGGGTTTTCCCTTGAAAACCCTAATAAGACCTATGTGGCCCAAATTTCTCTCACTTACACTACCTTTACTTCATTCACCGCCCCACATCTTATCTCAATTAGGTCCAATCCCAAAACATATCACTTTACCTCTCAATTTCGCATGTGACCTGAAAAACCTTAGTTGACCACTTCAAACCCTAGTACCTTTCTTTTCCCACAAGTAACATCTCTCTTTTCATCCAAAATCCCTTCTCTCCCATAGAACCCATACTCATCCCTTATAAAATAAATTATCACTCTTAACCCGTACTCCACTCTCCCTTAATCATTTTTACTCTTGCACTTTCCAGATTACTACTTCCTCCTAAAACCCTAACCAGGTCCCTTATACACCCTTACACCAACCTATATACTATTTTTCATCCTAAGTCTCCAATCACTCCACAACTCTCCCCTTAGCTTATCAACACCCTAAATCAACTTTTCTCACGTAAGGATCACCCCCATGCAAGTTCTATCTATCACATGCAAACACCCAAAGTCCCCATGTAAAATTTAAGATTCTCATGCATGGTTCCTATCTCTCGTTCATTTTGGTCACTCCTTCCTCTTTAATTTCCTCTCATGGATCATGAGGTATTTTGGTCAACCTCATATCCCCCTTAATGAGCTCACTTCCCATTTCTTTCTTTTTGTCCTTTCATTCCCATATCATATTATCAATTGTCCTAGCATGCATGTCCTGGAGGACCATATCATATCACACCATAAACACCACATATACATAGCATACTCATGTCATAAGAAACACATACAAACATACCTCAACTCCAAGATGCGCTACACATAAGACAAGTTAACGACAATCATACGATACACGACATAGCATGATATATAAAGCATCCAAGGCATACAAGTCACATAACACACAAGGGCCTTAGCTACATCCTTACCTAAAGCGACGCCGGGCTTAGAGCACGCTCCTACAACTCCTTAGGGTTTTGGCTTGATTCACCTATAAGAGGGAAAATACTAAGGATTAGTTTCCCTCCTACCAAAAGTACCATTACTCCCTATTTTAGTCTAAGATTAGGATTATTATTATTAAAGGAAGCATTATACGTGAAACTAGAGTTTTTATCTTCAAGTTAGCCTACTAGTTATTACTAGTCAAAATATGTTTATTTTCATATTTATTGCTATACTTATATTATTAACCTAATAGCTTTATTCTTCTTATAATAGTATTAATACTAATTATAGCAAAATAGTGATAATACTAATAATAATAATAGTAATGCTAATGCTTATAGTGATAGAAACCCTAGCGTTTTTAATGTTAAGTCTAATGATAGTGTTAGGGTTAAAATAATAATATAATAATTACAATACCAACAAAGTACAAATATTCCTAAAGATAATAATGATAAAATTTATATTTTGAATAATAATAATATAAGGGTTCAAATATTCTGGTCACAATAATAATAATAAAATAATAACAATGATATTAGTAATAACTACTAATGATACCATAGTAATAATGTTAGCGACAAAGGCATTAGGACTAATATTAATGATAATCTAATATTAATTAGTAAAATACTAAGGCTTAGGTATTCTTCTTCTTAAATCGAAAAAATGATAATACGCCAACTTCGGTTTAAAAACATTAATAATAATAAAATTCACAATAATTATAATAATGATAATGATAAAAATGTTAAGTATAATAGTAATAACAATAACAATGATAATAGTAACCAAAATGATAATAATAATATAAGGGTCCGAATGTTTACATTAATAAATAAAAGTAATGATGGATAAAGTTAGCATTAACAATATTAGTAAGGAAATAATGATAATGATAATGGTAATAATAATAGTGATAATAACAATAATAATAAAATAAATTTGGGTTAAGTAGTAATAACAATAATAATAATGGCATTAATAATAAAAATAATAATACTAATAGTAATAATAATAAAAATGATAATAGTAATATAAGGGTTCAAATATCTACCATAATAGTAAAGATAATGATAATAAGCCATATCTAGTATTAGTAATAATAGTAGGAATAATAGTGAGATTAGTAATAATAATAATAGTAAACGAGGAAAAGTCTCAATCATAATGACACTAAGGTTGTAGGCCATCATTAATGATAATATTAGTATTGGTTAGGAAAATCATAAAGTTAGGTTAAGTAGTAGTAGTAGTAGTAGTAATAACAACAACAAAACAACAACAATAATGCTACTACTGACAATAATGATAGAGATAAATATAGTAATACTAAAGTTGTTAATAATAATAATAATAATGATTATATTATTATTAGTAGTAATAGAAATAATAATAATAATAATAATAATAATAATAATAATAATAATAATAATAATAATAATAATAAGGATAAGGATAACCATTTTAACGCTAAAGTTGTAGCCTTTTAGATAGTATAACCTAGTATAAATATTTCTGAAATTAGGATAGGAAGTAAGGGTGATACATAATAATATTAATAATGGTAATAATAATAGTGATAATAACAATGATAATACAAACTAGTAATAATAAGAATAATAATAATAGCAATATTAAGGATAATACCATTAATATTAAATAAAATTATTAACACTTATAGAAAATAGTTTAGGGGATGGGGAAGTTGAAGCACCACCTCAGGTTAGTGGTGGAACTGGTGGCGGCACGTGGCGGCGGCGACGACAGCAACGGAGGAGGAAGAGAGGGAAAAGATAGATATGTAGGCTCAGAGAGAGGAAGTGGAGGGGTGTTTGAGGTGGAGGGAGGTGCAGCAGGTGAAGAGAGGTGGAATGAGGGTGGTGGTGTAGCTGGGAGTGGTGGCGCACGATGGTTGGTGCGGCGGCCGAAGGTGGTGGAAGGAGGTGGAAGATGGAGAAAGTAGAAGGAGAGGGATGTAGGGGAGATGAAGGTGTATGAAAGTAGGGGAAGGTTCCCTGGGTGTTTTGGAGGGTGGAGGAGGTGTTGCCTGCGGCGAGGGTGGCGGCAGAAGGCGGCGCGAGGGGCGGCAAGGGCTGGAGTGGGTTGTTCGGGTTGGCAATTTTGCACGGCCAGGGCGGTACGTGCAGGGTGAGGTAGGGGATGACGGTGGCTTGGTTTCGTAGAGGGAGGTGCGGGGAAGCTTTTGGTGGGTGGAGTTTGCGACGGCGATAGCCGACGGTGGCAGAATAAGTGTCTGTTTGGGCGACGATGAAAAAATGGGGTTCCTGGGCTACGGGAAAAGGAGCTCGACCCAAGTTGCTAATGGGGTTATTTATAGGCTTATTGAGGGGGAAAATGACAAGGGAAGAAGAAGACACGTGGGGTAGGTGTGGTAGGACCACTGGCCGGCGGTGGCAGGCTGTGTAGTCCAACCATGGCAGGTTGGGTCGGGGTGATGTGAATTTTATGAATTTATATTTAATTAATTTTGAAAATTGCTGTGAATTAATTACTTATAATTGTTTGTCTTATTTGATGAATTAATAGGAGTGTAATGCAGCATATGGATTCTGTGGAACTTTAGATACAGTTGTTGGGAAGTGCAGAATATGTATTGGAGTTGTACAGGTTTTGTAATTTTTGTTAATAACTTGTAATCCCATATGATGCATTCGCCGGTCAAAATGGGCTAATGGAAATTAGGACGATTGTATAATCCTCCACCCGGTCCTTAATTGGGACTAGATGGATTGCGGATTAAACAATCCTTAATAACCATGATTAGCTAAAGTTATTATAGCTGATGGGAAATTAAGCCTTAAGCTTAATTGTATTTGGGACATTTTTTTATGTTGGTTGAAGTGGGCTGGTTGGCTTATTGTGGCCCAAAGTTTCGATGCCCGTTCTATTTCAGGCTTGTATCTGTTCCGTATTTTATGTGTCGACATATACGGACTATTGTGTACATATAAATAGACAGAGTACATGTAATATGCATAACTTTTGACAGAAATATACAGGCTGATTTCTTGAGCTTTCTCGCGACTTCTTTTCTCTCTCTCTCGGCGATTCTCTCGTTCGCTTGTCTTCTCTGATTCTGCTCTCGCTCTCTCCTTGATCGATCTTGATCATTCACCTTCAAATTTCAGTTGCCGTTGTACAAATTGTGCTTCTGAATCTTTGGTCTTCCTTTGGAATTATTCCTTAGGCTGTGCCGGCGAAATCGAACTTTACGCTCAATTAATCTTTCGATCCTTCGTGAAACCCTAATAGGTTTCCATCATTTGGTATCAGAGCCTCGATTATTAGAGTGCTCGTAGTTTCTTTGTTACTGATTAAGTTTTCTTCCTTTTTTTTGTTGATTCGATTCTGTATTTCGCTAACCCTATTTTGAGGTGTGAAATTTTAGGGTTTACAACGACGAAGTGTGTTTCGATTCTCGTCGTTCTAAAACCGGCGATTAAAGTGTTTTGGTCTGCTATTTCGAAAGTCTGAAGAGAAACCCTAATCGACCTAGGGTTTGGTCAAGAATTTGAATCTTGACTGACAGTGCGATAGATTGTTGTTGGTAACCTTCAATTCGAAAAATTTGTGTTTAATACTACTATCTGCTATACTTAATTTCCATTTCTTCGCCAATTACCTGTTTGTTAACAAGTATACAGGTTAATAACATAACTGGCGAACCATTTTGGTTTCAAGAAAAGGGATAGACCTCCAAGAAGAGGGGCACCCTAAATAAGTGAATTGATTGCTTAAGGAGACGCGGTAATATCATTCCCTCTTACTTAATTAGTATTGTCAAATTATTATAGACATTGCATCACTCTGAGTAAACTTTACTGTTGCTACTACTGTTAATATTTGATGCGATAATATTTCTTGTGGCTATACTATGTGTTCTGTTATATGAAATTCTTGAATAAGTTGCTTTTGTTAGTTAAATTGTTGCTGTGTTAGTTGTGTAAACTGCTGTTGAATTTCATTATGTCTAACAATGGCCAGTCAGTGAATCAATCTGTGTCTAGTAATGACCTTTTAGAAACCCTTAGAACTTTTCAAGAACAAATGACTGCACAATTTGCTGTTTTATCTGCTAACCTAGAGCAAAGACTAGGGGAACAGGAACTAAGACTCAATGAATTGCAACTTAATAGAGTTGAAGCTAATCAGGTAGGAGTTTTAGGAAGGGCTCCAATGGATCCTAGGATTAGAGTTCCACCCATAGCTAATCTAGAGGAACTGGAAGACCAAGTATCTCACAATAGTGAAAGGATGCCTAGACAGAACAATAGGCAGGATAGGGAATTAGAATTCATTGATAGGAATTTGAATAATCTTAAGCTTAGTATACCAGGGTTTAATGGCAGGAATGACCCTGATTATTATTTTGAATGGGAAAGGAAAATAGAACTAGTATTTGAGTGTCATAATTACTCTGAATAAAAGAAAATTAAGGTGGCTGTAGTAGAATTTACTGAGTATGCGTCCTCTTGGTATCATAATTTGGTGTTAACTAGACGAAGGTGTGGGGAACCATCTATACAGACTTGGGCAGAGTTTAAAATCTTAATGAGAAAGAGATTTGTGCCAAGTTACAATTATAGGGAGTTGCATAAGAGGTTGCAAACTATTAGTCAAGGAGTGAGAACAGTGGATGACTATTATAAGGAATTAGAAGTTTTGATTATTAAGACAGGAGTTATTGAGGATGATGATGCTACCATGGCTAGGTTTCTGAGTGGGTTAAATTCAGTGAAAGCTGATAAAGTAGAACTGTATCCTTGTGGAACCTTAAATGAAATGGTGGATATAGCTACTAAGATAGAGATTCAATTAAGGAAATATAGGCAATACAAACCCCCTGGGATTAGGTTTAAGACTACTATAAGGAGAAATTTTGAGGGAAATACTTCTGGAAACTGGAAGAATAATAGTAAGGTAGAATTTAAGGGAAGAAACAATGAAGTTAAGGCAGGACAGAAGTTTGAAAAGGGCAAGAATGTGATGACAAATCCTGTAAATGGATCAAACAGGACTAGAGATATTAAATGTTTTAGGTGTGGAGGCTTAGGACATATAGCTTCTGAATACCCGAACAAGAGAAACATTTTTATTAGAGAGTCTGGAGATATAGACTCTGAATCTGAAGAAGAAGAAGAAGAAGAGGTCAATATAGTTGGAAAGGATGATAGTGACCTAGAAGAGGAAGTAGAATTACCAGTGAGTAGGGATCTTTTTGTGGTTCGAAGAGCTTTAAATAGTAATAAATTACCTGATTCCAATGCTATACAGAGAGAAAATATATTTCATACTCGATGTTTAATTGATGACAAGTGCTTTAACATGGCCATAGATAGTGGTAGTTGTATTAATGCTGCTAGTACCCTATTGGTGTCTAAATTAGGATTAACCACTACTAAACATCCAAAACCATATAGATTGCAATGGCTTAATGAATTGGGAGATGTTAAGGTTAGTCAACAAGTTTTAGTAAATTTAAAGTTAGGAAAAT
Organism: Tamarix austromongolica; assembly: GCA_039764185.1. Classification (NCBI taxonomy): domain Eukaryota; kingdom Viridiplantae; phylum Streptophyta; class Magnoliopsida; order Caryophyllales; family Tamaricaceae; genus Tamarix; species Tamarix austromongolica. The sequence continues at coordinate 100,249,035 of CM077810.1, read as the reverse complement.
GTGAGGATTCTGTTTTATGTGACATAGTTCCTATGCATGCTGCTCACCTGTTGTTAGGTAGGCCTTGTCAATATGATAGGAGGGTAACACATGATGGCTATAAGAATAGGTATATAGTACAGAAGGATGATAAGAAGATTGTTTTAGCACCTATGACCCCAAAAGAAATATTTGAGGATCAAACCAAAATTAAATCTGATTATAAGGAGTTATCTAAGTCTAATTTGGGAAATGATCTTAGTACAAAGGACATGAAAGGAACTGTTGGATTTTATGCTAAAGGTAAGGATGTAGGAAAGGCAATAAAAAGAAATGCCAATGTGTACTTGATGATTTTTAAGGACTATTATGAGTGTCAGAGAGGAATAATTGAAGAAGTACCTAGTACAGTGAAACTGTTATTAGAGGAATATAGTGAGTTGTTTCCTGAGGATATACCTAGTGGACTAACTCCATTAAGGGGAATAGAACATCAAATAGATTTCATTCCAGGAGCTGTTATACCAAACAAACCTGCTTATAAAGCCAATCCTGAAGAGGTTAAGGAATTAAAAAGACAGGTTTCTGAACTGTTAAGTAAAGGATATATTAAGGAGTCTATGAGTCCTTGTGCAGTACCAGTGTTATTAGTACCTAAAAAGGATGGTAGTTGGAGAATGTGTGTGGATAGCAGGGCAGTAAATAAGATAACTATTAAGTATAGATATCCAATTCCTCGGCTGGATGAAATGTTGGATCAATTGCATGGTTTTGTTATATTTTCTAAAATAGATTTAAAAAGTGAGTATCATCAAATTAGAATGAAACCAGGAGATGAGTGGAAGACAGCTTTTAAGACTAATTTTGGATTATATGAGTGGTTAGTAATGCTTTTTGGGTTGTCAAATGCTCCTAGTACTTTTATGAGACTTATGAACTATGTGTTAAGGGAATTTATTGGAAAATTTGTGGTTGTTTATTTTGATGATATACTTATATATAGTAAATCTTTAGAGGAACACTTGAAACACTTAAGGATTATTTTGAATGTGTTTAAAACAGAACAGCTTTATGCTAATCTAACTAAGTCTAGATTTTGTTTGGAAAGGGTGGTTTTCTTAGGATTTGTGGTAGGAAAAGAGGGTGTATATGTAGATGAAGAAAAGGTTAGGGCTATTCAGGAATGGCCTGTGCCAAAGAGTGTAACTGAGGTTAGAAGTTTTCATGGACTGTGTTCTTTTTACAGGAGATTTGTGAGAAACTTTAGTACTATAGCTGCTCCCTTGACTGCCATAACAAAGAAGGATAATGGGTTTATTTGGGGATTAGAACAACAGCAATCTTTTGAGACACTTAAGACTAAATTAACCCAAGCACCTGTATTGAGTCTTCCTGACTTTGAAAAAATATTTGAATTAGATTGTGATGCTTCAGGGTTAGGAATAGGGGTTGTACTTTCTCAAGAAGGAAAACCAATAGCTTATTTTAGTGAGAAATTAAATTGTAGTACATTGAATTATTCTACTTATGAAAAAGAACTGTATGCTTTAATAAGGGCTTTGGAGGTATGGCAAAATTATTTGTGGCATTGAGAATTTATAATTAATACTGATGAAGAAGCTATTAAGTATTTAAAAAGTCAATCAAAGTTAAATAGGAGACAAAGTAGATGGATAGAATTCGTTGAGAGTTTTCCTTACATAATTAAATATAAGAAAGGTATTGATAATGTAACTGTTGATGCTTTATCTAGGAGATATGCCTTATTAAATGCTGCTGATACTACTTTATTAGGTTTTTCCAGTATTAAACTATTATACTTAGAAGACATTGATTTTAAAGAAATCTATAAAAAGTGTGAAGTTTCTTCACAGGGAAAGTATTTTATTATTGAAGGATACTTGTTTAGGGAAAATAGGTTGTGTATTCCTGCATGCTCTTATAGAGGATTATTAATTCAAGAAGCTCATAGTGGTGGGTTAATGGCACATCTAGGATCTCAGAAAACTTTAGATGTTTTAATTGAACATTTTTACTGGCCACACATGAAAAAAGATGTTTTGAAACATTGTGTCAATTGTATTAATTGTAGGCAGGCAAAAACTACTTCAAAACCTTTTGGTTTATATACCCCCTTACCTGTATCTAACCATCCTTGGGTTGATGTATCTTTGGATTACCTAGGACTAATAGAGCTAAAGATTCAATAATGGTTGTAGTAGATAGGTTCAGTAAGATGGCTCATTTTATACCTTGTAATAAAACAAATGATGCTGTAGCAGTGGCTGAATTATTTTTTTCTAATGTGGTTAAGTTACATGGAATTCCTGAGACTATAGTTTCAGACAGAGATGTTAAGTAATAAGTCATTTTTGGAAGGTTTTGTGGGGAAAATTAGGGACTAAGTTATTGTTTTCTACAACTTGTCACCCTCAAACTGATGGACAAACTGAAGTAGTCAATAGAACTTTGGGAAACATGTTGAGAGCTGTCCGTGGAAAGAATCTTAAACAATGGGAATATGTTTTACCTCAAGTGGAATTTGCTTATAATAGGACTTTACATTCTACAACTAATAAAACTCCATTTGAGATTGTATATGGTTTTAATCCATTAACTCCATTAGATTTGAGTCCTTTACCTCATGCTGACTTGCAAAATTTTGATGCTGAATCTAGAGCTGATAGTATAAAAAGATTACATGAGACTGTAAGCCAACAGATTAACAAAAAGGTACAACAGATGGCTGAACATGCTAATAAAAGAAGGAGAAAAGTGATTTTTAAACCTGGAGATTTAGTCTGGGTTCACCTAAGGAAAGAAAGGTTTCCAAATTTTAGAAAGTCAAAGTTGGACCCTAGAGGGGATGGACCATTTACTGTATTAGAGAAAATTAATGATAATGCTTATAAAATTGATTTACCTGTTAAATTTGGAAATGTGAGTAACTCTTTCAATGTGGCTGATCTTAGTCCATTTCTGGGACTTATTCAGGTTTCAGAGGCGAAACATTTCCAAGAAGAGGGGAATGATGTGAATCTTATGAATTTATATTTAATTAATTTTGAAAATTACTGTGAATTAATTACTTATAATTATTTGTCTTATTTGATGAATTAATAGGAGTGTAATGCAGCATATGGATTCTGTGGAACTTTGGATATAGTTGCTAGGAAGTGCATAATATGTATTGGAGTTGTACAGATTTTGTAATTTTTGTTAATAACTTGTAATCCCATATGATGCATTCGCCGGTCGAAATGGGCTAATGGAAATTAGGACGATTGTATAATCCGCCACCCGGTCCTTAATTGGGACTAGATGGATTGCGGATTAATCAATCCTTAATAACCATGATTAGCTAAAGTTATTATAGCTAATGGGAAATTAAGCCTTAAGCTTAATTGTATTTGGGACATTTTTTTATGTTGGTTGAAGTGGGCTGGTCGACTTATTGTGGCCCAAAGTTTCAATGCCCATTCTATTTCAGGCTTGTATCTGTTCCGTATTTTATGTGTCGACATATACGGACTATTGTGAACATATAAATAGACAGAGTACATGTAATACGCATAACTTTTGACAGAAATATACAGGCTGATTTCTTGAGCTTTCTCGCGACTTCTTTTCTCTCTCTCAGCAATTCTCTCGTTCGCTTGTCTTCTCTGATTCTGCTCTCGCTCTCTCCTTGATCGATCTTGATCATTCACCTTCAAATTTCAGTTGCCGTTGTACAAATTATGCTTCTGAATCTTTGGTCTTCCTTTGGAATTATTCCTTAGGCTATGCCGGCGAAATCGAACTTTGCGCTCGATTAATCTTTTGATCCTTCGTGAAACCCTAACAGGTTTCCATCACGGGGAGGGGGAGAGAAAAAGGAAAGAGATGAGCACGTGGGGTGGGTAGCTATGGGGCTTGCTGGGGTTGAAAAAAGTAAATAAAATGACAGAAAGAACAGGGGAGGACGGTCGGCGTTGGGCTAGTGGTTGTCAGCGGATGTTGGGGCTGCAGATCGGCATTACAGGTGCGCTACAGGTCGGGGGAGAAGAAGGCAAAGGAAAGGGAGAGGACCGGTCGGTCTAGGGGAAAAGAAAGTAAAAAAAAAAGAACAGACCGGCCTGGGCGAAGGAGGAGGGTAACACGTAAGACGGACCTAGGAGGGGAAGGTGATCTGAGCCGAAGGGCTGGCCCAGTCGGGGGGAAATGGGGAAAGAAAGAAGAAAGGAAGAGGGGGAGAAAAAAGAAAAAGGAAAGGGGAAAAAGGGAAAATAGATAAAATAATTCATGGGAAATAGGTTGTAGTATTTTTTTGGTAGATGAAAAAAGTTATATATTTAAATTAATATATTTTAATATATTAGTTTTAAAAGTAAATTTTAGAAAATATTGGTTTGATACATTATTTATATAGAATGGGTATGATAAAATAACAATTTATTTATCCTAAATTATTAAATATTCACATCTAATTTTATATACACAAAAATCCATAAAATAATTAAATTAAATAAATTCAAAAGGTAAAATCCTCAAAATAATTAAATTAAGTAAGTTTAAAACCTAGGTTATCCCAAATAAAAGTGGTTTATTAAATTATAGACTTTTAAAATTTTAGGGGATTACAAAATTAATTGAGGAAAATAAAGAGAAAATAATAAATAAATTATTTAGAAAATTTTGGACATTTTACTAACTAAAATGGAAGTTAAGGAAATTTTTTATAAAATAGCCCAATTAATCTAAAAATGAATTTAATTATTATAATTAAAATAATTATTATTAAAATTAAATATCCAACTTAAATATATAAATGAATAAGGACCAAATACCCCAACCCAACGATTTTATCATTTTTCCTTTTTCCTTTTCCCTTTTCTCCTTTCTTTTCCTTTTTCTTTCTTCCTCTACTTATTTTTCCATCTCCCCCCGGTTTGGGCCAGCCCGTCGGCCCAGATCAGTTTCCCTTCCCCGTCTCATGCGGCCCAATCTTCCCTAGCCCTCCTTCTTCACCCGTTCCCCCAACCGACCGAACCGTCCTTCTTTTTCTTTTCTTTTTTTCCCTTGGACCGATTGGTCCACCCCGCCCTGTCTTCTTCTTCCCCAGCCCCGACCTACAACCCTGATTTTCGCCGGCTGCCACCAGCCTAACGCCCAACCGTCCTCCCCTGCTCTCCCTGTCATTTTCTTTCCCTTTTTCGACCCCAACAAACCTCATAGCTCCCTCACGTGTGTTGCCATCCTTTCCTTTTCCCCACCCCAAGCCAAATGTACCCTACAATTCACAGGGCATGCACCGCCTGCCACCACCGGTCGGCGACCTGCCTCATCTATCCCCGGTTGTCTTCTTCTTCCCTTATCATTTCCTCCCTCAATTAGTCTATAAATACACTCCCAGGGAAGCCATAATCGAGCTCCCTTTTTCGCAAGCCCAGAATTCCAGCCTTCCACTGCAACCCAAACAGACCCTTACTCCGCCGCCGTCGACGATCTCCGCTCACCAAAACCTTCCCCGCATCTCCCCCTACAAAACCAAGCCGCCACCACCCCCTACTTTTCCCTGCACAAGCCACGCTGGCTGTGCAAAGTGGTCAACCCGATCAGCCCACTCCAACCCCTCGTCGCCCCTCGCGCAGCCTTTCGCCGCCATCCTTGACACAACCAACACCTCCCCCACCCTCTAAAACACTCATGGAACCTTCCCCTACCTTCCTATACCTTCATCTCCTCCTGCCTCCCTCTCCTTCTACCTTCTCCATCTTCCACCACCTTCGACCGTCGTAAAAACCGTTGTGCGCCGCCACTCCTAGTTGCACCACCACCTTCATTCCACCCCTCTCCACTTGCTACACCTTCCTCCACCTCAAACACCCCTTCACTTCCTCTCCTTTAGCCTACATAACCATCTTCCACCTCTCTTCCTCCTCCACCGTTGTCGTCGTCGCTGCTACTAGAGCTGGCAAAAGTTGACCCGACCCGCCCAACCCGACCCAAACGAAACCCGACCTGTTACGACCCAAAAAATTTAGCAACCCGACCCGACCCGACATTGATCCGATAATAATGAACCCAACCCGATCCCAACCCATGACCTGTCATTGACCCGACTCGATAGCGACCCGACCCGTCATTGACCTGACCCGATAGCGACCCGACCCGTAATTGACCCGACCCGTTAGTGACCCGACCCGCTTCGACCCGACCCGACAATCACCCGATCTAACCCAACATTAACCTGATCAGACATCATAATATATTATAATAATAATAAATTCATATATTTTATTATTCATTTAAAGCTTTTAAAAATATAGTATTTTATAAATTGTACTTATTTTTCATAATTTTACCCTAGACATTCTTATTTATTAATGATATCCTAATAAGATATATTATTAATAAATAAAAAACCAAAATAAAAAAGACAAACATCTAGTTATAAGCTTATAAAATAATTTTCAAAACGTGTTCCATTATATCTACTAATCCCCCTATTTGAAGAAACTCTTAATAGAAGATCATAATAATGTCATTTATTAGTTATCAGTTTATCACTTATCACCCACAAAATCCAAAAAATAATGGCTATAACCCGTATCAAGAGTATCTCAGATTACAACCCTAAATTTAAAGTTTTAGTTAGATTTTTTCTTTTAATATTATTAATTTACTTTAAATAAAATTTAGTATTCTACATTCATCAATTTTAAATTTAAAATATCCAATTATTTTTATTAATTATAATATTAATTATTTATATTTTATATTATTTAATTTTTAATTGATATGAATCTATATGTAATAATTAATAATTAATGAAAATATATAAAATTATTATTTAATTTAAATTATGTTTAAAATAACTTATTATAGTTTTTTTACTATTAAAACTAATAATCAAATATAATACTATTAAAACTAATAAATATCTTTATTATTTACCTTTGTAAAAATAAAATACATATAATACTCTTATTTCATTTATCTTTATTAATAATCTTATGATTGTATCTAATATTTACAATGTAATAAATGATAATTATACATTGTTTATTCTTGTTATGCTCACCTTTATTTTATAAACTTATCTTTTTTTAAGTAATCAACTAAATATAATATATGATAAACATCAAATATTTTTACATGCAAAATTTATAAATGTTTAAAGCAATCGAATATAATACTATTAAAACTTATAAATATCTTTATTATTTACCTTTGTAAAAATAAAACACATATAATATTCTTATTTCATTTATCTTTACTAGTGATCTTATGATTGTATTGTATCTAATATTTACAATGTAATAAATAATAATTATACATTATATATTCTTGTTATGCTCACCTTTATTTTATAAAATTATCTTTTTTTAAGTAATCAAATATTTTAAGTAATCAATTAAATATAATATATGATAGACATGCATCTAATATTTTTACTTGTAAAATTTATAAATGTTTAAAGCAATCAAATATAATACTATTAAAACTTATAAATATCTTTATTGTTCACCTTTGTAAAAATAAAACACATATAATATTCTTATTTCATTTATCTTTACTAATAATCTTATGATCGTATCTAATATTTACAAAGTAATAAATGATAATTATATATTGTTTATTCTTGTTATGCTCACCTTTATTTTATAAAATAATATTTTTTTAAGTAATCAAATATTTTAACTAATTAATTAAATATAATATATTATAAACATCTAATATTTTTACTTTTAAAATTTATAAATATTTTAAGCAATCGAATATAATATTATTAAAACTTATAAATATTTTTATTATTTACCTTTGTAAAAATAAAACATATATAATATTCTTATTTCATTTATCTTTACTAGTAATCTTATTATTGTATCTAATATATACAATGTAATAAATGATAATTAATTATACATTGTATAGTCTTGTTTTGATCATCTTTATTTTATAAAATTATCTTTTTTTAAGTAATTAAATATTTTAAGTTATCAAATAAATTATAATCAATGATAAATATCTTTGTGTGATTCAAAGCACAATATTTTTTATTATTAAAATTTATAAATATCTTTACTATTTATTGGTGAAAATAAAGCGCATTTAATATTTTTAATTCTTTTATCTGCAATATTAATCTTATGATTGTCTATGTCTAATATTTATGATTTATGAAATGATAATTACTTAGACTCGAATATGAGTAAACCCGTCAAAACTCGACCCATTAAGTTAACCTGTAACTAATTGACTTCAACCCATCAAGTTGTATGAAATGACCCCACCCATCAACTTAACTCGAAACAACCCAAACATAACTAACCCGTCATATTAGATTATTACATGAAAATATGAAATGACCTGAACCGGCCAAAGCTACCTACTCACGTGAATTATAAAATGACCCGAAACCAACCCGATCCTACCAGTCAAGTTAACCCGAAATTATCTGAATCCATGTTTTCTTAACCCGAACGGGTGGACCCAACCCGACCTGACAAATTAATTAACCCGAAATGACCCAGAACCAAAATGACCCGACCCGACCCGACAAATTGACTCGGAACCGACCCGCAACAAAAATGACCCGACCCGGAACCAACCTGACCCGACTCGTTAATGACCCGACCCGACCCGAACCCGACCCGACAAATTGAATGACCCAAAATGACCCGACCCATTAGTGACCCGACCCGACCCGCACCCGACCCGTAACAGTCAAATGACCTGAAATGACCCGACCCGCTATGACTCGACCCGAACCCGACCCGCCCGACCCGATTGCCACCTCTAGCTGCTGCCAGTTCCGCCACCGACCTTAGGTGGTACTCCAGCTTCCCCAACCCCTAAAATATTTTCTATAAGTGTTAATAATTTTTAGTAATAATATTATTATTATCCTTAATATTACTATTATTATTATTATTATTAGTGTTGTATTATCATTGTTATTATTATTATTACCATTATTAATATTATTATTATTATGTATCACTCTTATTACCTAACCTAATTTCAGAAATACTTATAACCAAGGTATATTATTTAAAAGGCTACAACTTTAGCATTAAAATAGTAGTTATTATTATTTTTGTTGTTGTTGTTGTTGTTGTTGATGATGTTATTATTATTATTTCTATTACTACTACTAATACTATTATCATTATTATTATTACTAACAACTTTAGTATTAATATAGTTATCTCTATTACTATTACTATTATTATTATTATTATTATTATTATTATTATTATTATTATTATTATTATTATTACTTAACCTAACTTTATGATTTTCCTAACCAATAATAATATTATCATTAATAATGGCCTACAACTTTAGTGTTATTATGATTAAGACTTTTCCTCGTTTACTATTATTATTATTACTAACCTCACTAGTATTCCTACTACTATTACTAATGTTATCTAAGGCCTATTATCATTATCTTTACGATTATGGTAAACATTTGAACCTTTGTATTGCTATTATTATTTTTATTTTTATTACTATTAGTATTCTTCTTCTTCTTCTGCTTATTATTATTATTATTATTATTATTATTATTATTATTATTATTATTATTAATGCCATTACTATTATTATTATTACTACTTAACCCAACTTTATTTCTATTATTATTTTTATTATTACTATTATTATTACCATTATCATTATCATTATTTCCTTACTAATATTGTTAATACCAACTTTGTCCATTATCACGTTTATTTATTAATATAAATATTTAGACCCTTATATTATTATTATTATTATTATCATTATTATCATTATTATCATTTTGGTTACTATTATCATTGTTATTGTTATTACTATTATACTTAACATTTTACTACTACTACTACTACTACTACTACTACTACTACACTATTTTATTATTGTTATTGTTATTTAAATCGAAGTTGGCGTATTATCATTATGTTGTTAAAGAAGAAGAATACTTAAGCTTTAGTATTTTTACTATTTAATATTCGAATATTGATAATATTATTCCGAATGCTTTTGTCACTAACATTATTACTATAGTATTATTATTAGTTATTAATATTATTATTGTTATTATTTTATTACTGCTATTGTGACAACAATATTTGAACCCTTATATTATTATTATTATTCAAAATATAACTTTTATCATTATTATCTTTAGGAATATTTGTACCTTGTTGGTATTGCAATTATTATATTATTATATTATTATTTTAACCCTAACACTATTATTAGACTTAGCCTTAAAAAGGCTAGGGTTTCCATCACTATAAGCATTAGCATTACTATTATTATTATTATTATTATTATTATTATTATTATTATTATTATTATTATTATTATTATTATTATTATTATCACTATTTTGCTACAATTAGTATTAGTACTATTATTATAAGAATAAAGCTATTAGGTTTAGTAATATAAGTATAGCATTAAATATTTAAAATGAGCATATTTTGGCTAGTAATATCTAGTAGGCTAACTTGAAGATAAAAACCCTAGTTTTCACGTATAATACTCCCTGTAATAATAACAATCCTAATCTTAGACTAAAATACGGAGTAATGGTACTTTTGGTAGGAGTGAAACTAATCCTTAGTATTTTCCCTCTTATAGGTGAATCGAGCCAAAACCTTAAGAAGTTGTAGGAGTGTGCTCCAAGCTCGGCGTCGTTTTAGGTAAGGATGTAGCTAAGGCCTATGTGTGTTATGTGACTTGTATGCCTTGGATACTTTATATATCATGCTATGTTGTGTATCGTATGATTGTCCTTACCTTGTCTTATGCGTAGCCTAGCTTGGAGTTGATGTATGTTTGTATGTGTTTCTTATGATATGAGTATGATATGTATATATAGTGTTTATGGTGTGATATGATATGGCCCTCTAGGGCATGCATGCTAGGATAATTGATAATATGATATGGGAATGAAAGGACAAAAAGAAATAAATGGGAAGTGAGTTCATTAAGAGGGATATGAGGTTGATCAAAATACCTCATGATCCATGAGAGGAAATTAAAGAGGAAGGAATGACCAAAATGAATGATAGATGGGAACCATGCATGGGAATAAAATTTGCATGGGGACTTTGGGTGTTTGCATGGGATGGATAAAACTTGCATAGGGTGATCTTCACGTGAGAAAAGTTGATTTAGGGTGTAAATAAGTTAAGGGGAAAGTTGTGGAGTGATTGGAGACTTGGGATGAAAAATAGTACGTAGGTCGGTGTAAGTGTGTATAAGGGACTCAATTAGGGTTTTGGGAGGAAGTAATAATCTGAAAACTATGGAAGTAAAAATGATTAAGGGATAGTGGAGTATGGGTTAAGAATGGGAATTTATTATGTAAGGGGTGAGTGTGGGTACCATGGGAGAAAAGAAACATTGAGTGAGAAATAGAGAGGTTACTTGTGGGAGAAGAAAGGTACTAGGGTTTGAAGTGCCCAACTAGGGTTTTTCACGTCGCATGCGAAGTCGAGAGGTAAAGTGATATGTTTTGGGATTGGACCTAATTGAGATAAGGTGTGGGCATGAATGAAGTAAAGGTAGTGTAAGTGAGAGAAAGTTGGGCCACATAAGTCCAATTAGGGTTTTCAAGGAAAAAACCCTAGAGGGTGATAGTAGGTGGAGTTGATGTCATAAGGTGTTGGGCCTAACCCACACTCGTAGGAGTTGGGTTTTTCATTAAAGGGTAAGGGTAAAGGGAAATGGATGTCGGGGTGTGATAAGGGGCGCATGAGTCTCAAGATATGGGACGGGCCCCCTTAGGAGGATAGAAGTAGAAGGTAGTTGACATGCATGTCAAGGGTGAAAAGCTTTATCTAATAAGACACGAATAAGATACTAATCACTTAAAGAGTAAGATTGTTGAGCTGGGCCCAGACCGATCCACCGGCATAATAGTAGCCAGGTGCCGGGGTGCCCTGGAGACCGATCCACCGGCATAATAGTAGCCAGGTGTCGGGGTTCCCTAGAGACCGATCCACCGGCATATAATAGTGATTAGGTGCGTTCTGTCCTATAAGTGACCGATCCACCGGTTATAATAGTGGGGGATCCCGAGCTCAACAAACCAAACATTATATTGCTAATGAATCGTGGGAAAGCTACTATATACTTACAGTGAAACACCATGAGAGTCGGGGCCAAACCGATCCACCGACATAATAGTGGCCAGGAGCGTTCTGCCCTGGAGACCGATCCACCATCATATAATAGTGGTTAGGTGCGTTCTGCCCTACAAGTGACCGATCTATCGGCTATAATAGTAGGGTTCCCATACTCACATGGATTTATAAAGATTATGGTGTGAAACAACTACATTTAACAGAGATTCAAAAGAAAATAAGTCTAATTGGACCATACCCGGCCTTCATTATCTAGATTACTATATGCGGCTTATGTGAATGTGTCATGTATGCTATGTTGTATGTTTTGTATGTTTGCCTTAGCGCATCTGTTACTTTACTCAGTATGTAGCGTATTGATCACCTGTTTCATAGCTGCTGCTCATTCCCACGAGCAGAAGACCCATATGAGCTTGTGCAGGTAGGGGATGACATCTTCGATGCCTATGACACTTACGAGGCATCGGGTGGGGCTGAGCGTTGAGCCTAGGCCTAACTTGGGAATCGAGTGCGACTCGGCCGGAATTTGTTTCTTTTACTGGATCATGTAATATCATATTTTACTTGTGTTTTTGTACTATTCCTTATGTTTTGAAAAACTCTAGCCATGTACTCTTCAAATTTTAATCCTAAACCGCACTCTGATTTCTGTATGACTTGTACTTTACTAATGACTTGGGTTTTTATTAATGACTCGTGTTTAATGTTAACCTTATGTAGCCTTAGTACTTAGTACTGGGACGGTAGGAGTGAACCGATCTGGTACTAAGTGAGGTGGTAATGCCTCTGAATTTACGGTTTTATCTTTTCGCTTCCGTTAAACCCTTTTAATTAAATGAAATTTTTCAGTAGTAAATTTGGGGGTGTTACACCTACTATTCCTCAAGTGGGTGGATCCAAGCAGCATGTGGAGCAAAGGGACGTTGTTCTAGGTAGACCATGGAGGGTTGTGAATCCTCTTGTGAGATATGGCTTTGAGAAGTTAGCAAGTTATACTTTAGCTAGTGCTAATACTATGGTTGATGTACAAGAGCTAGTGTCGTACACATATACCATTTTTAGTGCTAATTCTACTAAGTGGTGTGTTGCTTTAGAGGAGGAGATGCAATATCTATGGAAGAATCAGACATAAGAACTTGTGAAGGCACCTTGGAAGAAGATACCTAGTGTACAAGTTCAAACAGGGAACTCCAGGTACTAAGGGATCGAGGTACAAGGCTCGTTTAGTTGCATGCGGGGTTTAGTAAGATACCTAGTGTAGACTATAACGAGGTATTTTTCCTTGTTTCTAGCATACTTATATTCATATTTTACTTGTGCTTGTGGCTATACAATCTATGGAGTTAGAGCCATTGGATTTTAAAACATATTTTCTATATGGTGAGCTCGAGGGGGAGATTTATATGCACTAACCAGATAGTTTTGATATTGAAGGCAAGCATGATCATGTGTGCTTATTAAAGAAGTTACTGTATGGTCTAAAGTAGTCACCTAGACAATGGTACATAAATTTTCATTAGTTTATCATTGATTATGGTTTCTCTAGGAGTGATTACGATGGATTTGTATATTTGAAGTAGGTTGGTGATGGTTCTCTGATGTATATTTTGTTGTATGTTGATGATTTGCTTATTGCAACAAAAGATTTTTCTGAAGTTAACAAGGTAAAAACAACGATGAAGAATAAGTTCGAGATGAAGGATTTGGGATCTATGAAGAGTATTCTTGGCATGAAGATCATTCAATACTACAGACAGAAGCATCTTTACTTATCACAAGAGCAGTATGTGAACAAGGTGTTGGAGAGGTTTCATATGATTAACGCCAAGCCGGTTAGTACTCCCTTGGTGACTCACTTTAGATTGTTTTCTTTGGATTGACCCAAATCTAAAGATAAGGAAGAGTTTATGGCTATAGTTCCTTACTATAATTTTGTGAAATGCATGATGTAAGCTATGGTTTGTAACAAGCCATATATTGCTCAAGCTGTGAGTATTGTAAGTAGATATATGGCAAATCTCGGGAAGGCTCATTGGCAAGCGGTGAAGTGCATTCTGTGGTACTTAAATTACATCAGCTTGTTTGGAGTATGGGAGGTTAACTAATGCATTGACTCGGTTCATTAACTCTGATTATGGTGGAGGTTATATGTTTTGTTTTGGTGGTTTGGCAATTGGTTGGAGATCATCACAATATATGACTATGTTTTTCACTACTGAGGCTAAGTATATGGCTATGACTGAGGCTTTTTAGGAAGCTTTATGGCTTGGTGGTTTCGTTCATGAGCTTGGGTTTGCTTATCGTACTCTTGTTGTTAATAGTGATAGTTAAAGTGTTATCATTTGGAAAAAAATCAGAATTCTTACCATAGTCAGACGAAGCACATTGATATTAGGTACCACTTCATCAGAGGTACTATTGCTACAAGAAAGGTTGTGTTGGAGAAGGTGCCTACTGTTGAGAATCCAGCGGATATGCTAATGAAGCCGTTGACGGTGAGAAACTTCGAACATTGCTCCGACTTGATTGGTGTTTGTGTACCATGAGGGCCTTTTGGTTCCTAAGGATTTTTACAAATGGTCTTTTATGTTCTTGGTGCTAGCTACTTCAAATATGTCGTTAAGGTGGAGAATCGTGAGATTTTAACTCATATTTGGAGCATATAAGAGCTTGGATTAGTGTGTGAAGTGTTTCAGAAAAATTTGGAGTAGAACTATGAGTTGTGTTGGAAAGATATGAAGATTTAACCTTGATTCAACTAGAATTTCAAAAAGTTTTGAACATGAAAGTTGAACATCTTTCTTTTATATTTCCAACGCATAAAAAATTAGCTCTTTTAGAGGTCAAACAAAGAATTTGTGGTGGAAACACTGAATATTATTAAAGCTAGAAAGAAACACGAGGGGCCATGTTTATGACAATTTTATACAATATAACCACCATGCGCTTTGAACCCTAATCTTTATAGCAGCATTTTAATCTCTCATCTTGAGTTTTCTTGTAATCCCTTGATGAATTGAGTGATTTAAGTGAGGATTTCTTTGATTCTCTTTGTAATCACAATTATTTCACATCAATAAGATCATCTATTTCCCTAATTTATGTTCTTGAGTATTCTAATTGATTCCAGTTGGATCTTGTTTTTCTGAATTGGTATCTATCCCCAACACTCCAATAAGCAAATAATAGTGTAAGTCATTAGAGGATTTTAGGTACTAATTAGGCATATTAAGATGAAACTTATTCCTATATCCCTACAGCTTAGAATCGAAGTAAAGAAAACCAAAAACTCTCACAGATAACACCTTGACGAATTAGATGTAGAATATAGATTTCAGGTTAGACCATAAGGTAAGTAAACTCTGATATGCATATAGATTTTTTAAATTATTTATATTTTTTAAATAAAAATAGAAAATGGGAAAAAGTTAAGATACAAATAAACCAAATATTACACAAATATGGAAAAAGAAAATCACACAAATAAATTGAAAGAGAACTGCAATGCCCCTAAAATTTACTACTAAAAATTTTCGTTTTGTTTAAAAAGATAGCGGAAGCAAAAAAGCAAGAACCGTAAATTTTGGGTTTATTACCACCACACTTAGTACCAGACTGGTTTGCTCCTACCGTTCTAGTACCAAGTGCTAAGGCTAAAAGAAACATAATATTATTTATACAAATTCAATTTAAAATAGAATAATGCACTAAATTCATTACAAGAAGAAAATCCAACAACTGTGATTACAAGAATAGAGATAGTTTTTAATAAGGGAATAAAAAGGTAAAAGAGAAGACCCTGAATCATTCCTAGATGATTCTTGCACTCTTACCCGATGCCCACTTGAATAACACATGAAATAGTACTATAAGGGGAACTACCTATTGAATAGGTAGGGGTCCATAAATGGAACCCTTCAATACTATAGTACCGAGTCCCAAACTAATAGGCAGGCCTGCATACAACACATGATACATAACCCATATAGAATGATAACATACAGACTAAGGAAAATGACAATGGATATCGGAACAAATACACAAGGTAACACCGCATATGCCAATAAATTCATAACACAAAATCCACATACTTAGAAATTCCATCACACACCCAAGCAGGGACAAGCACTGAAGCGAAACTCATATCATATCAATAGATTATAACATAAAATCAATACTTTTGGTCTTAAGCCTTTAATTAATCATTATTCAATCATCGTCTCTCGAATTTATATCCATTGAGTGTGGGAACTCCACTATTATAGCTGGTGGACCATAAATATATAGGGCATAACACATCTGACCACTATTATTCGTCGGTGGACCGGTATAGCCTCGATTTACATGGTGTTCCACTGTAAGTAATTAGTGTCTTCCCATAATTTATTAATATCCCACGTTTGGTTTATTGAGCTCAGGATCTCCCACTATTATAGATGGTGGACCGGAAACATACAAGGCAAAATATACATGACCACTATTGTTCATCGGTGGATTGGTCTCTAAGGCATCTTACACCTGGCCACTATTATTCACTGGTGGACTGGTTTGGGCCCGGCTCAATACTCTTTAACTTTAAGTAATTAGTACTTTATTCGTGTCTTATCCAATAGGTCCATTTATTTAATTCAAGTGAAGAAAAGGTCACGAATCTAGAGATGCAAAGATATATTGGCCATAAAATCAAGCATTCCATATTAGGGATCATGGCATATACAAAACCATAACAGGTACTTCAAATATATCTAATACATATTTCCATGCATACTTACAAACCAGGCACCTCTTGTATAATTATGAGATAAACACTACATCACACCCTTAATTATCCATCCAACCCTAGGTTATGCCATGTCTTGTGATACTCATTAACTTATCAAATACCCTCATCTTATTATACAATATTACTTGTATCTTATTATGAAACTCACTAAATCTATTGACATGTTAAACGCAAGTTATTGATTTACCCCATCATCCTTACAAAATTACTAAAATACCATTTTTTTGTAAAATTACCAATTCATCTATTTTTAATTACCAAATTACCATATTACCCTTCATGTTGCATAATTACCAAAATGCCTCATACATGTGTTAGATTATTAAATTATCCTCCATACTTATTAAATTCATCTGATTGCCCTTTTGGTTGGCTAAATTACCAAATTGACCCTTTTCATTATTATAATTATCATTTTGCCCCTCTTACTTACAAAATTACTAATTTACCATTTCTTTATGCCAATTTACCAAAATACCCTTTATCATTTATTAAGTTACCCTTTTACTTTATAAAATTACTATAATACCCTCTCCTTTATGCCAAATTACCAAAATTTCCATCTCCTTTATTAAATTACCATTTTAGCCCTTTAATTTATAAAATTACCATAATACCTTTCCATTATGCCAAATTACCAAAATACCCTCCCCTTTATTAAATTACCATTTTACCCCTTTACATTACAAAATTACCATAATACCATTTCCATTAAGCCAAATTACCCAAAATACCCTTCTCCTTTAGTAATTACCAAGTTACCCCTCTACTTTACAAAATTACCAAAATGCTCTTCCTTTTTATTAATTTACCAACATACCTTCTCATTCCCAAAATTTAGCAAGTTATCCCCTTTTCCATGTAAAATTACTAAAATACCCTCCTTACTTATTCATTTGCTATTTTATCCCCTTTACTCTTATAAATTATCATTTTACCCTTATTATGCCAATTTTACCAAAATACCCTCACCATATAAATATTAATATACATGGTCTATATACATCATCTAACACTACCAATTTATTATTATTTATCATAATACTCGTTAGCACCTACCACACCCACTTACTTAGACCACGGCTTTAGCAAAAGCAAATTTACCAAAATGCCATATTAATATTATTTATGCAACAAATGGCCACATTAGCATATCATATCATACATATGCATTTAATATCATCATTAACAACAATACTCCTTCCCTTAAGTATTATTTCTACATATGGCACATAAATTGTCATGCTTTTCTTTTCACAAACCAACATATGCCACTAAACACCGTACAATTAATAACATATATCATGCATATAAACATACGAAAAATCCTAATGTGCTAGCATACGTATTTCCATATATTTTGGTAGGGTATAATGGTTGCCTTATTTTCCACAATAATCAAACCTTACCGATACCCCGGTTAAAGGCTTAATCTTTAAATAGTAAAATTCATACCTAAAATAATACCAATACTTATCATATTAGAAGTAGAAAAACCAAATGGATAAACCTTTATCAAAAATCAATTAAAGACATAATAATGCTAACCCTTATTATACCTCAAATACTAAACCAACCGTAGCCTAAATGATTGTAGAACTCATGCTACATGAGTAGGGTGAGCTATATGCATAATTGAAGGGAGTGAAGGGATCGAAGAGGAAGAAGAAGGAGGAAGGGGTTGGTTCGGATGGGACTTTAGGAGTTAAGTAAATGGCTTGTGGAGGGGAGTTAGGGTGGAGGCTGGGTGCAGGGATGGAGTGGGGGTGTATATGGTGGTCTGGGGGATGATTGAATGCTTAGGGAGGTGGAGGCAGTGGCTATAGGGCTACAAAAATGGTTGCAAGGGTAGTAGAGAAGAAGAATGAAGGGAAAAGAAGAAGGAAAATGAGGGGATGTAGGGCTTGATTTCGGCCAAGGGAGGCAAGGCGGTGATAGGGCAGGTTCCACGAAGTGGAATGGTGGCCATGGTGGCAAAAGAGGCTAAAAGATGGCGAACTGTGGTGGTGCAGAGTGTAGGCTAATAAAGGGGAAAGAAAAAGAATAAGGAGGAGTGTAGCTACAGGTGGCGTGTTGGGGTGACTTGGTGGTGGAAGGAGGTGGTGCCGGTGGAAAGCTGGGAGGTAGGGGTGATGGTTGAGGGAAATAGAGCAAAAACAGAGGAGGAGGAGGAGGAAGAGGAGAAGAGGGGAAAAAGGTGAAAGAGGGCTCGACAGGTAGCGAAGCAAGGATCTTGGGGGTGGAAAATGGGCGGAGGAGAAGTAGAAAAAGAAGATGGAGAGGAGAGGCATCGGTTGGGGACTATGGTTGCAGGTGGTAGGTTATAGGGAGAGGGAAGGGAAGAAAAGGGAAGGAAGGACATACGAAGGCTAGGGTGTAGGCTTAGGTTTGGTCTAAAAATGGAAGGAAAGGAACGTGGTGAGAGAGAGGGAGAGAGAATAGGCTATAGGGGAGGCAGGTGGCAGTCATAGGTTGTGCAGGAGGCTGCCATGGCGTGTGGTGGTTGATGTCAAAGAAGAATAGAAGGAAGAAGAAGAAGAAGGAAAGAACGAGAGTAGGATACCTAGGCGAGGAGAAGAAAGGATGGGTCGGCCCGCGTGTGTGGGAGAGGGGAGAAAAGAAAGAAAGACTAGGCTAGCCCTGAAATGCCCCAAAACCCTAATTATGGCAAAAAAATGATTTAATAGGGAAGTTAATTAAATAAATTGTTTTTTATTAAAATAAAAGGGAATTAATTAGGGCAAATCAAGAAGAAAATAATAAATATTTTAATTAGAAAAAAATTGGGTGTTTTGCTAATTAAAATGAAATTTAGAAAAAAACCTTTCAAAAATCCTAAATTAACATAAAAATAGAATTAAATATTATTTATTTAAATATTGTTATTTTTAAATATCCCAAAATCCCAAAATATCATAAATACCCCAACCAACCTATTTTTCCTTTTCTTTTTTCTTTTCTTTCCTTTTTTCTCCTTCTTTACCCTTTTTCCTTCTTTTTTCTCTTTTCCTCCCTTTCTTTTTCTCTCTTCTTCCCAATTTGGGACAACTCACCCGTGACCCAAATCTCTTCCTTTTCTTTTCTCCTTCCGCGCGGCCCAAGCCCCATACATCGCATTTCTTCTTTGTCTTTTTCCCCATCTCCCCGCTGGTTCCCTTCTTTTCTTTTCTTTTTCAGACCATCCGATCCACCCCCTCCTTCTTCTTCTTCCTCCTCCGTCGTGACCTGCAACTTCCTCCCTTACCTGTGCCTAGATTTTCTAGCACGCCACTAACCAACCAAACTTCCCCTCTCTTCCCTGTTGATCTGCCTACCCTTCAACCCAACCAACTCTCCTTCCTTCTCAAGCGCCATTTCTTCCTCCCCGTCCAATCACACCCTGCCATGAACAGACTTGTGTCGGCCTACCATCGCTGGCCGGTGCGCCCTCACCTACCTGCTCCTATTCTCCCATTCCCCTCTGACCTTATCCCTCTCCTTTGGCCCTATAAATACCCCATAACTATCCTTGGATTTGAACTTTTCCCCACAACCCAGAAAAGCCCTATCTTGCACCACCGCCCTTTTAGACACCCTTACCCTTGCCGTCGCCATCGCCGCCGCTCGATCCACCCACAACGCCCTTACATCACCCTTTATGCAAATATGCCACCCTCCACCCTCAATTTTTCCTACATGAGTCACCCCAGCCGTGCAAAGTTTCCTTCCCGAATAGCCACACTTCCACCTCAGTTACCCTTCGCACCACCATTTGCCACCACTCCCACCACAACCATTACCTCTTACACCTCCTAAATTGCCTTGCAGACCTTCCTCTACCTCGCCTACCCTCATTTTCCCCTTCCTCCCTCTCCTTCTCCCTCCCTATCTTTCCACCACTCTCGACCACCACAGCACCGATGCATGTGCTGCCACCTTTAGCCAAACCACCATCCTCTTTCCAACCCTCTCAACTTAGGAAACCTCAACCACCCCAACTTCCACCCTCATTCCCCTTCTCCTATTCCCAACACTCAACTAACCTCTTCTTCTCCCTCTGTCCCCGCCACCACCATCGCCAATGCCGCTAGTCACCACCAACCCTAGGTGGTAACCTAAACCTTCTCAACCCTTAAACCCTAATTAATTAAGCCTTATTCATTTTAATTTTATATTATTATTATTATTGTTGTTGTTGTTGTTATTACTATTAAGGGCTGAGACCCTATTTTGTAAATATTTTAATTATTATTATTATTATTATTATAATGAAGGGTCAAAACCCTATTTCACATTATTATTATTTTTGTTGTTGTTATTATTATTATTATTATTATTATGGTAAAAATATTCAAACCCTTATATTATCATCATTTCAAATATTACTATTATTACTATTATCCTTAGCAATATTAGTATTTTGTTAGTGTTACTATTATTATGTTATTATTTTATCCCTAACCCTATTATTATTCTTAAACTTAAAAATACTATGGTCTCTATTCCTAGGAGTTTTGGTATTACTAGTAGTATTAATATCGCTATTTTACTATAACTAGTGTTGGTGCTATTATTAGAGGAAATAAAGCTATTAGATTTAATAATATAAATATGGCTATAACTATTATTAAAAAACCCTATTTTTTACTTGTAAAGTTTCCTTTAATAATAGTAATCCTAATCTTAGAGTAAAATAGGAAATAATAGTATTTTGGTAGGAGGTAAACTAATCCTTAGTTTTTCCCTCTTATAGGTGAGTCCAATCAAGACCCTAAGAAGGTATAGGAGTATGCTCCAAGACCGGTGAGTCAGTGACGTACTAGGTAAGGGTGTAGCTAAGGCCTTATGTGTGCTATGTGTTATATATGCCATGGATTGCCATGTATAATGATATGTTGTGTAGCATGTGCTATTAGTTTAATTGTTTTATGTGTAGTGCAGATTGGAGTTGAAGTATGCTTATGTGCCTTCTTATGGTATGTGTTAATATGTATATGTGGTGAAATGTAATGTGGCCCTTTAGGACATGCATGTGAGGATATTAAATGTGGTATTGTGGGATGGAAAGATGAAAAAGAAGAATAGGAGAGTGAGATGACTGAAGGAATATAAGTTAGCTAACATAGGTGGGATTGACCTAAGTATTCCATGATCTATGAGTGGATGAATATAAGGGGATTTATGAATAAAATTAAAGAGTGAGAGAATCTAGGGTTTTGCATGGGAGAATCTAGGGTTTTATATAGGAGATTCTAGGGTTTGCATGAGAGTTTAGGATTTTGCATGAAAAACTTCGAAGGATTTCATCGGATGAATAGGGTTTACATGGGGGTAACTTTTACGTATGAAAATTTGACTTAGGATGTGAGGGAGGTAATGGAAGGGTTGTTTGGGTGATTGGAGGCCTTGGGTGAAAATAGTACATGGGACAGTATATGGGTACCTATAGGACCAAGCAAGGGTTTGAGAGGAAATACTAATCTGAGAAGGTGATAAAAAGGAAAAATAAATGATGACGAGTGGAGTATGAGATGATGATGGAAGATTATCATGTGAGGGATGAGCATGGGTAGCATAGAAAAATAAGAAGTGGAAGGTGAGAAATGGAGCGGTGACATATGGAGATGAGGATGCTAAGGTTTGGTGTAGCCAGCTAGGGTTTGGTGTGGCCACCTAGGGTTTCATGGTCACACGTGTACTTGGGGAGTAAATTGAGATGATGAGGGTTTAATCTAAGAGTTGTGATTTATGGGTTGTTAAAATAGTTTGGATTGTGTGAGGTGGAGAAGTATGGGTCACATAAGCCTAAATTAGGATTTCCTCTAGTGTGAGGCAATGAGTGGACTTGGAGGTATAAGGTAGTGGGCCTTGACCCATACACTTAGGAGTTGGACCTCTAGTTTGAGTTATGGTAAGGAGAAAAGGATGTTGGGGAAAATTAGGAGGTGCATGAGTCTCAAGGTATGGGACGGACCCTTTTAGAGGATAAGCATAGAGGGAATTAGTCATGCATGTCTAGGGTGAAACTTTTGAATAAGACACGGTAAAACGTTAATCATATAAAGCGGAAGATTAATGAGTTGGGCCTAGACCTATCCACTAGCATATAATAGTGATTAGGTGCCTTCTACCCTATAAGTGACTGATCCACCAACTATAATAGTGTTTAGGTGTGTTTTATCCTACCGGCTATAATAGTGGGGGATCCCGAGCTCAATAAACCAAACTCTAAGTTTGTTGAGACACATAAAAGACAAAAAGTATTTATAGTGGAACACCATGCGAGCTGGGGCCAGACCGGTCCACCGGCGAATAATTGTGGCCAAGAGCATTTTTCTATGGAGTTCAATCCACCAGCATATAATAGTGGTTAGGCGCGTTTTTCTCTGAAAGTGACCGATCCACTAGCTATAATAGTGAGGTTCCCGTAAATGCATGGATTAATAAAAATCATGGTGTGAAATGAATACCGATCAGAGATTAAATAATTAATTTATCCAGACTATAATTGGGCCTTTATTTATTTATCTGAATGATTGTATGTTGTTATGTTACCATGTTTGGATTATGTGCTTTTGTGTCTTGTCCTTAGTGCATGGTTGCCTTACTCAATACGTAGCGTATTGATCACCCGTTTCATGGGTGCTGCTCTTCCCAAGAGTAGAAAGCCCCTCTGACTTTGTACAGGTTGGTGATACCTTTTTTGATATCTTCGATGTTCATGAGGCATCAGGTGGGGCTAAGTGCTGAATATGGACTTAGCACGAAGATCGAGAGTGGCATGACCTGATTTCCCTTTTATGACTTTCTATTTTAATATTGATTATCATAGACTTAATTTTTACCGTTTATAAACTTTATTTCCTTTTTATGAACTTTGACTATGCGCTCTGGATTATGACTCTTTTTCACACACTCTGATGTCTATATTATAATTTTTTAATGCTTATTTGAATTCTTTATTGGGTTTGATTTATGATCATTATTAAATTTCTTTTATCCTTATGATTAGTACAGGAACAGTCGTGGGTCGGCCTCGTAGTGATCATAATGGTAACATTCCTAAAATTCACATGTTTTAATTTAAATACCTCTGTAAAAAAATTATAGTGAATTTTAGGGTGTTACAGGCCCAGCCTGGGGGGAAGGAAGAAAATAAAAGGAAGAGTGGGGATGGGCTAGGGCGACGCGCGAGAGAAATGGTTTGGAGTGGGATGGGATGGAGTGGGTGGGCCAGCTGCCCAGTGCAAGGAGGAGGGGATCACAAGCCTAGCAGCCCAAAGGGAAATAAAAAGGAAAAAGGGTGAAAAGAAGAAAAAGAAAAAAAAAGAAAATAAGGAAGAATAAAATAAAATAATTTTTAGAATAATAGAATTTAATATTTTTGATAGATAAATTAATTTAATAATTTAATTTATTATAATTTAATATATTAGTTAAAAAAGATTAATTTTTATAAAATAATGGTTTGGAAAATTATTTAAATAAAATGAGTATTTAAAATAACAAAATATTTATTTTAATTTATTAAATATTCTTATCATTTTTATATATTCAAAACTCCACAACATAATTAAATCAAATAAATTTTAATTTTAATTTATCACAAATAAATGTTATTTATTAAATTCTAGGTTTTAAAATTTTTTAGGTATTACAAGAACGTAGAACATGTAACACATTCCTCCATGCATGGTTGACACATTGTCCTCAATGTGTGTAAATGAGTAAAAGAAGGGAATGAAAAAGACTTGTTGCTCACTTTGTTGGTGGTGGAGGTGGTGGGTAGCCTCGAGCAAGATTTACATTGTACATATCTTGCAAAATTATGTGCATCATGTGAGTTGTGTGACAGAACATGTCCAATCATGATTGAATACCATCAAAATGAACATTGCAATCATTGTGTAAAGTGCGAATGGATTCATGGAGTTGTTGTTTTCCCTTCTCCAAGGTCTCAACCAAAGATTCCAATCAATAGGGAAGTGGGAGGATGTGGCACCAATAGAGAATGGGGGTTAGATAGGTGGCATGTGAGGGTTTGGTGGGGCTAGTGTTGTTCATAGTAGACAAGTCACCTATTGGTGGCTGCCAATTAAGGTGGTTGTCAGTGGTGGTGTAGTTGTGGTTAGGGAGGGGAAAACACACTCTATTTAAGTTAAATGGTAAACATTGATAGTGATAAGATTGATAGTGGTACAATAAGTAATGTCAACCTAAGCAATCGACCGCTCATTCTCAATGTAAGGATTTGTGAAGTTAGGGCCCATGTGATCAACTAGGATAGTGATCAATCCTCCCATTACAATATTACTTGTACTAGTTTTACCTACTTTTTCAGTTTTTTTAGCTAATAAAAACCTAACTGTAACACCCCTAAATTTACTACTGAAAATTTTCGTTTAAATCAATAGGTTTAGCGGAAGCAGAAGAATTAAAATCGTAAATTTGGGGGTATTACCGCCACACTTAGTACCATACCGGTTCACTCCTACCGTTCCGATACTAAGTGCTAAGGCTAAACTAAACAATCGTTAAGTAAGAATCATCAAAACATAGGTTCATAGTTAGCATAGGTCATTCACGAAAACACGAATCAACAATAGTTAGAATATCGTTTAGGAATACAACTTAAGAGTACGATTTCAAAACAAGAAGCGTAGTACAAAATATAGCTAAATAAAAGAAATCCCAAGGGACCAATATCCGTATCGCCTACTCACTCAAGTCAAGCCTTCCACCCCACGATAGTACCCGATCATAAACCTGCACAGGAAGTCTGCTCCCCACCATCGGTGGATCATCACAGGACCCATTCAATCAAGGTAGTATCAGTACGGGTCCAATACTGAGTAAGGGCGCAGGTGCGCTAAGGCCAAGCATACAATCATACCACATAGCACACATAGCACAATCATATAGACAACATGCGATAACTCGCAAGATAAGGTCTGAATACTTTACTGGTGAATTATTCTTTATTCTCATTAATAATATGTTCATTCCACACATATTCTTTAATAGTCCATGTGAGTGCGGGGACCCCACTATTATAGCCGGTGGACCGGAAGTAAACACACAGGGCAGAACGCCTCTGACCACTATTATAGCCGGTGGACCGGAACGAAACACACAAGGCAGAATGCCTCTGACCACTATTCTGACCGGTGGATCGAACTGGCCCCGACTCACATGGTGTTTCGCTGTAAGTATTTAGTACTTTTCCCGTGGATTAACTTATTTACTTGGGTTTGTCGAGCCGAGATCGCCCACTATTATAGCCGGTGGACCGAAAATAAACACACAGGGCAGAACGCCTCTGACCAATATTATAGCCGGTGGACCAGAACGAAACGCACAGGGCAGAACACCTCTGACCACTATTATAGCCGGTGGACCGGAACGAAACACACAGGGCAGAACGCCTCTGACCACTATTCTTACCGGTGGACCGGACTGGGCTCGGCTCAACATCTTTCACTTTACGTGATTAATGTCTTATCCGTGTCTTATTAAATTACACTTCACCCTTAACATGCATGCCCACTACATTCTACTGCTTTCCTTTCAAGAGGGCTCGTCCCATATGTTGAGACTCGTGCACCCCTAATCACACCCCGATATTATTTCCCCCTTAGGCTCACACATAATGAAATACCAACTCCTGGAAGTGTAGGTTAAACCCAACACCCTAGGACATCGATCTCGCCTATTCTCAACCTCCAGGGTTTTCCCCTTGGAAACCCTAGTTGGACCTATGTGGCCCAACCTCTTCTCACTTACCTTACCATTACTTATTCTTCACCCCACATCTCACCCTTATTAGGTCAAACCCTAAGGCACATCCTTTTATTCCTCGACCTCGCATTTACTCGGTAAAACCCTAGTAGGCCACATCAAACCCTAGCACCTTACTTCTTCCATAAGTAACCTCTCTCTCTTCATTCCCAAGTCTCTTCATTCACATGGAAACCCATACTCATCTTTTATATAATATAATTCTCACTCTTAACCCATACTCCACCCCTCCTTAATCATCCTTGCTTTTACACTTCCCAAATTTCCACTTTCTCCCCAAAACCCTAATCGGGTCCTTTATACACCCTTGCACCAACCTACATACTATTTTTCATCCCAAGTCTCCAATCACTCCACAACTCTCCCATTCTCTTATTTACACCCAAATTCAACTTTTCTCACGTAAGATTCACCCCCATGCAAGAGTTAGTCACCTCATACAAATGCCCCAAGTCACCATGCGAATTTTAAGACCCCCATGCATGGTTCCCAACTCTCTTTTATTTTGGACATTCCTCCTACTTAAATCTTCTCTCATGGATCATGAGGTACTTGGGTCAACCCCATGTCCCCCTTAAGGGTCTCACTTCCCATTCCTCTCTTGTTATACTTTTAGTCCCATTTTACCATACCGAAACCCTAGCATGCATGTCCTAGAGGGTCGTATCAACACATCATAAATATCATACAAGAACATTTCATGTTCATATCATAGAAGGCACACACGGCATACCTCAAATTCCAAGATGCGCTACACATAAAACAAGTTATCCACAAATTGTATAATACACATTAGCATGGTATACACAACAATCAACACATCACATCACACATAGCACAAGGCCATAGCTTCGTCCCTACCTAGGTAGGCACCGGGCTTGGAGCATGCTCCTCTAGCTCTTTAGGGCTCGGATCGGGGTCACCTATGAAAAGGGAAAAATACTAAGTATTAGTTTCCCTTATAAATACTATCAACCCTTATTCTAGTTTAGGATTAGGGTTCTTATCCTTAATAGGGGTGCTATACAAAACTAGGGTTTTTACTCTAAAATTATTATGCATAGCATTACTAATCGATATATCTTTATTTTCAATACTTATCGTTATACTTATATTATTAGACCCGTTAGTTCCATTCTTATAATACTAGTGCTCGCTAGTTATAGTAAAATAGTGATAATAATAATAATAATAATAATAATAATAATAATAATAATAAGACTACTAATAGTGACACTTATGTTTCAAGTAATAGAACCCTAGCATTTTTAAGATTAAGTCTAATAATGGTGTTAGGTATAGCAAAACAATATTAATATAAGTACAATACCCACATAAGGTTGGATTAAGTAGTAATAACACTAATAGTGGTAATAACCGTAATGATAGCAATAATAATATTAATAATAATACCAACACTAAGTATGATGAAAGCTAGGGTTTTGGAGGGATGATGGCCTTGTAAGAAAATAACACATTTATGATAAAGAAATTAATAATGACAATAATAATAGTAATGCCAATAATAGTAATAATACTAATAACAAAAATAATAATAATGTTAATAATAAAGATAATGACATTAACTCTAAGTTAAGTATAATAGGGGTTAGGGTTGGAAGGGGTGATACTATGATAACATTAAGGATAATAAGGGATAATAATAAAAATGGTATTAATTAATAATGATAATAACAATAATAATAATAATAATAATCATAATAATAATAATGATAATAAGTATAATAATACTAAGGATACTAAAAATAATTAACACTTGAACAGCAAGGATTTAAGGGTTGGGGGAGTTTAGAGGGCCACCTAGGGTGTTGGTGGCACAGGTGGCGGTGCATGGCACACGGCGGCGGCGGTGATGGGGGGAGAAGGAAGGTGGAGAAGTGGTAGAGGGGGGAGGAAGGAAAAGTAGAGGTTGGCAGGGGAAACAGAGGGTCTAGGGAGGTTGGGGAAGCTCCCTTGGTGGTTTTAGAAGGCATAGGGGGTGCTGGAAGTGGCGGCACGGCGGTGGGCGGCAGTGAGAAGGGCAGCGGGGTTCGAAGCTGGGTTGATTGGGAGGGCCACTTTGCACGGCCAGGGTGGCGCGTGCAGAGAAAATCAAAGGGTGAGGGAGGCCTAAGTCGGTGGAGGGTGGTGCAAGGAAGAGTTTCGGGGGTGGATCGAGCGGTGGCGATGGGCGGCGGCGACGGGGTGGTTATCTGAAATAGGGGTGGCGTAGTGCGGTTTTCTGGGCTATGGTTTCGAAAAAACCTGATGCTGGGTCCTTGGGAGGTATTTACAGGCTTGAAAATGGGGGAGTATCGAGAGAGGGGACAGGGGGAGGTAGGTCAAGTGGCACGGCGGCCGGCGGTGGCAGGCCGACGCGGGTCTACCATGGCAGACCTGCTGGTTGGTCGGGAAAAGAGAAAGGGGCAGGAGCAGGCCTGGTAGTGGTGTTGGGGTTGTCGGCCTGTCGGGGAGGGTGGCTGGAAAGTCAAGAAGGGGGAGGTGGCGTGCATGCAGCGCAGGCAGGTGGTCGGCGCAGAGGGGGCTGGACGGCGACTTGCAGGTCGCGCGCGGGGAAGAAGAAAAGGGTAAAGGGGCTGGACCGATCGGTCCAGGGAAGAAAAAGAAAAAGAATCGGTCGGGCAGTTCGGGCGAAGGTGCAGCGGGGTGGGCCTAGTGTACGAGACAGGGGGAAGAAAACTGATCTGGGCCGGTGGGCTGGCCCAGTCGGGGGAAATGGGGGAGAGAAGGGAGAAAGAAGAGAGGGGGGAAGAGAAAAAAAGAGAAAAGGAAAATAAGGGAGAAAAAAAAGGGATTAAGGAAAATAATTAGGGAAGAAAATTAAAATGACTTATGGGGTGAGTTATAGTATTTTTGGTAGATAATTAAAATTTTGGTAATTTATCTTAATATGTCTTATTATATTAGTTTAAAAAGGTAGCTTTTAGAAAAATATTGGTTTGAACCTTATTTAAATAAAATGAGTATGATAAAATAGCAATTTATTTATTTGAATTTATTAAACACTCACATCTAATTTGGTATACTTAAAACCCACAAAATAATTAAATTAAATAAATTTAAAAGGCAAAATCCTCAACGTACTTAAATTAAATAAGTCTAGGAGTTAAATTATCCCTAATAAAAGTAATTTATTAAATTATAGGCTTTTAAAATTTTTGGGGGATTACACTAACATCCAACTCATTATGATTTACCATACAATGTAATATGAAAACCTTAGAATCACAACAAACATAAGAATTCTGTCCTCAATCAAAGATGGTGTTATCCATAAGCCTCTGTAAATAGAGAAAGATATGATTATATATTCTAGAGGCTTTTAATCTTAGATGGATTATACCTTGTAGGGGCACCTCCCTTATGGAAAAATTATCTCCAGCAAATTGCGAGGTTCCAATTGGTAGGTTTTTCAAATCCAACGCTCTGGTAGGTGGAATAGAGCATTGAATTTAAGAATAGTTAGCACATAGTTCTGATTAAAGAATCAGAAATAAATGTTACCCTTCTGTCAAAAATCATCGGTAATAATCGTAACAAAACCTAATCATTCAAATGCAAATGCCAATATGTAGTAGCATTCACCCCTAAAGAGTTAGCCCATCCAACCCCATTAAGCAAATGATTCACATTATCTCTCATACCTAATTCATTAAGTGCATCATCAATGAATTTTGTGGAGAGCATGTGATAAGCAACTAAGTTATTCAAGTGGGACTCTTGATCAAAGTCAAGTATAAAGAGGATACCATAAGTATTATTGGCTGGCAGAGGTGCATGATCATTTCTTCTAACACAGGTTTGGGATTAGAATTTGAGGCATAAGTATCCTTTTGACACCTAGAAGTTATGAATCTATAGCCAAATAATCTCCTAGAATTATCACAAAATGAAACAAAAAAAATGAAGCAATAAGAGGAAAGAACACACCAACATAGCTATGTTAAGAACAAACAATTTATTCCATAATTCCCTTGATAAGTATGGAATGATATAAATTATGGTATTAAGTTTGACCAAAAATATAGATCTAAAAATAAGTGGCAATTAGGAAATATATGAAACAATTTATAAGTGAAAATCAAAATATATAGTAAAAAAGGAAGAGATATATATTTTGATAACCAAAACTTAGATCTAGAGAAAAAAATTCTTTTAGTTGTGTATATGGCTTGGTAGGGAAGGGCATCGGTGGATGCTAAGGGAATAGTGTTCCTAAGGGGACGATGTTCAATGGTCGTGTTGTGGTGTAGTGAGGTTGCTACAGGTACATGGCAGATGGTTTATGGTGTGGTAATTGCTTGTGACACGGGTGGAGAAAGGAAGAGATGTGTGAATTGGGATAGGTTGTTGAAGATGAGAGCGGATGGTGGGGTGGCAATGGTGACGGTTGAGCAACAAAGGTGAGATGAAGTGGTAGGGATGGTCAGACGTCGTGGTGTGGTGTTAATGTTATGGAGGGGAAAGGTAGGAGGGACTGGGTTGGAATGGGTGAGGAGAACGGGTAATTATCAAGCCTGCGGTCAAGTAATTTTTTTCAAAACTCACAATCTGACATGGCTTGGTCATGTCGCACCTAGAGAAGAAAAGTTTGTCTTGTATTTCGACACAACCTTGCAACATAGCATTGCCATAGCCTGTTGCACCCATAGAAAGATTTTTTTTATTATTATATTTTGATACAATAGTGTATTTTAGCACTGCCATGCCATGTTGCACCTAGAGAATGAATTTTTTTTCCCATTTGTTTCAACATGGCCATACATTATAACACTTTCATGCTATGTTGCACCCATAGAGCTCTATTTAGTGCCATATATACAATAGTCTATTTAGCTTTGACTTTACAACATAGTTGTGTCCAATGGCACACTTAGGATGTGTTGAACCCAGAATTGCACTAATCTTCTAATTTTTGATATTTTTAGTCTGAAACATCTTTCCGACTCTTTTTTTCTCCTATACATCAATGTATAATCCTTCTATATTATGCCTAAAAATAAAAATAAAAATAATGCAAAATCAAAAAATTGAAATAAAGAACTAATAAAATTAAAGAAATAAAAGTAAAAAAGGGAAATGCTTATTTAATGGTCATGAGCTCAACCCCTTTTATTATAACATCCCCATTTTTGCTACTTAAAAATTTCAATTTGCAGAAGCATTAATTACCAAATTACTAGGTGTTACCGCCACATTGAGCATAGGTCCAGTTCTCTCACATTTCTTATGTCAATTGCTAAGACATAAAACAAAACACAACTATAATAAAATAGTGAAAATGAGAGATAATACATAAATATGAGTTATGGATGATACACTCCATACAATAATGAAAATTAAAACATACCAAATCAAAATAGGTACCCGAAAGTACAACAATTGTATGCCCTAATTATTAGACCCAAAGGCCCATTTTGAGATTTGGACTCTTCCCAAGGATTATACTTATTCTTGCCTCTGTTGTATGCTTCAAACCACTCCATACTCTTTACATAATTATTTGAAAAAGTAATATTAGTACAACTTCCTCATACTGAGTAAATCACAATACCTCATAAGAGACAACATACCTATATTGTACATAACCACATAGTATTCTAAAAAAACATGCTCAAGCAACAAGCATAGGGCTGTAAACGAGCTGAGCTTAGCCGAGCCGAATACCCCTAGGCTTGGGTTCGGCTCATTTAACTAAACGAGCCTAAAATGTTGTTTGGGATCGGCTCATTTAACTAAACGAACGAGCCGAACCGAGCTTTTAACGAGCTGAACCGAGCCGAGCTCACGAGCCAAAGCCAAAAAATAACCGAGCCCGAGCCTCACTTTGAGGCTCGTTTAATTAAACGAATGAGCTGAGCCGAACTTTTAACGAGCTGAGCCGAGCCGAATACCAAACTGGCTCAGCTCATTTACAGCCCTTACAAGCACAAGCCATAACAATATTTATTGATCATAGGATAGTGTATACAACATCATGAATTCAAGCTCAACATTCAATCATAAAAAGTTAATTTTCATCATCACGATGTACAC
Source organism: Tamarix austromongolica (assembly GCA_039764185.1). Taxonomy (NCBI): domain Eukaryota; kingdom Viridiplantae; phylum Streptophyta; class Magnoliopsida; order Caryophyllales; family Tamaricaceae; genus Tamarix; species Tamarix austromongolica. The sequence goes on along the minus strand of CM077810.1, from coordinate 100,216,305 downwards.
ATTAGCCATATCTAACTACCGATTTATAATTAGATTTCTAAAAATGGGGTCACGGCCCCTTTAAAAGAACTAAACCCTAATTGAGTAGAGAACTAACACATAAATATGTAGATAATGAACATTAATCAATCAAACATATGCATGCACAATGAACATTAATCAATCAAACATATGTATGCATAAGTTATGAAGAATTATAAGCCCATAAAACACAAAGGTATACTGGTGGCAGTGTCTACAAATCCACGAGCCTGTGCATCATTGATCACATTTAGGATGTTGACCATCAGACCTCCTTGGGTACCTCCAATACTAGTAGTCTGACCTACACTACATTATAGATAGGGTCAAAGAGTAATCCCCTTACCCTTAACACCTACACTCTAGATATTAGTAGCAGGCATCTAAGTCAACTGGGAAGATTATTGCGGATAGGTGGTCTTGCCACTAGACTATAGCTAACAATGCTAAAATCCAACTCCTGAAGATTAACACTCAAAGTTTCTATGGCTCATATTGCCACAGTTTCAACAATCCACTATTCTACCCTGCTAGTCCTTATCTCGATGTTTCCTTCTACAAATCTTGCAATAATAGTGCCTTCAGGGTTGGTTATTCCCAAACTATACTCTAGAAAATTGTGAAACTGACCACCACTGGGTTGGCTCTACCGAACATTTGTTTGAACTCTCTTGTCACCTCTATGGTGCAAAAAACTCTATACTGGCCTCTTAATCCCACTAAGGACCTTCTTCGCCTCCTAAATCCTCCCTAGGGCTCAAGCCCTCTCATACACTGTGAGTACATCAGTCATGACCTCTCCTCCAAACAAATTTTGAGTGCATAAATCCAAACATTGAACAAAGTAATGAGCAACCATCTCATCACTTCCATCCATCCTTAGTGCAAAAGTAAGAATCTTAGAGGGCTTTCTAAAGTAATCCTCGACGAACATGTTACCTTATTAAAGGGTCAGAAACTCGACATGCCTTGCATTATGCATGTGTAAAGGGTAGCAACACGCTCTTAAATATGCCAAAAATCCTCCTTAAGTTTCTAGCAACTCAACAGCACAAAGATATTATCCTCTCCATCATTTATCTCCCTTTCTTCATAGGTAGAATGTATCAAAGTCCACCTTCTTTCCATTTGGGCAGTTAGAAGCCCTAAAGATCTTCTTTAATTCCCTAATCCACCTTGATAATACCGTAGGATCTTTGACTCCCTCAAACACAGACGACTGATGAAACCCAACCTCTCTAAGCCAGTTCTCAACCTGAACAAGTGCTGAAGATGGTGACTAAGGTTCCCGTAGTGGCTATAGCTCTGCCACTCTCTCAACTACTTCGATAAGGAACTCCTCCATACATGCAAATTCATTAAGGTTGATCTTCCTCCATTTTCTAGTGTTCTTCAAGTCATAATTAATTTCCTTTATCATCGAAAAGGATTTGCATTCAAACTCAACAAGTAAATGATAAGAATTTCCACATACTAAGAAAAAATGTGTCATTCCAATTGGTGTCTTATAAGTAGTTTGGTAGGCTCATAAAGCATCATCCAACTTCATCGATCAATCTTTTCAAGTGTGAGTCATTATTTTCTCAAGTATTCTTTTTATCTCATGATTAGTAATTTCTACTTTTTCTCACATTTGGGGAAGTTGCAGTGTGTCCACCTCATGAGTAATTCTTCAAAATTGTGATGAAAAGTTGATTAGTTAAGTGAGAGCCACCATCATTAACAACTACTCTAGGAATTCCAAACCTTAGAAAAATAAAATTTTGGAAAATTTTAGCTACAAACTTTTCATCATTGGTGGGCTACACCACTGCCTTTGGCTATTTATAGACATAATCTACCGCAGTTATTTGTTGTCGTGTGATGATAGAAATGATCACATGTTGTCAATGCCCTAAATATTAAATAAGTCAACCTCAAAGATATTATTCAAATTCATTTCATTTCTTATTGATATGTTACCCATCCTTTGACATTAGTCACAATATATAAAAAAATATCTAACATCCTTGAATAGGTTGGGCTATAGAAACTAGCTTGGAGAATTTTTGAAGTTGTCTTAGTGGTGCCAATGTGACCACCGTAAGGCCAAGAATGATAGTGATATGTGATACTTTCAACTTCCTTTTGAGGAAAATATCTTCTATAAACTTCATTTTCACATTTATTTTAAATATAAGACTCATCCCAATAATCGTGCTTAACATCTAAGAGGAATGTCTTCTTTTATTGATAAGATAAGTCGTGTGGCATTACCCTACATGCTATATAGTTTACAAAATTTTCAAACTAGGGGTTGAACAACCTTGGATTGCCAAAAGGATATTGTCCAGGAATGAATCATTGAAGGGAGTTTCATCCCCTTTCATTCTATACATGTCCAACCTTAACTTGGAGAGATGATCAACAACTATAATTTTTATACCCTTCTTATCCAAATTTCAAGGTTAAACTCTTGGAGTAAAAGGATCTATCTAATTAGGCATAGCTTTGCATCCTTCTTGGTCAACAAATACTTAAGGACTTCAGGTCAGTGAAAACTATAATCTTCAATCCTACTAAATAAGATCAAAACTTATCTAGTGCAAACACCATTGCCAAGAGCTTTTTCTCAATTGTAGCATAGATTTCTTGAGTATCATCAAGATTTTGACTTTCCAATCAAATTACATAAATCTTTCCATCTTGTCTTTTCCCAAGGACAACTCCCACTACATAATCACTTGCATCGCTCATCACCTCAAATGAAATACTCCAATCAGGAGGCTACATCATTGGAGCGGTTGTCATTGTCTTTTTTAACTTATTGAAAGCGCCCAAACATGATTAATTTAATTCAAAAGGCACATCTTTTATAAGCATTGAGTTAAGATTTATCAATTTTTGAAAATTCCTCTAACAGAAGTTAGGAGTGACCTCTTTTTAATAATATCAAACTTCTCTTCATCTACTACAATACCTTGACTATAGATAACGTGACCAAGAAAATTTCCTTCTTGTACTGTAAACTCCCAATTGAGAATGAGATTCACCTCCTTGCACCTTTATAATGCATTGATTACTCAAACAATGATCAAAGATAGTTCTATAAATAAATAAAAGTTATCCATAAAAACTTCCATAATATCTTTAATAAAATTAAAAAAATATGGAGATCATGCAAGGTGGCAGGGTAAAATAATCCTTCCTATGGATTTATTTAATTTTCTATAATTTATGCACTTTTTCCAACCCATGACTGTCCTTAATGGAATCAATTCATTTTTATCATTTTTAATGATGATCATTCCACCCTTTTTACGTGCCACTTGCACCACTCTCACTAACTCACTATATGATATAGGGTTTATGACTCCTATGTTAAGTAGCTTAATTACTTCTTTTCTTACCACTTATTTCATATTAGGGTTCAATCTCCTTTGGTTTTCAATGGAGGGCTTGTACCCTTCTTCTAGAAGAACATGATGCGTACATATGGAAGGATTTATACGTTTAAGATCATCTATAGTATAACCTTCATATGCAACCTAAGAATTCTAAGAAGTTTTTAATTTCCACCTTACTTGGGCTAGCATTCACAATGACAGGATAAGGGAGGCTTTTCAATTCTACCTTGGGTAGTCTTGATTCTACTTCAAGAACTTCTATATTTTTCTTTATATGAGGAAAAATAGGACTTTCCTTCAATATTTTAGTAATATTAAGATTTTCTTCACTAGGCATCCCACTTCTTATTAAACACACTTCAAGAAGGTCCCTTGAGAAGCATTCAGAAATGTCTTCCTTTACTAGCCTATTAATTGAATCAATCCTGTGACAATCATCATCAGTCTAAGGAAATTTCATAGACTTAGATGAATCAAATTCAACTTTCTCATCTCCATTATTCAAAGAAAGCCTTCTATTTTTAACATCAATAATAGCTCTAGCTGTAGCTAGGAAAAACCTAATTAGAATGATAGGAGTTTGATAATCTTCCTCAATTTCTAAGATAAAAAAATCAACCAGTATAAAAAACATACTAACCTAGATAGGTAAATTCTATAATATACCTAGAGACGTGTTACCGATCAATCTACTAACAATATGGAGATAGTGGTGGGCTTTAAATCTCCTATTTATAACTTGTCACACATTGGTAATGGTATTAGAGTAATTAGACTCATACTTGCACCCAAATCACATAGGGTACGATTAATATAAGGATTGGTTTTCTAGTTAGGAGACAACTTATTCTGAATAATAACATTACACTCCTCTAGAAGAGAATATGTGTCATACTCCTCCAACTTTCTCTTGTTGGACAAAATCTACTTTAAAAACTTTGGATATGAGTGCATATAAGAAATTACTTCAATTAAGGGGATGTTAGTATGTAACTTTTTTAATATTTCTAGAAATATCCCAAATTAGTTTTCTATTAGCCTTAGCTAACCTTTGAGGGAAGGGTAGGCAAAGCTTGTACGGTGCTAGTGAAATATATTTCTCAAAATTTTCCTCTTGTTTACTAGTTTTATTCTCATCAAATATAGGGTCCTTAGTATCATTTCCTAAACTCTGATCACCACACGTCATCTTAGGTCATTTTATCTCCTTCCCACTCCTTAATATGATGACATTAACTTAATTTTTAGGATTTATTTCATGTTGTCCCGAAAACAGCCTAGAGGGTCTAGAAGATTAGCTAGCTTCTAGTATTTTGTTACATGTAACTAGTGAATCAACCATAGAAGCTATTTGTAATACCCTAAAACTTTAAAGCCTAGAATTTAATAATTAATCATCATTTAGGGATAATTTAAATTTTAAATTATTAATTTAATTACCTTGTGGAATTTTGGTTTATAAAAAAGGTTAAAATTATTTAATAAATTAAAATAGATATTTTGTTATTTTATCATACTCTTTTTATTTAAATAATTTTTCAAACTCATATTTTACAAAAATTATTCTCTTAAATTAATATATTAAAATTTAAATAGATTAATTGTAATATCCTGAAAATTTGCTTAGCTTAATCATATATCATTAGCGTCCTAATTTAATTCTAATATTAAGAAATCTTATTGTTAGCCTTAATCAAATTTATTTATACCAAAAATTTAATCAAAACCAAAACCTTAATTTGGATAAACTGTAATTTGTAAGCCAAACTCAAAACACACTAAAATTTCCACTAATTCAAATTACATGGCTAATCCGAAATTTTCCAATCTAATCCTAATCCCCTAACCGTTCTCTCTTTTCCTTTTCTTTCTCCTTTTCTTTTCTTCCTTTCTTCCCTTTTCTTAATTTTTCTTTTCTTTTCCCTTCTTCTCTCGCACCGAGTTTGTGGCGTGAGAGACTTGGCTGCCTCTACACCACCCCCCGTCATATTGTCTCCCACAAGCACCATCCTTTCCATCCCTCATGTTGCCTTCTTCTTCTTCACTTCCTCTACACACCACCATCACTTCCCTTGCCACTCTTCTTCTTCATTCGTCTATCTTCTTCTTCCTATTGTTGCTCTGTTTCAACCAACAACCAGCATCACCATCACACTCCGTGCTTTTATCTCTCGTGCATGTCTTCTTCTTCATCATCACCCCCCTCATGCCTCTGCCTAATCTCCATTGATTTCAACCATCACCCCTATCCTTGTTCTTTTCTTCTCATCGACATATCATCGTCGTCGTCGTCACCTCCTGTCATTTTCTCCTCCAAGGAATGCCACTTTACTAGTATATATACCCATCCATCCCTCCATTTTATTGTCATCCATCATCTCCCCAGCTTCTTCTCTTCTTCCTTATCCTTTATTCTTCCCCTTCATCCCTCTTCCCTATTTTTGGTGTTTGAACCATTCAAGCCACCACTGAGCACTACCTAAGCTACCACTCACGGCCCTTTGATTGGTGGACCGACCACCAAGGTTGCCCTAACCTTCCTCCTCGTCGTCACCGACTATCACCACTAACCGCTACCTATTTTCCTTTCTCTTTCCCCTCGTTAGTTGCAGTATTAAAAAGTGCACGACCTGTGCACCGCTTGATACACGGCCATACAACGCTCAGATTTCCTACTGCATAGCCTTATAACTCATGCACCATTTGGCCCTGAGTTTTATTTTCCCTTGGCCCAGTGCTACATAGCCGTGTAACTCCTGCATAGCCTGGCCTTGAATCTTTTCTTACCTCGACCTTTTGTGCATGATTGCTGCATAGTTGTGTAACTCTTGCATTGCGTGGTCGTGCAACTTTCTTTTTGGCCATGTACCCCTATTTTCACCCCAAATCTTGTCCAAACACCACCAAAATTTAACCATAGCTCCATCACATATTCTTTTACACTTCCATACACTTTAAGCTTCCATTTGACTCTAATAAATTCCATGTTTACCCTTCTCTACCTTAACTTCCCTCTTAATTTTTAGTCTTTGATCCTAATCATATTTTTTATCTTTTTTTCGTAGGTGATGTTCTGGTGATCTCGAAGGAGGTATAAGATTTACGTGTATAGAGCCTGGTGTTCTTATTGGTAAGAATACATGTCATAGCTAAGGATCTATGTGTTACTTGTATTTTTTTATATGCTTTTGTGTTGAGTATGTTATATTAAATAATTTAATTATGGAAATGCTATGAAATGATATTCTTGAGAGTAATGAAATTTATTTAAGTATGTATTTGGGTATAATGTTAGATACAGGATATCTATGGAAAACTAATGATACGTACTTCAAATAATTATATGAAATTTATATATATTAGTGTTGGGTTTCATAAGGTCATTGGGAGAATACGATTGTCTTGCCTACCCTAAGAGTATTATGATCATTTGAGAATAATTACATGGTCGTATTTATATGGTTTAGTTGTATATCTTGTGTTTTATATGAGTTGAGCATGATAATATACAATCAACTCTGAATAAGATACTAATCATTTAAAGTGAAAGATCACGTGAGTTGGGTCAAGGTGTTTATATGGCTCCGTTCCACTGGATAATAATAGTGGCTTGAGTGTATTGTCCCTAAGAGGTGCTTCAGTCCATTCCACCAGATTAAGAATAGTGGGGCCCCATACTTAATGTAAATGAAAATACAATTAAGAGTTAAAATATAAATGGAAAGATACTAATCATTTAAAGTGTAAGGCCATGTGAGTCAGGATCGAGGTGTTGAGTCCATTTCACCAGATAATAATAGTAGCTCGGGTGTGTTGTCCCTGAGAGGTGCTTTAGACCGTTCCACCAGTTTAATAATAGTGGATCAAGAGTATTTTACTATGAGAGGTGTTGGCTCCGTTCCACCAAATAATAATAGTGGCTTGGGTGTGTTGTCCCTGAGAGGTGTTTCAGATCGTTCCACCGGTTTAAGAATAGTGGGGTCCTTGAACTCAATGTGAATAAAAGATTAGAATATGGTATATCTAATGAAAGACCTGGAATCGATACTTATTTGGCATTCTTTGATGTACACATGTATGATTTTATTATGATAATTCTTATAACTCTACTTGAGTATACCATTACCTTACTTAGTACGTAGTGTGCTGATCAACCATTTCATGGGCATTGCTTAATCCAACGAGTAGACGACCTAGATGTTTATGTGTAGGTCGATGAGGACCAAGTTGATGAATTCACAACATCTGATGTTATGTATGTGGAGGAGTGAGTTATTTATATCAGGGTTTGGGTGTAAAGTCATGTTATCCGGATGATAGTTTTACCCGGATACCTTTTTGGACTCTTAGTTCCATAGGATCCCTTTTTGTTGTATTTTGATATTGTAATTGGATTTGATCTCCAAATACATATTTGATGTTATTAAAAGTTGTCTCGTCTCTTTCTATTATATTTTAAATTTTCTAATCATTTTGCCTTGTGATTGACGTAAGGATGGTGGGGTAAGCCAGACTTATATCAATTACGACGGTAACACCCAACTATTTGATTATATGCTTCCGCTTAAAATGATATTTTTCAGTAGTAAATTTTAGGGAGTTACATTAATTTATTAGAATAACTCATCCATCTAAATAATTACATACCATTATTCCAAAAATTATTTTATTTTTATTTCCCCGTTTTTCTTTCTCCTTTTTCCTCCTTTCTCCTTTTTCTTCTCTTCTCCTTTCCTTGGGCCGCCCGCTCTACTCCTTCTTCCGCCCCAATGGGCTACTGGTCCTCTCTCCCTTTCTCACTTTCCAACCCACACCTCCCTTCTCTCTCTTTTTTCCTTTACTTTTTCCCTCAGTTGGGCCAGCACAACCCCCCTTCTACACCTGCAAAGCTCCTACCTACCCTCTCTCTCTCTCCCACATCCCTTTCCTTTCCATTTTAGGCCAAACCCCCTACACAGCCCCTCCCTTTTTCTTCCTTCCTACCCCTACCCCCTGTAAAACTACACTCCACAAACCCGTATTGTTGCATCGGCCTGCGGCTGCCGGCCGGCAACCGCTTGACCCTCCCACTCCCACTCCCTTATCCCCATCCCCCTTGTCTTCTTCTTCTCCCCTACACCTATAAAATCTCCCTCACCCTCTTTCCTTTTCTTTTTCCTGTGCCCCAAAACTTCCTGCATCCCCCTCCCGCTGCCCCTTCAAACTCAGCCACCGCTCCTCACTACCATCCAAACTACCATCCACCCTCTTCCCTGCACTACCCACTACCAAACGTGACCCCTCCCCACCTCTAACTCTCCCTCCTATACTCTCCCTACTTATGCAAAGTGGGAAGCTCGAGCTGCCTTTTTGCATACTTTGCTCCCCCTTGCGCCAACTCCTCCACCACAACCATCACCCCACTACCTCTTTGAGCTAAAAAATCCCCTACCTCCCCATACCCTCACTTTCCTTTTTCTCCCCCTCCTTCCTCCTCCTTTTTTCCCCTCTTCATTCAACCGCTACCGCCATGGCATGCTGCCACCACCACTATAACTCCCTCTGACCCAAGAACCCTACCACCCACCAAACACCACTTTCCTTCCCATTTTCCAACCCCAAAATCATGTCTTTATAATCACCACCACCTCCACCACCCTTGTGCTGTCACTACCACTGCTGCCACCACCCTAGCTATCACATCCCCTCTAGCTGTGCCCTAACCCTTGTTTTATTAAAGTGCAAATTATTTTAAATAATTGCTATTATTAACCTTATTATTATTATTATTATTATTACTACTATTATTATTATCATTCTTTTTAATAATATTTAGCTAGGGAGTAATAAAAGAAGAAGGAGTGAGAGGAAAGTTAATAGTAATGTTCTATTCTTATAGGTGAACTAAAACCTTTTAGTAAGGAGGTGTAGGATTCATACTCCAAGCTCAATGTCCTATTAGTTAAGGATGTGGTAAGGCTAAATTGTATGTTTTATGTGTTCGTGGGTGTTTTGATATGTGCTTGCATTATATGTGACTATGGACTAAAATACGTATAGTGTAGCTTGTTATGCATGGAGCTAAGGTAAGTTGTGTGTGCGTTATGATATATGTGATATGGGTGATATGACTTGTATTTTATGATATGCTCTCATGTGTAGTTGCTATAAGTTGTGTGTGCGTTAGGAGGTATGATGATATTTTGGGGAACTAAAAGACATAAAAAGGGTGGAGTGATCGGGGAGTGATGAGAAAAATCCTAAGTACCTTATGATCCATGGGTGGCAAAATAAAAGGAAAATAATAATAAAATGCGAGGTCAGAGAAAATCCTATATGGGAAGTGTAAGGCTTGCATGGGGTGGTTAACCTTTACATGGGGGTAATTTTTAAGGGGGGGAAAGGTGGTTTAAGGTTTAAGCATGGTGAGGGAAGAATACTTGGGGTAATTGGAGTTCATGGGGAAAAATAGTACATGGGTTGGTGGAAGTGTGCATGGAGGCTTAACTAGGGTTTTGGAGAAAATCATTAAGTAGGGGAGTATGTGAAAAGGGTTGATGATGATTGGTTGGAGTTAGGGTTGAGGTTAGAAAGGTATCTTATGTAGGGGTTGAGTCAAGTGGTAAAGAGGGTGGGTGTATGTGCGATGTGATGGTGTAAAAGAAAGGAGGAGCATTAGGGTTTCCAGGTGGCCAACTAGGGTTTTCCTTATCACATGTGGAAGATGGGGAGTAAGATCGTAATGTTGTATGTGGATTGAGTGGAGTGATGGTGTTGGAATCAAAGGGACCTGGATCATGTATGATAGGGAGAGGTTAGGGCCACATAGGCCACGTTAAGGTTTCTAAGGAGAAACCCTAATGGATGATGGTGAGCAAAGGTGGAGAAATGGTAAGGTAGGCCTGGACCCACATGCATGGGGGGTTTAAATTCCATAGTGAGTAGGGGAAAGGTGCACTAGAGGTCTTAGAGTCTTAGGGAGCGATATGGGACCAGGTCATTCAGGAAATCTGGGGTATAAGTCAGAAGTCCATTAAGGACATGCATGTCTAGTTAGGGTTACGTGTGGAATAAGACACGAATAAAATGCTAATTACTTAAAGTGAAATATTATCGAGTCGGGCTCAGGTTTTCGATCCATTAGCTATAATAGTGGAGGTTCTGAGCTCGATAAACCAAACCTTGTATGGTAATAAATCATGGAAAAGACACTAATTATTTACAGTGGAACATCACGTGGGTCGGGTTCCAGTCTATCGGCTATAATAGTGGTCAGGGGCATTTTATCCTATAACATTATTTCTTGTCCACCGGCTATAATAGTGCCCACATGCATTTTGTCCAGGAACATCATGTTCGGTCCACCAGTTATAATAGTGGGGTTTGCGTGCTCACGTGGATATAATTCAAGAGATGTGTAAAGACAAAGTTAATGTCTTGTGTCCTAATAATGATGGTAAATCTGAATGAAATACTGGATGCATCATCTGCCTTTTCATGTGTGTATGGTCTTAGCCATATGGTTACCTTGCTCGGTATGTAGTGCACTGATCACCCCTTTCATGGATGCTACGCATTCTCAAGAACAGTGGCCCCTCCTGAGTGAGTGCAGGTAGGAGACGATGCCTATGATGACTTTGATGCCTACAATTCCCTTAGCGGGACTGAGTGATGGCCTGTTGTACTTGTCGTAGGGTCTAAGAGGGTATTTTTTGGACTTACTTTTATATGAACTCCCTATTGTTTTATTTACCATTTTATTTCCCTCGAAGGAGGAATTATTGTATTCACTTTCTACTTCTGTATTAACTCTGGCAATTGCGCACTCTGTTTTATTTATGAAGTGTTGGAACTATTGATTACTCGCACTAATACCTTTAAAATCTCTAGCCTTCTGGTTGGTATGAGATTGGCCGGGGGTCAGTCTTGTGCCAATCATTGTGATAGCAACCCTTATTTTTAGTGTATAATTTTTTTCATAAACAACAAATTTTAACTATTTTTTGGAGATGTTACACTCTATTTTTAATAGCATAACTCATGGTTAAGTTTTGGTATCTAAACTCATCAATTTTTTTCTTCAATTCATCATTGTGTTTTGTCTGATTCATTAAAAAAAATCTCCATGAATGTTTCCAAATTAAACTTTTAGTTAGGATGATAAGAAGGAATTTGAATCTGAAAGCCTGGTGGAGCATAATTAGACTGAAGAATAGGATTTAGGGGAGGATTTATATAAAATAAATTCATACTATTCCTCCACCTAGGGTTATAAGTGTTGGAAAAAGAGTCCCCCTTCTTATTAAAATTTCACATAGTTAGCAAGCTCATTGAAGCTCAAATAAGGGGAAAGATGTTCCAATGCGACACTCTAATGGAGATGAGATGTCAAGGCATTAACACTTAATTTGTCAAATCTTTAGAATAGAGTATCTACCTTAGATACAAGATAATCTATTTCAACAACAAAATACCTTCCCCAACCACTAGAAATGATTTTGGACCATATCTTTGATGAGTTGTTTGGCCTCTCGCACACTCTTATACATTAAAGCATTAATAGCTGCAACATCAATAGTTATCTTAGTGTTGTAGAGAAGACCACTATAGAAAGTGTAGACAATCAACTGGTATTCCAATTCATGGTGTGGACACATCCTCAAGAGGTCTTTGTATCTCTCCCAAGTGCCATGTAATCATTCCCCTTCCTTCTACATGAAGGTTGTTATCTAATTCCTAGGTTGATCTCTCTTTCTTGGAGGAAAGTACTTGGGAAGGAATGCCAATGAAAGCTGGTCCTATGTAGTGATGGAGCCTGATGAAAGAAATTATAGCCAATCCTTTGCCTCGTCTCGTAATGAGAAAGAGAATAACCTTAGCTTAATAGCTTCATCTGATACTATAACACCCCCAAATTATGAGACTTAAAAATTTTCATTTTAAAGAGTTAATAGCGGAAGCAAAGACACAAAACTTAGGGGTGTTACATTGCATCCAATATATAAGAGGCACTTCCTATACTGTATTGAGTAAGGTAATAATACAGTAGAAACTCAGAAAACATATCATTATATACGTTCACAGCAAAAAGCATTATACATAAGAGATACAAAAATCAATACATGGTGCTTACCGGTCCATTTTCATAACATTTGAATATGATATAACCCATTCTTTTATTTACATTAAGTTTAGGAACCCCACTATTCTCAACCGGTAGAAAGGTTATTCCACCCCAGGACAAAACGCTCCTAGCTACTATTCTTATCGGCAGAACGGTTAATAATATACAATCTTGGAAAAATACATCCAACCACTATTCTTACTAGTGGAATAGTTAATAATATATATTCTTAAGGCATAACACTTTTGGCTTATGCTCTTGTCCGGTGGAACGGACATATACAACTAGCCCTGCCTTATATAGTATTCCAAGTTAAGTGACTAGTGTCTTATAAATGATTATAATCATTCTCGAGATTTATTTTAAATTGAGTTCAGGGACCTCATTATTCTTACCAGTGGAACTGTTAATAATATACAATCCCGGGGCGAAATACACCCGGCTAATGCTCTCGTCTGGTGGAACAGACATATACAACCGGTCCTAACTCATGTGATCTTTTACTTTAAATGATTAATATCTTATTCATGATTGATTTATGAGTACAAAATAATTAAGGTAAGGAAATACATCAACATACAAATAATAATACCATTCTCAAAGATTAACATGCTTATTTTTCCCAAAAATCCTAAATTCACAATATAAGCATAACTTCCCCATATTGATCGTTTATCCACCAAATTTAGTATATGTTCCTCAAATAGAATTAAAATTAACATACTCAAATTTCAAGTTATAACTCCCACGCCTTACCCATGCGATAATAGCCCTGTCTCAAAAGTTACTATTTATAAGGCTCCCAAAACCTTAATTTCACAGGTAAGCCATAACTTGTCCCATAAGACTCATATAATTACCAAATTAAATATATATCCTTAAAATACCCATATTAACAACATATCCAAAATTTGTGGCCTAACATAATAATTCCCCGAAAGTTGCTAGGGAATGGGCAACGACAAGGAGGACTGAAGGGGGGTAGGAAATGGTGATAGCTTCTAGAAGGGGAATTTAGGGAACAGCAATTGTTGCTGAAGCTAAGCGGGTGTTTTGGAATATTTTTCTGAAGGGTAGGGTGTTTTTGGTTGGTTCTTTCGATGGTTAGGTGTGTTTTTGTTTGGTTTTTGCTGCAACTTGGGTGTAGGAACGGGTGGTTTTGTTGCAACTAGGGGTGGTGTTGTGGTGAGTTTTTCTACAACTAAAGGTGAGGGAATGGAAGGTTTTTCCGGTGGTGGTGGATATGGTGCAAAAATGGTTGCCAAAGGTGGGTTTTTAGGGTGTTTTTGGGCGGTTTTGGCAATGGCAAGTAGGGGAAAGAAGGATGATGTTTAGGGTAATTTTTTGACAAAAAATTGGAGGGATAAGGAGGTAGTTTTTCAGAGTATTAAATCAGGAGGTAGTTTTTTAGAGTATTAAATCAGGTATATGTGTATATGTGTGTGTGTGTGTCTATATATATATATATATATATATATATATATATATATATATATATATATATATATATATATTCATATACACACGGAGAGGGAAAGGAGAAAAGTAGCGATCAGGAAAAAATTTCAACCTTAACCCACAACCACAGGAGTTGGAAATTGATGGGGTAAGGGTATGGTATGAGGATGGCACGAGGGTGGTGTGTCGGGGTAGAGGGAGAGTAGGGTGAGGTAAAAAAATAGAATAGGGTAGGGGTAATTTATTTAGGTACAAAACTATGTAAAATATCTGAGGAAAAATTATCTCGTTATCGAAATAGGTTTATTTAATGAAATGGATACCGGTTACCAAACCTAGGTTTAAATTTTAATACGCACCCTCTAGCATATTTTAACCTAATTAAATTTTATAACTAATAAGTCGTAATAATATTACACATATTAATGATATTTGTAGTGCAAACACTCTATAATAATTATTGTAATTAATACACATAATTACCGGTTATAATTATTATGGTTTTATGAAAATGGGGTATTACAGATACTCCATTCATCTTCAACACATCACAACCCTACATAAACATTGAGATGTGTAAATTAAGATCTTCCATTGGAGTACCACCAAATTGGTTATGTTGGATCATGGAAAGAAGCAAAGGCTTTAGCTTGAAATTCTTGGTAGCAATATTAGGCCTAGTGATGCTCGATTGTGTTTCATAAGATGTTGGTGGAGCAAACTCCTTCAAAGATTAATCTTGATAGCCTAAATTTTCTTAGTTTTCCATGGTGTTACTACCATTCAAAATTTTCTTCCTTTCTCATACCCACTACCTAATACCCCATAAGGTCCTATTGATCTCAAGATTGTACTCTATCAAATCTCTAAGATGTTGGGATCGGGGCATGCAATGGTGCCAACAAAGGAAAAAGTCAAACACATAGTGAAAAATAAAATAAAATATTTATTATAGTCAACCAACAAAAATATTCAATATTAACAATGTCGATCCCTGGAAACTGCGTCAAAGACTTATTCAGTTAAATCTACAAACATAATGATGTCTTAGTAGCCAAACAAGGTCATATTCTCAAGGACACTTGCGTTAACTACTGATTTTTATTGGTTTTGACTATATAAATGGATTAATTAAAAAGGGATGAATGATAACCATATGTAAATAAAATGACAAAAATGATGGAGAATACTAATTATGAATTCAATCAATTAGAAACAAGTACTGAACTGAATTTCAATTGCAATTCCAATGTAATTTAATAAATCAATCTATCTTGTATTAGATTTGTTCAATATGATAGAAACAATTAGCCAAAATCAACTATTAATCTCTTTCAACAAATAAAATTCATGCTTAATTAAATCTAAAAACTTATTTTCATGGCTGTAAATCTAATTAAAATATTAAGAACAAGCTAATTCAATCAATTTCTGATAATCACTAATCTACTTTCATAAGTCGTCAATTCTCATTCCATTGTTAAATTCTGGTGTTAATAATAACCTTTTAATTTATTTATCAATCTAATTAGATTAGAATAGTGATTAATTATTCCAACCTTGATTAATTAAATACTAGCAATTAAATAATGCAATTCAAATAGTTACAAACAATCAATCAATCAATTCATCAAATCAATAATATAAATTTTCAATCCTAGAACAAATAATTACTCATGAATAATTGAAATCATAAAGTAAAATAATGAAATAAAATACACAATAGTAGAAGAGAAAGAAAAGAGTTTGGTAGATAAAAACGTAGAGATGGAGTTTAATGTAGTGTTTCAATTATCTAGAATTGATGTGTACAAATTGAAAGAAAAGAATTAATCTAATATTCTTTGCATAAAAGAGAGATGAAATGCAAAAGAATGAATGAGAGCCTCCAAACATCCTTTGAGTAGTGCTGAATTAGGTCTAGAAAAATTTTCCCTTGAATTTAACTATCTGATCCTTTAAAATCACGAAACGAAAACAAAATATGACACCCAACATGACTGTGTTGGGGTTAGAGACCGATTATTGATGCTGAAAGCCTATACGACCTTGTTAATCAACACTAACAGGTCGTATTGTCTTATAACTTCTTTGTTTAGAGTCAAAATGAGGTAATCTTGGATGAGTTGTAAAGTTGAAAAGAAGATCTATAAATTTTGTTGTTTGTCATTTTCCAAATTGATATTGAATCAAAGGAAAAATTCTTTACTTTTCAATCAAATGTAATTGACTACAAAATTAATAAGGCCATGTACATGCTAGGTTCTTTACTATGTCTGCTCAAGGCCTTCATATTGCCTCATATGAGTCATATTTGCATCCATTGAGTGCATCTACAGAACAAAATGCTAGTGGATATGGTATCCATATATCTAACATAAAATCTAATGGTATACATAAAGAATCTGTGGAAATAAACATATATAATGACGTAAAGCCATCCTAATATTAGTTTTTTTTGCCAATTTTTCATTGGAAAACATTTCTATATACTTTTCAATATGGCCAACCATATCAAAAATTAGAATTTTGGGGCTACCAATGAGCTCCACACCACCGGGACCCTCAAACCATTGCTCCTTTATGTCTCACCATCTCATAAACTTGATGGATACTAAAGTTACCTAGTACATTTTTTAAATGTCTTTGAAAAGAGGGTGCACAAAAAGTTTTCTACTTGAAAATTTGTTGGAGATGCCAATAGCACAAGTGAGTAGTGAGAATCTCCATACGTTCAAAGATTTTAAGTAATATCATGAACCCATCGAACCCTCAATGAATTTTTATTCTTACATATATTCCATAAGGTTTTCCCCATATCAACTCTACTCCATGTTGGAGAATAATGAGACCTAACTCTTCTTCCTTCTTGGGAGAGAAAACCACTCACTGTGATACCAGAGCTTTCTTAAACGTGTCAATCTTGCCAGTCTAGATAAACTTTCTACACATGCTCTCACGTTGTTGCATAAGCTTATGAGGAAGGATAAACACATGACTCCGATACATTTTGCATGCTAAAAATCATGGATTTTAGTAGTTTCACCATTTAAGCATAAAATAGAAGCTTGGCATGCCAACCTATAAGTTTCTTTGCAACTTCATGAACCAACCCTTGCATTTGATTTATTATAAGCCTAGCAAAAGGCAAAGGCACTCCTAGGTAAGTGATTTTAAAATATCCCTCCTTGAAGTGGAGAATTTGGATGATCTAGTTCTTCACCCTATCCTACACATCACTAAAGTAAATATGACATTTTTGCTACTAAATAACCTACCTCGATCTATCTGAAAAATTATCCAAAACCCCAATAAGTTTATGAGTTGACCAAAATCCACCCCTACAAAACAATAATATATCATCTACAAAAGCCAATTTAACTATCTTTAGTTATTTGCATTTGGGGCAGTCACTAAATTTAATATTCCTCCGTAAGCACTTTATCATATGAGTTAAGTAATTGGTCATAGGGACAAATAATTAAGGTGATTGTGGATCACCCAGCCGAAGACCCTGTCATCCTTTAAATGGAGGGGTTAGTACCCCATTTAACAAGATATAAAAGAAGATAGTAATCACACAACCTAAGATATCTCAACACATGGAGTGGGAAGCCATATGCATGGAGAACTTACTATAAGATGACCAAACCGACTTATTCATAAGATTTCTTGATATAAAGCTTCGTCATGCACCAATGAGAAATGTGTTTATGAGAATATTCACACAGCAGAACTGCTACAAGAAGAATGTTGTCACTGATATGTCACTCTTTATAGAGCTTGACTAAGCTAGATTAAAAATGAGAGTCATTATGCTCTGTAATCTAGAGGTGAGGATTTCTTGAAATATTCACCACCTTGGTGGCATTATCTATTTTTGTGATAAGATTTAAAGAGGTAGTATTAATTTGCCTTGGGAGAACAGTGGTAGAAAATAATTCTTTGAAAACATTCACAATCTCCTCTTTAATAGCACACCAAGATTTTTTGAGAAACACAGCTGAGATGTCATCCACCCTTAGCCCCCTTGTTATCCCTTATGGAAAAGATTGCATGTTTCACTTCGGACGAAGTAGTGGGAGGTAGGAGAAAATTTTTATGTGTCTCCTCAAAAACTAGTCCTTGTGACACTACCTTTGGATCCGTGATTCCTTTAGCATGACCTAGGCTGCCCAAGAGTTTAACATAAAATTTAGTGAAAAAATCTTTAACTTACGTCACCTCTATAAAGGTATGCCCATCCTCTAAGTCAAGGCGTGTCACTACATTTCTATTTTGATGCCCTTTCAAATAAGCAGAAAAACACTTGTGAATAGGGGTGTGCACTAGTCAAAAATCGGACTAAGCCAAATCAAAATTTAGTTAAGGATTGGAATTTTTTGAAATCAGGATCAAAGATTGGACCGAAATTATCAGTCCAAAACCAGTTAAGATCAAAAGTAGTATTACATATAACTTTAATTTTAAAAATATGTATTTTTTTAGATAAAATGTTAAAAAAAAAAGTCTAGGTTGGATTGGAATATCAAACCGAATGGGATCAAAACCGGTCAAGGAAATAAATTTCTTTACTTTAAGATTGAAACTTGGGTTAGAGATTGGAGTATAAGTCCAATCTTGGACCTCTTGGACCTAAAACCAGAATAATTGATTGATTTGGTCCAAAATTCCTGTCTAGACCAATTTTTGATCACCCCTACTTGTGATTTGTGCCTCCCATGTTAAGCCAATATGATTTGGTCTTTTATTTTAGAAAATTTATTCACAATGGGTAAGGTAAGTAAAGAGTACTTCACAATCCTATAAGCTATGTTGCAATTCACTATTAGTAACATTAGTAAGAAGGAAAGACTGGGTAAAACACATGGCTTTCTTTGCCTCCACAACTTTTGGTTGTTTAGTACTTTAAACATAAGCTTCAAATTTTGTAGCTTTCTATGGATGTCGAACAACAAATTCCCTATAGGGTGGCATTTCTAGTGATTATGCACAATATGCAAAAACCTAGATTCATCAGCCTAAATATTATTGAAGCAAAAGGGATTCCTTCTTGTCAAATTAATTATGGGTTGAATAAAACTCTAGCAATGATTAGAAAATAACGGGGTAAGAAATTCTACATAAAATTGCATGAAGGTGCTAAGCCAATCAACATTGACTAATGCTCTATCTAGTTTACAAACCATTACTTCTCCCCCACTTTTGTTAAACTAGGTTAAGAAGCATCCATAACCCTTGAGATCTATAAGATTTAAGTCCTCCACACATTGAGTAAAATCCTAGACATCTTAGTGGTTAGGAGTATCACCCTTACCTTATCGATCAACCACATGACAACATTAGAATTCCCAAGTAATAAAAGTGATAAAGTTGGAAACTACCTTGTTCGAAGCCAGGCTTAGAGGGTTTTCCATGTAAAATCAATTTTGAAAGCATAGACAAAGCAAACAAGAAAGTGAGCTTTTATAACATGCCCAAATTTAATACTTAAAAATTTTGTTTTGTAAAAGCATTAATTACCAAATTACTGGGTGTCATCGCTACACTTAGTATAAGTATGGTTCCCTGCTTTTCTTATACCAAGTTCTAAGGTTAAAACAAATCACAACCAACTATAAAATAGAAAAAGTGAGAGGTAATACATAAATTAAAGTTGTGCATAATGTATTATATACAATAATGAAAATCAAAAACACCAAGGGACATAACAGTATGAAGAAAAACCAATTACATCAAAAATAGGTACCCAAAGACACAACACTCATTTGTCTTAACTCTTAGACCTAAAAGCCCACTCTAAAAAAAGGATTTCTTCCTAAAGGGTCTCTATTTTTTCACTATACTACGCCTAGAGTCATTCCATACTTTCAAAGTAATCAACTAAAAAAGTGGTATCGAAATAAATTTCTCGTACTGAGTAAATCACATTACATCATGAGAGGTAGCATATCAACACAAAGCACGTACCATAATGACATGCAATAATTATAGGATAAAATATATAATATCAAACCTGAAGCTCAACAGTAAAACATACTAGTTCACTTTACATCAATTCAAGGTATAATAAACATGTCTAATTAATCAAATAAATTCCAAAAAACCAAGGTAGGACACTAAGGTAACTACCCAATCAACACATCTATTTCAATTCAAAATATCACAGTAGGGCACTAAGACAACAACTGAATTAACAAATCTAAAACAATTCCAAATAACAAGGTAAGGCACTAAGGAAGCTACTAAATCAATAAATCCAAAACAATTTCAAATATCAAGGTTGGGTACTAAGGCGACTACCGAATCAACAAATCCAAAACAATTCCAAATACCAAGGTGGGATACTAAGGCAATTATTGAATCAATGAATCCAAAACCCTTTTTATTTGTCTTTCATAGTATTTACTTCCATTTGTACTTACTCGGAGGGGATACAATCAACCCAGGGATACTAAGATACACCCGGTTATATTTACACTCGAAGGTGAAAAAATACCCTCGCTCTCAAACCTAAGGACACAATGGTACGCTTGGTCATACCACAATATCCTCTAACCTCAGTCACCTAGTCCTTGAGTATCTATAACCCTATATAGGGCCCATATGTCACCTATAGAGAAGAATATAGACTTACTAGGACATAACAATACACTAACAAACTAAAAGAGATAATAGTTAACACCTCATCTCTAAGGTAGATAATCCTAGAGATCAACCATATCCAAATCAAGGTAATTCACTTTAAGTATTAATATTTTATGAGGTGATCAATGATGTCACATACTACACAACCATTACCATCTCCATAGTTAACCATTTTTTCATTTTATTTCCAATTATTAAGGTAACCATAAGTTCATCAGTCTATATCAAGCGACGTTAACATGAAGGTCAAGCCATCAAAATTCTAAATCCGTCCTAATATCCAATTATTATTAAAAGATATGTTAAGTCAAATTTGTCAAAATTACCAAAATACCTTTAAAAAACCCCGTTTTATTCAATTTTGTACCAAAAACTATTATTACAAGAAGATTGCCATGAAAAGGCTAAAAAGTCAATAGCTCACATTATTTTAGCATATATGTAATCTTTTTATTTTAGTAATTAACTATATTTTTCACTTTTCATGCATTTGGTGGATTGTGCCGACAAAACCCTAATCATGCAAACTCTCATGTATCACATATTCCATGAATAGTGTATGTACATATTTAAATCATAGTACAACATTTAAACAGGGAATTATCACCATGATACATGTTGGGAAATATCTCTAATCCTAGGCTAAGTAAATAGCAATCATCATAAGTAAACCCTAATCATATGTATATGCTTCCATGCAAATCATAGTAATCCTAACCACCGTGCATTAGTAATCATGAGATATTTATCATGACATTTAAATCATAATTTGATAAGATTAAGCCTTTAAAAAACCCTAGACATGCATATGTAAATCATATAAACATATTACCCATGCATATAGATTAACTTACAACAATTGTGTGTACCCTTTATTTAACATGTTATCATTTCATCATGCATTTCATAACACTTGGAGAATGTAAAACTCAATCATAACTCTAAATCTAAGAAATCCTAACATACTCACACATAACTTCTACCATCTTATGATTTATTGGATTTACCTAAATCTAAGCTTACTGATGAGTTCATATTTTGACACATTTTATACCCTTATAATCTTAGTTTTTGATAGTTTATTTAACTAATATAGGGGAATAATTATTGTTTTATGATTAAGTGGTAAAATTTGCATAAATATTATTATTTGAGCTAAAATGATATAAATTAAGTAAATTTAGAATAAAATATTATTTATTAATATTTATTTAATTTTATTTTGCAGGTATTATTATTTTTAAATAAAAGAAAAAAAATAATCGACGTTTGGACCAACGGCCAAAGGCCGAAGGCCCAAACACCACGAAAGCTAACCAAACGGAGCACATGAGAAGAAAAGTCAGCCGAAGGGCTGACGTGGCACATGAAATATATAAAAGAGGGGTGCGGTCGAAAGCCTCGAGAGGCTCGACAGAGCCTTCGGCTGTAGAGAGTAGAAGACAACGAGGAGATAGGCAGTCTCTGCCATTAGGCGGAGATAGGCGGTCTCTGCCGTTAGGCAGAGAACAGGCCGCACGTCAGATGAAGGAGGGCGGCACGGACACCGAGGCCTCAGAGAGGAGTAACGCGAGGTGCGACAGAGCCTTAAAAAGGCTCAGTCAAACGGGAAAAAGGAGAGAGGGCGAGAGCCTTCCTTCACAGGCTCGGTAAAGAGAGGAGGTCAGGCTCGGAAGAGAAAGGACGACACACGGACGACCTGAGCGTGGCACGGAGTTCGAGAAGAAAAAGAAAAAGAATTTGGCACGGAAATAAAGGCAAACAAGGAAGAAAAATAAGAAGAAATTAATACCGGTAGAATTTATTTTAGATAAAATTAATTTTTATCTGAATAAATTCTAAATCTTTTATCTAAAATTAATTCCGGTTATTTCTTTCTCTTATTTTTAATTTATATTTTAGATAAATATTTCTGTGTAATTAATTCTTTTATTATGGTTGGCTGATTATTTATTGTTAGGGAATAAATTGAAACCCTGGATTAGGATTTAAATTATAATTTTATTTTCTTTGTTTCGTGAGATTGTTTCTTGACTCTATATTAATTGCTATCGTTTAAATATATAATTCTGTCAAGTATAGTTTATTTGGTGCATGCCTTGTTCTAGTTCCTCATAAGTGACAATATGTAGGATTATTTGTCTGCGAGGTGGCCATCTAAATAGACTAGAATTTATGTATATAAATTGCAGCTAGGTTAGATAACAATTCACCTAATCGTTTTGTAATTCTAACTGAAGTGGTAAAACATTTCGATACGTGTGGGTCAAGGATAGGAAATACAGCTAGACATACGTTTTGTACTAGTCTGGGTACTTAGATTGACAGCCTTCCACTTACACTTAATGCATTAAATCTAGCTAAATATAGGAGCCGCTTGTTGCTGCTATACTGCTAGTATTTAATAGGGTTAATATAGGCACGTGGTCGTATTAATTAATTAAGGGAAGTAATATAAGGTGTATGGACCTGCGTTTGGTGTGCAACTTGGTCGATCTCATTCTCACGATTAAAAGATGACTTAGAAATAAATATTATATCATGACCTAATCTAGTGGTGGATTTTTATTTCCCTAACATATTTCTCCTATCTGCGGTTTCCTATCATTTTCGTTATTTTCGTTATTAGTTTACTTTATTTTATTTACTCCTTTATTATTTTTTTATAACCCCCGTTATTATTTTTCTTATATATTTATTCTGTGTTATTTAGGATTTTTATTTTTAGTTTTAGTTTCATTTTCAAGCTAGTTAGATAGAGGTGATCCCTCTCAATCCCCGGCTAGAACAATACCCTTATTTACCAGTGCTACAATTGACAACAAGAGGGTTTAAATTGTGTGCCGGCTACGGTCACACCACTTACACAAAAGTACAAAACTATCTTCTCTAAGATTTTTCAAGAATTACTTAGGAAACTAACACTCAATAACATATGTATTAGCATGTAATATAACATAATAATAACCCAAAATTCATATAAAAAACTCAAGGATAACTAACTGGCCTTAGCAAAGTAGGACTAAACAAAACTCATGCGAGAAAAAAGGAAGAAATCAATGGATGTTGCCGAGAAGGAGAGGAAGGAGAAATGGTAGCCTTGGCTAGTGCTAAGGAGGTTGACAAGGCATAAATGGATAGTGTAGGGAGAGGATAAACATCATAGAAAGATTTAGCAAAGGTAGGATCCATGGCACAAATGATTGAAGCTAAGAGGGAAGGGGTTAGTGCTTTTGGCCTAAAGAGGGGTGGTGGTTTTGGTGAGGTTGGTCATAGGTTTTTAGGGTGTTTCATGACTTTGTGGGGGCTTCGGTGGTGGTGTATGTAGCAAGAAGTGGAGGTTTGGTGGAAGGTGGTGTAGTAAGGTGGGGAGGTGTAGTAATTTTGGCTGAAGGTGGTGGTTGGTGTTTAGTGAGTTTGGATGAAGATGGGGGTTGTTTTGGTGAGTTTGGGGGTGTTTGTGTGAGGTTATGCATTAGTGTTGTGGTGGTTTTAGTAGAAGTTACCAAAGGTGAGGGTGATGGATTGGTGCAGGTTACCAAAGATAAGGAAATTTGGTCAGTGGTAAAGTGCATTGCTAGCAAAAATGGTGAAGATGAGGGATGATAATGGCAGATCAAAAGGGTTTTTTTTTACTTGAGGGAGCTCAGGAGAAAAAGGAGGAAGTGTAGGCTATTTAGGGGGGGTCATTCATGATGAAAAATAGAGAAGATGGAGGGGTTTTAAGGATGGTGGCATGTAGTAAAATGAGGGGCAAAATAAGGAGAGGGAAACATAGGATAGAGGAAGGTATGGTGCAAGGTAAGGTGTAAGAGAATTTACGCCTCGGGGAGGGTATGGTGAAAAGATTAAGAAAATCTAGCATAGGTTGGGGCCATGGCTTAGGGATATTGTTTATCTGAAGGTACCAGGGTAAAATATTCAGTTACCAAGATAAGACTTACTCGATGTAATAGGTATTAATTAAGGTCTAACTTAGGATTAAAATTTAATAACATAATCTTTAACAAATTTTAACCTACTTTGATTTTATATCTTATATTTTTTAATAATAATACATATATCAATAATATATTTAAAATAAACAATCTTAACATAATTATTACACCTATTACATATAATTATTAGTTAATCATAAGATTTTTGGAAAATGGGGTATAATAGTTTGTCCATATATTGCCTTAACTTCACATATGATACATTGGTCATAGGCACTAAGATGATACATATGGTATACCAAAGGATCCCACAGGACCCAAATGTATCCATTATGTTGAGCATGATAGTTGTTGAGGACTTGAGGCATTGCCAGTTCTTAACAATATTCTTTTTAAATACATTAAACTTTCCCAAATTTACTCTGGTTTACACTAGGCCTACCAAATAGCATCTACTATTTTTGATCCATTATCTTATTGGGATTTGCTTGAATTGATTATTCATTCCTCAAAATTTCTAACAAAATAGCATTGGGCCTAGATCATATGGAGAGTGACCTAATACGTCTATATATTGACCTAGTTTTTTTTCCAGTATATCCTATAGCACCACAAATTGATTATCATGTGAGGAACCACCTATGTGAGTGAAATATTGCAATAAGTATTTATGCATGTGTAGATGATCCACCTATTAACGTGCATAAGAAGGTGGCTATGAACTATGCTAGGCATGAGGAGATACATTACTAGCACCACACACCTTATTAATATTCACTGTAGAAGAATATTAAATAGCTGTATGGAGTTGTGGATTATCTATACTACTAGGTCAAGTCACCTCATTGGTGTCTTTCATTGGATTCTTTTCTCATGACATATTCCCTTTTATCTCTAACCAAGATCCACTCCTCAGGGGTGGGAGGCTTTGACCTATGGTCTAACATGAAGTTTAGGATAATTTTTACTATCATGCATGGGTGTTGCACAAGCATGACAAAAATAATTCTTCCAATCAAACAACACATATTGGATAAAACTGGTACCAGTAGGGTCCCTAATATGTACCGACTCACACAAGGGCTTCCCCCCCCTAATATGAGCAGACTAGGATAAGCAATACAATCTTTACATATAGTGATAGTATTGGTACAAATAGGCTTACCCACCAACCTAGCAATTGCGTTTAAGGATTTGGGGGATTAATACTTCAAAGGTAGATGAATAAATTTCACCCAAAAGGGGGACAAACTGAAGCTCCTCCTTGGTTAGTTTCATTTTATGTTGCCAACGTCTTATAATTAAAGCATGACCATAGTAAGTTTAATATAGGCCTAGAATAATATCACATTCATTATCTAAAGCAAATTTAAAGACAAATAATCCACATCATGGTAAATGATCTTTAGTTGTTCAACCTGATTCCATTAAGCTTTCAAAAACCGAATATTTGATTGAAGTAAGAGGCATCTCCATATACATAGCCTACTTAGGCATACTTGAATTTACTCAATTCTCATTTAATTTCATCCTTTTCTAGAATAATATTTACCTTTCCTTCTTCCATGCATGGGGGGATGTAGGACAATGCCATACAAAGATCTAGATTCTGATTGGAGGAGATGCTATCTCTCCAAGAGTAATATGGTTTAGGTTCCTTATCCATAGTGGACTCAGTATTATGATTGTTTTTTTCTTTAGGGATTAGACATTTTTAAGGTCTACAATGATACATTGAAGCACAAACTAGTATGTGTGTTGATGCATCGTGGTAAGGTAGTTGCTTACGCTTCATGTTAATTAAAGCAGTAAGAACATAACTACCTAACTCATGATTTGGAGTTAATTGCATTCAGTTTCACACTAATAATTTGGAGGCACTATCTGTTTAAGAAAAGTTATAGACTATTCATCGGCTATAAAAGTTTCAAGTATATATTCACTGAGAAAAAGTTGAACATGAGACCAATGAGATGTCTAGAGTTGGTGAAGGATTATGATTTTAAATTGACCTACCATGAGGTTAAGACCAACATCGTTGCAAATGCCTTGAGTAGGAATACATCACGCTCCTTGAGTTATTGTGTAGTGGCGAATTAGTTACTCGAGGAGCTTGGTGAGATGGGGATAAAGTTGAATCAATAGGGTGATTTGGAGTTTTGGATGAGTGCTTTGACTATTATGCCCAAATGAGGTAGCTTGAGGACGTCAAGCTTGAGAAGATTCAATAGAGGATATAAGACTATAGAGCTGATTTTTTTAATTTTTTTATTTTATAATTTCATGGAATGGTAGTATTTTCTATAGGGATTGTTGGTATGTACCTTGGTGTTTTGCTAAGTGTTAGAATTTTGAGGAGGGTCATCATACTTCATATTCTGTCCACTTAGGAGGGGATATTTGTACAAAGACCTTAAGTGGATTTATTGGCGGCCTTAAATGAAGTGAAAGGTAGTAGGTTTGTATGAAGGTGACTAACTTGTCATAAGATCAAGATAGAACATCGCAAACATGTCGGGGTGGTCTAGCATATGGATATTCCAAGATGGAAGCGGGATTCCATCTCCATATATTTTGTGAGTGGACTACCTAAGAATCATAATGGATGTGATATACTTTGAGTTATTGTTGATTGGTTAACTAAATCAGCAATTTTTATGTTAATGAAGTCGAACTGGAGCATAGATCAGATAACAACCATATACAAAAAGCATGTGGTGAGTAGGCTTAGTAGATAGTACACCTACCCTAATAGGATAAGCATGAGGGTAGCCTTGAAATTATGAAATTGGAGGCTTGGAATAATGTAGTTGTGGGCTTTCTTATTTGAAGTCTACAAAATAAAAGGATGTTATCTTGGTGTGGTGGGTTCACAGTTATTATGTAAAGTCTAGGAACTTGTGGGAGATCGAAGAAAAAAGGGAAGGTTTCTTGGTGCTTGAGGAGAGTCCTTAAATTACACCTTTAGTATGGTGATACTATGGCTACGAACAACTTGAACGTCCTTACAAGTGCTAACTCATACAACATATCTAAGGGTTGTGCACTTCTAAGACTGAGGCACGAATAGGATTGAGTACATCTCTACAATATATTTTGCTTGTACAATTAGAGTTTTATTTTTCATTTGTTAAAACAACAATGACATATGCTTAGTTTATCAATGTCTTAAAATTAATTTTAATAAGATATTCTTTGAAATAATGCTTATTTTTTTGTAAGAATTTTCTATTTTCATATTTAAAAAAAACTACTATAATTTATATATCATAAATATATGGTATATTTTTTGTTTGTTGGTATCATTTTTAATATTTATGTATTAAGTATTGTACATATAACTTTTATTAATTTCACAAAGTAAAAGGCGTAGGTTAGTTACAACATTTCAGTAATAATTTTGATAAACACTTATTTTAGACATATTATATTGATTACAACTATAAATAATGCAAAAATCACACCAACATACAAAAAGGAGACACAAAAGAATAAAGAAAAAGAGAAACTTATCTATATGCTAAAACATAAAAAACGTCTAAAAATATATAATGCTTCAACAATTACATAAATTTGCAAAGTTGATAATATTTCTATAATTCATGCAATGAGAGAACTTTATATAATTCATAAAAATAAATGTCTGAATTCATATATATAATAATTATTAAATTCATGAAATGACATTATAGTTCCTATAAGTTTCTAATAATGACATCTTTTAAAAAAAATTATAATGACAAGTGTTTTTAAATATTTCATTAAAATTTTCAATAGTGTATATTCACCAAAAGAATTTTTTTCTTCAAAAGCCTCAAAGTGACTATATATACATATATATAAAGAAATAAATAACTATGATAAAATATTTGACTTTGTACATGAAATCAACAAACTAGTTAGAATAATAATAATGATAACAATAGTAAAAATAGTAAATAATAAACTATTAAATATGATAATAATAGTATCAAAACAATGATAATAGTAATCATAATTAAATAATTTATCAATTTTTTTTTGTTTAAGATACAACCATATTAGATTAAGTGGGTAAAATTTAGATGAAGAGAACTAATTTATTACAATCATAAAAAGTTTAAAACCACAATTTTTAATGTAGAAATTATCAATTAAATATTTTCATTAACAATAAACCATTCTTAGATTTTTTTTATAGCAACAAGCCTAGAGACTTTTTCTTTAATTATATTATGTTTAGAAAAATACACGGACGAAGATGAAACAAAAAACAAACGTAGAGTCTCCTTTTATTTCTTTTTCTTTGGCCAAATTATGTCAATATAAACAAATAATTTTAAGAACTCGTTGTTATACTAATAATGATAAAAAAAACTTGTACTTATCTTTCCTTTCAAAACTTATTGATGCATGGTATTGGAAAATTTACTAGGAAAAAATATAAAATTTTTAAATATCTATAATAAAATATTTACAAGTAATCACATATTTATCTATCCTATATGTTATACTTGGATGAACAAAAATCCTTACTTTATGACAATAATTATATATTATTTTTTATCATCATCTTAAATTACCTTTGATATATATTGTTTGAGTTATTAAGTTGATAGTAGTAATGAAATCACTTAAATTTGTTAGATAGAATAGTGAGCAATGAACATTAATACCATAAGAAAATTTTAATTAACTTAATAATAAATCAAGCCTAAATATAATATTATAATATTTACAAGTATTTTGTTTTATAGGTAAACTAATAAAATAGAAATAAAAGTCATTCTCCAATCTCATATTTAATATCATATTATTAAATTAGATAGTTATTAAAATTCAAAAAACTACCGAAAATTTACTTTTATATATTTATTCATATTTCTTTAAATAACCTTTTCTTATGTATCGAATTACAACAAGTCCATGTCCTACTTATTTCTTAATTTTATTTTTTAGTACCTACCTTATTTAATCGGCAAGACGGCAACTGCAAAAGGACGAAAAAAAAAAAGGAATCGAAAGATATCGTATAGCGATAATCGAATATTTTTAAGTCGGCATCATTGTTTCAGTGAGGGATTGTTCCAGGCTTTCAGGCCGTCTCAAAGCTGAATCATCAGATAACTACTGGATTATGTATATGTGCCTATTAACAAATTTCTTCCTCCAATTTCTACTGCATAGAAGAATCTCCAGTTGAAATTTCTGGGGTACTCCTGCAAAGAGAGACTTCAATTGCTGCACTCAAGTCCATCGGATGCTTATTGCTTGGAACTTCCCTTGATTCTAATTGAGTATACCTAAGTTTCAAGGCTGGGTAGTAGAGAAGGTCATCGATTCGGTGACTGTCAGTGCATCGATTGGTTGCGTAACCTTTTGAAAATGGAGATTGATTCGTCTTCTTTGCATGACGAGCCTCCTCTCTCTCCTCAGGGTCGCATCCTCAAGGTAAAATAACGCACCTCTATGTCGTTCGCATATGATCAGTTGATGAGCGAATGGCTTTCCTTCTTAGCCTTTGATATTTTGGCTTTATACAGTGTAATTTTAGAGCCTTTTTATGATAAACAAAAGTATCCTAAAATGGTCAAATATTGCTTTTGCGTGAACCCTTATTCGGTGAATGAGAAAGAAGCTTTTGAACTTCCAGATATCACGAGTTTTTGTTTGCGTGATACCGGGCATGTTATGTATGTATTTTGGCATTGCCACTTCTGCAAATGGGAGATGCGATTTTCCAAATTGACGGATTGATGATACAAACAAAATTCTACTCAATCTCTTCTTGAGTCGGTGTTCCTAGAGAGCCTATAAAACCTTGAGTACGTTGCAGATAGTGTGAATGGATGTGGATTTTGGCTATATGGCTCCAACCAAATGCAAATGACACTATGAAAAACGCTATCTATCCTGATTCAAAACCCCAATTAAAACCCAAATTCTTCTAAAAGTATGTATATTAGTATATTAATCTTATTTTTCATTAATAAGTAAATGACACATATTAAAAAAAATACAAAATAAAAGAAAATTATGAAAAAAAGATACAGAAAATTTATTATAATAATAATAGCAATAATGATACCAATAGTGAATTCACTTTACGTTTTATGCTGTAATTTTCTTTTCTGTTATATTGTTTTTAGCTGTCATTACTTAATTAATAATAACAAATGAAATTAGTGCACCATTATATATAATTTTAAATAACCTGGATTTGAGTTTGTATTTGAAATTTGGGTATATAGCATTATTGGGACACTAAACACTGTAGCTCATGAGCCATTAAGTTGTCGGGTGCTTCTTCATGCCAATGTTGTCTTAAAATGGGATAACTATTACATTTTGATCTTTTTGCTACCACAATTGGTATATGCTGCTTGTCTTTTGACTTATTGATCGTAAGAACTAGTGGCATTTTTCATCTTGGTGTTGGTCATAGCACTAGCAGCAATGTTAATATTGACAAGAGTGGCCAATAGGTTTATTTTTGAGAGAAAAACTGTGGTCATTAGTCATTACTAATCTCATTTTCTAGTGTATGCATGTTGCTATTAGTCTAGAGTTCTGGTCAAGATTTTTAAGACAATGAATGCAGCTCAGTCCCCTCTGCATACATTTTCCAAGGAGTATGCTTGCCTTGCATTTGATAGGGTTTTGGCTTGGCATTAGAGAAATGTTATCAAACATATGCAGAATCAAATTCTAAGTAAAACTGCTTCCAACTTCTGAACAATCAAATATCAATTTTCCAATGTAGGTTTATGAAATTTGGGGCAACATTGTGCTTACTCTATCACTGTGTGAAGGAACTTGCTTCGGTTATCATGGTTGCTATCTATCATGCATGCTCTTTTCTGCTTCTAATTCATTTTTTTTTGGTTCTTTAAAATTCTGTTTATTTGGTTGAATCTTCCGGTTGTGTTTTTTTTGTATCTTGTCCAGTCTGCTATTACATTGATGATTCATGTTACTCCTTTTTTCATCATACTTCAGAGGCTTGTAGTCCATGGAGTTCCAGAGGAGCACCTGCAGGATCTGCAGTCTGGTTTGGTTGGCTTTGTCAAAAGCAACAAGGCTGTAATTCCAGACTTGGTACCTGTTATCCTGCCATCTGATGAAGAGGTAGCAGAGGTGATTCGAGAGGCTGGGGCTGGGCATGGGATAGCTGTCCCAAACCCTGCCCTGGAGAAATTGTTCCACGAGAGCATGCTTTGGTTAGAATGGCTTATGTTTGAGGGTGATCCTAGTACTTCCTTGAAAAACATTGCTGGCCAGCTTGGGGTCTGTGGAGCTGTTTGGGGGAAGAATGACATAGCTTTCCGTTGTCGGACATGCGAGCATGATCCAACTTGTGCTATATGTGTTCCTTGTTTTCAGAATGGAAAGCATGAGAACCATGATTATTCAATTATATACACAGGAGGTGGATGCTGTGACTGTGGGGATGAGACTGCATGGAAGCGTGATGGATTTTGTTCAAAGCATCAAGGTGTAGATAAAATACAACGTCTGCCAGAAGATATTACTTCTACTGTTGGACCTGTGCTTGATGCTATTTTTGGGTGTTGGAAAAGCAAACTTGTACGCGTTGAAATTTTATCAATGCCGAACAACCGTTCTGAGATCAAATATGTGGCAAATGAGTTGACCTTTGCTATAGCTGAGATGCTTCTTTATTTTTGCAACCAAAGTGAAAGCTTGCTTAGTTTCATCTCCAGGAGGTTGAGTACCTTACCAGGTTTGTTGGATCTTCTGGTTAGATCTGAGAGATTTCTTAGCAATCCTGTTGTATTAAGGCTACATGAACTGCTTTTGAAGTTGCTGAGAGATCCTACTTTCAAGGATGAATTTGCTAAAGCTTTCATGCGTTATTATCCAATTAAAATAGAAGGGACGTTAAAAAATCCCCAAAATTCTGGTGTGGGGAGTAATCATCTGCATTCTACGTTTGCCGTACAAATTTTTACGGTTCCAGCCCTCACCCTAAGCCTTATGAAGGATATTAATTTGTTGGCGGTTCTGTTAGACTGCCTTGGGGGTGTTCTCCTTTCTTGGTCTGGAGAAGATGGCAGACTTCAGGTGATTTTTCCTGGTCCCCATTTTTTAATTTTCATTAGTTTATTCTTTCTTACTCTACGTGGTGTCTGTTACTTCAGTGTATGATTCGTCTAGTCCACCTTCTTGCTGATCAAGTTGGATGTTAAATGCTGTTCATCCTCGCTTGTTGTCAATGTTTACTTTTCCGTTGCTTATCGCTATGCTTGATGCTGGGCATGGGGTATATTGGCACAGTTCATTTATACTTCTGTCACAAAAAAAGAAAATATTGCTTTCTTGTAGTTGGCAAATGAAGATGTGGGCAGAATAATTCATTAATATATGATAAGAGGAGTTCTTGAGGAATCCCTCTCCTATGTTACCAAAAAAGGTATAGCTTCTTAATACAGCAGTTGGCGATCAGGATTGATGCTATCCTGAGGGAAGAGATGGCTGTCCTCTCTTTTTTAGCTTCCCTCGCAAACATCCTACTCCCTGTTAAAATCCTTTTATGGACTTGGACTCTGCTTTCCTCATCATCAGCAAAATTTTGATAATAATAAAAATAATATTAAATTAATGTTAATAATTATAACAATAATAGTTTTGATAACTATAATAGTAATACTAACTGAAAAATTAGAAATTATGGAAGTAATAATTGTAAACTAATAATAAAAATACGTTTATCCTTGACAAATAAGTTCAGATGAGAAAAATCAGACAAACAAAACAGGGCCTGCCTTGTCCACAACTAATAACATTCCCAAATTTGATAAAATCATAACTTATTTGTCCACCACTAGTAGCGTTCCCAAATTTGATAAAATCATAACATGTCCACCGCTAGTAACATTCCCAAATATGATAAAATCATAACCAGAGATCTCTTGCCTCATTGAATTACTCTGATCTGTTTATCCTTGTGCATGTAAAAAAGAAATATTGTTTGACCAAAATATTATCACTCTTTTCCTCTTATTTTATGTCTGGTCACTTTTAGTACTTTGGTAATTGAACAGCGCAACTGGCCACTTTCAGGCCTTTGGAGATAATTGAGAGCTGGTTCAGTATTGGTCTAGAGGGTAGTATAGTGATATTTTCAGTAATTAGGGTGGTTTTGGAGATTAGTCTTTTTCTTTTTCTTCCTTCTTTGCATTTCGTTTTTTGAGAAACTCTCACTTTTTCTTAAGGTGTTGCTTCACCTTTCTGCGTGGGTTAGGAGGAAAATTATAGGAACAGTTCTATTCCCCATGTCATGTAAGCAAAAAGTCGGCAAGCTGTGTAATGGTCATGAGCTTATTTTTAATTTGTCTTGCACTAAATATCCTATATAAGCTGATCATTTACTTTGCATCATCTCGCAATGATCATCCCATATTATTTTGCCAATCTATACTTGGCTTGGGACTGGTCTAACTAATGTTTTAAAGAAAGCAACAAATTAATGGGTTGGAAATACTAGAAATTTAATCATATAGAAATCGTAACTTTTTGTGGATAATTAGATTAGTTCTGGTCTCACTGAATGTATCAACCTACCATGGATATGTACATATATATGTTATCCATATTAATAAATCCTGTTTGTATAATCTTGTACAACTTGATTGTAAGTAAACAATAACTTGATTTGATTCTAGAAACCCTTATTCATAATTCACTTCCTTGCATCATTACTTGCCGATAAACCTGTTGGGTGGTTGTATGTGCAGAAAATTTGATAGAAAACAGATTTGTATTCACTCATAAAAAGTAAACTCCTGACTGACTCCCTAATGACTGAGCACAATTAACCTCTTTAATAATCCGACTAATTCTACCTACTATGGATTACTTTAACCCAAGCTTAACAAAATTCTTAAAAATTGGTGCTTTCTGGTCAATATTGTTGGGGGGGGGGGAAATTTATGCCTGAAAAATATTCAAAATCAAAAAGATTAAATAAACGAAGTAGTTATGAAGAATTTATTGTTCTCTTGCAACCATTAGCTAACTCATCAATTTTGATTGATCTAGAGTCTGTCTGGTAACTTAAGCATATAAGTGTCTGATTTAAACTTGACTTGAAGTACTAATTTGGTGGAGTGTACGGTGAACAGAAATTATTTACATGTGAATGTGACTGAATTAATGATATTTTTTGGTGACTTATCTGAATTAATTATTGCTAATTTTAGACATAATATTCTAATTTTGAATGACATAAATCGAAAAATATGAATACTGTATGTTTTTTTATAGATATTTAGTTAAAATTGGCAAGACTTAATAAGTTGTGGATAAGGTGATGATAAGGATCTTAAAATAAAATATAAAACAAATTCACATCTACATTATTGATAGATAATATGGACGTCATAAAGCTTACCGAACATGCCTTTATATTATGACAATAATGAACTGTGATTTTTTCTCAGAAAATCAGGTATCAGTTTATCAGAAATAGAAACTTGGAAACATAATTGAAATTGTAAGAAACTTGGAAAGAGTAAAACTATCTATAAATGCTGGCAATTAAGAAAATGAACAAAACTATCTGTGGGACTGTAGTTTGAATCCAAATCAAATTGTCAGTGAAAATGGCTCAACCAGTAACTTTTCAGCCCTGTTGCAGGTCTGAGGGACATCAAGTCCTGCTTGAGAACTGGCTGAACCAGAGTTTACTGGAAGACCCTGAGGGTGATCCCAATTTTGAAACTGCCTGTCCTTGTTAACTACATTTGCATTTCTGCCACCTGGATTTTCTCTCATAAATGGTTAATATCCTTTACAATTTATATTGAACCCTGATTATATGCCAGGAGCATGTGTTATTTTCTTATTTGATGCTCTGATTTCCTAGTAACGGAATTTGTCAAGCTCTATTTTCCGCGCCTCAGCAAAAATTTTATAGTAACAAAAATAATATAAAATTAATGATAATAATTTTCAAAATAATAGTAATGATAACTATGATATTAATATTAACGAAAAAAAATATAAAATATGGAAATAATATTTGCAAAAAAAAAAAATAATAGCACATTAAAGTTTTGCATCAAATGACTATTGCTTAGTTTGGATCTAGGAACTATTAAATCTATGTACAGATTGTAGGGGATGAGAAAATCTGATGGTCTTATTACGCCAAGTAAGGACAATGCAGTTGATGTGTCAATCTATTGATGAGTGATATGGAAACTAGTTTGTGCCACTGCAGAGCTTGTTCTCACTGTACGTGAACTTTGTTTTATTCTGTTCTTTGTAGCAGTAGAGAACAGTGGAGTCCAGCATCTCTTTAAAGATAATAAGTTTAGAATTTTCTGTAAATGATTCCTCATCAGAGGTTGCCGTTGGATAAAAGTCTATTTAAAAAAGTATAAATGCTTCGGGTTTGTTTCCATAAAGGTATAAAGGCATAAGCGTTTTTGAATTTTTCGTAAAGGCACAGACATTTAGACTTTGTTCTCATTATGATGTAAATGTTTTAAGAATGAAAAATCTAAGGCATAAACGTTTAGAGTTTGTTTCTATTGAGGCGTTAAGACATAAATAAAAGGGACCAGAATTACCCAAAATATAAAGTTCTAGAACATTATGCCTTAATGAGAATAAAGTCTAAACGTTTATACCTTTATGGGTTCTCATTAAGACTTAAATGTTTTAAAATGAAAAGTTTAAGGCATAAACGTTTAGAGTTTGTTTCTATTAAGGCATTAAGATATAAATAAAAGGGACCAAAATTACCCTAAATATAATGTTTTAAACATTATGCCTTAATGAAATAAAGTCTAAACATTTATACCTTTGTAGAAAATTCAAAAACGTTAATGCCTTTATGGAAACAAACTCAAAACATTTATACCTTTGAGTAAATTTTTTCTGATTTCTGACTGAAAATTAGTGGTGGCTGACTGGTTGGGGAGGGAGGGAGGTAGGGGAAGCTTACTCTATTTAGTGATTGGTTTTGACCTTTTTGTTTGATGTCTGGGTGTTGATGATCTTCACTTGCCATTATTAGTTGAGTTGCTGAACTTGTGAGAGAGTTAATTGCTGGTGAAAAGGCTGTGCCTTTTGCTTTGTTTTTGAAATCATCCTTGTGGTTCCCATTTGTCAGTAATGCTATATTTTTTGATTGGCTCAGCTTCTTTAATTGGTATGATTCATCCTGAAGGTGATTGCCAACGTGATTGCTTGTTTGCTTATGCTACTTGATGGCCTAAATTTGCAAGTGTACGGACTCGTTATAGCACGTCAATATCATATCACACAGGACTTCATTATTGAGTACTGTTTTTTATTATTTCAGTCATCTAGATAAATCAAATTTGAAGAGTAGAAAATAACTAGCAAAATAAAATCAAATGGTAATGCTAATGGTAGTAAAAATTTAATTAAAAGCTAGTATTGGATTGTCGTTATAAGTTGGTAATTAATGAATAATCAATTTAATTGTCAAATAATTACGCAAATCTGAGAGGGTGAAGTATACCAAATTAACTAATAATATCTTTCAAGGTCTAATAGTTGTACCTAATTTAATTTAATTTAAATAAAAACTAAATATATTATGTTCTATGCTAAATCAATAAAATTCCCAAGTGACTCCAGCCTACTTTTGTGGTTCGATTCTCCCGTTCAACTGTTAGATTTTTAGTTATTAATCTTTAACTTTAAGTTTTTTGATTAAATACCTAAGTCTAGTAAAGTAAGTGATCAAGCAACTCAACCCCAATTATAGAATTTACGAATTCAAGCAATCGGAATGGATATCAAACTAATTTTTGTCATTAATTAACTATTTAGACCGGATTAAATCCTATAAAAGAAATCTACTCACTTATGATTGCAGCAAACGGAAGAAATAAAATGCATAAATGTAATTAACATCAAACATAATAAATAACGAGAGAAAGATAGAAATATAGAACCGTAAATTAATAATATTGGAATCTGCTATCAAAGATGGATACGCTAACTAAATTTGAAATTAAACTAATATTTGAATCCAAATATTAAAGGTTTGAAAATTGGATGTCTTGTTTGCAGAAAAAAGGAGAAAAATAAAATAAATAATTGCCCCCTCTTCTCCCGTCCAAAGTCCAGATAAGAAGCCCCTCAAGAAATGGAACGGATCATATGAGATCGTGGAGTAACCATCGCTGCACAGCTATGGCAACCTCACACAGCCCGCGTGGCATTCTTGCTCTCAACTCATCGCATGCTTTGTGCACGGTTGGTGCACTGACCTCACATGGCTGTGTTGCTAGTGTACTGGTCAGCGCATGGTTGTGCTGTTAGTGTACATAGCTGTGCCTTAGCTATATATATGGTTTTTTGTTCTCTTTTCAATTCCTTAGTTTTTCTCCTCTTCTTGTATGCATGTGAGATTAATTCCTCTTCCTTCAAAAACCTTTGCTCCAAATCCGTTTCATTTTCCTTAGTTTTGTGCAATTTTGTGCAATTCCATGAAAAATAAATGCAAAAGAGTAGTATCTAGAACAAGAGACAAAGACTACCTAAAAGTTCACGGATTACATGAAACAAGATCATAAAATGGAAGGAAAGTGAGGTGAAAATGTAGAAAATAATTAGTTTATCACTACTAGCCTTGATTCACTGCTTTTATTGTCAAGAACTGTAGATCTTTGTTGATTGGAAGCTACGCATTTGGGAATTAATCTATGTTCTCCTCAATTTATTTTTGGTACTTACTAGTTTAGTTTAGTTTAGATTAGATCAGATCATTGAAATTTGATAATAATAAAAATATTATAAAATTAATGATAGTTATTACTCCCTTTGTATTATAGTAATTGACTTTTTGGTAATTTTTGCATGCTTAGAATTAGATGATATTTTGGCCCAATTTCCTTTCCAATGCACTTTATCTGGTTGACTAGTTTATGTTGCTTTACCGCTAAATTAAAGAAAAACAAATGGGAGTAATTCATTTGTAGATGTATATCCAAAAGGAATTGAACTCACATCTGAGGGGACCACTCCTTTCTCTCCATTTGTTTTCATTGGCAGATGTATACGCAAAAAGCATTTAAATTCACCTATTCTCATTTGGTCTTTTGGGAGTCCATTCCTTTCTCCCCATTTATTATAAAGCAATTAATTTTTTTTTAAGTGTCGACTATACTAAAATGTCATCTATTAAAAATACAAGGGTAGTATGCTAATGATCATAATGATAACAATAGTAATGGTAGTAATAAAAAAAAGTTATGGCACTAACAAAAGTAAAAATAATAGTATATTAGTTTTTTATATCACTTAGACGAAGAGTACATATCCTTATTTCATTGCAGTTACCTCCAATGTATGTGTTGTTTATGAGGATTTAAATTGTTTCTCTTACAGATTGACAATTGGGAAATTTGGTTTGATACCAGTTATCGTGTTCTTGAGGATATTAAATATGTTATGGGCCATCCTGAAGCAGTTCAATATGTAATAACAGAGCAGCAAGACCTTTACAGAGCTTGGTTAAGCATCCTGTCTCATCTACAAGGTGTCAACCCTTTAAAGCGAGAAACCAGCATGCACATAGAAGAGGAAGATGAGAATATTAGTCTGCTTTTTGCGTTCTTCCACAATATCACAAACATTAATGCTCTTTTGGTTGCTGGAGCTTTTTCTATTGCTGGTGGGAAGGATTTATGTAAGCGTAGCCCCTCAAATACTGGTAAAAGAGATATACATGGTGGACTTGCAAGACATGCAAAAGTTGGAAGACTATCCCAGGAGAGTTCTGCATGCACTTCCTCATGTCACAGTAGTGGATCAGAGACTGCATCACATGTTGCTGAAATGAAACCTGATGATGATCTCTTTCTCTCTGTTCCATCTTCAATCTCATGGATGATATTGGAGTGTTTGAGGGCATTGGACCGCTGGTTGGGCTCAGTTATCTTTGCTGCCTCTAACGTTCCAGCTGCTGATGGTTTTCCTATTGACGACCTCTCAGCGTTGAAGAAAGCATTGTCTAGGGTTAAAAAGGGTAAGTGTAGGTTTTATGGTCAGCACTTGGTCACTCCAGCCATTCAATTTCATAGCTCTCAACCAAGTGACTGCTCACAAGCTCAGCAAGACATCCATCCACTAGATACTACTGAGATGAATATAGATAATCCTCAGGACTTGATAGTTAATGATGATAGTACTGCAAGCAGGGAAGCTACAGATGAAAATGAGGCCTTCTATGTTTTGAAATCTCCAGATTGGTCTACTATAGATTATGATGTTAGCTGTCAGGAGATATCTGTTCACCTCCCTTTGCATGATTTTCTTTCTGTTATACTAAAAGAGGCTCTTGGAAAATATTGTACATGTGTAATGCCTGATATGGTTGGCTTTAGTTATGCAAATAATGATTTCTTTGAGCAAGTGCTTAGAGGCTGTCATCCATATGGATTTTCGTCATTTGTGATGGAACATCCTCTCCGGAGTAGGGTATTTTGCGCACAAGTCCATGCTGGAATGTGGAGGAGGAATGGAGAGGCAGCTCTCCTATATTTTGATTGGTATTATTCTCTTCTGTGGTTTATGTCAATATCATTACCTTACCTGTAGAAAGATCATGTTGGTGCGGCTCTAAAATTTCCTTATTAGTTTCCTCTTTTTCAATTTCTTTTGGTTTTTTCCCGTTTCTTTTTCCCTCTGTTTTGTTGGGTAGAGATTGGTGGACGCATTTGTTAGTGAACTTGAGGATTTACTCATATCAATATCTTAATGCAGGTGTCAACGTAGGTTGGAGTTCAACCTATTTTTGCTGCAGTTCTGTGCTGCTTTAGCGCCAGCTGATCTTTATGTTAGGAGAATCCTAGAACGCTTTGGATTGTTGGACTATCTTTCTTTGGACCTGCATCTATATAGTGAGTATGTATTCTTCCCTAGCTAATAGTATGTTGGACAACAGAGATGTAGTGTGTTTAATTATAGTGCCCCTTCATTATGATGCAGAGATGACCCCACCCCACTCCCCTCAATGCTCTCCTCTCTCTCACACTAGACTTATTGACCAGTGGCTGTCCTCAGCTGATGATGTTGTTGCTATGGATGTGACTGACTTAGTAGCTTAAGCAGATAATGTAACTAGCTGAAACATTCATTGAAGGGTAATTTGATGAGCTGTTGCATCCTTGATTATATGAAATTTATGTAACCTTCTGGATGGATATCAAATGATCACATGGGTTGTGTTCTGCCTATTTACAATAATGTTTGTTGCTCCAGGATGATAATAACATATTCTTATATGCATTTGGTCTTTGTAAAGCTGAGACATGAATATAGTTCTGAGGTTTTGGGTTGTGGGAAGGCGTGGTGTTTTGAGTTATCATGGAAAACATGAGATATATAAGCAGGAGCACTGTTCTGTTGAAGTGAGCTACTGAAGGTATCAGAAAGCATGCATTCATCTGTTTGTTGTTATTTGTTTGTTCTCAATCATGCTTATTCTTGATGGGAACTACTTGTTTATGTTATTGTGACAAACATTATATCTAAGCAGGAGCAGTGTTTCATTGCAATTGAGCTGCTGAAGGTTAAATGTGATCAGAAACTTGAGTTTGATGATTCATCCATGTCAAATATTCAACACTTTTATCAAAAAATGTTGTGCATTTAATGTTATTTGTTCATCTACAATCATGCTTATTCTTGACTGAAATTATGATTTGAATTTCACTCGCCTGTCCTTAATCCCCAAAGAATGTATGAGATATGGTATGGGTCACATGACTCACATGTACCCATGATTGGCAGTGACAGTTGCTATATATCCTTGATCAAAGATTAGTTTCTTTTGACCTCTGGAATACTGAAAAGAATCTAACCAGTTTTGATTTTCATTCTCTAACGACACAAGATTATGTCTTGGAGGCAATACTTGTATAGTCTGTGAAGTGGCGTTACAGCTTGTATTAAAGCGCACATTATTATTAGTTTCTTTTATCTGTTGTAGACCTGTCATTTCTTTGGTTTTTATAATGAAACATCATCTGTTGCTTTTTTCCAGGCATGACCCAGTTTTGGTACAAGAAATGCTTACCCTTATCATTCAGATTGTTAAAGAGAGGAGGTTTTGTGGATTTACTGCGTCTGAGAATCTGCAAAGAGAACTTGTCCGCAAACTGGCTTCTGGTGATGCTACTCACAGTAAGTTGGTGAAATCCCTTCCTAAAGATCTATCTAAGACAGATCAGCTTCAGGAA
This sequence comes from Tamarix austromongolica, assembly GCA_039764185.1. Lineage (NCBI taxonomy): Eukaryota > Viridiplantae > Streptophyta > Magnoliopsida > Caryophyllales > Tamaricaceae > Tamarix > Tamarix austromongolica. The sequence continues at coordinate 100,174,523 of CM077810.1, read as the reverse complement.
ATCTTGGATGCAATTTCTCAGTATTCAAATCCATCAGGAATGAATCAGGTTAGATTCATTTGACATTCTGCATATGGAAAGGCTTGAAATTTGAAGTAGTTTATTCTTAGAAGTGATTCTTTTGGTCAGGGAAAGTACTCATTGCGACCGCAGTATTGGAAAGAACTTGATCTATATCATCTCCGGTGGAGTCCAAGGGACTTGCAGCTTGCTGAGGACAGATACATGCATTTCTGTGGTGTTTCTGCATTGACCAATCAGTTGCCAAAATGGACCAAGATTTATCAACCCCTTTGTGGAATAGCAAGAATAGCTACATGTAGGATGGTTCTGCAAATTATTCGTGCTGTGCTAGTTTACTCAGTTTTTACTGATGAATCAGTTCAATCACGAGCTCCTGATGTGGTTCTTGTAACTGCATTACACTTGCTATCACTAGGACTAGACATTTGTTCTGTGCAGAGGGAATCTGGTCACCAGTTGTTTCATGATGATAATTTGATTCCGCTACTGGCCTTTGCTGGTGAAGAAATGCATGTGGAGTCACAGGGTGAATCCTCTCAACAAAGTTTGCTGTCCCTTCTTGTTCTGGTGATGAGGATACACAAGAAAGGTGGTCAAGGCTATGGAGAAACTGGCAGTCTGAATCTTTCATCGCTTGTGGAAGGCTTATTGAAGCGTTTTGCCGAGTTAGACTCTGGATGTATGAATAAACTTCTACAGTTTGCCCCTGAGGTTGTTGACCAGCTTTTTCAGTCCCTTGAGAATAAGATTTCAGCCAGCTTAGGCTTAGATTCTGATGCAGAAAAGCGTAAAGCTAAGGCTCGAGAGAGGCAGGCAGCTGTATTGGTAAGTAATATGTTTTTGTGAATTTATGGGCATTTTTGAATGATTGTTCTGCTGTCATTAGATGGCTGAGTAAACCTTTCCATTTTCCTTTGGGGGCAGTAAATAAGTTGGTTCAGCTGTCTAGTTTCCCTCCAGACCTCATGACAATTGTTCACCTTATTCAACACTCTATTGAGTTTTGTTATCGCCATCTTTCCGCTGGTCTAACTCAAGTTGCTGGTTTCCCTTCCTATTGCGTAAATTTTATGGTTCATGTGGCTGCAGAATAATGGAGCACTCTATTTGTGGTTGTTTTTAATCTTGTTTACAATGCATTATGCAGGCAAAAATGAGGTCTCAGCAGTCCAAGTTCTTAGCAACTATGAAAGACAGTGCAGATAATGATTTAGATGGGTCAAGGTTATCTTCCAGTGCTGCAGAAGACTTCGAGAATTGTGCTCAAGATATTTGCTCTCTTTGTCATGATGCTAATTCTAAAGTACCTATATCATTCCTTATTCTTCTTAAGGTGAATAGTTTGTTGATGTAAGATTCATATTAGATGTTGATTTTGGTCTTTTTTTGGATGAGTTGCTTAAAAAGATTGATATGATTTTTCTCCTCTAGAAATCAAAGCTCGTTAGCTTTGTTGAGCGAGGTCCGCTGTTGTGGGATCAAGATTGGCAGAAATATAGCAACAATGTCTGTAGAATGGCAAACAAGATGACAAATCCTTCAGGAAGTGATGTTTCTGCAGCACATACAGAAACACTTTCCCCACCTCAGCTGGTACAATTGGTTCAAGCTGCAGTTGATGATTTTTCCCATCACGCATGTGCTGTTGAAGTTGACGCCTTTATTGACTATTTTAAATTGAGAATCCCTGAGCTAAAGCGTATTCATATCCCTCACAAATCTTGCATGGCAAGAGAAAAGAGAGTTTGTTCCATTGTTTCATTGGAACAGGATATGTTTTTAAGCATTCAGAAGGACGTCACTGATATTGTGTCAGGTTCTGACATCACGGAAGTTAATAAACATTGCCCCAGAGAACTTGAAAGGCATAGCATTGATCTGGACTCTGCTTTATTGGGGAAATACATAGCAGCCCTCACTAGAGAGTCAATAGATGATTCTCCTCTGCAAAATGGAAGGTTGCATACTAGTGACTGTACGTCAGCTACTCTGCCATACAATGGATTTGGCCCATCTGGTTGTGACGGGATTCATGTTTCTTCATGTGGCCACGCTGTACATCAGGAATGTCTTGATCGTTATTTGTCTTCAATCAAGGAAAGGTGGGAAATTTGTATCTTTGAAAGATGTTCTATATTATGTTATTATCCAGCACATTGTTCTTTTTAGTTTTCTTACAAGCTATTTCATCTCTTTGAATCCAATTTTTTAGTCAAGGGTTGCTCAGAGCTGACGGTTGCATTTTATCTCTTGTTAGAATCTCTGTGTGAAAGAGTTCTTAAAGAAAGTATTTATTATATCTAGAATCTGATTCTGGAGGAAGAAAAAGCCTTCTAGTTGATCAATGTAATCACTTCATAACATTTTAAGGTTCCTGATTTGAGGAGAAAAGTACCTGTTTCCTCTTAGTAACATATTGAGTAGATTGTGAAGAGTTCTTGACTAAAGCATGCGGTCTCTGTCTCTCTGTCTCTCTTTCTCTCTGTCTTCCCCACACAGTTAGTGTGATATCTCAAATTTATTGCTGAGCTTCATGATTTAGAGAGAAGGGTAGAATCTGACAGTCGATCTTTGTAGCCTATACTTAAATGGATAGAATGTCTGATTGAAACTGGAAAAAGAAAGAAGTTGAAGATAGTGTTGATTGCTTTTGAATATTTCACACTGAAGTCTGTTGGGTGCATGTGTGAGTAAGTTGTCAGTTTGTCATTGGAATGGAGTGAAGTTGTAGTTCTCAAAGCATATTCTGGTTGGACCAGCAGTTGATGTACTTAGTGGGGTTAATGAGTAGGATGACATACATTATATGCTTGGGTATATTGACTCTTTGAGCAATAAGCAATTGCGATTCCTCGCTAGTCTATTTATATGATCCTAATGAAACGGTTCTGGATCTAATGGTTTGGTGAGGAGTGTAGTGGTTTCTGAAACACTGGTGTTAAGCATAATTTACAAGTGAGGTACAGATGGTGTACTGTATCCATGTTGGCTGCTGCATGGATCGCTGAAGTGTAGTGCAATTTTTTCTCAAGAGACAGCTTTTATGTGTGGATTTCCTCCTGGGGGTTTGTTGGCTTTATTTGTGATTCAAGTTGTACCATGATGAAAAGTGGGATGAAGTTTTACCATCTCTTAAGGATGCTCTAGTTGCTTAAGCTTTTAGGTTAAGATGACACTAAAGTATGCAAGTCATTGCTACTTGCTACATGGGCTTGGGGCGACATGCAATCGGTTCCCTTTTTAGTGTTTCATTCTATTACCCCAGCCAATAGTAATTTGGATGTGGCAATGGTTGGAAACTGCTCATCCTTTCCAGCTACTGTAGTCCCATGCCTTTGACACGGGCCTGTGGTTACATTCTGAGATAATTTGTGGGCTACCCAGCTCATTGCTTAGTGGAAAGTTTTTGTTTGCTTGTAATAAAATGACTCAGAATTTGTGTAGGTTAATGGAAAGTCATTGCAATAGTTTTACTGCCGGATGTCCATTTTCTCATGAGGTTTCTGTGGAGATTATTGGAGTTACTATGTGAAGTGATTTGTATTCGGTCAGCTTTTCATCCATGTGGTAATTTGGTTCTTGAGTGTCTTATTCAATCTCTGGATGTTCCTTATCTGCAGCAGCATTCTGTCAAGCATTTTTAATCGTCATTTTTAATACGCTCTAACTCTTCCATCTTATTTCATAGATATGTGAAGAGAATTGCCTTTGAAGGTGGACATATTGTTGATCCTGATCAGGTAAGCTTCAACATTTTACCTTCATACACCTTGCATAATCTTTTTTCTTGTAATGTATAGATTCTTTAATTTTTTATACTCTTCTATTGCATTTTATTTTTCTTTGAACCAGGGAGAGTTTCTATGTCCTGTATGCCGCCGAATTTCAAATTCTATCCTGCCTCCTGTACCTGGGGATTCTCAGAAATTGTGGAATGTACATGGGGTTTCGAGTGGTAATCCTCTTGATTCATCCAAGGCCACCACTATTGCTGGAACTAACTCCCTTCGGCTTCAACATGCTTTATCTCTGCTGGTTACTGCTGTTTCTGTTGTCTCAAAAAGTGACATTTTGGAAGTTCTTCCAATGCAGCAAAATAGAAGGGTTAGAAAAAATCTTGAGCCCCTTCTTCGAGTACTTTCTGGAATGTATTTTCCTGGAAAACAGGATATCTTTTCCAAATCAGGGAGAGCCAACCCCTCTTTGATTATCTGGGATATACTCAAGTATACTATTGTGTCGACAGAGATTGCGGCTCGCTGCGGAAAGGGTAGTACAAATTCAATCACCTGCCATAGTTCTTTGTATGATGAACTGAAGTCTTCAGGGGGGTTTGTGCTGCCCATATTGTTGAGAATTGTTCAAAATACAAGAAGTGAGAACTTGCTTGATGTACTTTTGAGGTTTAAAGGCATTCAGCTCTTTGCTATGTCAGTTTTCTCAGGTGGTAACCCCAGTGAGTCCTCTAGTGATGTATATGGAGGAGGTATGATTGTTGTCATTTATGTAGAAAATTTTCTTCCCATCATCTTTTAATATGCCTTCCCTTCTGTATGTCCTTCCAATAGTATTTTTTTCTCCTTTTTATTTCCTTGTTTTGTTCTATGGGTGTGGGGTGGGTGAAATTTCTAATTGTTGACTTTGGTTCCTTGAGTCTCCAGAATTTTCATGGTATTGCTGAATTTGTAGTGTTTGGTTTCTCTTTGACACCTTCATTTTGGCATGGAATTTTCGCTGTTATATTGCTTCTACAGAATGTTTTCACAACCCATATATATTTTCCTCAAAAGTGAGCTTTTCTTGATGTTCAGTTTAGCGGTGAACAACATACAAAGTGAGCTTTCTCATTTTTCATCTATGGGACCATTTTCTAGTGTATTGACACGGTTGTAGATCGATGAATTACAAGCACTTGACTTTTATGAAGTTGGGAGCCTCTGATAGTATTAATCAGTGGACATTGGACAATACTATATACATATAAGTCTGAAAGACCTCTGTAAGAAAGAGGAAAAAGAAACGATGAAGAAGTGTTTTTCATCCATCATCCCCATCCCTGCCAAGTTCGTTGATATCTAGACTGCATCTGATCTTGGTTTTTCTATTTAGTTTTTTGCCTAGGGAATGATATTTTTAAGATAGTGGGAAGAAAATGAAAAGAAAAGGTGCAGAAATGTTTTGCATCCCGGTAAGGTTCATTGATATTTGATATATGGACCATAACTGATCTTGATTGTTCTCTGCCCTCCGTGTAGCACGTTTTCTTGTCTTTTGGAAGCTGGCATGGTAGAAAACATTAATATTTTGATAGGCCACCAGTGAAATATACCTACTTGAGAAAGGGTAAAGGGTAGTGGTGGGGGAGGGAGCAAGGTGACGAGGTGTTGAGTCTGTTATGTTGTTAGGAGTTTATTTTCTATATCTATCCATTATTATTTCATTTTGGATTTATTATAATGCTTCTAGACTGCAGGATAGTCGGTTATCTAGAGGGGTTCTATAAAAGGTAAGGACAGAGAGTATAGGGAGGCAGAAATTGGATTGTAAGGGAGCAGCCAGGTCCTCGAACTCCTGGTGATTTATCTGAAATATATGCAATCTGCCCTCTTTTCCTCCTCTAATCTTTGGTTTATTCTTCTGACTGTTGTGTGCTTGAGCTGCGGTTCCTAAGAACTCTGGTATGAGAGCTGTCAAGCTGGGATGTCAATCATGACCCTAAAGAAAATTTTTGCTCTGGAGGAAAGGATGGAGGTGATGCAACTGAATTGGCAAAGGGAGATGGTAGCAATGTGCATTGCCATTGGTGAAGGGATGAAGAAGGATGGGCTTTGTCGCTTTTGCATTGACTATCGGGCACTGAACCAAGCCACAGTTCCAGATAAGTTTCCCATTCCAGTTATTAACAAGCTCGTAGATGAACTCGACAGGGCAACCATTTTCTCTAAGTTGGACCTGTGGAATCTGGCTGCCACCAGATTCAAATTCAGCCCCTGGATGTGCCAAAGATGCCTTTCAGACACACGAAGGGCACTGCGAGTTTTTGGTAATACATTTTGGGCTTATCAATGTTCCTGCAACCTTTCAGGCCTTAATGAATGACATCTTCAAGCTATATCTGCGAAGGCTTAAATTTTCAGCCCCAACCTCGAATCCCATTGTGAACACTTGAGAATAGTGCTATTTGTGCTAAGTGATCACTTGTTTTGTGCTAATTGGAAGAAGTGTCTGTTTAGGCAAACCAAACTGAAGTACTTGGGCCATATTGTGCCCCGGAAGGACAGTAAAGTTGGAAGTGATGGCTAGCTGGCCAGTTCTGCAGAATTTAAGGGTTGTCCCGGCTGACCTGGAGCACCTTAAACCCATTTATGAGGACGAGTTAATGGTTGTTGTCCTGGCTGCCCAACAATGGAGACACTTCCTGATGGGGCAACAGTTTGTTGTTGGCACAGATAAAAAAAAGTTCAAAATCTTCTGGATCAGAAGGTCTTGCTCGAAGACCACCAATGTTGGGTGACGAAGCCATGGAGTTACAATCTACAATTTGAGTATAAACCTGGCTTAGAGAACAAGGTCGCAAATGCATTATCTAGGCTTGAGGCTGTGTCAGTAGTAACCTTGATTGATTGGTAGGGTCTGTGGGTGGAGATTGTGAAAGATCCCAAGGTGGGACCTATCCAGCAACACTTGGAAGTAGCAGGGGGCGGCTTACATGTGTTTCACTTACAACAAGGGATTTTGATGTTTAAGGGGAAGGTAGTGCTGCCAGCTGACTCTACTTACATACCCCAACTATTATTTGAGTTCCAAGGTAGCAGTGTAGGTGGGCACTCAGGTGTTTTAAAGACATTCCAGTGGCTGGCCAGGGAATTTTATTGGTATGGCATGAGATGCAGGGTTCAGAGTTACGTGGAACAGTGCATTGTCGGTCAATAAAACAAGCACCTCGCCCTGTCCCCAGCAGGACAGCTGGACTCTTACAGCCACTTCCTATCCTTCAACAGATTTGGGAGGATGTTTCAATGGAATTTGTGGAAGGTGGGGTATAATGCATTAATGGTAGTTGTAGATCTTCTCTCCAAGTATGCCCACTTAAGACCGTTGAGGCACCCATTCAGTGCTCAGGATGTGGCAGCAATTTTTTTGAAGGAGGTTTTGAGGCTTCATGGGATTCCTGTACCATGGTCTCGGACCGGGATAAGATCTTTGTTAGTAACTTTTGGCAAGAGGTCTTCACATTGCAATGGATGTCCTTGAGGCACAGTACAACGTAACATCCTCAATCTGACAGTCAGACCGAGGTGGTGGATAGGTGTATCAAAACCTAGTTGTGCTATTTTGGTGGAGGGAAGCCTAAGGCTGAGGTTTAGTGCCTGCCTTGGGCTGAGTCTTTGGACAACATGTCCTATCATACAGCCACTAAGACCACACCTTTCCAGGTTGTGTATGGGCAAGCATCCCTTCCCTTACTGCATTATGAGTTGGGTACATCCTCGCTGGCAATAGTAAATGAAGGGCTGCAGCAGTGTGATCTGATTTTACAAGACCTGAATCACCGATTATTGGTGGCACAGCAGCACATGAAACAATCCACTGATAGGGGGCACGTTGACCTGGAGTTTGTGGAAGGGAACTGTGTGTACGTCCAGCTCAGGCCTTATAGGCATAAGTTGCTTGCTAAGAAGCTGAATGAGAAGCTCCCACCTCGGTATTTTGGGCCCTATAGGGTGTTGGCTAGAATTAGGAAGGTGGCCTACCAGTTGGAGTTCCCAGCTGATGTTCCTGTTCATCTGTTATTACATGTGTCCAACTGTCCATGTGTCCATGCTGAAACCCACAGGCAGGGTCGATATATGTGTGCAACCCTTTCCACCAGTTTTGACTGAAGAGTTGGAGTAAACGTTGCACCTTGAGTCAATTTTGGACTCAATCTATGACTCCTAGGGATTGCTGGAAGGACCTACCTCATTTTGAAGATTCCTGGGAGAGTTTCGAGCTGGTTAACAACCAATTCCCTGAGTTCCACCTTGAGGACAAGGTGAAAGTTCAGCAGGGGGGGTAATGATAGGCCACTGGTGAAATATATCTAGGTGAGAAAGGGTAAAGGGTAGTGGTGCACCGGGGGGCAGGTGATGAGCTGGTAAGTCTGTCAAGTTTTTAGCTAGGTGTTTATTCTTTTTGTCTATCCATTTTTATTATGGCATTTTGGATTTATTAAAATTCTGTTAGGCTGCAGGGTAGTCGGCTACCTGGAAGGAGCGTATAAGAGGTAAGGAGAGAGAGAGAGTAGGGAGGAAGAAATTGGATTGTAAGGGAGGAGCCAGGTCCTCGAACTCTTGGTGTTTTATCTGAAATATATGCAATCTGCCCTCTCTTCCTCCTCTAATCTCTGTTTTATTCCTCATTGAAATTGGATTGTAAGGGAGAGCTGCGGTTCCTAACATATTTCTTGTAAAAATATGTATAACCCTTTTCCAAAAGGGTCCTACAATGGGATTTAATCTTGTATCAGCAATAGATTTTTCTTGTACGGCCTGTCAATATGTTTTCAGGGAATAATCCCTAATGAAATGGCTTGAATATGCTAAATAGTTGGATTGTTTACAATCTAAAAAACTGATGTATGCTAATAATGGCACTTCCCTCTGCGATATGTTGCAGGTAATATCTTGCGATTACTGAAACATATTGATGCTGATATGATGTTTCTGGATACTCATTTTTGGAACCAAGCTGCTGATCCTGTTCTCATGCAAGATCCATTCTCAACATTTATGTGGATTCTCTTTTGTCTTCCATACCCAGTTCTCTCATGCAAACAATCATTGTTGTCTCTTGTACATATCTTCTATGCTGTTTCTGTTCTTCAGGTGGGTCAGAGCATATTCTTCTGAGCAATTGACAAGATCGTTACTTGTCCATGGTCATGAATTATCTGAATGTTTTTGCAGGCTTTAATTGTGTATTGTGGAAAAAGTGAATCCAGTGTAGAGGACATAGGTTATCGTGATTGTCTGCTCGTTGATGTATTCAAATTGGTCAGAGAATCTGGCGTTCTGCGGCAGTATTTTGTTACCAATTATCCTTGTTTATCTGATCTCAAGGATGCAATCAAGATCATGTGCTTACCCTTTTTGCGGAGGTGTGCCTTGCTGTGGGAACTTTTGAGTTTGTCAAACTCAGCGCTATTTCCTATTAGGGTCAATGGAACTTCTGATGTTGCTGATAAAATGGACATTTGTAGTTCTGGGATGGAGTATAACGAATTCAGTGAGCTGGAGGGTATGTTTGAAATTCCATCTATGGACGTGGTTCTCAATGATGCATTCTTACGTTCTTTGGCTTCTAATTGGTTCCATCACTTTCACAAGAAGTTTGTACACTGCAGAATGCAGCATGTGCTGCACTTGACACCTTGTGTTCCATTTCAGTTGATGCAACTGCCTTATCTTTACCAGGATCTCGTACAGAGGTGTGCTTCAATTTGGCTTTTTGGGTGTTGAATACCAAAAACAATGTCTATGCTTCTAATTGACTAATTGTATTGGCATGGATGATTTAAAAAAAAAAAAAAATAGGTACGTGAAACCTTGTTGCCCTCTTTGCAAAACTGTTCTGGTGGATCCTGCATTGTGCCTCCTTTGTGGTAGATTGTGTTGTTCTAGATGGAAACCCTGCTGCAGGTTTGTTTGAGCAGTTCTGAGAGTGCTGCTTAATTTGTTTTGACTTATTTTTATGTGACATTCCTGATTTATGTTATTTTTTGCTTCCCAAGGGAAATTTCTTGCCATACTCATGCAATGTCATGTGGTGCTGGGACTGGGGTTTTCCTCTCTATCAGGGTACTGTATACTTTCCATGAAGCTGTATGTTTTCATGTCCTGTTTATGTGATTTCAGACATGAATCTTTCTTTATGGGACTTTTTTATTTACAGAGAACCACAATCTTGCTTCATAGCAATGCACGCCAAGCTGCTTGGATGTCGCCGTACCTTGATGTATTTGGTGAAGAGGTGAGTTACTTCTGACATTTTCTTTCTGAAACTATTTCAGTTCTGTATGAAGGGGCGATTAATTGTCAAGTGAAATTTATGAAGCTAGCAAATCCATGCAATTGAAGAATTAATTGAGAAAGGAAGATATAAAGAATATACAATTGACATGAAAACTCAACCTAGAGAGCGAGAAGCTGGAATTTTGGATTAGAATTTATATTCTGTTTGTTATTCCTAGCATCCAAATCCTGTAAGCACTTTTAATGTACTGCAGAGTGCAGTGCCTATGGGAGCTGCAAACCCTTCCCTTCCACTAATTAGTTATTCTAGGTCCAAAAATGCTTGTTGCTCCAACTCGTGCCACTACAACCATCCTGACCCGGGGCAGTTATTTTAATGACCCACCATAACTTTGTATAAATAGGTTGGGTGACAAGTAGAGGTGGAAAACATGTCATATGGGTTGGATCATCTTGGGTTAGGGGTTGGTTATGCAATTAGATCGGGTTTAGTTTAGGTCCAGGTTTGTTTCTAGTTTGGGTTCAATCCAGGTTGGGATGATTTGGGTTAGATTTTGGTTGGGTCAGATCGATTGAATATTGGGTTGGGTCAAAGCCTAACCTATATGCTCGTATTTGATTTGGGACTACAAATTTGGGTTGGATTGGGTTTCGACCAGGTTTGTTAGTTTGATTTAGATCTAGAGACTTCGGTTCAATTGAATTCGGTTTAGGATTTAAATTAGCATAGGTTTTTATTAATTTATTATAATAAATAAGTTAAATTTTATTATTTATTATTATTGTTATACTTATTATGATAAGATGTGTAATTGTAATAACAAATTATTATGATGATATATGTAATAATAATCACAAGTTATTATTAAATTTATTAGTATAAATATAGTTATAACTATTATAATAACTATAATTATCATATTAATTATTATTAATATTATTGTGATTACTATTTGTAACTATTGGTACTATTATAATTACTAATAATAGTTATTGTTATTATGTTTAAAAATATAAATTTTATTATTGTAATGATATATATATATTGTAGCAATAATTATACTAATTATATTTATAATTATAGTTTTATGTTTGTAATAATTACAAATATAGTAATAATAATAATAGTAATTATTATGAACTAATCTAATTTGACTAGTGCAAGTCAGATATGAAATAAAGTACGGAGAATGAAGACTTACTATTTTAGTTTTGTCTATTGTTTTATGGGTTTGAGTATTATATTATTTTACACAAATTTTTATTAACAAGTTGGTTTATTGATTTTTATGTAGCAATTTATATGAAATAAAATGTTGTATTTGTAAATCAAATTTAACTTTAGTTTAGATCAAGTTCAAGTTTTAGTTCGGGTATGGAACGGGTTCTTTCGGGACGAGTAATTTGGATCAGGTTAGCACAAACCATTATTTGGTATATATTTGAGTATGAATTAGGTTCTTTCGAATCGAGTTATTTTAGGTTTGGTCATTTCATGTGTTGGTCATTATCGGGTGAACTTTGCTAGGTTTGGAGTCAAGTGAAAATGGCGTTTATGAGTCAACTTGTACACTATGAAGCTTTAGTGAAATGGTTAAGTTTTGAGAGTGTTCAATGTTAAGAGAAGTATATGTTAACTAGTATCTTTAGCTAGTGCTTTTTGGGGGAAGTTTTGTATTTGGAGGCAAGAGTTTGGTATTTGTCTTGGAAAAACGTAAAAGAACATGGTGAAATGTCTATAAATTTTGGCAAATTAAGAATTCCAAAAGGGTTGAAAGCATTGCTTTCTTTAAACTTACGGACCCAAGAAGATATATAAGCAATCATAAATGAATGGAGGCAACAAGAAGAAAACTAGATCGTCACAATTTCTTAGGAGATTCATTGCTTCATTGATACTCTATTTCATTAGTACACCCAATTATTACCAACAATCTTTATAACTAATAACATCCCAATACTACTCACTTTGCACCATATAAACACCTACTTCTTGTACTAATGACAATAGAATGATAAAACTTGGTCTAATTTACATCAGTTCAATGCCTAAGGCCACCTAGGCGATAGGGGTCCTAGGGCTTGGGTACCAAGCACAAGGCGAAGGCACATGCCTAGGCGAAGTGAGGCATCAATATCACCTAGCTAATACTGCTCTTGATATTCCTAAAATATATAATTTTTTTTTTCAAAATCATATCTATTGGTCTTCCCACGACCCCCTTTTCTCCCATTTTTTCCCAACATGGGATTTATTTATTGTATGTATAAAAATAAAGCCCAAAAATAGTTAATCTGATATTCTTTCCTTACACTAAATGCATTTCTTTCTTCCCATTGAAAATTACGCCCGTCTCTTTTTGCTCCTTCCATTTCCTTCTCAATTGATTGTAGATTTTTTGAATGAAATTAAAACCTTAAAGTAATACTTGGGCCTTCAATGCCTTAGTGCACTTGAGATTTTCCTTAGATGCGCCTTGCCAATGTCGCCTAGGATAAAAAAGAAAAAAAGAAGCCCCAAACCCCCTTGCCTTGCACATTAGCTCACATTTTTTCAAACATTGATCAGCCCCTTCAAATAACTTCTTATTTGTTACCCTCCAAATCTCATATATACTTCGCCACCCTTGTGGACTCGTGCTACTGTCTTCAACTCTTGGTCCTATTCAATTATAGGGTCTCTATGATTCATGTTGGATCAAATGTGTCTCCACACTTGTCTAAACAATGACAGCTTAGGAAGACGTGCTTATCTAGATTCTCTATCAACAAACTAAGCGTTGTGAATCAATAGTCAATAGACGAGTTGGAAAGAGGGACCAAGTCCTTAGCAGACAATCTGCCAAGTGTTGCCTGCCAAATAATGAGTCAGTACTATTGACCGACATGACTTTGCCAAACACTCTTCCACCAATCAACAACGGGCCTCAGGGGGTCAACACATCAATCTTGCTAATGCTATAATCAACCATGCTGGGTAGTGCTTGGAAGATAGTACATAATGAACCCCTCAAACCCAAAATGCACTTTGGTGTTCATGACATAGTTGATCTCACTAGTAAATTCCAAACAATACCCTGCCTAATATAAATGGCCTTTTGCGGTGTATATTCTACAAAGGCTTGGCAGCAACATTCCAAGCACCAAATTAAGAATGTCAAGGCCTCCCTCCTCAGGCAAACAGACATTACACAACTAGGGCTTCCAAACTAGGTACAGGTCCATAAAAAAGCATGTCAGTCACTCATAACACCAGTAATTATGTGTTAGGAAGAGGAAATCACAGGCTCCAACACATCCGGATAGTAAAGCAATAGATTTTAGAAGTTGGAAGCTGCATAAGAGAGAAGCTTAGTAGCCCAAGTCATCATCGTAACAACAATATCCTATACAACTGCCGCTGTTTAACTCAACCATTATTTAGATAGTGGCACTCCCAAATACTGGATAGGCAGTTTGCCTCGTGGAAACTGGAGATTTTGAAAGGTTAAATCCTTATAGAAGAGTTGACTCCACCCAAAACGCAAAGCACTTTTGATGATAGTACTGTTTAAATAACTTGGACATTAATTTATAATGAATCGCCGTTAATATTGAATAAATATAAAAATCCATGTGTTGCATGATATGAATTTTGTATTATGCAATTTGAAAAGTGGAAAAACTATCAAGCTAAAAACATTGTTTCCTTTTCTTTTCAAATAAATATAAAGAAAAACCTTTGTTCATAAGTTATTATTTTTCAAAGGATTTATCTTTTATTTTCTCAAAAATGATTTGTCTTTTTTTCTCCTACCATTTCTTTCAATTTAAAATCATAATTGATGATTGGGTCTCTCAGTATTCCACTTCCATTACTTGTTAATACTTTATGATTGACTATCTAATAAAAATATCACTACCTCTATATCGTTATCTTCATTTTATGGATGGTCATGCATAAGTCGGACATTTATTACGCAATATGAACATTAATGAGAGCTTGTAACTTGAAAAGTTTGTATTTCTTTTTAAATAAATATAAGAATAATACTCAGCTTATAACCTATCTATGTTAAATAAATACATAAATTGTAAGGACCTCCCCCCCCCAAATTGCTATTTATCCTCTTCCTTTTCTTTTAACATTTTTATCCAATTTAACATTGTAAATGGTGTTTGGGGGATATGTTAGACATTTATGCTGTCAATATTAAATAATAATAAAAGTTTTTAGTTGTATGGTTTAAATTGTGCACCTTTGTTTTTTTTCGATAAGTAAGAGATTTTATTACTTACGAAAGGATAAGGATTACAATCCTGAGATCAAACTACCATACAATCAACAAGACTAGCCCACTTTTGGAATTTAACCTTATAATGTGGGTGCATTAAACGTCTAGCTACAACTAAGACAATAGTTTGACTGATACTATCTATATCCCTACTACGGTTTTCAAAAACTCTCAAGTTCCTCTCATACCATACATTAGCAATATAAGATGAGAAAAGTGCTCCTAGGATTTGTTTTTTCTGTCTATTTTGTCTAGATCTTTTCAGCAAGGACTGCACCTCCTGTTGCCACCCTTGGATAGGGTCCCTTCTGTCAGCACATCTTCGAATTTTCCTCCATATAGCCGCTGTGGTAGGGCAGTGGATAAACAAATGGTCTCGGGTTTCAAGACCCTGCTGGCAGAACACACATTGCTCTGATACACCCATACCAATCTCCCGAAGTTTAGCTTTGGTCATCAATCTGTCCCTGAATGCCAGCCAAAGAAGGAAACTGTGTCTTGGCAAGTTAAGGGAGTTCCACACAAGCTGGGGCCACTTCTGCTTATCTTGTCTGGGTCGCATAGCTTCATAAGCATCTTTGATGCTGTATTCTGGATAACCATTCGACCACCTCGAAAGAATAAAACTTTGTAACCGGGTGCGTACAAGGAGGATTCTCTGAAACAACCAAGAGGTATAAGTAGTGGGATTGTACTCCCACACACTTATATTCTTAAGGTAGACAACATGGATCCACTTCACCCAAAGCGAATCCTTCTTAGTAGCAAGGTAGCTTACCCAGGGCACACTGATTCCAAATGTCCAGGTTAAGGAAACCAAGACCACCCTCAGCCTTAGGGGTACAAATCTGTTCCCATGAAACCAAGGCGTGTCTTCTAACATGTATCTTTCCTGACCATAGAAAGTTTCGACAGAGACTCACAAACTGATGGAGGATCTTTCTTGGTAGGAGGATCACCTGGCTGAAGTATAGTTGTATATTAAACAAGACCGACTTGATAAGCTGTAGTCTCCCCGCATAAGATAAATAAATAGTGCTCCAATGCCTAAGTCGAGCTGTTGCCTTTTCCAACATAGGTTGAAGTAGACTAGCCGAGATTCTAGAAGAGGTTAGAGGTAGGCCAAGGTAAGTAATCGGAAGAGTACCTTCCTGGAACCCCAGAAGATCAACAATTGTGCACCTTTGTTAATAGCTTTTCATCTGTCATATATTTTTTGAATTGTGAGCTATTTTATTTGAATTATCTTTCTCTCAACCAAACTATTTTTACCTTTTCCTCTCAATTTAACAATATAATTTATGTTAGGGTTTCCCACAAACAATCTATCCATACTATATTTTACTTTATGTTTGACTATCTAATTTTTAGTTAGATAAAAGTATCCAATTTTATGACAATAATATATGGGATAATTTGGACATTTATTTTACAATGACAATCATCAGCAATATGGAATAAATATAAAATATGTTAATATTTTAAAATGCACACTATGGAATATTGGAACTAATAAAAAAAATTATCTAACTTAAGATGTGTTTGTATTCTTTGTATTTAAACTTTGTATTCTTCATTATGGGAATTAATGTGTTATTGTTAATTTAAGAAGTTTGTTTGTAATTCTTTTGAAATAAGTATAAAATATAATATTTGTTCATAGCTTTTCATCTATCATATATTTTTTGAATAGTGAACTGTTTTGTTTGATTTACCGTTCTCTCAACCAAACTTCTTTTTACCTTTTCCTCGCAATTTAACATCATAAATTTCGTTTTGGTCTCCCAAAAATAATCGTACGCATAATATATTTTACTATATGTTTGACTATCTAATTTTTAGTTAGATAAAAGTATCTAATTTTATGATGATAATAAATGGATAATTTGGACATTTATTTTACAACGACAATAATCATGAATATTGAATAAATGTAAAAAAAAATATATGTTGATACTTTATGGAATATTGGAACTAATAAAAAATTACTACTTTAAAATGTGTTTGTATTGAGTTTGAATAAATATAAAAATAATCTTCTCTCATACTTCACATCTCTGTAAACATTTTCTTTTTGAGGTTCATCTCTCTATACATCTTAATGATATAATTTTAGATGATTTTTTCTTGATGCATTTTATTGTTTTGCTTGATAGGATAAATTTGCAAGCATATAGATTGGTTGTACCAAATCAAGGTCACTCTGCTAATCATTGATGTTTCTTGTTTATGGCTATTTAAACCAAAATATTGATTTTAAGGAAAAATGGATTAAGGTAAAAATTTATTATGAACTATAATACGCTATAGATGAAATCAAATATAACAAAGCATATGATTGGATTATTGTCTCAATTTTGTAGCTCAAAATATAAACAATTCTAATATAAGTGACTACCCAAATTTGAAATAATGGATTGCTGAAATTAACGAAAAGCCACCTTTGAATTGTATCGTATTTGATTTAATAACCTATTTCTATGAGACTAAACCAAATTAAACCTGTTGCATTCTTGTGCAATTTTGATTCTCCCCAAAGATAATTGAAATGCCTTTTATGATTCGCTTTCCTTGTCTAATTGTTCTTGATCTAGTAACAATTTACACCTATCAATCCTTGAATTATTTACCTAAACTAAGCTAAAATGATGATCAAGCAATTTATTCAAATAATAGATGCTTAATAATTCGATTTGATTATTTGGATTGCCAAGTTAGAATATAAATCGATTCACTTCTTAAATATTTGAATTTGGCTAAAGCCCAATCCAAGAAAAAGGGATACAACTCATGAATATAAAATGATTATAAACAATTATGAAAACTATAAAGACAGAATTGAGAAGAATAACTGATATTGGGAATTGAAATCTTGCGAATGGTGATTTGTTCATCTCGATCATTGACAAAGTAAAAACGAAGTGCAAAAGTTGCTTGAAAATGGATGAAGAAGAGTGCAATAAAAATGGTGCGTTTAGTTTGGGAAAGTAATTTTATATTTTCCATATCCAATTTTCTATGGGAAACTATAAACATTTCTCAAAAAAAAAAATTTATTATTTTATCCATATTATGAAATTCATTTTTAATTTAAAAATTTTAAAACATGATCATTTTTTCTTGATTGGATAATAATAAATTTAATAATAATAATAATAATAATATTATGGAATTCAATAATAATAATAATAATAATAATAATAATAATAATAATCATTAGAAAAATAATATCAATATTGAAATTAATAATAATCATAATATCATTATCATTATTACATAACAAACAATGATAATAGTAATAATAACAATATTATTAATATTATTATTGTGTTAATCTTAAGAATAATTATAATAATAATAAGAGTAATTAAAATAAGTATAATAATATCAATTATAATAATAATAATGTATTATTAATATGAAAAATATTATAATATTATTGTTAGATATATTCGTAATAATATTGCTATTTATGTAAGTGAAAATAATATAATATTGTTAATAATATCATTATAATTATTTTTAATAATATTATTATTATATATATTTTTAAATATAATATAATGAAAAAAAATAATGTTGTTATTATTATTATAAATATGAATAAAATATTTACGTCAATAATAATGTTATTATTTATATTAATGAAATCAATAATAATATTAAAATTGTTGTTATTACTACTACTGCTAATAATAATAATATTAATATTCATAATAATAATACAATTAACTTCAGTATTAATATTATTACTTATTATTGATTAGTATTAATATTAGTGTTATTATTATTGTTAATATTAATCAATATTAGTGTTATTATTAATGTTAATATTAAAATTTAACATATTAATATTTTATAAATATTAATATTGATCTATAACAATATTAATATTGAAGATAATAAGAATATTATTATGAATATCAATGTTGATAATAGCAATAATATATTAACAATAATAATATTATTAGTATTATTATTGATAAATATTAATAAAACTAATAAAATCTTAACATTTTTAGCATGATTAAAAGTAATAAGTGTATTATTAGTAGTAATAATAATAATGATGATAATAATATTAATATTCTTGTTAATATTATTGTTGATAATAATTTTTTTATTGAAAATCAAGTACTAAACAAGGAATCTTGGAAAACTTATATAACATAGATTAGGTTATTTTTTAGTTTTCTTCCCAAAGTTAGAAAATTGTATCTGTCAATTTTCCAATCTGAAAAACAGAAAACAAGTTATAATCATGTTTTCTGAAATTTTTAAAAACTAGAAAATGTTTTATAAAAACAATATGTTTTTTTCCAAACTAAATGCACCCTATAAATTTTAGGAAAAAAATCATTAACCCCATCTTTTAGTTCTAGAATCTAGATAGTCCCTCAAAGTCCAAAAGAAATGTCCCTATTATGACTCTTAAATATTCCCAGTTAAGAGCAGAAAGAATCAATGGTTGCTGGAATTTGTAGTGTTGGACAGGCACGGGGCATGGCTATGCTGCCAGGCCGTGTTTCTTATTGTAATCTAGTATTGAACATGTGTCAAAGTAGATCCAGTACAGGTGTGCTCCATCTAACATGGTTGTGTTAAAAAGCCGTGCTTCTTACAGGAAGTTTGTATGAGGATCGCTGCTCTGAACATGAATGGAGATAAGTGAATACAACCAACACAATGGTGTTGCTGGGCTGTGCTGCTTCTTGTTTCCTGTACTGCCAATTCTTCTTTCCTCTAAATTGAAGACGGATGTGCTCCAAGATTGTGCTTCTTGTCCCAACTTGCTACAAGGCTCAAGTTCACTTTGCCCTTGCTTCATTTCAGCCTAATTTTGCATCCAAAGAGTACCTACAAAACAAATAACAAAATATAGAGTGCCCATGACGCTAATATAAAATCTAACTATATGCATAAAAACATGCACATATCAAGAGTGTAAATCATCCAAACAAAACTTTTTTTATCCATTTGTCATTGTTAAATTTATTTATTATTAGAATTGATCTTTTTTATTTTAGTTTCTGCTCTCATTACTGCACTCTCTCTACCCCCTCTATAGTCATTTAGATCTCTAATTTATTCCTGTTAATACTTTCTTCCTTTTGTATAAGCTTGTGTCAGTTATTTTTGTTATAATTAAAAGTTATTAATGTTATGATATTAACTCAAAATTATTATCAATTATACTCTCCGCGTGTATTTAATTATTAGTATTCATGCATTGCGCCCGTACACAAATTAGTAATAATAAATTAACCTGAGTGATGCCTTTTAAATTTCAACTATTATTTACTTTCAGCAGAACTTGTGTGTATGTTGATATTTTATTATATGAGATGCATGCCTTTTGGGCTTGTGCATTGGTTATGACTCTTTAGTGTCCAAACATTGATGCTGATGCTGAATTACAATGCCAATTCATGTGCCAACTGCCACGTGGGCTTATTGATCAATGATTATCAATTGCATGTATGAAAATTTCCACAATGTCTGGTTTGTTAATAAATTAACAATTTGGTGCACATCCCTTATATTTTTGGATAACCAAATAAACAGTTGCTTTGGTTTTTTATCCTTCGGTATCTCATCATGGTGTTGCAGGATGTTGACATGCATAGGGGAAGACCTTTGTATTTGAATGAGGAACGCTACGCAGCTTTAACTTACATGGTGAGGAAAGACAGATTAGTTCTTTAGTCTATCCTTTATTTTTTGCAGTAACTTTATGGGGCAAAACAAATATTAGATATTTTATTTCTTTTTTCATATTTATAAGCATTCATGGCATCAGTGATATGATTTCTGCATTTTAGGTGGCTTCTCACGGGCTTGATCGCAATTCTATGGTTCTCCGTCAATCCCTAATTGGCACAATCTTCATGGTTTAGACGATAGAGAAGGTAAGATCTTGTGTTCCCTCTAGTGAAAAGACTGAAAGTATATTATTCTGTCATTTTATGTGCACCAAATTTCTACATAGCTCATTGATTGTGTGCAGGTATATAAATCATTCTGTTACTGCATACCTTTCATGGATATCAACGGGACAATACATTGGCACTACAAGGCAAAAGTAGTTTTTCTTTTTTTAATCATGCCAAGCTGTTGCTGAAGATGTGCCAAGCTGTTGTATTTGCTTGGCTGGCTAACTGGATACTCCATTCCATGATGTAGGTTTGCTGATCTCCTGATTACTTCTGACCTGCCTTTTTCAATAGTTGAATTCATTCTTAGCAAAATTTGTTTCTATATTCTAGTTTGCAATTTGAATTTCTGTGCTTTTGAACATGTTAGTTGAGTTTATAGCAATACTAGCTTTGGCGAATCATTTTGAAATGATTAACGTATGGCTTCTAATCTGTTTACCTTTTTTTGGGACAAAAGGGGTGTAGATAATATTGAATATGTGTTGGGTGTATAACGTTGGAAACCCAGACCCTTTTCTCATCCGGAAAGTGATATTCTTGCCGCTCTTACGTCTTAAAACAGAACACCTGATGCAGACTGCTATGCCATGGCGTTTGCCCCGTTTCTTTAACCCGTTCCCTTAATGGTCTGCTAATTCTGTATTGACATAAGCTATATCTAATTGGAATTTGTGCAGGCATGGGATAAATATGATATAAATATGATCCGGGGGTGTGATTGAAACTTCATACTGTGTACGCCATCTTTATGTGTGAGCTACGGCAAGATGGAACTGAGGATATTTTAGGTACTCTTGGATTGTGTTGGAAGGTTGGCTTGGCATGGTCGTGCTTGATCCATGGATGTATACTCTGTAAATAGCCATTTGCTGCTATTCTGCGAGATGGAAGATGATACTGTTTCTACAGAAGCAATGCATGTGGTTGCTCTAGTTTTCTGATATATAGCTCCCTTGAGATGATTGATTGCATATGGCTTGAATCTAAGCAGTGCTGCCTTCAAACAATTTTGGGACAAGATTTTTTGATTTATGATCCTTGCAAGCTTGCCGCGGGGAAAAGATAGCATTAAGACGAATATTTGGTTTGCTTGTATGAACGAGCACTACAGATTAACACGTCTTTGAAGTAAGCGACGGAGTCAGGATTTGAGCTCTGCAGTGTTTCTGTATAAAACAATACCTTTAAGTAATATGAAAAACACTAATATATTTCACTCAAATTAGGATTTTGTAACTGAAGCGAAATTGAAGATTTGTAATCCTAGACTGAAAAATTATACAATTCAACCAAGCAAGTGATTTAACAAACTTTAATATGTAATATAATTTTATAAGGAACTAATTCAACAATTAACTAAATTATTCATTCAATTTACAAACTAATTAGTAAATTAATATATCCAATCAATTAAGAGATTTAATAAAATTTAATTGTTGATATAATTTTACAATAAACTCATTAAATAATAAACTAAATAAATAGGTTATTTATTCAATTAACAAACTAATTGGATAGTTAAAATTTTATAATAATTGAAAAAGTTGTTAATATTTAATTAGTTAGGGTTTTGCAATCACTGAGGGTTAAGTAATTACCACTAAGTTAAGTAACTATGATTTTATAAGGAACTAATTCAACAACTAACTAAATTATTCATTCAATTAACAAACTAATTGGTAAATTAATTTATCCAATTAAATAAGAGATTTAATAAAATTTTAATTGTTGATATAATTTTACAACAAACTCATTAAATAATTAACTAAATAAATAGTTTATTTATTCAATAAACAAACTAATTGGTGAGTTAAAATTTTATAATAATTGAAAAAGTTATCAATATTTAATTAGTTAGAGTTTTGCAATCACTTAGGGTTAATTAACTAGGGTTTTATAATTAAAGTAAAATTATCAATGTTTAACTTATTAACATAAAGTTTGTAATTTCATTTGTTACCACTAAGTTAAGTATATCAAACTTTACCTAAGGAATTAAAGAATTAAAGTCTAGATTTGTGCTGAGCGATGTAACTGTTCAACTAATGAAGTAATGGCAACAGTATAGGATGAAGACAGCTAAGGGGTGACGTAGTGAACTGACAACACAGAAGAGATCAAAGAAAAAGGAGGCCCGAGGTCGAAGTAAAGAGTAAGACAAAGACAAGAGAAGTGGGAAAAAAACTAACATATTGTAGTTACGAACACAATACATAATTTAAAAAAAAAGTCCATGCAAACAAAAATATATATTAATCAACAAGCACAAGATTTTATATACTACTACTTATTATAAAATATATATCAAATATCTAATATGTCAATAATATCCAATGTCTATCGGTTAAAGTTCCGTCAAGTACTTTCTTAAAAACCTTATATGGAATAATATTGCCAACTAAAATCTCAAAAAATTGATAGTCTTGCTCCTAGGAGGAAGACAAACTAAGTATATTGATATAAAATTTAGATTGTCAAAAGTGACACATAATGCTTTGAATTCGGCGATTCTCTCTTCTCTCACCTTGGTTCCTTCTTGGTAGAACACGCAATGGTTCTCATGGCTAGGAATAATAAATCGTTACCTGGTTTAAGAAAATTAGGACAGCAACAAATCTTGATGAGTCCAAAATCTGGTGATGGTTCACCGGATGCAGCGAAGATTCGAATTGGTGAAGATTTAATTACTGAGGAAGGAAAATTACTGAGGAAGGAAATTCTTTTCCCTCATACTTAAACCATTCAAATCAGATGCAGGAGGAAGTAAATTGGACATAATCATAAATAATGGTAGGAATTTTGAGTGTTCATTCGGATTTGATGAAATCGCATGACAATTGCCTAAAACCCTAAACCTGATGATCATTATTCAAATTCCCAATTGATTCAAAATGGTTCTGAGACTTCTTTACTCAAGGAACCAAGAGATCATTTGGATGGATCCAAATTAACTTATTCCTTAACTCGGGATCAAAATACTGAATTTGTTGGAAGGGCAAAAATTGATCCAGTAAAGGATGACTATGCAAGAAATATAAATCAAAAATAGAATGGCACTTTAGTTGGATTTTCTTAGAGGGATAAAGTTGCTTCTAATCACAACCCTAACCAATGCATGCCTTTTAATTATGTTTCACCCCAAATTGAAGAGGGGCAAATTGTGGTTAATCTGGAAAAGGCAGAAGTTGATAAGAAAATGGAGGAATGGCAACACACCTTAATAGGATATGTGTATGGTCATGATCTTTTTTTATGTTGGGTTTTGTTAAAGCTCAATGGAATTGTGTGGCTATACCTAAAATTATTTTCCATGACGATCTGCTGATTGTGAGTGGATTTTAAATTAATATTAGGCATATTAGAGTAGACCTGTTATTTTGAAAAGATGGAGAAGGAAACTAAAGCTCACAAAGTCTGAGTTGCAATTTGCTTCTTTATGGGTTGAGCTACCTCAATTGCCATTAGAATATTGGTCTACTAAATCCCTGAGCATGATTGTGAGCATAATTGGAACTTCTAGCTATACTAATGCTATTACTTTGAATAAGGATAGGATTGTCTATCCTTGGGTGTTAGTCTAAGTTGATACTAAAAGGCCATTGTGTGAGACCATTTTAATCAGAGATTTAGATGGTTCTATCATAAATCAATTAGTTCAATTTGAATGGAAAACTACATTTTGTCATAAATGTAATGATCATTCTCATAATGGCTGGCTTGCTTAAAATTTTAGAAGAAGCCTCAAGCTACTGAGCCTCAAACACACTAAGAATGGATGGTGGTTAGGGATAGAATGCAAGTTAAAAACCACAAGGAAATCTCTGAAGGTGCAAGAGCATCCAATTATGAGAATAGAAAGTCTACAAGACCTGTAATTATTAAAGATTACAAGAATCAGCTGACTACCCCAACCAAATCCTTTGAAATAAATGCAGGAGGTGCTCTAAATATAAGAAGTAGTGGGTACCGATTTCTTGTTCTCAGGGATTTTAGTATGTCTTATACCTTGGGTGAAACTCAAGAACTGACAGGTCATCCACATGACCTGAGTTCCCATATTTGCTAGTTGGAATATGAGAGGAATGAATGATCCATCCAAACAAAGGGAGGTTCGAGGATGGATCAAGGAAAGCAATTGCTTCCTTATTAGTTTGTTGGAAACTAGAGTTGAGTTTAATAAAGAAAATAATACTAAAAAGGCTTTGGTAAGGAATTGGATGTTTCTCAATAACTATCAAAGCCATGACAATGGTTGAGTATGGGTGATTTGGGATCCATTGATCTTTTTAGTGAACCATGTTGATACCTGTGTCCAAGGTATTCTTTGTGATGTCATAACTTTAGATGGTAAATTTCATTTTGTTGTGGGATTTATCTATGCCTTTAATACAAGTCAAGCCAGGAAAAGCCTTTGGAAGTGGTTAAAGCAGAATAATAGGGCCACTGTACCTATGATTCTAGTGGGAGACTTTAATATAATCCTCCAACCTACTGAAAAGCAAGGAGGGGACATGCTAGTTACTCAAGACATGCAAGATTTTTATCACTGTATTAATCTTCTAGGGTCGAGAGACCTTACAGGATATGGTTGCTTTCTTACCTGGATGAACAAAAGGAATGGGGATGAGGTAGTAGCTTGTAAATTAGATAGGGCTATGGCAAATGTGCCCTAGCTTAAGGAGTTCACCAACTCTTTTGCTGATTTCAAGCCCTCTTTGAGGTATGACTACTTCTTAGTCCAAGTTCATATAGGGATCCAGACTGCTAGAAGGAGGCCTTTCAAATTAAATAATTTTTGGACTGAAGATGATAACTTCTTGGACATCATCAAGGAACATTGGGGAGGTTATGCATATCTACAAGAACATCCAAAAATTGAAAACTGTTTTTAAGAAGCTTAACAAGGTTAAATATGGATCGTTAGAGTATAAAATGGAGGAGGTTAAGAAAGCTCTATCTGAGCCCCAAAGGAAGCTAATGCAGGATATCCGCAACAAGGATCTTAGAGCTAAGATGCACAACTGTGAGGGGGCCTCAACAAACTTTCTAGGTGTTATGAAAGCTTCCTTAAGCAGAAGTCTAAAATTCACTAGCTGAATGTGGGGGATGCAAATTATAAATACTTTTTTGTTAGGATGAAGGGTAACCAAAATATGAATTTCAAGGGGCATCTACTTTTATATCGGAGTCTTTTCTCAAATTCTATAAAGACATGTTGGGATCTAAAGGATGTGGTTCAAGTTTAGTTGATCCAGTAGTTATTGTATAGGGTCCAACTCTTCAAGATTTTCATAAGTACCATATCCTTGCCCTAGTTTCTCAAGAGGAGGTTAAGGAGGTTGTTTTTTCTATAGAGACTATAAATCCCCTAGAGTTGATGGATTCATTGCTGCATTCTTTAAAAAATTATGGGAGATTATAGGGGCATATATTACCCTAGCTGTTCAAAGTTTCTTTAATATTGGGCATTTCCCTACTCAGCTTAACATTACCTCCTTAACCCTCATACCAAAGAAAGAAAATGTTGCCAAGGTAAGTGATTTTAGGTTAATTGCTTGTTGTGGAGGTTTATACAAGATTATTTCTAAAACTCTAGCTGCCAGGCTGAAGAGTTTAATGCCCAAACTCATTAACCAGGCCCAATCTGAGTTTATAAAGGGCAGACATATTGGAGAAAATATGCTTTTAGCTGTTGAGTTAGTTAGAAAATATTTCCAAAAGTATAGTTCTCCTAGATGCATGATAAAAGTGGACATTAAAAAAGCTTATGACTCAGTCCACTGGGGTTTTTGCAGCAAGTTCTTCATGCATATGGTTTTTTCCTCCAAGTGGTTAGATATATTATGGCCTGTGTTAGTTCTGTCTCTTACTCTCTTTTTCTAAATGAGGAGCTAACTAAACGTTTCAAAGGCTAGCAAGGGTTGCGGCAAAGGAATTTTCATTCTCCTTATTTGTTTGTTGTGGTGGATGAGTATTTAACTAGATCTCTCAAACTTCTATGGAGTGATAAGGACTTTAAAGGGCATCCTAAATGCAAAGGTTTGAAGATTATAAACTTGGTTTTTGCAAATGATACGCTCCTCTTTTGTAGGAGTGATATTAAATAGGTTAAAGGCCTCACCAGTATGATTAAGGATTTCTCAGAGAGATCTGGCCTTGTCATTCACCCTCAAAAGAGCAACATCTTTGGTGGTATGGAGGATATAACAAGGTCTCAAATTATGCATAACACTCAATTCTCTGAGGGTAGCTTTCCTTTTACTTATTTAAGAGTTCCTCTATCTTCAGCAAGATTAACAACTTCCCAGCTTCAAGGTCTAGTACAGAAAACAACAAAGAAGGTTACAAGCTGGCACACCCATCTCCTATCCTATGCAGGTCGAGCCCAACTTCTAAAATTAGTAATTTTCAACTTCCAGTTGTATTGGTCTCAGGTCATCATTCTTCCAAGAAAATTAATCCATTAAATTGAGTGCATGTGCATACAATTTCTTTGGATTTGTAAGATGAAGTCTTGATGGTTTGGAAGTTAGTTTGCTTGTCAAAGGAGGGTAGACTGGGACTAATTGATGGGTAAGTGGAATCAAGTGGTAGTGGGAAAAATATTTTGAAATTTATGCTGCAAAAAAGACTCCCTTTGAGTCAAATGGGTCCATTCAATTTATCTAAGCATCCAACTATTGTGATATTTCATCTTAGTCCATCTGTGCTCATGACAGCAGCAACAAATTTTCAATCTCAGAGATAAATTTAAATCTCTTTTTTTTTATTCTCAAGGCATGCAAAACTTATTAAAAAAGGATGGAACCTACAGTATGTAGAAAATGTATGATCATATTAGACACAAGGGTGAAAGGGTATGATGGTGGCCCATTGCCTGGTGTAATTTGGCTACACTCAAAGATCAATTTATTGCATGATTAGCCAACCAAAATAAATTAATGATCAAGGTTAGACTGAAGTAATTAAATCTTCTAGAGGATACAGAGGATGACATTAATCATCTTATGTTTAATTGTCTATATATTATAGGAGATAGAAATAAAGATCTTGGCAAAAATCACAAAGTAATGCAAGAAGATGAATGACATACTTTGAACCCTTTTTATCACCTTCATAAGCTTTATTTGGAATGAAAAAAATTCTAAGATCTTTTGTAATAGGACTCAACATCCTCTTTTACTACTTTCTAGTGTCGAGTAGGAATTTTGCCCTTTAGAGTCAAAAAATGTGACCAATGAAAGAACTATATAGATGACTTGATAGTCTAATTTAGGTTATACATCTCTTTAATTTTGGTAGTTATAAAATTTTACTTACCAAAAATAAAGCCAGATTGTCCAACGT
Organism: Tamarix austromongolica; assembly: GCA_039764185.1. NCBI lineage: Eukaryota > Viridiplantae > Streptophyta > Magnoliopsida > Caryophyllales > Tamaricaceae > Tamarix > Tamarix austromongolica. The sequence continues at coordinate 100,146,929 of CM077810.1, read as the reverse complement.
CAATTGAATAGTCCATAAGAATGGTGCACAAGAAACGATGCAAATAATAAAGTGAAATTTTGATCTAATAATCCAATCTCATTTTAACAGATCAATGAGAAGATGGACCCAAAGGACCATTAGCTGCACATTTCAATGGTTTTAACTCCGCGCATTGGAAAAGCAGATGTTGCCCTTCAAACGCCAAACTTTCCCTGTATGCATTTATGAAGAAATCGATACTTCATAAATACAGACTGATGGGCAAAAGCAATACGTCATCGACATCATACATTATCACATTGCTTTAAATAAAAGTTCAAGGTAAATGGTGACATTCAAAATCACGTGTGGCCACTGGCAAGTATGATGAATTTTCAATAACAATTGTCTAGCTGGGTCACAACAGCAACGAAAAACAGGTTCCATTTGATTTTGCTTGTCAGCCAACAAATTTATGATATTATTTCCGTTTCTCCTCTGGATGTACATATTTCTGTACAAAGCCAATGCGGCCTGCTCTATTCTTCCTAGGCAAAAGAGACGAAGTCTATCACCCTAATAAATGAGAGTCCAACTTTTGCGTGTCCCAGGCAAATTGATTAAGATATACCTTAGAGTTGAAGATAAGAATCAAGGCATAGCAGCTTTTAAAGCTATATTGCTGCAGGTCGTCTTCAAACTCTGAGCCCTAGAATACAGAAAAGGAGTTGAGCCCTGAAATGCAGAAAGAAATCAGCATCACAGTGACACGATTATATGAAGAACAAAATAAAAATAAAATAATAACAATATCCTGTAAAAGTACATCTGGATTAACCAGTTGCTGAAAAAAAAATTAAACACAAGATCTTCGGCAAATTTAATGATTTATATGTAAACAAACCAAAATTTCTTCCCTAGCTCGGGAAGCATATCCATACGTCTTATTCAAGAATACAGGACCCTGTAAGTTTAGGTTCCAGAACTGGTGCATCAGTTACTAATATCAGATCCACTAGCGATGTCGATATCCCACTAACAGGTTTAAATTATGACAAGCATGCACAACATTAACCTAAAAGTTGATACACTTGAAAATTGTTAAACATAACGCAGCCACTCAAAACGAATATAAGAAATTTCTGAAAGTGGACAGCGGTTATACAGGAATGTTATCACTTTAGACTACCCAATTGTCCATGAATAGTTACTTAAGACTACTCGTACAAGCATGGTTATACAAGAATACATGGTTGAATAAAGCAGCAAAATAGCACCATGTGCAGAGTATGATAATGCTTTAGACTACCATTGTAGACATGAAGTTCAAAATGAGACAATGACCTTCTCTCGCCTAACTTCTTCCTTGCTCTCAATGAACAAAAATCTACTTCATCTTTAATCTTCCCCTAACCACAATTTCATCCACAAATAAATAAATAAAAACTAGAATGATTCAAGTACTAGAGTTATAAAGATACACCAAAAATAAAGCAATTAATAAAATAAAATAAAAAACCGAGCTAAAAATATACATGGTTCAATGAGGGTTGAGAAAAGGAGCTGAGGTGTGAAGTAGGAAAAAAATATGTACAAGTGATTAATGCTTTGAATGGCACCAGGCTGCTGGTGTAAGGATAGAAATGGAGTGGTGTAAGGAGAGAGAAACAAAGAGAGTTTTTTTAAATAAATAAAAAAATTCTCTTTCTGGGAAATAGCTGAAAACCTCAACTTTGCATTTTACTGATGGATATCTGTGTTTAGGCTATTGCATAGTTTATCAGTTTCCTTAGAGGATCAAAGTACTGATGGTTATCTGCCATCATCCCACTTCACAGATGATTTACAATTTATTTCAAACAAAAACCCAGTGACTCAAGGAATTGGAACACGTCATTTGTGGAACCATAAGATGCAAATGCTCTGCAAATAAACTTGGACTGAATGGGAAAGAAAGGTTACATTGTGGAAATATAAAATCCCAGATGAATGCCAATCAATGAAGATTAGGTGATATAACAGAATTAGTTAATGATTGATAAGGGTGTTTAAATGGATCGTCACGGTTTAATCTAACCTATAATATCTTAAATGAACATGTCATGATGATTTACTGATGGTTATCTGTGTTTAGGGTACTGCATAGTTTATCAGTTTCCTTAGAGGATCAAAGTACTGATGGTTATCTGCCATCATCCCACTTCACAGATGATTTACAATTTATTTCAAACAAAAACCCAGTGACTCAAGGAATTGGAACACGTCATTTGTGGAACCATAAGATGCTAATGCTTTGCAAATAAACTTACACTGAATGGGAAAGAAAGGTTACATTGTGGAAATATAAAATCCCAGATGAATGCCAATCAATGAAGATTAGGTGATATAACAGAATTAGTTAATGATTGATAAAGGTGTTTAAATGGATTGTCATGGTTTAATCCAACCCATAATATCTTAAATGAACATGTCATGATGGGTTAAGAGTAAATAATTAATAATTTTCAACCCAACCAATATAACTCACGGATTACATGGGTTGACCATGGGTTATTATGGGTTAATAAACAAACTTATCACCACTTCTACCTAGAGGTGGTAAGTGGTGACGGATTAGAGTAAATAATTAATAACTTTCAACTCAATTAATGTAACACACGGATTAGACGGATTGACCATGGGTTATTATGGGTTAATAAACAAACTTATTACCACTTCTACCTAAAGGTGGTAAGTGGTGACGGATTAGAGTAAATAATTAATAACTTTCAACTCAACTAATGTAACTTGCAGATTAGACGGATTGACCATGGGTTATTATGGGTTAATAAACAAACTTATTACCACTTCTACCTAAAGGTGGTAAGTGGTGACGGATTAGAGTAAATAATTAATAACTTTCAACCCAACTATTATAACTCACAGATTTGATGGATTGACCATGGGTTAGTATGGGTTAATAAACAAACAAATTTATCACTACCTCTATCTAGAGGGGGCTATTACGTCAAGCAGTTCGGGTAGTAGCAAGTCAGGTCATTCTCGATTCACACTGCCACTTCTACCTAGAGGTGGTAAGTGGTGACAGATTAGAGTAAATAATTAATAACTTTCAACCCAACTAATGCAACTCACGGATTAGACGGACTGACCATGGGTTATTATGGGTTAATAAACAAACTTATCACCACTTATACCTAGAGGTGGTAAATGGTGACAAATTAGAGTAAATAATTAATATCTATCAACCCAACTAATGTAACTCATAGATTAGACGGATTGACCATGGGTTATTATAGGTTAATAAACAAACAAATTTATCACCACCTCTACCTAGAGGTGGCTATCGTCAAGCAGTTCGGCTAGTAGCAAGTCAGATTGTTCTTGAGTCACACTATTGTGGGTCATTTTTCTTCATGGGTCAAGTCGGGTCATCTCCGAATTTGAGCTATTTTGAATTATTTTATTGATTGGGGTCATTGTAGATCTAAGTCATGTGGGGTAATTTGTTGAGTTAGGGTCACGTTTGGGTTGAGCTAAGACAGATTGACCATGGGTTATTATGAGTTAATAAACAAACAAATTTATCACCACCTCTACCTAGAGGGGGCCATTAAGTCAAGAAGTTCGGTAGTAGCAAGTCATATCATTCTCGAGTCACACTATTGTGGGTCATTTTTCTTTGTGAGTCAAGTTAGGTCATCTTCAAATTTGAGCCATTTTGAATTATTTTATTGATTGGGTTCATTGTAGATCCAAGTCATGTGGGGTTAATTTGTTGAGTTAGGGTCACGTTTGGGTTGAGCTAAGACAGATTGACCATGGGTTATTATGGGTTAATAAACAAACAAACTTATCACCACCTCTACCTAGAGGGGGCCATTACGTCAAGAAGTTCGGTAGTAGCAAGTCATATTGTTCTCGAGACACTATTGTGGCTCCTTTTTCTTTGTGGGTCAAGTCAAGTCATCTCCGAAGTTGAGCTCAGGGTCATTGTAAATCCAAGTCATGTGGGGCTATTATGGGTTAATAAACTAACAAATTTATCACCACCTCTACCTAGAGGGGGCTATTACGTCAAGTAGTTCGGGTAATAGCAAGTTAGATCGATCTCGAGTCACATTGTTGTGTGTCATTTTTCTTTGTGGGTCAAGTCGGGCCATCTCCGAATTTGAGCCATTTTGAATTATTTTATTGATTGAGGTCATTGTAGATCGAAGTCATGTGGGGTTATTATGGGTTAATAAACTAACAAATTTATCACCACCTCTACCTAGAGAGGGGGCTACTACGTGAAGTAGTTCGGGTAGTAACAAGTCAGATCGTTCTCGAGTCACATTGTTGGAGTCATTTTTCTTTGTGGGTCAAGTCGGGTCATCTCCGAATTTGAGCCATTTTGAATTATTTTATTGATTGAGGTCATTGTAGATCGAAGTCATGTGGGGTTAATTTGTTGAGTTAGGGTCATATTTGGGTTGAGCTAGTTTGAGTTCAAATCGTTTCAGGTTTCGGTCATTTTGGGTTACCTTGACAGGTTGAGTTAGATTTGAGCCAAGCAAGCTCGTGTTTGAGTGATTTTGAGATCAAACAGAGTCACACTAGGTCTTTGTGGGCATAGACAATGTTAGGTCTTTGTAGGGCGGTCCTAGGTAGTTGGGTTAAGGTAGGCTATAGTTAGGTTAGATCAGGTTAGGGTGGGGCTGGTTAGGTGGGATTGGACGGAGTTGGCTAGGTCTGGGAAAGATGGATCTTGAAAGGCTTAAATCAAAAAGGTATATTTGAAATGAAATTAAAATAGAGTCGTGGTGGTGCCTTGAGGTGATTTTGGTATAGTACAAGTAATATTTACTAACTCACAACCACCTATGGCAACTCGTAAACTAGCGCATACTAACCCACCTTAGTTTGTAAACCACCGTGGGTTATTCCATATGAACTTTTGTGATGAGTGTGACATTAACATACGAATTAGGTGTTTGTTGATACATATTTCATGGATTTCGTTATGTTTTGTGCATAGTCTAGGCCATTTGTTCGTGTTTAATGCTTTTGGCTATCTTTTTTAGGTCTTTGGAGGAAAATCAAGATAAAAAAAAAGAAGCTAAACATGGCGATTGGAAGCTAGACAAATGAATGAAAGAAGAGAAAAGGACAAGAGAATCAAAATGGGCAGGTCGTGGTAAAGCCTAGGGTCTAACAGAGAGCAAACACGGGGAAGTCATGGTGTAGGCCACGCCCATGCCGTGCGACAGCTAAAGAAATTGGAGATTTGGCATCGACACAGGATGCCTAAGTTGATGCTATTTACTGCAAAATCTATCGTTTTAATGGGTCGTATTTAAGGAAAATTAGCGAGGGTTTCCAGGACACCTCTCATTAACCTTCAACCACCATTCAACATTTCATCTCTCTCTTCCTTTTTCCCTTCCATAACTTTATTTTCCATTGTAATTTAAGCTTTTAAGACCTTCATTCAAGATTTTACACAACTCAACCATTGGAGGTGTTCTCTTCTCCTTTTAATTTGTTAAAAAGGAATGCTTTTGATTTAATTGAGTTGTTCTGCATGAGTGGCTAATTTCTTTGTGTGCTAAGGTGACGGAAGATACCCCAATCCTAATGCGTTGACTGCTTTATTGTTCCGTTTCTCCTTCAATCAATTGTATTACGTTATTGTTTTTCATGTTTGTGATTAGAATTCCAGTTGAGTTTCGATATTTGATTGATTCTAGTGAGATTCTAGAGCATGAATCGAAATTAGATCTAATAACATAACTAACTAGTAATCTAATATAGAAGTCAAGAGACATTGATTTAATTACTACAACTTAGGAAAGGGATTATTTACAAGTATTAATGTTTCAACTACTATAGATAAGACTTAGTAGACGATAGGGCACAGTTGCTTGAGAAAGCATTGCACTTTACATCCCCGTTGGCAATTTTGATTGATTGAATGTGATTTGGGCATTGGTAGGGTACTAATTTCATTAGAGGATCGGGGTTATCAAACAAAATCTTAGCTAATTAATTTGATTCGAACTAAGTTGGTGCATTGAGTCTTTGATCTTTGCCTTACTTGTTTAATTTAGGTTAATTTTCATAGATAGTCTTCTTTTCACTTTTCGATCACTTAAACATAGATAGATCTAATCTTGTTCCGGTGCTCACCCCCTAGTTCTTGTGGAATCGACCTTGATTGTTACTTCGATGCCATGTGCTTGCAGTTAGGGTACATCATTTTGCAAAATATTAACCCAACTCATCTAACATATTAACCTATTTTCATTGATTGATTTATATAAGTTATGGCTAATCCAACCCATTGCACACCTCTAACCACCTAAACAAAATTCAGAAGGTAAGCTAAGATAAAGAGAGCTATCTAAAGCTGATCTAAAGTAGAATATGATGGATGCAAGCCATCATCACCTTCAAAGGGTACTCGGAATAATTGTATCCATTGTCATAGATGTTCATCGCTTTTGATTGGGAAACAGCATAATCATATAGTTAATAAAAAATGCCCAAGTTGGAACAATCTTTAGGGAGTGTTGTGATAGTTACTTCTAGATACAATGGATTTTTATATCTATTAGTGCGCTCAAGAAGTGATGTTTAAAAACAAAAACAATCAGATTCAATACACATGTAGTACTTTGACATTCATGCCAAACAATCCCATAGGCAGGCAGTTGATTCCTCAATGCTTAAAACATGGGTCATCTTGTCAACTGATATATGTGGCAAAAACTATCAGATTCACTCAAGAAAGCTGATCAATACAAACTCTGCAAAAGTGACATGAGCGAATGAAATATAATGGCGGCTTCTTTTAGACAAGAATGGTTCAAGATACATGACTTAGCCTGGTTTTATTTGTTTTGCATGTGTAGATCTTCAACATAGGCTCACAAAATCAGTTTTACATAAAAACAGGCATTCTCACTCTCAACAGCTTTAGTACACATCTCAATAAAATTCTCAGAAAAACAATGGATAAAACCGATAAATGCATGTCACACATAAGTTGGTTTAGAATATCTAGCAATGGATTGCATCATGAGTAAGTAATACTCTTTCAAAACAAGCATTCTATTTAGCGCTTGTTTGGTATGGGGGTAATAATAGTGGAAATTTTTTTCCACTATTTTGTATCTTTTATATTAAGTATTTAATAATAATAAATATATTTTTAATGAAATACCCATTTTAGATCAAATTAAGATCTAAAATGGGTATGGGTATTTATTAGAATAAAAATATTTAATTTTAGATAAATTGTATAAGATATATAAAATATATGGGTAATTTTTCCACTCTATTACCCCCATACCAAATGAGCACTTAGTAGGAACTTCAGACTAATAGGCTGAGCAAAATAAAAGCTAGGGTTAATAAACCATACGTCAATTATGAGACAATCAAACAAGTTAGTAGACTTGCAACATAAAGCAGTTAAACTAGAATTGGTGCCATAACTAATGCTTGAGAAACAACTTACAGAATATTCGTTACGTCACACCCATCTTTGTTCTATGCAGGCTATCTTCTGTAACACGGGAGCTCCCTTTAGTATCCAAGGACTTTCCATGGTTGTCACCATGCTCTTTGTCCATAGTGAATTCAAGTTGTTTCTCCAGGGACTTGATGACAGCTGTGCGCTGAGTTCTCAATCGATATGGAGGTGATGCATTAAAGGATTGGTTATTGTATCTATCCCTGGTCATGGTGCCATGAGAAGCAGGACTTTGACATGAACCTCCATCCTGACACCCAGATTTGTCAGTTCTATCCACTACTCTGTTTCCTCCAGATCTAACCTTGGCTGAAACTTCATCATCTTTGACAATTTTGTTGCTGAGGGAGAGAGTCTGAGCTTTCGTCTTTCTCTTTCGGAAAATGGAAGGAGTATTTGGGAAAGTCTTCGCAGCATGTTTCAGTATAGATTCCGCACTGCTTGCAGATAAATAATTGCTCCTCACACAAGGTGGAGTGAGGAAGCTTCCAGACGACCTCATTGGTGTAGTATTAAATTCATGCTGCATGCAAGATAGGGGTGGACTGCAACTATCAAACTGTGGTGGCCTGTAGTGCAATGAACTGTACGAAGGAATATCAGACCTCAGAGGTGTAGTATTATCTGCCTTGTACTGATCATCTTTGCAGTTTATCCAATGTTTATCATATTGTGACGTGGAATCTGCATTACTAGAACAATATTCTACACGTGAGGGGCTTCGCCTACATTCTACACCTCCAGAATCAGCAGACTCATTCAAGGGGAGACTTGACGATGAACCCCATTCTCGAAGTGGGATCGAGCATTCATACTGACTTTTGCCTTCTTCTAATTTACCTATATCTGTAGTTCCTGATGAAGTTTGAGCAGATGAATCTGATTCCTTATTTAAACACAAAGGTGATTTTTCACTAGTTATAGATTTGTTTAAATCTTTGGAGCTATTTTGAAGACTAGTCTTAACTACTGGTGGAAGTTTACCAGTAGCTAAGTAGAAATCAAGCTTTTTCTTCAATGAACTATTCCAATGATTCTTTATTGCATTATCAGTCCTGCATAAGCAGAGATGGAACAATCAGACTTAATAGTAAGTTTCGACCTTTAAAACTAAAATGATATTCAGCAGCCAGGAGAACATAATCATATTCACATGACATTTTGTGTTTGCACAACAATGAAACGATGCCAAAGAATGAAGCTTTTGTCAGAGGGGTGTGGAAGGATGGAGGGGGGAGATGAGGGAAAAAAAGAGCCACATTGAATACAATAATTTGTAGCATCATTACAATGCATATTTGGCTCCATCCAAGCTAATTGAGGTGAGATGGAACAATCAGACTTAATAGTAAGTTTCGACCTTTAAAACTAAAATGATATTCAGCAGCCAGAAGAACATAATCATATTCACATGACATTTTGCATTTGCACAACAATGAAACGATGCCAAAGAATGAAGCTTTTGTCACAGGGATGGAGGGGGGAGGTGAGGGAAAAAAAGAGCCACATTGAATACAATAATTTGTAGCATCATTACAATGCATATTTGGCTCCATCCAAGCTAATTGAGGTGAGATAGCATACCCCCCCCCAATATCTACCACTGGTAGGATTCAAACTGGATTATTGTTGTTGCGGTTATACCACATTTATATAAGAAAGTGACATCTAACATTAATGTTAGTGTGTTGTTGCGGTAGGATTCAAACTGAATTATTGATGTTGTTGCGGTTATACAAACATTTATATAAGAAAGTGACATCTAACATTAATGTTAGTGTGTGGGGCGAAATGATAATCAATTTTTATGGCAAGGGCGAGAATGCCCTCTCATTATCTTTGGCATGGATTCATCACATGAGAAAATCACCTTATGATCACAGCCATATTAAATGCATTAGTCAGTACTGAAACTGTTGGACTGTCAACAGGATCATCATACCAGAAACAACGTAAATGATAGGAGCAGGCTACTTCCAAATATTACTCAGATAAACTGCTTGAATGAAAGTCAAATTGGCTACTGTTGGAATCCTATGGCCTTTACAGCAACTACTCATGGAAATATAGGCCCTCAAACTTGCAAAATATGAAAAAATAGTAACCTCAGCAGATAGACAGGAATGTCTAAACTTGCCTTTTGGATGTTTGTATGATAGCACGAAAACACAAAAGGTTTTACAGAGATATCAAATTCAATTTTATTTAAAAAGTTAATGTTGAAGTACCTTCCAGGTAGAACCTTCGCTATTTCAGCCCATTTATTCCCATAGATACGATGTGCATTCATTAGGGCTAATTCTTCCTCCAGTGTCCAGGCATCCTTTTTTATATCTGGATTCAAATGATTGTGCCACCTACAAATATTTTCAAGCCATAATCTTTTAGGACTCTCAATTCCAGACATATGAATGAGGTAACAACACCAGATAAAGTTATGAAAATTAAAAAACACCAAACCCACATAATGCTCATAAGCTGCAATATAAACAAAAGGATAAAGGTATTCAGAACACCTTTCTCGGCATTGCTTCCCTATACGTCCTGGTAGAGACTTTGCTATCACAGACCATTTTGTTGGTCCATACTTTGCTACTAATTCAACAATCTTTTCATCCTCCTGAAACCCAAAAAGACAATAGTTTTATGGAAACCATATGATGGCTTGCAGGACACAAGAAAAGTGATAAAAATATAAGTTCATTACCTCTGGAGTCCAAGGTCCCTTTACAAGCTCTGGATTAAGAACCTTCTGCCATCGATGTAGGCATTGCACTTCAGATCTATCAGGAAAAAACTCAGCTAGATGTACAGTTCAATCCATTAGTGAGACTGTGGATGATGAAAAGAGAGGAACTATGTAGTGTAATAAAGCAATCATTTCCCATCACTACTAATGAAATAAAGTATAAAATATTCTGCCTTAAATATAAAAGGAGGAAACTTCTTACTTGCATCCAAAAGGTGATAATATATATATATATATATATATAAACTAGACAGGACAACAATGAAACAAAACAATAATGAATAAACTCAGACACTGTGAATCCTGAAGGAACTTTATTGTTTCTTATTTCTTTGTTGTTATCATGTTTGATTTAGATGTTTCCATGGATAAGGGTTGCAGCACAATTTAGGATGACAAATACCCAACTTTACCAATTTTTTTGAAATATCACAGAGTTTATGTATTTTATTAGTAAATAGCATAATTTTAGATCATTTTGGAATTTATCTTTATTGTTTATGATTTGGTGTTATTATTTTGTAATACTTTGTGTATATTTATAGGTCTATCTTATAATGTATTCAAATGAAACAGATAAGTTTGACGAAAATGGATAATAACCCTAGAACTGCCTTGTAGTCCCAATATTTTACCGGCAAACTAATAAATTATGGCTCTTCAAGAAGCAGAAATCATTTTGATCACATAATCTACCTTCGAACAAATAGATACAATAAAGGTAATCAAAAAAGATTGATGAGGGTAGAATATTCATAATGAAGATCAAAAAGAAAGATAAGAAGTATATAAAATATGCCAAAAGGCAAAATATAATGCAAAAATGCAGTTAAACAAAAAGTTCTCTATACATAGAGCAGATCTCTAAGAATTCAAGAGCATATCTCCAAAAAGTAAAAACCTGATGCAACAGCAGTTCAAAACACAGTTCTCATACATAAAGCCTATATCTAAGAACTCAAGGAGAGTGTAGCCTTGAAGCACACAGCTCCAAGAACTATTAACAGAATCAGTAAAAGAACCCACCTATTTTCTTCCAGCTCTTCCCCCTGAAGGTTGCAACAGCATTCCTCAGCGTCTCATCCTGTAGAAAATTAATTAAATTCTTATTCATCCAAATAAGTGGCTCCGAATAAGAGCAAATGGCACACACCAAATAGTAAAAGAACAAAGTAAAATTGTACTTCAGTTGCATCGCACGTAAAGTTCAATATTGAGACTTGTAGCCTATTCTGCAATATCATAGAGGGCAGACTATCCTTCCCCAATAGGCAACCCTCCTAGGGAAAGGGATGGCTTCCACTTCAGGAGAGAACTTTAGGTGCAGACATTATGCTTAGCTAAATATGATCGGTTAAATCACCTTGGCATGTAAATCTTTGCTTCATCCTACATGCTCCTGCTTTTCAATTCCCCACCGTACTCCTCTAATCTCGTCTTCAGAAAAAGCATCACCAATTGTCCAATATCGTAAAAATAATAATCATGATTTGCTCTGTTCATAAAATTTCTCTCCTTCCGCTTAAACAGGGCACCTTGTCCTCCACATAATGAGGCATTAGTTTAATTCATTTCTCACATATGCCCCTAAGATTTCACGTACAGTCCCCAGCAAAAGCAGAGTAATTTATCTTAACACCTATTAGATATGAAAAGGAAACACACAATGTAGTATTCCCAACTCCACTGATGTTTCTGTGAAGAATGTAAATATTCTTCACTGAACAAGAATGGTTGATACTTAGTATCTAGCTAACCTCACCCATTGACAGCTTGACCAACTATGTAAGAGCACCGCCACAGCATTGCTGTGGTATATCTAAATATAAAATATCCAGAGAATAACCAACCTCTTCTGGTGTCCAACCACCCTTTGCTCGCCTGATGGGTCCAGTCGTCCTCCTACATATATGCACATCATGTCAAAACAGCATTTTGAATGTTGCAGATGTTGAAGGTGCAAGCAACGTCCAAGAATGAAAGGACATAAATCTACACAGATTTCAGCTAAGAGCAATGAACCAACACATAAAACTTAACTCCAACACACAAAGCACCTGTAAGAAATAAATATGAGTGAGACACTTATACCGTTGCGTAGGAGAAGCAGGAGTAGGGCTGCTGACAGCAGGAGATTTGACAAAAATACTACCACTGCCTTCAGAAACAGAAGAGCTGGAAGCACCAGCCGATTGTTTATTCTCCAAGCAACAATCCTCCGATTTCAATTCAGTTTCCCCTTCAACCATTTCCTCCAATGCTTCAACTCACATCCTTTTCACAACACGCTGAAATACATGAAATGTTATCGGAAAAAAAAATAACAATTTAAATAAAAAAAGAAAAACTGACTAAAAATCAATTTGAGCTAGTATCAATAGTGACTCAAAAAAACCTACAAATCCTAAATCAACTCTTTATAAGTTTTAAGCAACTAAAATTATGAGATATTGAGCACGGATCTTAATCGCAGCCATCAGATCAAATTAGGATTCAACAATACAAAGAAAAAGGAAATCTCACAAGCAAGCTAGGGTTCTCGTTAATCGTAATATCGAATCGAGACTACTTCAATTAGATTTCACAAAGAAGCTAAATCCAACAAGCAGTTGAAAAGCCAAAAAAAAAAATTCCTCGAAAACACAGCAATCGATTGAAGCACCAAACTTGAATCTACCTTACTTACAATTATCAAAATTTGGCGGGAATCAGAGTGAAATTCATGCCGTCTGATCCCGAATACAACAAATTTTCAGATAGAGCGCGGCAGATAACCGGAAAGCGAGGGAACGAACCAGAGAGGTGCGGAAGAAAGAAGCTTGGTTTCGAAAACCTTGCCCGTTGAACGAGATAGGGAGGAAGATAGAAAAGAAATGAAGAATAAAGTAAAAGGAAAAATAAATACGAATATAAGAAACGCCGACGTTGCCGTTTGGTGCCGTTATCAAATGGGAGCGAGGAGGTTTTATACTTTTATAACCTTTTCAGAAACCCTATTTGTTAACGGCGGTTCCCTCTCTCAACAATTTTTTTTTTTTACTCTCTCTCTAACGTTAAACGAAATGTTTTGAAACCTCAAACGGTACTCTTTTTCGCATCGCTTCGTATTGCCTTTTGTTAGTAGTAGTCGTTACCGATCGCACGGTCTAGGAAGTGGCGGAAGGTTCCCGGGTGCTTTCCATCCGTTGGATTTACGAACCTGTTCGATACATGATTGGAAAATTATTGCTTTGTTCTAAGTCGTGGCTCTTGCTGAAGCGCCAGATTGTACGTGCGATCAACGGTCGTCAACTAGTGGGCCGTGGTGGAGTTTAACCGTTAGATTTAAAGCACCCCATCGTCCGTGTTTTATATATATTCTCAAAAAAATAAATGAAATAGGACCGGCTATATCATATATAATCTTTGTTTTTGGGGCCTGCAGGCTGCGGTCTTGATCAGCGGCTTCTTTTCCCCTCGTGTGCCGGCCACCGGCACATGTTCCATCGAACGTACGGGTTTTCCCTTCCTTTTATTTCTAGATTCCATTCTCTCCCGTACTATCAAAAAATATATATGTACATAAATAACTTTTTTATAAGTATTGTATTACCTTTTGTGAATATTGTCATACTCATTATGTGTCAATATATTTTGACGATTTTTGTATTAGAATAAATTTATTTAAGTACCTTAATATATGTGACTTAATATTTTTTAAATACCATTTATTTAGTAATTCTACTTAAATACCTTTATATTTTAATTTAATTTCACATAAGTATTTAAACGGTAAAAATAAATCACTTTTTTATTTTATTTAGGTGTCATTTTAGATATTCAAGTAAAATTAAATTAATATGCTAGCATACCTGAGTGAAATAATTGAAAATATAGTATCTAAAAAATATTATGTTTAACGTCAAAGTACTTAAATAGAATTTATACTTTTTATTATATGTACCATATTTCTTAATAGTTTATCTTCCTAAATGATTGAGGCTAAAGTTCAAAATTATATTATGAAATAGCTCACTCAATTTATATTTTATTTATATCCTTCAAAGTGATATTAATTTTCAAGCTAAATCATTATTATATACTTGAATAATACAATAACTATTTACTAATATAGCTTTGAAAAAGTATACTTTACTTATGTGATAACTATAAAATAGTAGATCTTCATCTTATTTTGAAAATTTTAATATGATAATGTTTCCATATTGATTTTGAATTATAAAGAAACTATCCATACATCATAGAATTCGCCGATATAAGATGAGGAAACACCCCTTGAGATTGACTAGCAGTAGAATTATCCCTTGTTTGACCAGTGATGGTGAAAGCGTGTTGTTCCCTTTGGGGACTTCAATGGTGATGGAGGATAGTGGGGCATCCCTCATGATGATAATGGAATGTAGAGAGAGATGCATGAGAAGAAATCAAGGCTGAAGAATGTCAATGAGGGGGACATTGCCAAGCAGGAACCCTTACATGTAAATGTGGCTGGAAATGCTAATATGGCAAATCTCAACGTTGATGACAAGGGAATCTTAGAAACACGTATGCTTCTTCATGTAAATAGGCATTGAATACTTATTTAGCCCCACAAAGATGGTTGAAAGACTCTTGAGGAATTAGGCACAAGGATTATGAGGTTGATTACCCTAATTTGGATGAAGAGGTTGATGTGAGTTTGCCTCAAATTGTCTTGTCAATGGAGGAGAAAACAACGTTATGGAAGCCTTGGCAAACATTGATAATCATTAAGCTTTTGGGAAGATCAACGGAGTTCAACTTATAAAGGAGACACTTAGGAGGATGTGGTCCTTAACATGTGTATTTAGTCTGATTAAAGTAAGGATAGGATACTACATTGTCTACTTTGGCTCCAAGAAATATTACAAGATTGCACTCATAAGGGGACTCTTGGATTGTCACTTATCATTACCTTATAGTCGAAAGATAGCAACTAGAGTTTTACCATTACCAAATGAACCTCAATACACTTACAGTTTGGGTGCAACATCTAGAACTCCTAATTGCATACTAGCGTAAGGATATTTTGCTTTGTATGGGAAATTTGATTAGAAATCAACTAAAGGTAGATCTTACGATGTCAGAAGTAAGGAGAGGAGTCTATGCTCAGATGAAGGTACAAATAGACTTAGGAAAATCATTGAATTCAAAGTTCAGATTGTGTCAAAACATTTAGCGGGCGGAATACAAATCCATTCACTTGATCTATTTCAAGTTTGGTCTTTATGGCTAGAAGCAAGAAAAATATAGTAACGCGAAGGATGATTCTCATAGAGAGAACCTAATTAGGTTGCACAAGAAAGAGGTGATGCACAAAAAATGGGAAAATGGAGCATTACTTGAGTCATAGACAAGTGATTAAACTAAAGCTAATAAAGGAAAAGGTTGTCAATCATGGGCTCAAGATGATAAGTATAGTTCTATCAGGATAAGGATAATGTGAACAGAGGGCAAAAATTAGCAATGAAAAAGGAAAATTCAAGGACTAAAGGAGTTCATGGCTCTAGGTTTAATATATTAGAGAATGTTGAAGCAGATGATTTAATGGAAAAATACTCAAAGGAGGCTATAGTAGTGCAACTATCAAGGCATCTACACTACTATGAAAACGGAAAATAATAACGGGACAATAATAACAGTGGCTCGAAAACCGTTTTCAAACACGTGAAAATTAATGGGCGGGAGAGTTTTGATAACGGTTCTAGTTAAAAACTGTTATTAAAAGGGCAACGTTAAAATTTGCACGGATGTTTTAATAACGGTTCATATTAAAACCGTTGTCAAAAGTCCGAAGGTTTTAATAACGGTTCTCTCAGGAACCGTTATTAAAACGCCAAAATCAAACTTTTATTTCGCTCAGTTCTGTTTCGTGCCAAAGTTTTCAGACTCTTTGCACCTTTGTTCTCTTGCTCTCCTTCTCCTTGCAAACCCTCGCACCACCACATTGTGCACCACCACTCCGACTCCTCTCAAGTAAAGGAAACCCTCGCACCGCCAACTCTCCACCACGCCTCTGCCATTTTCGGCTCTGCATGTGCGTGCCTTCATTGTTCCGAAGCTAGCTAACCAGCACTTGCACCTTCATCCTCCGTCGTGTTTGAAGCCCTTGCCTCTCTCAACATTCTCACTGTCGTGTTTGTAGCTAGCTCACTTTATGTATGTATTTGTTCTTCCTCTCGTAACTTTTTATCTACTTATATATGTATATATATATATATAAATTCATGCATGTTACTACAGGGTTTCATTTGTTTGTTATTGAAAGATTGTGGTTTGTCGTTCGAAAATGTGTTGGCTGAAAATTTTGCTGTTCGTTGTTGAATTTGTTGCGTTATTGTTATATATTAACAAATGCATGTGTTGGCCGAGACCTTTACATATATATATATAATATGAATGTGAGTGTAGAATTATATACATTTTCACTCATAAAAACTATATATATATATACACATACACACACATTTTCATTAATAAGTATAGGAGACTAGCAATAAGATATAGGAAATATCATATAATGAAATGCAAATATATTTTACATATGCATATGTTAATGATTGCTATTTGATGAGGATTAAATAGATATAGAGAATAAGGAATATATAAAAGTGAATAATTAAATAGAGAGAAATAATTGTGTATGATCATAATAATAATAATAATAATAATAATAATAATTAATATGATTTATATATTATGCTTTAATTACATTTAGCTAGGTTTAGGGATTAGGGTTTTTTTTGGTTTAGGGTTAGGTTTTATTATAATAAATTATGGTTAATTAGGTAGGGTTAGGGTTAGGGTTTATCGTTTATTATGGTTAATTATGGTTAATTAGGGTTAGGGTTAGTATTAATATCTTTTTGGAAACGAGTCAGCATGATTCGTATATATATATATATATATATATATATATATAGAATAGCATGATACATTTGAGATTAATTCTTTCTAAGCATGATTCGTATCGATAATATATTGGTACATTATTATGCTCAATACATAACATTCTAACATAATTTATTTATTTATTTTTTGTAGAGATATGGCCAACAAAAACATTGATAGGGATAGCAGTGATGAAGAAGGGAAGAGAGGACCTACGATTATGAGAATTATCATAGACATGAGGAATAGAGGAGAAGTAGTCGAGTTGGGATGGAATACTTACAATCTTTCCATCAGCCTTTACGCGGATATGTTCTTGACCTAAATTTCACTTGTGACCCGTAACCGTGTTCCTATATCCTATAATAATTGGAAGCAGGTTCCAAAGGGTCATAAGGAGCATATTTGGTAGGAAATCACGGTAAATATGCTATTTTATGTAATCATTTTTGTATGTCAAATGTTATTAATTTTATTACATTAACATCGGTATACATCTACATGTCTTATTTTGCAGAGAGTGTTCAATGTCCCAGAGAGTAGGAAGAAATGGCTTCTTAGACATTGTGGGGAGCGTTTAAGAACCTTTAGGTCATATTTAGCTCGTAGAAAAATGTATAGAAAGAGGGACGGTTCTCTACGATAGAACCCACCCAAACGATACGATTTCATCGATCAAGAAAGTTGGAACCAATTCATTGCTTATCGTCTTACAGGGGATTTTAAGGTACTTGTTAGATAACAATTAAACTTTTTGTAACAATCCTAGTATTATGCTTAATATTGAAATAACCATGTCATTATGTTTTGGCTTGTCACATTGGAAAAAAGTACCTAAAATAAATAGATTGCGAAGAAAAATAAATACCGGCATAATATGGCTCGCAAAGGCTATGCGGGCCTTGAAGAGGAGCTGGTATGCATTTTGTGATTATCTATTTACATGTAAATGTCGAATTTTATAATAATATTCTTAGTTAAGAATATTTTTTGATTTGTAGCTCCTAGCCCAAGATTTGGACCCATGTACCTCGTCCATCAATATTGGTACATTATGGAAGAAGGCTAGATCAACAAGAGATGGATATGTTAATGAATATGTTGATGTTGCAGCCAAAAAAATTGTAAGTTTGTAGATATCTAGAACCCTACTTAGTTTTCTTTTAGAAAACTATTATATTATGCTTATTCCTATAAGTTAAATTTACAGGACGAACTTGAAACATCAGAAGGTGGGGAGGTGGACCAATATAGCATTGTGTCCCAGGCTACAGGAATTGTAGAACACCCTAGAAGACACAGGGGCCTTGGATTGGGTGTTACGAGAATGAGCATATGTGGTCGATCTCGTGGTTCTTGTAGCACTAATGAGAAAGTCGCCATCCTCACCCAAAAATTGAACATGGCATTTGAACGGATGGCAACAATGGAGCAAGAGTTGTCATTTATTAAATCTCAAGGGTATAAGCCATCCAATTCAATAGACCATGATCAGCTTCACATACCTAATGTAAATAGCGTCAGAGATAGTTGTGAAGCTGATGCATTTCTTTCTACTCCTCCCGAGGTAAGTATTACAAACTATGAATTGTTATTAAATGTATTCGGTGTAATAAATTATTAATAATGTGTAATATTTTTGTTTAGGGTTTGCATAAATGTGACTTATTAGCGAATGGCCTTTCAACAATTTTGGCGAAAGGAAGGGTCCGCATCAGTCACAGTACCGAAACGCAAACAATCCACGAGTACAATTTAGCCTTAAATACAAGGCCGGTGGGTATTGACACTCCAATCATTGGCAGTGCACACTTGCCTTGTTATAAAGAGGGCGATGAGGCAACCACAGTACTAGAAGCTCATGGAAGCTTCGTGGCTTGGCCTGCAGATCAAATACGTCTCACTACTGAAGAGGTATTAACATTTGACATTTTCATTAGACCTTGTTTAGTAGTTACACTATTCATACCTTTTTCATATATATATTTATATGCTCAATATATATTTTGTTTAATATTATCAATTAAAGAATCAAAAAAGGAATCAAAAAAGAAGATTGCTTCTGCTAGTAAAACCAAGAGAGGTACTAGCAGAACGAGCAACACAAAACAGGGCGCTGCTAAAGGAAAGAGAGCTAAATCTAAAAAATTAGTTGCCCCACAAAAGATTCCTTCTTCAGATCGGCAAAGCCAACCTCCACCAGCATTAGCTTTATTATATTTTTATGCCCAAAAATACCTCAGGGACAACCTCCACCAGACCCAAAGAATGTTCAATACGAGCCTGTCATAGTAAGTAGGAAGACAACTATTTCGTATTTTATTTTAATTAAAATTAATATCTAATAGTTAGAGAGCTAACTGAATTCATTTGACAGTGTCCACAATAGCAAAACGACAAAGATTGTGGATACTATGTATGTAGAGTAATGGATCTGATAGTCCAAAATAGATCGGTCAACATAGATCCAAGCCATGTATGTTTTCTTTTCGATATTTTTCCATTAATGAATCATAACATATATGTTTGGTACTTGACGTAAGTGCTAACTGTATATTAATCAAAACTTGGGATTTGTAGTTTTTCACCGATGATTATGCATAGGGCCAGCAATACAATGTTGAAGAAATTGATGAAGTGAGAGAGCAATGGGCCAAGCATGTGCACTCATTCATTCGGTATTAGGTAGAGATCTATATATTCTACATGCATGTTCAGGTTTGTATTTTGTCTATGTCTTTAAGTCTTCTAAGCTAGATTTATGAACATTTTACTTTGGGATGTAGAGCTACCAAGTTGTGGTATGCCTACTAATTTTGATTCTTGAGTATATATGTCTGGTGTATTAAGACATGCATATTAACAAGGGATTGATTGAAATTATGGTGTGACTGCAGATTTGTTATCAATTGATGTTGTTTTACAATGCAGATTTGGTAATTATTTGAACATACAACTGTGTATGTGGGCAGGAACAAAACTGCAAAAACTTAAAAAAAAAAACTGGATTTTTAATAACGGTTCTTATGCAAACCGTTATTAAAAATATACATTTAATCTCAAATTTATGCTCATTTAATACGTATTAGGGTTTAATAAATGCCTAAATAATGTCAGAAAGTGTAATTGGATGATGTTTTAACAACGATTTTTGTATAACCGTTATTAAAACCCTCTTTTTTTAACAACGGTTTTTCTTAAAAACCGTTATTAAACATAAAGTTTATGCTCATATTGGCAGTTTTTTTTTGTATTTTTGATAATGGTTATGAACTGTTATTAAAGATTTAATAACGGGCGTTTTAATAATGGTTGAAAACATTATTAAAACTATAAAATAACCGTTATTAAAACTGCTTTTTGGGGTAGTGCTAGTTACACAAAGAAGAACAAAGGTGACTAAACTATTGTCTAATGTAGAATCACTCCTCACATACTGAACTAGACATAAGGAGGAATGAAAGGCCCTTAAAGACAAATCCAACTTAACTCATGTGGTCATTAATAACCCAAGCTTTGAGATAGACCATAAGATGATAACTAGGCTAAAAGATATGTTGGTACATGGTAACAAGGTAAGGGATAAAAGGAAAGGGTTAGAGAATGAACATGATAAAAGTAGAAAATATTAGCATATACGCCTACCACAACTTGTTCATGAAGCCCTGATCATTTGATAATTTATACCATATGAAGAGAGTGACTTTAGCATGGAGAAAAACTTTTAAGATTAGAAGTTGATCAAGAGTGGTGGCACCAACCCTAGTTCTTCGAGTAAGACCAAGACAATAAGCTTGGGGTTGGATGGTGCTATGATGGGTGACAAAGATAGGTCATCCATGGGCATTACCATTGAGTAATTGCTCCATTGCTTGCTATCTCATGATATTTCCATTCTAAACATTGTTTGGAACATGAAAGGAGCTACAAGTGACTATTGTATATATTACTTCGATGATTCAATCAATTGGTATAAACTATGGATTGCTGTTATTTTGGAACCAATTATTAGTGGGGATGAGGTCCATAAGATTATTTCATCTAGATTTTATGGCTGGAAGAAAAATGCCAAATCAGTTTGTTGTCTAACAGAAATAAAATCATCATGTGTTGGCAGGAGAGAAAGAGTGTCTTGTGTTGACCATTTATTCTAGCTCTGATCAGGCACCTAGGAGATTCTTTAGTAGTATTTGGAGTCAATAAATTTTACCCATGCATATCCTTGGATGATGGCTAGAAATTTTAACCAAGTCAAAAAAAATTGAGGATAAAGTGGGAGGTTCTTGGTCCCATAGTTCTTATATTAACAGACCTGCAAAAGATATGTCTCACTATAATTTGATCAATTTAGGTTTCTTGAGTTAACGGTTCACTTGATCAAACTCTTAGGACTCAGGTATAGAATTTTGCTAAGGTAGGATAGAGTCCACATCAATCTTTACCATCGGCTTTGATTTCCACATGCCACAGTTACACATCTCCCCAAGTGGGTTTTTTATCATCTTCCTTTACTTGCATTGATGGGATCACAACAAGGGAATAACCAAGATTCTAGATTGTGATCAACTTGGTTGACTCATTCTCACTTCTAGAAGTTCTTGCAACAAAATTAGAGCATAGATGGCATGTTATTATAAAATATTGAATACATTAGAACTATGACACTTAGTTGGGTAATAAATGTTTTTGGGTGCGTTGAATATATAAAAAAAAGGAAGTTAGAAAATTGCTTAAGGGGAATCATGATTGTCCTGGAATAAAAACTAAAGGACTATGCACATATGCTTGAAAGTAGATTGCAAGAGTATAAGGAGGTTATTGCACAAGAAGAAATCTATTAGTAATATAGATAAAAATATTTTACTTATTATAGAAGGAGATTATAATATATGTTTCTAGCATTAACGTCTACGTTTTATGGATTTTGATGGTGTTTGGGTAAAGAATAAGGAAAGTTGTGTTTAGTTGCTCACCAAATATTATAAGCAGCTTTTCACAATTGCTATGTTTTTATTCATACATGGAGGGGTGAAGGGACACCTGTTAGATTAGATTTAGAGGAGGTTTGACACATTGTATTCTAAATGGAAAGGCTGGAGGCACTAATAGGTGATGAACTGCTACCAATATTTTATTGGAAAATTTGGGAGGTGGTTGGGCGACAAGTGTTTGAATGGGTCAACTCTTATTAATGTGTGAGTTTAGCTCTAGGGGATGCTAAAAACATGATTACTAAGATTGTCCCTAAAAATCTGAACTTGGAATATGCAACATATTTCTAACTGGTTAGCTTGAATAATGTATCTCCAAATATTATCTCTAATTTGTTCATTAACATAATTTACCCAATCTTAGAAGGCATTATTTCTCTAACACAATCTAGCTTTTTGCGTAACTGTAGTGTTGTAAGCAATATACTTCTAGTATATGAGCTTATGCTCTTGCTTAGGAGAAAGAAAGGTTTAAAGGACATGACTATTAAGATGGATCTATCTAAGGCATACTATTGCCTTAACTGATACTTCATTCAGGTCACCCTCTAGTAGTTATAGTTCCCCTAGGCAATGGTATCACTTATTATGCACACTATTATCATAACTCAAATGTATGTTGCTTGGGTTTATTCTCTTTCTGATTATATATTTTCATCCCAAAGCATATGATAAAGCGACCCACTTAACCCCTACATTTTTATCTTATGCATTGTGATATTATCTCAAATTATTTTGTGACTAGTGAACATGGGTGTTAGGTTATCAATGACTAAATTTCAAAATGGCCTACGGGTTTTACACATGTTTTTCGTGGATAATGTAACACCCCCAAATTTCACTCCTGAAATTTTTTTTGAAAGAGTAAAGCGGAAGCTAGGAGAGAATTTGGAAAATGTTACTGTAACACCCCAAAATTCACTAATTTTTTTTTTCTTAAAAGCGGAAGCAATTAAATTAGAAGCACTGAAAACCTGTGAATTCTGGAAATGTTACCGCCACACTTAGTACCAGACCGGTTCTCTCCGACCGTTCCAGTACCAAGTGCTAAGGCTAAGAAAAGAAATAATCAATACAATTCAATTCCCAAATAAGCATTAAACGGTTGTAAAACAAAATCAGAGTACGCATCAAGAAATGTAATTCATTTCCAAAAGAGAATTAAACTTACAACCGATAAAAGATTAACAAAAAGAATTAGAGTCATATAAAGACTATAATATGGCCACAACTCTCTTGAATCTCGAGCCAAACATGCTCAACATTCAGCCCCAACTGATGTCTCGCCCACCTGCACAAATCAGAAGGGCATACTACTCGTGGGAATGAGCAGCACCCATAAAAAGGGTGATCAGTACGCTACGTACTGAGTAAGGTAACCGAGCACTAAGGCCAACACACAAGCGCATAATCCATGCAGAATAATAACAGGCATAATCCAACATAACAATATAAAGGTATATGAACAATTCAGGTAAAAGTACAAAGGCCCAATCATAGTCCGGATTAATTATTTAATTAATCTCTTATCAGAATCCAATTCACACCATGCCTTTTATCAATCCATGCGAGCAGAGGAACACCCCACTATTATAACCGGTGGGCCGGTCACAATAGAGCATCATGCCCTAACCACTATTATTACCAGTGGATCGGTCACAATAGAGCATCATGCCCTAACCACTATTATTACCGGTGGATCGGTCACACATAGGGTAGCAACCCTAACCACTATTCCTAACCGGTGGATCGGTTTGGTTCCTCCTCGCATGGTGTTCCACTGTAAGTAATTAGTGTCTTTTAAGAGCTTTAACGATACTGGTTTATGTTTATTGAGCTCGAGTCACCCCACTATTATTACCGGTGGGCCGGTCACATATAGGACCTCATGTCCTAACCACTATTATAACCGGTGGATCGGTCGCACATAGGACTACGCGTCCTAACCACTATTCCTGACCGGTGGATCGGTTTGGACTCGGCTCAATAATCTTCCACTTCAAAGATTAGTGTCTTAAATATCTTATTAAAAAGCTTTCACCCTAGACATGCATAAGCCATCACACATCACCAATCATAAAATTCCACCATCATAATTATACTTTAATTACCACATGCACATGATAACACAAAACCCTAATTAGCCACCACATACCTCAATTTACACAACAAACCATAGTTAACCACTCCAAACCCTATTTAACCATAACAACCATAATTAGCCACTCCACGCCTTAGTTAATCATAACAAACCACAATTATCCACTCCAACCCTAATTAATCACAACAACCCAGAGTTCATTACTCCAAACCCTAATTCAATCTCTTCCATACACTCATAATGCTCCACGTACTATTTTCCCTTCAAATGTTCAATCACCCAAACAACACTTACATTACCGTCCTTACATCCCAAATTAACTTTCCACACGTAAATTTCATACCCATGCAGACATTAATCTCCCCATACAAACCTTCAAACCTTTTTCATGCAAACCCTAAAATTCCATGTGAAACCCTAATTTCAACCATGCAAACATTAACCATTATGTAAAACCCAAAACCTCATCATACAAAATCCTAAATTCAATCCACATAACCCAAAGATTCATTCATACCAAACCCTAGATTCAAACCATATACATCCCAAAGATTCATTCACACAAAACCCTAAATTCAATCCATACCAACACAAATATTCAAATCATATAAAACCCAAAGATTTTTCCACATAATACAATTGATTAGATTCTCCCCTTTCATAACCACAAATTATATTCTCCCATACAAGACTATAAGTTAGATTCTCCCACATAAAATCATAAATTAGAATCTCCCAAGCAAAACCATAATTTGGATTAATTGGATTCCCCCAAACAAATCATAAATTAGATTCTCCCCATCAAATCATAAATTAGGTTCTCCCATATAATGTCATAAATTACATTCTCCCCAAATAACGTCTTAAATTAGATTCTCCCTAACAAACCATAAATTCAATTTCCCCATATAACATCATAAATTATATTGTCTCCCACAAAACCATACAAAACCATGAATTAAACTTCCCCATATAAAACCATAAATTATATTCTCCATACCAAAACCTCAAAAATCATAAATCAGATTCTCACACACGAAACCCTAAAATTCTCCATTTTATTCCTTTACTCATGAATCAATGGAATACTTAGGTCAACTCACATCCCTTAATCAACTTCTTTCTCCATCCTCCTTTTTCATCCTTTCTCCCACATAAAATCATATCAACGTCCTCACATGCATGTCTTATAGGGTCATACACAAATAATACACATGCCATACGAAAACATACTTCAACTCCACGTCATATCATATACGACATAATTAATAATCATAAACATATAATGCATAACATACGAGGCACACAATGCACATTAGCACATAAAAGGCCTTAGCACCCCTTACCTAAAACGACACCGGTCTTGGAGCACGTTCCTACGCCTCCTTAGGGCTTAGACCAAATAATAACATATGAATAAAATAACCTTAACAAAATTCTAACTTTGCTAAAGACATAAAAATAATAGAGATATTATAAACCTTGATAATATAGGGTTAAAGACTTTATCCTAATAATAACAATGATACTAATATAATAATATCAAAATTAATAAAACTACTATCAATGAGAATATAAATAATAATAACAATAATAATAATAATAATAATAACAATAAAAATATCATATAAGTTTTCAAATAACTAATGACTTACCATTTATTTAATATTAATAATAAAATTAATAACATATATAATAATATTGAAATAATAAAGATAATGATAATATTATTATTAATGGTTATAAGAACAGTATAAACAATAATACTAAAATAAATAAGTGCGAATGTTAATACAAAATTAGGGCCTAAGATTTTCCAGAATAAATAATAAAACGATAATAATAATTATTCTAATAATTATAATATTAATAATAAGAAGAAGAAGAAGAATGATAATAATCCCATAATAATTCAATTAATAACTTAAAATTCGAAACTATCAATAATATTGTTTTATTACCACTCTCCACCCTGCAAGTACAATTCAGAATAAAATTTCTCATCAAATAATAATAAAACATATTAAGAATATAAATATTAAGAATAATAATAATGGTAATTATATGCAAATAATTGAAATAAATTAAATCAAGGCTTATAATAATATGGAAAATGGTTGAGAGGGTCTAGGGTTCAACCTTAAGCTGGTGGGGATAGGTGGCACCGGCGGTGGTTCACGGCGACAGCGACGGTGGCCGGAAAAACAGAAGAAAAGAGGGAAAGATGGATGGTGGGAAAAAGATAGGGAGAATTGAGGTGAGATAAAAGGTGTTTATTGTTGCCCAGGAGTATAGGGACAAAATGATGGTGGTGGTGCAGCCAAAGGTGGCGGCGCACGACGGAGGAAGGCGGTTTAAGGCTTCGGGGTCAAAATTCCGGCGAGAACGAACATCTAACTTTGCATGGTTATTGAGGCTCGTACAAGAAGAATCGAGAGGTGTAAACAGTTTAGTTAACTAGAGGGTGTTGCAGGGAAGAATTTGGAATGCGGAGGTGGCGCTGAGGTTGGCTATCGGCGGAGGAAACGACGTCTAAAGTCTCGACGATGGCAGCTCTCACCGAGGGTTTCGGGAAAGAAAAATTCTAAAAACTCCTATAACAAGGCTATTTATAGATGTTGGAATGGATAATGAGGAGCTGGAGGTCGACATGGAAGTTTTAATTGCAATAATTTGGGTGGCCGGTGGCGTTAAACGGTCGGTCGACGTTTGGTTGGCTTCGGGGTTTCGAGAGGTTAGGGAGGAGAAACGGCCGAGAGTTAACGTCAAATAATTATATGAAGTTATTTCTGGAGTTAAGAGGAAGACAATGAGACAAGAAACGGCCGGTATTATTCACCGTAGCCGGAGAAGCCATTAATGAGGTCGAAAGGTGCAGCAGCGTCAACGGAGGAGGAAGGAGGAAGAAGGAAGAAGAGAGGGAGGCGGTCGGGTCGGCCGGGAAAGAAAAGAAAAAGGAAGAACCGGGCCGGTCGGGCGCGACGAGGTAAGGTTTTAAATGAAATGACGAGCTTCGGAGGAAACGGAGCCAAAACGCAGCGTTGGAAGGGCGACGAAGGGCGCCGCGCGGGCTGGGCCGCGTCGAAGAAGAAGAAGAAGAAAAGAAAAAGGGGAACTGGGCCGCGAGCTGGCCCAGTTCGGCGAGAAGAATAGGAAAAAGAAAAAGAAGAAAAAGAAAGAAAAAGAAAAGGAAAAAGGAAGAAAGAAAAAGAAAAAGGGAAAAAGGAAAGGAGAAATAAAATAGGTTAGGCCCAATTAAATTAATCTAAATATTTAGGATATTTAAAAATAATAATATTTAAATAAAATTAAATTTAAATCCCTTTTTAGGCTAAATTAGGATATTTAAAATATTTTCCATAAATTCCATTTTAATTAGCAAAACACCCTAATTTTCTTCCATTAAATTATTTATAAAATTAATATTAATTTTAAACTATTTTCTCCTCATTATTTTAAATAAAATAATTTATTTAGTTAATTTTTAAAATACAAATCCTTAATTAGCTAAAATACCCAATTTCTCTTAATTAACATACTTATAAATTTATCCTTGATTTTCCCTAATTAATTTCCTTTTATTTTAATCAAAATAATTTATTTAATTAATATTTATGATAACATCTCATTTAAATATAATATTTAAGATTATAATTTTTCGGGGCATTTCAGTTACCGCCACATCTAACACAAGATAAATGTCAACCATCTATCTCATATTAGATGCAAGGCTAAAACCTGTCAAACAATTAAATCCGAATTTTAAAAGCATAATAGCGTTACGAGAGATTAAAAGTCAATTACAAAACCCTTGGAAATTTAAATACAACACTTGTAACTTTCAAAGATGAATACAATTAAACAAAACAAATCCCGAAGGATATATATCCGGATCGCCTACTCACTCAAGTCAAGTCTTCCACCCCAAAATAGTACCCAATCATAAACCTGCACATGTGGTCTGCTCCCCACCATCGGTGGATCATCACAGGACCCATTCAACCAATGTAGTATCAGTACGACTCCAATACTGAGTAAGTCCCACTACTCTATCTTATGGAAGAGACGTAAACTATAACATCAAGTGCATATTAAATCCCGGTACAGCACGTTGATACAATATCATACATATTCACAACCCACAGCATGAATCTTGCAATACACCCATAGTAACATATAAAACATATGTAACATCCCATTTAACATATAAGCGTGGTATAACCGAACTATAAAGTGGCTCATGCGCCTCAGGTTGGAATAATCCCTATTATTGAAACTCAATACGTGGCATAGTCACGTAAGCAGCATGTAGTAATAGATAATAAAAGCCGATCATGGTCCATTTAGACTTATTTCCTTTGAATCTTTGTTAAAAGTAGTCATTTCACACCACAGTCTTTATTAATCCACGTGAGTGCGGGAACCCCACTATTATAGCCGGTGGACCGGAATACATAAAATCAGGGCAGAACGCTCCTGACCACTATTATTTTTCGGTGGACCGGTCTCCAGGGCAGAACACTCCTGGCCACTATTATTTGCCGGTGGACTGGTCTGGCCCCGACTCGCATGGTGTTTCACTGTAAGTGCTTGTGACTTATTCTTTATTCTCATTAATAATATATTCATTCTACACATATTCTTTAATAGTCCATGTGAGTGCGAGAACCCCACTATTATAGCCGGTGGACCGGGAAGTATACACTCAGGGCAGAACGCTCCTAACCACTATTATTTGTCGGTGGGCTGGTCTCCAGGGCAGAACGCTCTTGGCTACTATTATTTGCCGGTGGACTGGTCTGGCCCCGACTCACATGGTATTCCACTATAAGTATTTAGTATCTTTCCCATGTCTTACTGATTTTACATTTGGTTTGCTGAGCACGGAAACCCCTTCTATTATAGCCGGTGGACCGGAAATATATACAGGGCAAAATGCTCCTAGCCACTATTATTTGCCGGTGGATCGGTCTCCAAGGCACCCCGGCTCCTGGCCACTATTATTCGTCGGTGGACCGGTCTGGGCCCGGCTCAACATCTTCCTCTTTAAGTGATTAGTATCTTAACGTATCTTATTTGAAAGTGTTTTACCCTTGACATGCATGGCTAACTATATCCACACTTATCCTCCTAGGAGAGCTAGTCCCATATCTTGGAACTCGTGCACCCTTATCATACCTCGATATCCATTTCCCTCTATAATTACGCATGATAAAAACCAACTCCTAAGGGTGTGGGTTAAGGCCCAACACCTCGTGACATCAGACTCCACCCGCTATTAGCCTCTAGGGTTTCCCTTGAAACCCTAATAGGACCTATGTGGCCCAACTTCTCACTACCATTAATTCATCTATCCTCAACACTTCATCTCATTTAGGTCCAATCCCAAATCATATCGCTTTACCCATCGATTCCACCTGTGACCCAAAAACCCTAGTTGGCCACTTCAACCCTAGTACCTTTCTTCTCCTACAGGTAACCTCTCCTCTTCACCCAATATTTCTTCTCTCCCAAAACACCCATAATCATTCCTTATAACATAAACTCTTACTCTCAACCTGCACCTCACTCACCCTTAATCCTTTTTACTTTCACCTTTTTTTTAGATTACAAATTCTTCCCAAAACCCTAATCGGGTCCCTTACACTCCCCTTCAGCAACTCACTTCCCATTTATTTCTTTTTTTTCTTTTCATCTCCATGTCATAATAATAATCATAATCACCCTAGTATGCATGTCCTAGAGGGTTACATCATGTCATAGCACAACATAATCACCACATACAGATATCATATTCATGTCATAAGGAAAACACATACCACATACCTTAACTTCAAGTTGTGCTACGCATAAAACACATTAAGGATAATAATGTGATACACAACAGGACATGGTATATATACAAAGCATCCAAGGCATGCAATTCACATAACACATAGGGACCTTAGCCACATCCTTACGAAACACCCATAAGTAGAGGTAAATAGAGACTTACCTGGATCCGAAGCTAGCTAAGCGAGATAAGAGGGAGATAGATCACTAGTTCGTGGGTCCAAGAGAAAGATTTCCTAGATCCGATAGAAATCGAAAACTAAATTAGAAACTATCCTATCAATCAATAATTCACATATTCTAATCAAATAAACACAAACGACATAAATGATCTTTTTTAGAAAACGTGACCAAAGCTTAGAACTTAAAAGCATAGCTCTATTAAGATTTAAGGTTAAAACTAAATCAAAATAGGTTAATACAAATATCACTTGGGACATTTCAACTTAATTTGGAAAGCCCGAGAAAGAATAATCGATCATAAGTTAATTTATCGAAATAACTAATTTATTAGGTTTTACAACTAAATAGGTAACCCAACCATTTACATAGAACCGAATCCAAACCGATTAGGTTAAAACATAATTTAAATGATTTAAAACCCAAAGATAGAAATTGATTAGATAAAATACACATAGCAAAATCATTTTTATAAAATCATCCCCGAAGATTAGGATTTTTAATACCTAAACCACGAATCGGCCAAATCACTTTGATTACCTCAAATTGATGGTTTTAAAACACAATTAAACCAATTTTAGATAAATCTAGACAATCAATATCAACAAAACAATCTTCCGATTAATCAATTCCAGATGATCAATATTCAAAATTAGGGTTTTAAAGCCCACGACATAAAATTAGGTAATTCAAATCAATTAATTCTAATTAAAGGTATTAGAATACAATTAGGATCATTTCAACTACTTTATAAATTTAATTTTAGCAAAACAACTATACAAATAACCAATCTCATAATCTCACTTAAAATCTAGGGTTTTAGGCCCGAAAATGCAATTCGGTAAAATTCTATAAATTCAATCAAGTTGAATGTTTAGAAATGCAATTAAACACATTTTATAACATATCAAATAATCAATTGCTCAAAACCAATAAAAGAAATACGCAATTTAGCACAGTTAGGGGTTTTGAGCCCGGAACGCAAATCCGATCAATTCTTGCCAAAACATATCAATTGACGGTTCGAAAATGTAATTAAACATATTCTAATGTAATTTATATAGTCAATTGAATAAAATAACCCGATCACCCAAACCAATTTAAACCCGCGGGAGTTTTGACCTAAAAATCCAATTCCGATCAATTACGCATAATTTTCCCAAATCAACACTTCCAATATAAAATTAAACACATTTTAAACGATATTATAAAATCAATTGAGCGGGACGACTCAATTAAACGACCCAATTTCATTACACCCAAAATTTGACCTAGGAATCAAATTTCGACAAAACCTACATAAATTTCTCAAATTGACAGTTCCAAAATGAAATTAGATACATTTTAAAACATATTGTATAATCAATTTATCCAAAATCGCCAAATCGGATGAATCCGAAAAATTTGGGCATAACCCGGCCAAAAATCTAGTTTTTCCAAAATCTCAACATAACCATACAATTAACCTATCCAAATCATTCTTAAAACACATATATACATAATCAAATAATCAATTTAGCTTTTTTTATAAGCTAATTCATACTCAATTAATCAAAACAAGGGTTAGGGTTTTTCGGAAATTATACCAAACAAAAACCGATAAATCGGGGCACAGGAAGGCCAGGGAAGCTTCATCGGGGGTCGGGGTGGCTCGCCGGTGACCGGGCGATGGCGGCGCAGCCTGCGTGTTGCTGCTGCTGCTGCGTCGGTTGCTGCACTGCTGTTGCTGCTGTGTCGACCAGCTGCTACGACTGTTGCTGCACGCTTTGGTGGTTGTTGTTGTGGCGTCTCCGGTGGCGGTCGACCGGTGGGGTGGCTGGAGCAGGAAGGAGCTAGGGAGACGAGGTGGTGAGGGAGTTCGGCTAAGGGTTAGGGTCGCGGGATAGGGACAGAGAAAGAGAAGAGAGAAAGAAAAAGAAGAGAGGGGGGTCGGGTACCGACGGGTGCGGGGTTCTTTTTTTTTTTTAAACAAATACACATAAGATAAAATACTAAAAATATCAAAATATTATTGGCAGATTTTATCTATAATTTATTTAACAAAAATTTATTTCGAACAGATCCGAAGGCTTAAAATTAATAAAAAGGCTACATAAAAAATTTCGGAAACATTCTCGAAAGAATTTACCAATGAGCATAAAAATTAATATTATTTACGGAAATATATTATAAGGCCTCGAAAAATTATTTAAAAGCATATAATAAAATATTTAAGTCAAATTCTAATAAATCGAGATTAATTTAAATAATTTTTCGAAATCGGTTTTCCGTAAACCAAAAAGCATAAAACGAAAGAAAATTAATTCCATAAAGAAATTCATAAATAAACTCCGAAAATATTTTTAATTTAAAACTTCCCACAAATATTAACGATTCCCGAAACGAATAAATTTAAAGTCGGAAATATTTTCTACAGATAAAATCATTAAAATAAATTTAACTATTTAAACAGAAATTCTATAATTTAAATAATATATTTCATCTACAAAATATAACTCCAAAATAAAGTCAAAATTACATGATAAAGTTATAATCGAAAACAAATCTAAAATATTAAAATAAAAATACGAGAAGGAACAGAAATACATATTTTTAACTGAAAATCGAATTCATAAGAATATAATAAAATCATTGTCGTGAACGAATTTATCTAGAATGGTTCACAACGACAACGATTAATTGCATTCAAATATGAATTCAAATCGTCGATAAATCCATAAAACGAGTCGAAATTAAAATAATTAATTGTTTACATCAAATTACGCTAATAAAATTATTAAATTTCAATAAATTTGGATTTTAAAAATATGGGGTATTACAGATAAACTCATTTTTTTACAAAGGCTTATGAGTAGTA
Organism: Tamarix austromongolica; assembly: GCA_039764185.1. Classification (NCBI taxonomy): domain Eukaryota; kingdom Viridiplantae; phylum Streptophyta; class Magnoliopsida; order Caryophyllales; family Tamaricaceae; genus Tamarix; species Tamarix austromongolica. Next base: position 100,113,830 of record CM077810.1, on the reverse strand, counting down.
ACTCGCAACTATTTGTTTAATTTTGGATTGTTTTGGAAAAGAGTTGGGTTAGATCATAAATTGGAAAAAAAATCAACAATGTATTTCTCCCAAAACATACATGCACACTTGATTTGACCTTTATACCCCTGTAGTGGTATTCCTGTGGTTTGTGAGCTAGAAAGGTACTTAGGTGCACATATCATTCAAGATAGGATGGGTCATGTAGGGATGACAATGGGTCATGTATGGGTCAGGTCTTGCTAGACCTAGACCCATTTATACTTTACAGTTGCTAAACCTAGACCCATCAAGTTTCAAACATTTACATCCAGACCTATTAGGTGCAGAGGGTAAATAGGTTTTAAATATTTCCTAAATAAGTCTGACCATTTTTTCAAAAAATGAATAATTTATGTGATAATTAATATACTTATGTTTTATAGAACCTAATATGTAACCTACGTTAAAAGCATTATAGTTTAAAGATAAGAATTTCAAATTAGTTACTTTAAATTCTCAAATGATAGTTTAATACTTTCAAAGTAACATGTCTTCTAGATTATTTCTAAAGTAAATACATATAAATAAATTTGAAAAAATGAAATAGGATTCCAAACCAGATCATGAAAAAGATGAAAAATGTCAAATTAATATGTGTGTGTATGTGTGTGTTTTTTTGTGTGGGTATTAAATATGTATAGCAGCTTGAGTCTAGGTTAAAAATTGTTGTACCCAAAACCAAACCTATTTAGGTATATATGGACCTAAATCTAATATAGACTCATCAGGTCCAAAAATCATGGACCCAAACCCAATGCAAAAATGAAGTGGGTATGGTAGATATGGGATCCATTGTCATACTTAAGGTCATGTGAACTTTCAACATGTGTGGGATAGTGTATGAACTCACCTAGAGGGGTGGAAGGCCGAAAATACTTCTTTTATAGGCTTATTTACTTTGTCAAAGTCGATCATTGATGCTTATTTGATTTATACAACTCAGACTTATAAGCTACCTCAAGGAGTTCATGAAGAGCTAGATAAGATGGTTCCCACATTTATCTATCAGGTGTTGACTTTCATAGACACACAACTTGGTTATCTTGGGACCAAAATTTCTTACCAAAGGATAAGGGAGGTTTGGTTATTTGCAAAATGGATAATTCTAACACAACACTACTAAGAAAATTGAGTTGGTGAGGAGATACAAGAGATAAGGTCTCTTGGGGGGAATTAATAAGAGATTGATACTTTGCATATGGATGTCTATCATCTCATTCATATAATAAACATGTATCTTATGTCTATAAAGTATTATATAAAGGGATAGAGTCGGTATTTATGGTTACTAAATGGTGTTTTGGTTATGGCTAAACTATTCGTATTTTAACAAACACATGGGTGGATGATCGCCCTATAATTATTGTAGTGTTTTCCGACATTAACAAAGAAAATAAATATAAATGTGTTGGGGATTATATGTTTGCCAAAGGGAATTGGAAGTGGAAACCAAAGGGGATTGGAAATGGTAACTCTTTGCCCATCTCCTCCCCACATCTTGCGTTTTATGTATTGCTGGTACTCTTTGTATGATAAATAATGGAATACTTGACACCTTTGTTTAGAGACATTACCTGTAAAGACAATACTCAGTTGCTCTAGCCTATAAAATTTTTAAAAATTAGGAAGCCTTAAGTTTAATTTTGCATGGAAGTTAATATGACACCTTCATCTAGCAGAATGAACTAAAATAATCTTTTGAAGATGGTATGAGATAGAGTGTTGACTAAGGTGCAAAGGTTGATTAGATACTTATCAAATAACCTCTGTGCCTATTGTGTAATATTCATGAAGAGAATGTGAAACATTTGTTGTGAGGTTGTTGGTATGCTCATGAGGAATGGGAAAAGGTTATACCACTAGAATTTAGGAGAGATTTGTATAGGGAAGAATGGCATTCATGGTTAGAGACTAACTTTAGAGATGACAATCATGGTGTTATTGAACAGATCTAGAATGTCACCTTCACTTTATCTTGTTAGTGGATTTAAAAATGGAGGTGTGTAGAGGTTTTTGAAGGAAAGCTTAGAATAAGAGAAATGGGGCATTTTATTTAGGTAATAACATATGAAGATGTGATTTCTTAGGGATAATTAAGCTCTTTTGTGAGAAATGAGGAAAGGTAACCAAGGTTGATCGGTTGGACATTAACATGGATAAATACAATAAATACCAATGTAGATGGCTACATAGCATGTAATTTGAGCATGGTAGGGGCCAGTGGAGTTATGAAAAATTAAGAGAGTAATTGGATATATGTTTTTGTGATGAATATTGGAGCAGCTTCATATAAGATGGTTGAGGTATGAGTAATCCTTCAAGGCGGTAGGATTTTTGTGGAGTTGAAACTTAATAGAGTTATTTTGGACATTGTCTCAATGATTGCAATCGACTGAGCTATAAGAAAGAGAGAGGTGTACATACCCTTTATGAACCTTTTTGGTGAGTGTAAGAGAATGTTGGAAGGGAAACCTGATGCTAAGATTAGGTGTGTCTCTTATAGGGCTAACATGTGTGCATACAAGCTAGCAAGCATGCCAAGGAATTTTTTTCTTAGGGTTCATAGGTTTTACTCCCCTCCTAATGGAGTTAGGAGCATATTATGTAATGACACTTAGGGTGTTTGCTTTCCCGGATATTTAATAATAAAATCAAACATGTCCTCCTTTTCTTAAAAAAATATCAAATATGATATAGATGAGGAAGATAAAAGGTTTACACTTTACTAATATTATACTATGTATTTGTACGAATTACAAAACTATACATTTTTTTTATTTAAGCTCAGTATACTTTTATTTACTAATATAATAATGGCTAATTTATTTTCTTAGAACAAGGCTTGTTCTCCTCACCTTATGTTTATTAGATCATAACAACCTTTAATAATACTAATAACTATTATAATACAAAATCAATAATAATAGTTATAATAATGATAATAATGACAAATAATAACATTAATAGAAAAATATTGATTATGTTAATAATAATACTAAAATAATGATAGCAACAATAATAACATATTAAAAATTTTAAATCAAGTAAAATTAGACAAAAAGAACAAATCCTAATTGACCCCCTTTTTCACTAATTAAAAAATGTTCATTTTGAAAGACTAATACAAAAGGTAAACCAATAAATGGGGAATGTTACTACCACATGTAATATCATGAGGAGAAGTGTGTGTGTTGTGTTTACCTGACCATGGTTGATACAAAGCTAGGTATGAAAAACAAACAAGCATAAGAGAATTATAGTCTAACATAAAGCTCTTTATAGTTGATAAAATTCCATAAGCCAAAATAAGTTATCAAGACCAAATAAGAAATCCCAACACATGACAAAAATTACTAGAATCCGTACTCTCTGACCCAACCCTCAAGGCTACAGAAGTAATATAAACACTTGCACCAAAGCCATTGAAAAATAATCTATTTAGTACAAAAGTACTAATTAAAAACACCCGCCTCAAAGAAAATGGCATGCACACATAACAATATCATACCAAGCATAAAATCATGCATAAAGGCACACTAATCCATGTGGAAACTTTACATCATGCATAACTTAACAACAAAACATGTAATGACATCCACCATCGCAAATGACCATTTATCAACCAAATAATGAACCGTGTAATAATCGTAGCATATAGTGGTGACTAAAAACCCCATAACAAGGGTAGTACACAATGGTAACTACTAATGATGAAACACAACGATGACCATCTCAAACTAATTTGTAGTTATTAAACCATATTTATGTGACCACAGCAAACCATTACCTTGAACTTTGATGGGGATTATCATCTCAACCATTGAAACACCATGGTCATCAATGAAAGTAAATCATCCATTTCTAAGATAGCTAGTATAGGAAGCACATTGTTGCTCATCATAATACAAAAACTAGAGCTCCAAATCCTTAAGTACATGTACTTCTATAAGGTTTTTGATTTAACATATGAAGTAGAAATGGTTCCTTCAACTCGATGGTCTTTTGCACCTGGTGGCCTAATCAAAGGAATGAGATGCATTCTAACTTTAATCATCTTCCACTTGATGTTATTAGTGTTTTAGTTCAATGAGGAATCCAATATCCATACATAAAATCCAAATCAAGTCATCATAACTTTGATCACTCAGGGTCATAACCAAAAATTAGTCATAAAAGGCTAAAGGTTAGCCAACAAGCCATAACTTTAAGGAAATCAACAACTCATTTCCAACTTAGTGCTTTAATTCTAATTATTCAAACACTAATATGAAGACAACGACTAGTGATTTAGCTAATGGTAAAACCTAAAGTCAACTATAAATCAACTAAGATTAGCATCTCATTTAATTAACACTTAAAAAAAATTAACCATCTAAGATCATACAACATATGACACACTAGCAAAATAAGATCAACCACACTAAACCAAAAAGAATTACTTTAAACCATCTCAAAATGCCATAAAATACTAAGGAATTTGATTTGAGACCATAAAAGACCAAATCAAGAGAAAAAGCCACTTTAAAAACCTAAACAAATCAAGTAAGAGCTTTTTGAGGAAAATACTATTCATCGATAAAAATTTAAAGTCAAAAGTCAATAAATAATTCTAAAAATAACTACATTTAATCCCAAAAGACATACACAAGCCAACTTATCAAATATATTTGAGTTAGAAATTACAAAATAATATCATATGCCATTTAAGAAAAATCTCTATTCATGATTGACCACTGAAGTTTATGGTCAAAGTAAAAGGTTAAAGTCAATTATCAAAGTTAGAGTCATGGTCAATGGATAATGGTCAAAATTTAAATTCTACTATTCACATATTTAATATTTTACTATGTTAAGGCTAATATGATTATTAATAAATTGGTAAAAGAATAATATTAGGATATTTTCACTCTTGATTTATGATTGTTTCCATATATTTCTATGCATATTGTTATATTTTTTCTTAGATTCATAGATATTGCATCCTTTGGCATTTTATTTTCTAGGTGCACTCAATGGATGAAAATAATGCTAAGATGAGGTAATATGAAGGATTTGAGTGGGCATTGAAAATAACCTAGCATAGATATGGCCTTATTAATTTCAAAGACAATTTCATTTCATTGAAATAGTGAAAAAATTATCCTTGTATGAAATGTGAATTTGGAGAAGTGCAAATAAAAAAATTATAGATTTTTTTCTCAGCTTTCCAATGCATCCAATATCATCATGTCTCAACTCCACACTAAGATGTTATGAGCATTGTTCCAAAAGCTTTACAGAACACTGAGAAGGGAAGAGTTGCAATGTTTGTCTGCACAAGTTTGACACAACCATGCAACATACATTAGTCAACTAGTGAGAGTAGCACTTTTGCACATCCTAATCTTACAAGACTAGTATGACTATGCAGAATGTATTTGTAGTACTCTAAAATTTTGCTAAACCTAATCTTGTATAATTAATACTTAATCTAATTCTAATATCGAGAAAAATTTATTTTAATCTTACCCAAATTCTTTAATCCCAAAATTTTAACATAATCTAAATATTTGACTTGAATAATATATTTCTCCCAATATTAATTCCGATAGATTTATATCACTAATCCAATCAATTTTAGCAAATAAAAAATAATCTAATATTAACCTTGAACTTTTTTCCTTTTTTCATTTTCTTCCTCCTTTCTCCTGCCTCCTTCCTACACCGTAATGCTTGAATTATTTTTTTTCTCACCACCTGCAAGTCTGCAACACACAACCATCACCCTTACTCCCCCTACTACTACCATGAGCATCACAACCATCACCATCCTCTACAACTACTATCACCATCTCATGTTGCCATTGTCATTCATTGCCCCTACCATTTTTCACCCAAAACTCCACCATCACTCTCAACCGTTTTCTCCCATCACTTCGTTGAATTTTTTTCTCCACTCTTCCCTACTGCCACTGCCCTTCATCACCATCAGCATCATCACATTTAGATATCCCCCTACATCAAACCATTCGCATGCCACTATATATACACACATATATACTACTCTCATCTCTTTTCCTTCCTCAGTTTCTTTCCATTTATTGCCTCAAATTTTCTATCAAACACCACCTGCCGAGCCACCCCTTTCTTCTTCTTCTTCTTCTTCTTCTTCTTCTTCTTCTTCTTCTTCTTCTTCTTCTTCTTCTTCTTCTTCTTCTTCTTCTTCTTCTTCTTCTTCTTCTTCTTCTTCTTCTTCTTCTTCTTCTTCTTCTTCTCCTTATCCCTCGTGTTTCTGCTCTATTTTTTGTCGTACGTCACCTCGTCACCACCGTGCACCACCATAACCACCAAGTACCACCCAAAGCATGGTGGATCAACCACTAAGACTACCCCATCACTCCCCTTGTCATCACCAAATGTCATCATCAACTGCTGCCATTTTCTCCTCTTCTTTTCTCATGTTCATCGCATTTTTGTGAGGTGCACGATCTCTTTCACAGCTATAAACCTTTATTTTTTCTTATCGCACGCCTGTGCAGACTAGCACTATTTTCCTATGCACACTTGCATGACTTGTGCACAACCTCTGCATGCTCATGCGTCCTTGTTTGTTATTACCTATGTAATTTGTTGTTCGAGCACGACTGTGACTTTTCACACAACCTACCTGCGTAGGTTCTTAAATCTCAGTTTAGTTTGCATCGTTTGTCTCATGCCCATGCAACCCCCTCTTTTCAGCAGTGAACCCTCTTTTTCACCCTCAAATCTCACTTAAACACCACCAAAATTTCATCATAGCACCACTATACCTTCCACATAACTCAAGCTTCCCTTTAACTTATGTTATTTGTATTTTTACCCTCCTTTACCTTAAATTTTTCCTTTATTATAATCTTCAAGCCTAATCATTTGTTATCTTATTTTTTGTAGGTGATTTTCTAATAATCTCGGAGGAGGAGGTATAGGATTTACGTGCATAGAACCCGTTGTCTTTGTTGGTAAAAATACATGTCATAGCTAGGACCTTATGCGTATGTGTATATGCTTTTAAATTGGATATGTTATATGATTTATGTTATTCTATGATATGATATGTTGAGTAATGAGATTGTGGAAGTATGTTTATGGTATCGATGTAAATAATTAAAGATTTATGTTCCAAATGAATACTGGAGATTTATATATATTCGTATTGAGATTTATAAAACCTTGGGATATTATGGACATTTTAATTACCTAAGTGTATGATGGTCATTTGAGAATAATGATGTGGTCATAATCATGTTATTAAATGTTATGTCTTGTATACTTATATGAGTCCCGCATGATAATTTTGAACATACAGTCAACTCTAATAAGATACTAATAATTTAAAGTGAAAGATCATGTGAGCCAGGCTGAGATTTTCATATGGGTCCATTCCACCAGACAATAATAATGGTTCGGGTGTCTTTTCCCTAAGAGGTGCATCAATTTGTTCTATCAAATTAAGAATAGTGGGGCCCTATACTTAACGTGAATAAAAATATGATTAAAGAGATAAAGTATTAATAGGAAAGATACAAATTAAGTAAAGTGAAAGACTATGCGAGTTAGAACTGAGGTGTTGACTCCGTTTCACCAAATAAGTAATAGTGGCTTAGGCGTCTTGTCTCTGAGAGGTGCTTCAGACCATTCTACTGGTTTAAGAATAGTGGCTCATGAGAATTTTTACTATGAGAGGTATTGAGTTTGTTCCATAGAATAATAATAGTGGATCATGTGTTTTATCCCTGAAAGGTGTGTTAGATCATTTCACCAGTTTAAGAATAATGGGGTCTCTAAACTCAATGTAAATAAAATATTGAAAAATGATTAATTTATATAGTGAGACTTAAAATCTTTATCTACCTAGCACTATTTGTGTTATCTTACGTATGCTTACTTTCTAATGTGAATTCGTATATTATATGTCATCTTTCTTCGACTGTACCGTTACCTTACTTAGTACGTAGCGTATTAATCATAAGTTTCATGGATGCAGCTCATTCCCATGAGTAAACAACCTAAATGTCTTTGTGCAGGTCAAGGCTAACCCATTGGACAAGTTTACAGCCTTTGATGAGTTATATGTGGAGGAGTGAGTTTAGTATCAGGGTTTTGGGTATAGAGTCATGTTATTTGGATGTTTATTCTGACCGGATACCTTTTTAGACTCTTAGATTCATGGTATTTCTTTTGTATTTTGGATTATTGTACTTGGAGCAAATCTCTAAATTTTTATCTAATGTTTATGAATATTCCGTCAATTTCTATTTATCATGTTTTACGTTCTTATTTGTTTTGCCTTGTGATTGATATAAGGATGGTATAGTAAGCCAGATGTATGTTAATTGTGGCAGTAACATCTGACTATTTAATTATACACTTCTACTTAAAATGAAATTTTTCAGTAGTAAAAATCAAGGTGTTACAGTAATACTCATATATGAGGAGAAGAAACTTGCACGGTATACCTGTGCAAGCTAGGCATGGCTATGCAACAAGCAATTATCTATTTTAAGGCCACAATAGATACTCTATTTGAGGAAGAGGTTGTTCATTCTAAAGTGAGACATCTCTTAGGTCTTTCTCTCTTTCCCAAAATGAAAATCCATTGATGTAACTCTAAATTTTCTAATGAATAATTAGATTTAGTTCTAGTTTTAGATCTTGTATGTACTGTTGACATCATATTCTAGTGTTTATCTATGGTATCTTCTTTTTTATCCCTCTCTTGATATTTATTATGTCTAATGTTATTTATGTTCATGTATTTTATTTCTTACATTTTACTATAAGTATAAGTGAGTAGATTTCTTTTCTAGGATTGGATATAGTCTAAATTGTTAATTAATTATATATTAGTTTAATTTGTGTTTGATTTCTTAAATTTAATTGCTAGTTCTTTATTTATAATTGAGTTATTTGATCATCTATTTGAATAGACATAGGTATTTAATCAAACAATTGAATGAGAGAAATAAACCACAAAAGTAGACTAGAGACTCTTGGGGATTTTACTAATTTAACAAAGAACGTAATCAATTTAATTTTATTTAATACCATGAAAATATATTATTCAATTAGAATATATATGATTATTAGACCTTGAAAGAGGCTATTAGTTAAGTCAAGATGTTTGACAATTAAGTTGATTATTCATTAATTACCGATTTATGGCAACAATCCAACTCTGAACTTTATTACCACTACTTTGGAGGTTACATTTCACTAGTCTTTGGACTGATTTCATATTTTATAACCATATATTTGCTAATTACTCAGATAGTTGAAATAACAGAGGTTAGTACTCAACAACAAGTCCTTATGGGATACGATCTTGAAGTGCTACAGTGAGTATGTACGCTTGTACATTTGGCCCATTAGTCATTTTATGTATAATCATTATTAATCCTCGATTAAAAAATAAAAATAAATAGTTATTAATTAACCCTAATTATGGTAATTAATGGATAATTAGTGAAGAACACATTGAATAACATAAAGAATATTCAACCAATTTTACTAACCTTCATCAAATTTTATCAACCATAACTTAGGTTTTTCTAACCTAATTGACAACATATTTTACAACAATTTGTATATAAGAATTTCAAATAAAATCATCAAATAATTAAATTTAACAAAGCACAAAAATATCATCCAAAATAACAAAAAAATCTGAGCCTAAACTAAACATGGTAGAATTTGAATCATTTGCACACTTTGTGGGATTTTGGTCAAAACTTTTTACATAAATAAGAAAATAATGACATGTAAAATGTGTAGGAAACAATTCATGCTTAGATTTAATTTAAAATATTAAAATTGAACAAAATCTAACCACACACATCCATATCTTCCAATAAATAGAGGTGAGAATCTAGAAATCTAAATTAGCACAATAATCTACTTGCATTGAGTTTAGAAGGTATACCAAAAAAAAATAGTAATATAAAATCATAACTCCATCACTTTAATACCCTAAATCTTATCTAATCTTAATCCCAAGTATTTAAAATATTAACCTAATCCTAACCTATATTCTAGGCGTTAATATTTTTAACTTAAACCTAACCCAGATAGTTGATAATTAAATTATCCTAATATCTTAACCTAAATTATTTTGACCTAACCACAAATCAATTTTATCCTTCCCTTTTTCTTTTTTTTCCCTTTTCCTTTTTCCTTTTTCCCTTTCCCCTTTCCTTTTTCCCCCCTCTTGTCCAGCCTTCTTTTTTCCTTTTTGTTCCCCTTTTTTCTACGTGAAACACTCCCTCTGCCATGTTTCCATGACCTACCCCCATACCATCATCATGATGCCATAACCTTCCATCTTCAACATGAGATGTTTGGTTGAAAAATCTTCCTCATCGTTGCCTCACCTCCCTTCCCTCTCTATATGTATGCAACATGTATATATATACATGACTTACAAAATTACCCATCTAATGTCCCTAACCAATTCTTTCATCCCTCGATTTCTATCGAAGAACAACAACCCTCTTCCTTTATCCACTTCCTTATTCTAGTTGTCGCCAAAAATGGCACAACAAATAAGAAAAAACACCCTCCACTATTCCTTCCTCCCTTGCATCAGCCATCACCGCCATTTATCCCCCTTGTGCATTAGCCATTTCCACCATACCCCTACCCCTATTTTTGACCAAAATCATTGGAACCACCCTAGCACCAACCAAAACCACCAAAGTCTCCCTATTTTCTTCACCACCCACCACCTTTGGCCCTTTCTTCCATTATTCCCCCTTGAGCACCAGTGCTTCACACCATTTCACACCCTTATAAATGGCACAAAATATTGTTGCTAGCCCATTTGCATCACAATTTCCATCAAAGTCACCCCTAACCCACAACCATTTCCATCAAAACTACCCCACACCTTTAGCCCTTTCATATGTTCCTCCCATTGAGAAACAACCATTATTTCCTTCCACATTCCTTAGAAACTTCAGCTAGTGTCATTGCTACCCCCAAACATTGACATATTCAACTATTCCCCCTTCTATTGCTGTGCAAATTTTAGGAGATGCCTTTAAGCCTTTGCATTTTAGTTTTGCTCCATTCTTTCATTGTATGCTATCTTAGCCTTTCCTTGGATATATGGCAAATTTCTAATTGTGTTTCACCTTTATGTCTAGGTATTTTTATGGATGCTATAGAGGAGTTAAGATAGGATATACATGATTAGATACCGGTATTCTTTTCGGTAAAGATACAAATCATAGCTAAGATTTTCATGCTAAATGTTAGAAATGATTGTGTGTATTATCATGCTATTAATATTATTTTTTTTAAAATTCATGTTGTTTATGTTGTGATATGATAATGCGGATTATATGATGGAAAGAGAGTAAGAATGAGGAAATATGTGCTTATACGATAATTCTTATGTTGTAAGCCCTAAGTAAGTGAGCATGTTATATAGTATTGTAATGTGGGTTTGATAAATTATAGCAAATGGGAAATGATATCATTCAAGATTTATGGTGATGTAATAAATTAAGGATTTGTAAATAATGACATAGAATATATAAGGTTTTTGTGAAATAAGGGTATTGGTTATCTTTAAGGGTATTTTGGTTATTATTTGCTAAACATGGAAAATTTGGCATTTTAATGTGTTAAGTAATTTAAAATATGCTAATAATATCATGTCGAATGTTTGGAAAATTTATGAATGGCCTAAATCTAAATAAAATGAGAAAATGGCTCAAATCAGAAATAATAACCTCAGAAGTGAGGTTATGATCACATGTGTATAATGTTGGGGTTAGATTATGATTTTAAGATATGTTGTTAATACTGAAATTTTAGGAATTTATATCGAATTTGGTGAAGATATGAGTCTTATGGGAAAATATATAACTAATTTGTGAAAATAGGGTTTCACATGGGCATAAACAGTAACACTTGAGATAAGGGTATTATCAAATATGTAAAAAGTTGGCCGTAAATCTTAATTTTTGGATATGTTGATAATAATAATAGTAATAATAATAATATAGGAATATATGCTAAAATTTAGGGATAAATGATCAATATGGAAAAAGATATGCTTATAATGTGAAATTAATGTTTCTTAATGAAATTATGAATATATTCCTTATACATGACCTTGATCACTATATGGTTGTGCTTTACATGTTTTAATTATTTGTTGTGCGTATCTATATGAGTCATACATGATGTTATAACCAATTATGAATAAGATATTAATTATTTAAAGTGAAAGATCATGTGAGTTGGACCGAGGAGTTTTATGAGTCCATTCCATAGAATGATAATAGTGGTTAAGATGTATTTTTCCATGAGAGGTGCATTAGTATATTCCACATTATTAAGAATAGTGGGGCCTTAAACTCAAAGTGAATGAAAATATGATTTGAGTTAAGGAACTAATGGATAAGATATTAATAACTTAAAATGAAAGATTACATGAGTTAGGACTGAAAGGTTATGTTTGTTCCACTGGATGATAATAATGGCTCAAGTGTGTCCTTCCCTGAGATGTGATACATACATTTTCACTGGTTTAAGAATAGTGTTCAGAATCATGTTACCTTGGTACATGTTGGCTTGTTCTACCAGATAATAATAATGGCTTAGGTGTGTTATCCCTGAGAGGTGCCTCAGCCTACTCCATCGAATTAAGAATAATGGGGTTCCTGAACTCAATGTAAATAAAATAATGGATTGTGTTATATCTAATTATGAGATATAGAATAGGTATTTACCTTGTATTGTTTTATGTTAACACACATGAATACTTATTCTTTATCATGAACTCATGTCGTATGTGTAACCCTTTCTCGACTTTATTATTACCTTACTCGGTACGTAGAGTATTAATCATCCTTTTTATAGGTGTTTTCTCATTACCATGATCAAATGACCTAGTTGCCTTTATGTAGGTCAATGAGGACCCTTTGGGTGTTTTTTTACACTTATGATACTCTATGTGTGGAAGAGTGACTTTATGTATCGAGATTTTGCGTAGAGTCACATTATCTGAATATTAGCTTTTATCTAGATACTTTTTTGGACTATTAGCTCCACATTATCCCCTTCATGTATTTTTAGATATTGTATTCGGAGTTAATCTCTAAACTCATATTTATGATTATGAAGTTACTCCTATTTTTTATTTATTATATTTTATGTTCTAATTATTTTGCCTTGTGATTGAAGTAAAGATGGTATAGTAATCTAAACTTATATCAATTAACACCCTACTATTTTGGCATTATAATTCTACTAGAAAAAAAATCAATAGTAAATTTTGGGGTGTTATAAGTTGGAATTAGATTTTTTGGTTTTGATTATTGTATTTTGTTTTCAAACAATCCCCTATTTGATTTTATAGGTCAACTTTATATTTTGAAAAAATAAATTCTTTAAAAACCTATATTAACTTGTGAGGAATCAATAATGGATAGCCTAGGTGGCCTTTGAATGTGCTTATATGCAATGTGTACTAGTAAGCTATTAATGATTATCCTAACACATTTTTTTGTTTTGCATCTAGCTTACCATGGCCCTTAATGTCGGTCGTTTGAAGGAGGCTTTTGAGGACTTCATTGAGTTTGCCAGGTGTCTATCACCACCACCTTAGCCTTAACTACCTCTGCATTACCCATAGGAGGATGTTAGAGAGAACTAGATTTGGAGGGTTACAAGACATTACTTGCTGATCTATGTCAGTGATGAGGACCCAGTTATCCTAAAGGGATAGATTTGGGACATGGATAAGAATTTTGAGGGGGTGGATTATCCATCTACTCAAAAGGCGAGTACAATAAATTTCTTCCTTTGAGGACACATAGATACCTGGTGGGTAGGTTGTCAAGTGTAGGGAGGACCGTCGATGTTCTAGGAGGACTTTAAGATGACGATCCACACTAAGGTTTACTTTATGAGTCTTAAGAAGGATAATTTGAAGGATTTTATGCAACTAACCCAAGGGAGCATGACAGTACCATGTGTGGTTCACCAAGCTTCTTATGTTTGCGTTGGCCATAATAGGTAACGAGTTGACTATGGTTCATCAGTTTCAGCAAGGGATTTATTTCAGCATCCAAAACATGATGGGTGCCATGGATTTTTCTAGATGTAACCATATTTTATGAGCGGGTATGTACTGCAACTACCATGGCTTAGGAGCCAGCTTCCATTATGGGTAAAAGGAAGCCGGAGGTGTAAGGTTTTGGAGACATGATCTAGTTTTTGGCAGGTGGCCCACTAGGTTTCTAGTAGAGGGGTTAGTTCTAATATCACGGTGGTTAGTTTCAACATTAGGGTTAGACAAGTGGATAGAGTAGACCTGCGGGACCATTGAAGAGCTTTATGTGTCAATTACATAGTCAAAATCATCTAGGATGAGATTGACGGGACACTTCTATCCAGTGTAATACATGTGGTTAGTTGGGCCACTAATATTTCTAGTGTCGGCATCAACAGGGTTAGCTCCAGCAATAGGGATCACTTGTACCTCAGCAGCATGCCTATTAATAACAGAACTATTAGCTATAGTAGCAACAATAAATGGCAGGGATGGTAATGAGACCCCATGGGGACAGGGATGCTATCCCTATCCTTGAAATAAACCTATGTCCCCTAACCCGCCCCATTCCCCAAATTTCACTAACAGGGATTCGCCACCTCGATCCCTATGGAGGATATATCCCTATTCCTTACCCATATACCCAAAAAATTTTAATAAAATATTTTATTTTTAATTCTTGTTTTAAAAAATAATGTTATAATATAGTTATGTATGTGTGTGCATGTATATTTATATATCAAGGAGGGTTAGGGATGGGGGCCTATCCCTATCCCTAAAAATATTCTAGAAAAAATTCCCAAACCATACCCCAAACTGGGAATCCCTAACGGGCTCCCAAACCCGTGGGGATTTTTTCCATCCCTAGCAAAGGGCACCTGCCCTAGCTAGTGTACAATATATGGAGGTTAAGGGGAGACTGTAGGGGTCTAGCCTATTCCCTTAGGGAGGAGGGAAAAATCACGGAGCCAAAGGGTATTATGGAGGATACTAGGGAGGAAATTTAGGTGGAATTCTAAATGTTATCAACCAAGTAGAGGCTGACTAACGACTATATGTGGTCACTAATACGTTTTCCATCCCTTCTTTACCAACATATGTGTTATTTGATTTGGGTGCATCTTTGTTATTTGTATTTACCACTTTTGTTGCTAGAGTTACCTTGTCTCCATCTCCTAGTGTGTCTATTTCTATGATGTGGCATTTTGGAGCTAGATTGGATTGTTTTAGGCTCTACTCGAATGTGGCCTCAGAAATAGTTGGGGTGGAATTTATAGTAAACTTGATTGATATGAACCTACATGATTTTGATATTATCCTTGGGATGGGTATATTAGGGAAATACCAAGTGGTGATAGATTGCGTATAAGAGTGAGTTGTGTTGTGGGGACCTCAAGATTCTCAGGTCTCTTATAGGAGATTCAAGCCTAGTCCTTTGAAGAAGGTCGTATTTTCCTATATGCTATATTCTGTGGTGCAGAGATGTTACCCTATGTATTTATGTGGAGTTTAGAAGATGAATAAGGATGTGTTGGTATTGGAAGATATTTATTGGAAGATATTTTAGTCGCTTAGGAGTTTGCTGATGGTTTTCAAAGGAGATATCGAGTATGTCACTGGTATGCGAGATAGACTTCACCATTGCGCTAGTACTGGGCGCCGAGCCAGTTTTGAAGGCTCCTTATTAGATAACATCAGTAGAGTTGTTAGAGTTGAAGACTCAACTAAAGGATCTAGTAGCTCATGGATACATTCACCTAAGTGTATCTCCATAGAGAACACCAGTTTTGTTCATGAAGAAGAAGGATGGGAACCTTCGTGTGTATATCGATTATCGAGGTATGAACTAGTTAATGGTGAAGAACTGATATCTACAACCTAGGATCAATGACTTGTTTGATCAGCTTCTGAGTGCTTTTATTTTCTCAAAGATCAACTTGAGGTCAGGTTATCATTAGCTTTGCATCATCGAGGAGATATCATGAAGATGACCTTTAGGACACAATATGGATACTATGAGTTTACGTTGATGCCTTTTGGACTCTTCAATACACCTTTTGTATTTATGGACTTCATGTTGAGGATTTTTTTGGTTGTTCCTTGATCAGTTTGTGGTGGTTTTTATAGATGATATTTTGGTATACTCTTGGAGTGGAGAGGAGCATGAGCAACACCTTCACACTATATTATCACTCTTTAGAGAGCACAGGTTGTATTCAAACTCTTTAAGGGCAAGTTTTAACTTCGTGAGCTTGCATTTCTGGGTCATGTGGTATTAGTAAGAGGAGTCATCATGGATCTAACAAAAAATTTGGTAGTCATCGAGTGGAAGGTGCCCACTAGTGTTCCCTAGGTTCATAGTTTCTTGAGTTTGGCCAAGTACTACATGTGTGTTTATTCGAAACTTCTCGAAGGCAGATCGCCCCTTCACAAACATTCTGAATGAATTAATACAACTTCGAGTTTATAATGCACCTATCCACTATTCTTGTATGGTGGAATGGATTAATAAAACTTCCAGAGTATAATGTACTTGACCACTATTCTTATCTGGTGTAACGGATTGGTATCACTTGGTCTTGAATCATGTGTTCCACTTTAAATATCAATATCATACAATATGGATTATTGCTTATTTTGGTTCTTTAAGGTGTCAATATTACAGAATTTATTTCAAAAAATGATAATATTGAAAAATTTGAAATGCATCATGATTACACCACATTATACATGCTATAATCACATGAATTAAATGTAAGGCATAAGAGTAGATATTAAGCATAAAATATGAATATTTTACAAGAAAAAAAAGACCACTACAAGTCCATCATAATTCTATCTATAAGGTTCTTCTGTTCACCAAATTTAACACACTATCCCCAAATATTATTAAAATTATCATATCCAAAATTCATAATTTAATTCTAACATTTCACACATAAGATGCCAATGATGTCCTTTATTACTATTCTAAATTTGAATCACTTTGTTATAATATTACACTTATGCTAGTCCTATTTGTCCCTAATGTTTCATATATGACACTAAACATATTTATGACCCAAAAATTCTTATACAACATCAAATTTCTATATTTCATCTAAAAATACCTAAATGCCGATAATTTACCTAAACACTTCCAAACTTAGGCCATATCATCTAAATCCTACCATATTATATATCAAATTTATTGTAAAGACCTCAAGGAATACAATGACATGCTCTCTTAAACAAGAATCACAAAGAGGCAACTTTACCTCTAAGGTTGAAATGCACACTTAATCCACAAAATTTTATAAGTTTCCAAAATCCACCAAAATTATTCACAAACACCCCTACATTATTGACAACTCAAAAATATGATTGGCTCTAATTAAAATAATATACTAAAGCTCAAATGAACCTATGGCCAAAATGACTACAACATAAAATCTCAAATCTTACAACCTCAACAACATACACTAATTACAAAATTTAAACATAATCAGTTTTACTCATCTAAGGACATATTAATATCACATAATACACCATCATGCCTGATATTTTATGACAAATCCTAGCAAAGAATAAAATATCAAAATTTCACAAATGATTATAAAACTCATAAAACCAATAATTTACCAATTAATACATGGATATAACTAAAAGTAAAACCTAATCATGATTGCTAGCATAAAGCACACTAACATTAAAAATCATAAAATTAACACATAACGACAATTAAATCCTAATCTAATGACATATCTCCTTATAAAAAGTTACTCTAATGTTAGAGTAATAAATATTCTTAATCACATTCTTCCACACTTTGATCATCTAAAACAAAAATATAATAATTATATAAAATAATTATAGTAAGGTTAAAATAGGAGAGGAAACTTAAAGGGAGGAGAATAACCTTTGGGCTCAAAAATGGAGGCTTGAATGAACTTAAAAAACCTTCACCAATCTATAACCTTAACTCTATTTTGCTTAAAAACAAGCACCAAGGTATTAAACTTAAGATTTCAGAAGTAAGAAGATGGAAGAAAAATGGAGAGAAGAGTAGGAGAGGGGCTTAAAAATTATGGAAGCAATTAATGATGATGCAACCTAAAAGTAAAAATGAACAAGAACAAGGTAGGAGAGATGAGGGAACAAAGTAGAAGTTAATAATTTTGCTAAGTCTCTACTAACCAACCAAAGGATCATACCCCCTTATAGTTGTTGAAAAAGGTAGGAAAGAGAGGCATAAGTCATATGGGAGGAGTTACTTTCAAGCAAGAAGAATGATGTGAGTGATTAACACAAGTGAAATAGTGTAAGAGGGTTTATGGAAGGTGATTGAGGAGATTATAGATAAAATTTAGGTTGATTGAGAAAGGATAATTAATGATATGATCATGGGGTGTGAGAGGATTTATTTTTTTAATCCCACCATACCAAGGTAGTCGATGAATATTAGAAATAGTTTAGGTAAGGTAGAGTATCCAATAAATGGCTATAAATGGGAAAAATAATCAAATAATTTTCAAAAAATATGAAAAATTAGGTAAAGATGAGAGATTAATCTAGGAACCCGGATAGTAAATAAAATTAAGGTAAAAATAAATTAATAAAATCAAGAATGGTGAAATATCCTAGTTTTCATCTACTGGGCATGGTTGGGAGTTGAGTGCTAGATACCCTATACAAAAAGGTTATGAACAATGCTAGCCAGTTGACTAGAGGTAAGGTAACATTTACAAATAGTTGAATAATTTGAAATTTATAGTTTGAAGGGTGGAAAGGTAAAAATGAGGGTTTTAGTAGTCTATGTAAAGTGTTAAGTTTAAGAGTTAAGGAAGGGTTTTGGAGACTAATCATCAAGGAATTAGGCTTAGGGAAATTATGGGTATTATAGAATGAGTTGCCACCATGACAGTTGGAAGAGCCACTACTTAATTAACTTAACAAGTTACAATTTTTCCCTGAAGCACCAAAGTGTAAGATTATGATTGGTTCAGACGTCAAGCCTAGAATTTGATAATCTTCAATTGATTTTTTAAAGGAACGATAATACTACTTTTCCTGGTCCCATAATAACATGGTTGGGATTGACCCAACATCTATACTCACAGAAACACCTGTTGGTCAAGCAATGAAAAAGGAAATTTGTTCTGAAATGTAATCAAGTCATCAATGAAAAAGCAAAGAAGATTGTTAACATCATCTTTATCTATAAACTTTAATTCTCAGGTTGGCTAGCTAACATAGTTGTGGTAAAAAAGAAAAATGGAAAGCATAGAGTGTGCATCAACATTGCAATCCTTGACAATGCCTAACCCAAGATTTCCTTCCCCGCTCCCCCATGTTAATAAAATGGTGGACATGATAGCTGGAAATGAGATGCCTTGCTTCATGGATGCTTTCTTCTATTATAATCAAATTCTTATGTACCCTCTAGAACAAGAAAAGCATTATTCATCACTACGTGAGGAACCTTTAAATATAAGGTCATGCATTGGAGCCATATACCATTAGCCAGTAAATCGTATGTTCATGGAAATGATAGTTGATACAATGGAAGTCTACATCAATGATATGCTTAACAAGTCTCCAAAGTCTAACTAGAACCTC
Source organism: Tamarix austromongolica (assembly GCA_039764185.1). Lineage (NCBI taxonomy): Eukaryota > Viridiplantae > Streptophyta > Magnoliopsida > Caryophyllales > Tamaricaceae > Tamarix > Tamarix austromongolica. The sequence goes on along the minus strand of CM077810.1, from coordinate 100,094,110 downwards.
AACCAGTTGAGTTGGTACTTCTAGGTACTCTATTAGTACCATATGATGCTCAATCTGATAAAGTTTTCCTTTGGTGTCTCATCAGGAAAGTTCCTCAAGTATCTGCTTAATGATAAATGCATATATTTAGCTATTTTATATCATTTTACTTTAAGCTTTTTGTTATTTAAGGAAGTAAGATATGAGGTTATTTATATTATTTTTTAACTATTTTCTTAATTTATAATAATATCACATGTTTAATTAATTTAGAGCTTAAAAGTGATTTAAGTATATTTATTATGTAGGTACTAATTGATGCATAAAATAATAAATTAGTAAAATGAAAATGAAAATTTGAGAATAGAAAAAATAGAAAAAAATAAAATAAAATATAAATAAACAAAGAAAAAAAAGAGATGGCACGAGTGTTCCATCAAGTGAAAAAAAATGCCCAAAGGTTTAACATGTATAAATGGTCAAATGGAAAAAAAAAAATGAAAAAAAAACTATCGTTAGGGGTAGCAGGAAAAAATGATCAAGGCATAAAGGTCTGAGATAGAAATAAAAGAAAAGGAGCAAGTTGAGACAAAAGAGAAGATGGAGAAAGGGAGGCCAAAAAACATAAGCAGTGGCAATAGAAGAAAAGAAGAACTGGGAGAAAGGGCATGAAGCTTGAGGAGATCGAAAAGGAAGAAACAAACAGAAGTCGAGAAAGGATGACGGTAAAGCTAAAAATTTTATTATTGCGGGACATTCGAGTGCATGATTTTTTGTTTTATGATTTTGAATCTAAATTGAATTAATTTTATATTCAAACATTTTCATGTTTAAAATTTTATGTATAATTCATATGCTTTATTTAATATTGATTATTTATATTTTAATTAATATCATGTTATAATTTTATTTTACCAATGATATAGTGAATCCCTATTATTTATACTGATAGATTAATTGATTGCTTGCCTAATAGATTACTCTTTGCGTTTTATGCTATTATTCTAGAGTGTGATTAATTGATAGACTGATCACCTTTAATTAACATTTAATAAGTCGAGAAAATATGGGACAACTGATTCTCCACTTTAGATGAAATAATATAAATAGGAATTGAATGTGATTAATTGATAGAATGATCACCTTTAATTAACATTTAATAAGTCGAGAAAATATGGGACACTTGATTCTCCACTTTAGATGAAATAACATAAATAGGAATTGAATGTGCTGTGAGAAAAGTTACATAATTTTTACAATAATAGAGAATGATAAATAATTAATTGAACCTAAAGCATTGCTTTTATTTAAATAATTTGACTAGAGATAGTGTGACTTATAATTGATGATAGAAATATATAACTCAAGAGAATGTGTTAGTTAAATATTTTTGTTGATACATAGCTAGTAATTGAAAACATCCGGTAATTAATTAATTTGTTAATATAATTAAATAGTGTTAGATCCAAATTTGTTGGTAGATTTTATTAATTCATTTTATTTTTATTATATTTTATCTTATTATGTTTTAGTTTAATTTAGTTGATTTAAATTTTTTTAGTATGGAATTAGTTATATCTTTATTTGATTTTGATCACTTAGGCTTGGTTAGAGTGGTTAGAGTTTTTGTATTATTATTTAGTCTCTATGGGACAATAATTAGGTAATTACTGTGCTCTTTATTACTTGCAACCGGTATATTTGTCGATAGATATATTTGGCCGATATCAAGTTTTTGATGTTGTCAGGGACTAACTTATTAGCTCTAGACCCAAAAATTTAAATATTAATCTAGATAAATTTTATTTATTTATTTTTATTCTATTTTATTTTATGAATTTACTTAATTATCTTGGTATTCTTATATTATTACATGTCACTAGTGCATGACTAAAAGCAATCCTAGTGAATTGGTAGCTTTTGATCTAGAGATTGAAAGAAAGTATCATAAATTAAGAGAGTATTTAAAATTTATTATCTTTAAGAAGAAATAAAATGAATAAATGACTCATGGGAAGCAAAATTAGCTACAATAAGTTGGGAGATCATTAAAGACTATACTACCCCTAGTATAAAGGATTTAGGATCAAGCATTAGAAGACTGACAGTTGAGGTGCACAATTTTGAGATCAAGTGTGCGATCATTTAGATGATATAGACTTCGATCCAATTTAGAGTTACACCTAAAGATGACCCACATGCTCATATTACCACTTATATTAAAATTTGTGATACTTTTAAAATAAATGGTGTTTCCAGTGATGGTATTAGGCTTATAATGTTTCCATTCTCATTGTAACACTCCCAAAATTCACTACTGAAAATTTTTCGTTTTATTAAAAGAAAATTAGTGGAAGCAAAATAATAATCCGTGAATTCTGGGGATATTACCGCCACACTTAGTACCAGACTGGTTCACTCTACCGTTTCAGTATTAAATACTAAGGCTAAAAGAGTAAAACACAATTTACGAGAATTCGAACCTATTTAAATCAGAGTAGCGCAAGTAAACATTTTATAAGAATATAATCCACCAATGGTGGTTACAAGAAAACGAAGGATACATCAAAACTAAGGTTTAAAGAGGGAAGGAATATAACCCTACGACTTTCCGGATAATTCCTTACGCTCTTTCCCGAGGGTCCACTTGAATAGCACCTAGAAATGACCTGTAAGGGACACTGCCCATTGAATAGGCAGGGGCCCCACGAATGGAACCCTTCAGTACTACGGTACTTAGTAACCCTTTAAAAACACACTTAAAAGTAGGCATGCAATGTAACATATGATATACTACTATATCCGTACGAAACGACAAGTATAAACATAACATCCAGATCCATACATTCACATATTCAACAAGTCAATTAGATATTAATGGCGTATCCGTCACATTCACTTTCATACATCTGCATACTTAACAAGTCAACCAAATATTAATAGGTCATAATGAATAATTGATACTTTTAGGGCTTTAAGGCCAATAGTCCATCATTAATTAATCATCTCAGATTATAAAAGTCTATGTGAGTGCGGGAACCCCACTATTATAGCCGGTGGACCAAAAATACATATAGGGCAGAACGCTCCTAACCACTATTATTCACCGGTGGACCGGTCTCCAAGGCAGAATGCTCCTAGCCACTATTATTCGCCGGTGGACTGGTCTGGCCCCGACTCACAAGGTGTTCCACTATAAGTGATTAGTGTCTTCCCCATGTCTTATCATTATTACATTTAGTTTTCTGAGTACGGAATCCCCCACTATTATAGTTGGTGGACCAGAAATACATACAGGGCAGAACGCTCCTGACCACTATTATTCGCCGGTGGACCGGTCTCCAGGGCACCCCCGCTCCTGGCTACTATTATTCGTTGGTGGACCGGTCTCGGTCCGACTCAACATCTTCCTCTTTAAGTGATTAGTGTTTTATCGTATCTTAATCCAAAGTATTCACCCTTGACATGCATGGCTAACTATATCCACATTTATCCTCCTAGGAGGGCCCGTCCCATATCTTGAGACTTTTGTACCTCCTAACTCGCCCTGACATCCTTCCCTTAATCACCTTTCTCACACCGGGAGCCCAACTTCTTAGTGTGTGGGTCAAGTCCACTTACTGCCTTACTCTAGGGTTTTCTCCAAAACCCTAATCTGGGCCTATGTGACCTATCCTTCTCTGCCTTACACATCCCAAGCTATTTCAATACCCTATACGTTACGACCCTTAGATCCAACCCTCACTTTCTACCCCACTCATTCTCGTTTATTTTTAATTTTTTCTTTTTCTTTTTCTACCTTCTCACATTAGGGTTTCCTCCCAACCCTAGATTAGTCTCCTACGCACCCTTATATTGTCTCATGTACCATTTTTCGCTCGAGGCTCCCAGAAACCCAAACGACACTTCTATTGCCTTCCTCACGCCTTGAGGCAACTTTCCATACGTAAAGTTTGCCCCCATGCGGACTCTAACCATCCCATGCAAACCCTCGATTATCCCACTCTTTCATTTTATTTAAGTCCTCTTTTACTCATCCACTCATGGATCATAGATTATTTAGGTCATCCTTACCTAAGTTAGCCAACTTACTTCCCCTTGGTTATCTTTCTCTCCCATTTCTCTTTTTCATGCTTCCATCCCACGTCACCACATTAATTATCCTAGCATGCATGTCCTAAAGGGCCATATCACATCACATCATAATTTACAGCATATCCATATTAGCACATACCAAAAGAGGGCACATGAACATACCTCTTTTCCAATCCACACCACACATGAAACATTTAAGATAATGGCATATAGAACATGACATATAATTATATACGACATCCAAGGCATGTAAGACACATAGCACGCATTCGGCCTTAGCTACACCCTTTCTCGGTTTAGGTTACCGAGTTATCTCCCACAATTATTAGGCCACTAATCACCCTTCGTAATTGTTACACTTAATATATTTCCCATTTGGTTGGTTAGATTACCAATTTGTCCATTCCCTTTATTATAATTAACAAATTGCCCTTTAGTTGGTCAAATTACCAAATTACCCCTGTTCATTATCCTAATTATCAAATTACCCCTTTAGTTGGTTAAATTACCAAATTGCCCTTCACATTTATCATACTTACCATTTTACCCTTCTCCATTATTAAATTATCATTTTACCCTTCTCTTTTATTAAATTATCATTTTACCCTTCTTAATTATTATAATTGCCAAGTTACTCCTTTTCGATTTCCACTTTACTCCTTTTTATTTACAAAGTTACCATTTTACCCTTTACTTTCAAATTTACCATTTTACCCCTTAACTTCCAAAAATTACCATAACACTCTTTCACTTATAAGATTATCATTTTATCCTTAATTACAGAATTACCATTTGACCCATTTTAATTTCAAAATTTTCATTTTTGCCCTCTAATTACGAAATTACCATTTTACCCTTTTATTACAAAATTACCATTTTGCCCTTTTATCACAAAATTACCATTTTGTCCTTTAATTACAAAATTACCATATTACCCTTTAATTATGAAATTACTATATTACCCTTTTATTACCAAATTACCACTTTGCCCTTCAATCACAAAAGTACCATTTTGCCCTTTAATTATAAAATTACCATATTACCCTTTAATTACAAAATTACCATATTACCACTTTGCCCTTCAATCACAAAATTACCAATTTACCCCTTACTTCCAAAATTATCAAATTACCCCTTTTCATTTACAATTTACCACTTTACCCTTTTTACTTCCAAAATTACCATTTTATCCCTTACCTCCAAAATTACCAATTTATCCTTTTACTTACAAATTTACTATTTTACCCTAACCTCCAAAATTACCAATTTATCATTTTACTTACAAATTTGCTATTTTACCCTTGCCTCCAAAATTACCATAATATCCTTTTTAATTAAAAATTACCATTTTGCCCCTTAGCACACCACTTATATCAAATTATCATTACTACATAAAATATTAATATTAATACCTCATCCACAACTCTTATATTTATTATTTGATATAATACTTATTAGCACCCATATATATATATATATTAGGCCATATTTTTATACATGATACATTACTAAAATACTCCTAAGGCTCACAAAATATTAAATATGCATTAAAGATCACAATAGCATACTACAACATGGATAATACCTAACATTTTAATTAACAACCAAACTCTTACCTTAAACAATATTTCCATACATAACATATAACCTAACATGCTTCCTTTTTATCAAACATCACAAGAAACTACATATATGATATCAACCAACATATATCAAGCATAATAATATACTAAAAATCCTAATGTGCTAACATACGTTAATCCATGCATTTAAGTGGGATTTAACGGTTACCTTGATTCCCGCAAAAACGAACCTTACCGGTATTCCGATTAAAGGTTCAAGCTTTGATTATCAAAACTAATACCTAAAAAATAATATCAAGATTTATTATATTAGAAATAATAAAAACCAAAGTATAAGACTTTATAATGCTTAATTAATCAAATACTTGAATTAAAATATTATTATACCTTAAAATTATTATCCAACTAAATCAAGAAATGCAGCAACTCATGCTGCTCATGCAGCATGAGCTGCATGCAAAGAAATGGGGAGGAGGGGCTCGAAGGTGGGTAATAGGAGGAAAAATGGACATTTTCGGGTTAGGGTTTTTAGGCTAAGAAAAAAGGCATATGGGGGAGGATTTAAGGCAAGGGAAGGATGTAGAGGTGGAGAGGGGGTGTAAGTGGTGGTCGGGGATGGGTTGAAGGCGGCTAAGGGTAGGGAGGCGGTGGCAGCGAGGCTGCGAAGGTGGCAGCCGAGGAGGGAGTTGAGATGGAGGGCTAAGAAGGAAGGAAAAGGGAGGGGGAAAATGAAGGCCTATGGGTGGTGGTTTTGGCCAAAGGAGGTTTGGCGGTGGTAGAGGGGGTGTAAGTGGTGGTCGGGGATGGGTTGACACCGGCCAAGGGTGGCGGAGGCGGCGACAGCGAGGCTGCGAAGTAGTGCTGCCGAGGTGGGTCAAGATGGAGGGCTGAGAAGGAAGGAAAATGGAGGGAGAAAATGGAGGCCTGCAGGTGGTGGTTTCAGCCAAAAGAGGCTTAGGGGTGGTAGAGGGGGTTGCAAGGATTAGCTTAGTGGCTCAAGTGGTGGCAGAGGCGACGCATGGTGGCTACCGAGAAGGGAGGGAAAGAAGGGAAAAAGGAGAGGGGAGGAGGAAGGAGGTTGCGGGGTGGCTCAATGGGTGTTGTGATGGTTCAGGGGTGAGGTAGAGGGTGGCAGGGGGTGGTGCAGGTGGCTGTTGAGACGGCGGTAGTGGCGGAGCTGGGCGGCGAAGCAAAAATAGGGTGAGAGAGGGGAGAAGAATAAAGGAAGAAAAAGAGGTTAAGGAAGGCATGGAGAGGCTCGAAAAAATGCAGAATGAGGCAGGGAAGGAAGAAGAAAAAGAAGAGGAAGAGAAAGGAGGGGATAGGGTGCTCGAGGGGTGGCGGTAGGGTGGTAGGGAAATGGCCATGGCAGGGAGAGGGAGAAGAAGAGGGATGGCAAGGAATAGGGAAGGGAGAGATGGTGGGACCAGGATGGGGCAGAGAAATGGTGAGAGAGAGAGAGAGAGAGAGATAGGGAGATCAATAGGGGGAAGGGGGTTACAGGTGGGGTGGCAGTGATGGCGGGTTGTCGGGATTTTAGCTGGGGAAAGAGGAAGAAGAAGAAGGGAAGAAGAAAAGGGGAGGGGGAGCTGGGCGCGACGGGCGGCCGAAGGGAAAGAAGGAGCGGGCCGACCTGGTCAGGGAAGAAAGGAAAGAAAAGGAAAGGGAGGCAGGCCGGGCTCGCGCGGGAGAAGGAAGAAAAGAAAAGGGGAGTCAGGTCGGGGAAAGGAAAAAGGAAAGGAGGGAAGAGGGGGAGAGATGGGCCAGCGGCCCAACGCACAGGAGGGGAAGGGGCAGGCCGGCTAGCCAGCGACCTAAGGAAGGAAAGAAAAAAGAAAGAAAAGAGAAAAAGGAGAAAAAGGAGGAGGAAAAAAGGAAAAAGGAAAATGGGTTTAAATAAAATAATTTAATTTATAAAATAATAAAATACAATATTTTTGGGTAGTAAATTTATTTAATAATTTAATTTAATACAATTAAAATATAAGGGTTTAAAAAGGATAATTTAAGTAAAATAATGGTTTGGAAAATTATTTAAATAAAAAGGGTATGATAAAATAAAAAAAATATTTATTTTAATTTATTAAATATTTATATCCAATTTTATAGACTCAAAATCCATAAAATAATTAAATTAAATAGATTTAAAGGCTAATTTATCCCAAATAAAATTTATTTATTAAACTATAGGCTTTTAAAATTTCGGGGAATTACACTCATTGTGTGACAAGATTAAAAGTTGGTTAAATTCTTTATCACCTGGTTCTATTTTAATGTGGGATTAATTGGTAAAGTTGTTTCTTTCTAAATTTTTTCCACCTAAAAAAACGGCTAAGTTAAAAAATGACATCACCACTTTTATGCAAAATGATCTTGGATCACTATATGATGCATGAGAACGATTTAAAGAATCATTAAGGAAATGCGCACATCATGGCTTGCCTATTTTACAAATGCAATAATTTTATAATGGCATCTCTACTACTAACTATTCTATGATAGTTGTAGTTGCATGTGGTAATATTATGAATAAGACTCCAGAGAAAGTGTATGATTTCATTGATGAATTAGGCTCGAATTCCTACTAATGGTATTCTTAATGTTTTCTAATACAAAGGAATGTGGGAATTCATTCTATAGATATCATCACGATATTAGAGGCTAAAATAGATTTGATCACTAAGAAATTAGATAATTTGAGTAGTGTTTCATGTACGCAGGTTCAAGCAAATGTACATATTTTTGAATTATGTGGTGGAAACATGTTAGCATATAGTGTGAAGTATGTAATATTTTCCAACCATCTTTTGATCAAGTTAATTATATTGCTAATAATGTGGGTAGAAAAAATCCTTACTCGAATATGTATAATCTAGGGTGGAGGAATCATTTAGACTTCAGTTGAAGAAATGATAATCCAGTAAGGGGCCCTGGATTCCCACCACAAAGACCTATGCCACTTTCTCCAATGTTGCCTTAACAACCGCAGAAGTCTTATGAGAAGAAATGATGAATAAGTTCACTAGCACTGCAGAGACATGTTTTCATAATCAAGAAGCCTCAATCAAGAACTTGGAAGCATAGATTAAGAAATTACCTAATGCAATTTTCTATAAGGACACCTAATATATTTCCAAGCAACACATGTTGAACCCAAAAGAGCAAGTTAATGCTACATTATTAAGGCGTGGGAAGACACTACCTAAACCACAACCTCAAGAAGGAAAGAAAGAAAATAAGAAAGCTTCAAAATCAATGTCTATGTTCCTCATCCTCAATTTCCTAATAGCATAGTCTAAAGTAAGTTAGATGCAAATTTTGCTAAGTTTCTTAATATTTTCAAGAAAGTGCATATTAATTTTTCACTAATTGATATCGTGAGGCAGATACCTAACTATGCCAAATTTCTTAAGGATATTCTTACTCTTAAAAGGAAATTAGAAGATTGTGATACCATTAGATTAAATGAAGTATGTTATGCTATTTTACAAAATATATTACCTCCTAAGATAAAAGATTCAGGAAGTTTTAATATTCCTTATGTGATTGGCAATTTTAAATTTGATAAAATGTTATGTGACTTAGGTGTTAGAATAAATTTGATGCCTTTATTTTTTTTAGGGGTTTGGGTTTAGGAGAGAAAAAATCCACTAATATGTATTTACAGCTAGCAGATAGATCTATCAAATATCTTAGGAGCATAATAGATGTTTTGGGAAAAGTAGATAAATTTATATTTCTTGTTGATTTTATTGTGCTTGATATAGAAGAGGATCACAGTATTCCTCTTATTCTTGGTAGACGATTTCTAGCTATAGGAAAGACACTGATTGATGTCCATGAAGGTAAGTTGATTCTTTAATTTCAAGGTGAGGAAGTTACATTTAATGTTTTTAAAAGTATGAAATACCATTATGAGGATGACACTTGATATAGAATTAATGTATTGGATGAAGTGATTAATGATTTTTCAAGCAAATGTTGTATAGATCCTTTAGAGAGGTGTTTGGTACAATTCTAAGGGAATGAATAAGGAGAAGAGGTTGAAGGTATCATTCAATACCTAATTGCTCATCCACCCTATTAGAGAAGCAAATTACTCCTTTTAAGGGGACTATAGAGAGATCTAATCCCAAAGTTAAAACCATCTATTGAGGAGATACCGACTTTGGAACTCAAGAAACTTCCCGAACACTTAAAATATATTTTTCTTGGTCATAATGATATTATTCCTATTATTATTTCTTCATCATAATTGAGCTGTAGGAGGAAAAGTTGATGAGAATGCTTAGGGAAAGAAAAAAGGCCTTTAGATGGACCATAGATGATATCAAGGGTATTAGTAATTCCACATGCGTGCATGAAGTCTTCATGGAAGATAATTATAAGAAGGCGATCCAACCTCAAAGGTGAATAAACCCAAAAATGTAACCAGTGGTGAAGAAAGGGGTATAATCTATCCCATATCTAATAGCTCTTAGGTTAGTTCTGTATAGGTGGTTCCTAAGAAAGGTGGAATTAAGATGGTTAAGAATGATAATAATAAGTTGATACCTATTAGAACTATTACAAGATGGCATGTTTGCATTAATTTCAGAAAATCAAATGATGCCACAAGAAAATATCATTTTCTGCTTCCCTTTATTGACCAAATGCTTGAGCATTTAGTAGGACATGAATTTTACTTTTTTCTAGATGGCTATTTTGGGTATATCCAAATATCCATATCTCTTGATGACCAAGAAAATATGACTTTTACTTGTCCTTATGGTACCTTTGAATATAGGCATATGCCTTTTGGCCTTTGTAATTCTAATGATACTTTCTAAAGATGCATGATGACCATATTTTATGACATGGTTGAGAAATTTATGAACATTTTTATGGATGATTTTTTAGTGTTTGACTCATTTTTCTATGCATGTTTATATAACCTTAAGCTTGTCCTAAGACATTGTGAGGATACTAATATTGTTTTAAATTGGAAAAATATCAACTAATGGTGCTAGAAGGGATCGTATTAGGAAATGAGATCTCATGTATAGAGGTAGATAAAGTAAAAATTAAAATTATTAAAAAATTACCTCCCCCAAAACGTGTTAAGGATATTTTCAATTTTCTTGGCCATGTTGGTTTCTATAGAAGGTCATTAAGGACTTTTCAAAATTTTCAAAACCTCTATGTGACCTATTGGCTAAAGATTCAATCTTATATTTTTTTTAATGAGTGCTTAAAGGCTTTTAAAACTCTTAAGGAAAATCTTGTGAATGATCCTATCATTGTTACTCTATATTGGAATATTCCTTTTGAAATCATGTGTGATGCTAGTGATGTGGCTTTAAGAGCAGTTTTGGGATAGGTCGGGGAAAAACTTTTTCATAGTATTTATTATGCTAGCAAGACTTTGAATTCTACCCAAAAGAGTTATGCCACTACTGAAAAATAATTGCTAGCCGCCGTCTTTGCTTTTAATAAATTTTGCCCTTATTTGTTACCTAATAAAATCATTGTGTATATTGACCATGCTGCTTTGAGATGTCTTTTTATTAAAAAATATGCTAAGCCCAGAATTATTTGATGGATTCTTATACTACAAGAGTTTGAATTGGAGATCAGGGATAATAAGGGAAGAAGAAATAATGTAGCGGATCATCTATCCCATTTACTATGATCATGTGAGGTAAGTATAATGATCCTATTCGTGACATGTTCCTTGATGAGATGCTCTATGCAATTGCAAATCATCCTTGGCATGCTGATATTGCAAATTACCTTGTAAATGGAATTCTTCCTAATGACTTGTCATATCATCAAAGGAAGAAATTCATACATAACTTGAGATATTTTTTTAGGATGATCCTTATCTTTATAAAAATATGTTCTAATCAAATAATAAAGAGATGTATTCCTAAACATGATTTTCATTCTATTTTATCTCATTGTCATAATAAAGAGTGTGGTGGTCATTTTGGACCCGCCAAAACTGGAACCAAAGTTCTACAATGTGGTTTTTATTATCTTACACTTTTTAAAGACGCTTATGCTTTTGTTAAGGCTTATAATAGATGTTACAGATTTGGTAATATTTCTTGAAGATAAGAAATTCTCCTTACAAATATTTTAGTTATTAAATTATTTTATATGTGGGGTATTGACTTTATGTGACCAATCCCTAAGTATATGCATAATGAATATTTCCTTATTGCATTAGATTAGGTGTCTAGGTGGGTGGAGGTTATTGAAACTCCCGCCAATGATATAAAAGTTGTCATCAAATTCTTGAAAAAAAAATATCTTTATGATAGTTACATATGTATGCATGAATCTATATATATATAAGCTTAACCCCTTTATTTTATTTTATTTTGATAAGAAGTGGTGAAAATGATGTGAAGGCACAAAATGAATATATTGGCCTATGTGATGTTATGTTATGTAATGTAAAGATACCTTGATAAGTTTGAATTTATGAGAAGTCTCTATATTAATATGATTCTACTAGGTTTTAGGATATTTTATTGAATCCCTATTTCCCTTTTCTTCATCAAACCCTTAAACCTAGCCCCATTACAACCCTAATGAAGTCATATTTGATTCTTGAGATGGGAAACCTTGATCTGTTGGAGATTAGTTACATAATTCAAGCATATGGTTTGGTCCATTTGGCATGCATTTAATATCCTTCATGTGGTTTTTATCCACAAAATATGAGCTTTCTTTATTGATATATGTGAGTTACTTATTATTTTTATCCTCTTATCTCACATATCTGAGGGCGTTTATACATATGTAGCCATGATTATGAGAGAGGGTATACATTTTTTAGGATGATTCTTGATGTGACTAAGGCTATCAGGTTTCCATTCATTATTATTTTTCTATTCATATATATCATGTTCATGTATGAACCATATGTTGAAATTAACCCTTTAAATTTTCCAGTATTAAATCTTAGTTGAATGCTAATATTGGTGTTATAAAAGTAGAAGATTATGAGAAAATATTAGTTAAGGGAGTTAGAAGTATGTTTGTTATGTTTATATGATTTGTGTGTGATTTCGTGGGTATATCATCTACGAAACCTTCACGAGACCTTAGTTATTGGTTATTTATGAAAATAATATATGAGGTTATTTATATTATTTTTCATTATTTGATTAATTTATAATAGTATCATATATTTCATTAATTTAGAGCTTAAAGTTAAATTCAATATATTTATTATGTAGGTACTAATTGATGTATGGAATAATAAATCAAGAAAAAGAAAATAAAAAGTGAGAATAGAAAAAATTAGAAAAAGAAAAAATAAGAGAGAGAGAGAGAGAGAGAGAGAAAGACGACATACTCAAATGAAAAAAAGGGGTCAAATAAGGGGAAAAAAGGAGATAAAAGCTAGCGGCAGGTGGAGCAAAAAAAAAAACAAGGCCCAAAGGCTTGAGAGAGAAATAAAACAAGAGGAGTAAGTTGAGATAAAAATCAAGACGGGAGAGAGGGAGGCTGAAAAATAGAAGCAGAGGTGGCAGAATAAAAGGAGAATAAGGAGAAAGGGAACGAAGCCTAAGGAGAACAAATAGAAAGAAATAAACGAAAGCCGAAAAGGGAAGATGGCTTTGCTGAAAATTTTATTACTACCGACCATCTGAGTACAATATTTTTTGTTATGATTTTGAATCTAAATTGTTGTAATTTTATATTCAAATATGTTTAGGTTCAATATTTTATGTAAAATTTAGATGCTTTATTTAATATTAATTATTTTTATTTTAATTAATATCATGTTATAACTTTATTTTACTAAGGATATGGTGAATCCCTATTATTTATACTGATAAATTAATTGATTGCCTGATTAATAGATTACATTATGTGTTTTATGTTATTAGTATAGAGTGTGCCTAATTGATAAATTGATCACCTTTAATTAGCATTTGGCAAGTCGAAAAAATATGCAACAATTGATTCTCCACTTTGGGTTGAATAATATAAATATGAATTAAATAGGTTGTGGGAATAATTACATAATTTCTACAATAATAGGAAATGATAAATAATTACTTAAACCTAAAGCATTGTCTTTTATTTAAATCCTTCAACTAGAGACATCGAGATTGATAATTAACAATAGGACTGCATAACTCAAGAGAGTGCATTAGTTAAATATTTCTATTGGCACATAGCTAGTAATTAAAAAGATCATGCACTAAATTAATTGATTAATATAATTTGATAGCGGTAGATCAAAATTTCTTGGTAGCTTTTTATCAATTGATTTTATTTTTAATATATTTTATTTAATTATGTTTTAGTTTAATTTAGTTTATTTAAAATTATTAATTTAGAATTAGTCATTTCTTTATTTGATTTTGATTACCTAGGCTTGATTAGAGTGATTAGAGGTTTATGTTATTATTTAGTCTCTATAGGATGATAATTCGGTACTCGTTGTGTCCTATATTACTTGTGATTGGTATACTTGTAGATAGGTATATTTGGCTGACATCACTTACTGGAAGGGGGATTAAGGCCAAATCGGCTGCATCTATGTCACTTTCAACATTCCAATTTTGGAATCTATAAAAGATATATAGAAGCTTACCACACTCAATCGATTTAACTCCGGGCCTTTTGAATAGTTCCGACCATTTTTATATGCACTAAAGAAGAATACATATTTCAAGTGGGTTGCAGAATGCAAGGAGGTGTCGTAGAAAATCAAGGCTTACACAACCACCCACCCACTTTTATCTAAGAAGGTTGATGATGAACCCCTGCACATTGGCATGGCGGTCTCTAAGACTACAACTAGTGTAACTTTATAAAAGGAGGAATAGAGGTAGTAGAACCCTATGTATCATGCAAGCAAAGCCTGATGAAACCTAGAGGATCATTACAAGTAGTTAGAAAAGGTGGAATTAGCCTTCAGCATTGTAGTTCAAAAGCTTGAACCCTACTTCTAATGTCATTTGATTCTGGTAGTGTCAAGTTACCTTCTCCGCAATGTACTACACAAGCTAGATCTTTTTGGCAGATTAATTAAATGAGCCATCAAGCTCAAGGAACATAACGTTTGAAACCTTACATCACCTTGCATACCCTTTTTATTTAATACCACCCAAAATTAGCCCCTTTCCTTTTTTTCCCTTCTTATTTTACCACCCCTTGGTTTCCATTTACACTTTTGCTCTCTCTTTTTATCTCACCTCAACTCTTCTCTTCCATCAATTCAAGATAAAAAAATTGATATTAAAATTTAAAATAAGATTTATAATTTGAATTAATTATACTAATCTCCTAGTCCATTTAGATTCTAAATCAATGCTAGGATGATGATATTAATATGTAATAAGATATATCTAGAGTAGCAATGTATCATATTTACTTTGATCTCATTTGTTAATCCATATTATTACATAGTCTAATCTCATGTGATTATGATTGTCTTTGTTTACTTTTTGTTCATTAATGTTGTTGTTAATTGAATGCAGTGTTCTTAGCCTAGGTTATTAATCAATTAGACAATAATTTGAGAGCTTGTTTGATTTATTTGCACTGAAAGAAAACTAGGAAACAAATTTTTATGAGTTTCTGGGAGTTAACATGAGAGCACATATAATGTCCTTTTTTGAATGATTGTTTTTCTTATAGTTAGATACCTCTCATCCTTGTTTGTGTTTTTTTGAGTATTGTGTTATATTAGATAGTATTAACATAGTGATTAGTATTAGAAGTAAACATTTATTAAAAAATTATGATTTTGAAATTAATTATATAATTTTTAACTATATCCTATACTTTTTCGGTTCGATCCCCACTTTCCAATTACTAAATATTTGGAAATTAAAATTTGGTATGTATATAACGACACATCAAAATTTTAACACAATTGTTAGGATATGGTGATTATAGTCTTTGTTTTTGTTAGTTAATGTAGCTTTTTTGTTTTTAGTTTTGATCATTCTCCTAAGTGTTATCCATCTTCATTGGAACGTGCGCTCTCTTCATGTACTTGTGCTTGAGGTCATTTGTGGTTCAGCATAGTGAACAAATCATCTTGCTAATGAACCCAAATTCTTCTTCACCTAAAGTAACTTGAACAAAAAGGCGATTGGAATATATTTATCATATTCCACTACCTTCAAAAGAAAGTTTCACTGATTTGGAAGAAGATAGCATAGTGGATTACTAGTTTCACCTTGTCACGTTGAAGAAGAAATAGTAGATCGAACTTTGAAGGAACTAGTCACTTTTATTTTCAACCCTAACTTATTATGTATTAACTATCCTAGAGAGAAGGATACTTACGAAATAAAAATTGTATTAATATGTGCTTTGTTTATTTTTATAGGGCTAAAAGACAATAATTCAATGGAATCAAGATGCTTCATTGAGCCTGAAAAATTCCTCAAGGAATTTTATATCGCATATTTTGGTGAAACCTACTAGAGTAATTGTATACCAACTTAAGTTTAAAGATTTTATTTTTTCTTTGGTTGATGTAACAAAGGAATAGGTATATGATTTACTAGTAGGTTATGTGAACACATGGGCTGATATGTACAAATTTTTTTTTATTTAATTTTTTTTCCTTCATCTAGACCAACAAATATTTAAAAAAAAGTGGCATTAAATAAGATGAGGGAATCATTGCATGAGTATTGAGATTATTTTAAGAAATATTGTGATACTTGCTCTAACCATTAGAAAATGAACAAATTTTAATCCACTATTTCTATCAGGATCCATCTCTTATAGAAAAGAACAAGATAGATGCTACTAGTGGGGGTACACTAGTTTATAAGACTCCTGTTGAAGCTAAAATATTGATTGCTAACATATCATCTAATTCTCAATAATGTAGTCGGAGTAGTAATTCTATGTATCAGTAGTTAAAGAGGCTAGTATTGTTGAGTTAAAAGAGTAAGTATCAAATTTAGCCTCTCTAGTAGAGAATGTAGTGGGTGAAAATCCCCTACAAAGGTATGTGGGATTTGTTATTTTATTGGTCATTCTACTGATATGTGTCTCACCTTACAGGAGGAACGAAAAGTAAATTCCATTAGAGGGAAACAAGTGCCAAGAAAAAATGATCTATATGCTACAACATAGTATCTAAGTTGGAAGGATCATCCTAATCTGAGTTATGGAAACAACCAACAAGGTGGTAAATCGTATTTTGACCACACAATTACCAGAACCAGCAAAGTTCACATGCAACTCCTAGATACTTTCAAGTTCCACAAAACCAATGAAGACCAATATTTCAACCATTATTCCCACGATAAGTTCAACAACAATAAGAGGGAATACCTTTAGAAGAATTGGTGAAATCTTTGGAAACCAACACTTTGCAATTTCAACAAAAGACTAGGAATGGTATCAAGAAATTAAAGAATCAAGTGAGTCAAGATTCTATAGAAAAATTACAAGCACAAGGCTCATGAAAGTTTTCAAGCTAAATGGAGAGAAACTTAGAGAGAATGCTAGTGTAATCACAATTGTGAGTGACAATCAATTGGAAGGTCTCAATCAAGTAAGTGATTAGAAAGAAGTAGGAGATGTAGAAGATGCAATAGTTGTAGAGGAAGAAAAAGTTAAAACCCTCCACATGTGTCTAAGTATGATTCTCCTAACTCTAAAAATATATATGCTCCTTTTCCTAGTAAGTTAGAAAAGAACAAGAAGAAAGATCATAACAAGAAGATGTTTGAGTTGTTTAGGAAAATGGAGGTCAATAACCTTTGATAGATGCAATAAAGCCAATTCCAAGGTATGCAAAGTTGTTGAAATATTTTTGTATTGATAAAAGAAGGTTGAAGGGAGATAAGAAAGTGTGTGTTTCAAAGAGTTAATTAGGAAATCTAAAACACAAAACACAAGGGTGTTGTGCCACATCTAATAGAGAAAAAACACTTCATATACCTAACTTATGTCAAGTACAAGGTAAAAGTAACCTTGTACCTAAAAATTAGATCTAGAAAGCACCTCATTCTACCATGATACAGGATATGAAATAGAGATAAGGGAATATGTATAATAAATATAGAGGACTAAGAGTCCATAGAGGGATAGAGATATTCAGAAAAACAAACCTAAACCATTTTGATTAGCACTCATCGAAGGCAAGAAAATTAAAAGTAAGAGATAACCATCACCTACAAAATAAGATAGAGCTACTCGTGGGAATGAGAAATACCTATAAAAATGATGATCGGTTTGCTATGTACTAAGTAAAGTAATTATACAGTCGAGAAAGAATATAAAAAATTACAAAAGTTCACATCAAAGAATAAGTGTACATGCATGTTAACATAAAATAATGCAAGGTAAATACTGATTCCATAACTCATTATTACATATAAATGTAATAAATTCTTTTATTTACGTTAAGTTCAAGGACCCCGCTATTTTTAATTCGACAAAACTAACAGAAACACCTCCAATGATAAAAACATGTTTGACCACTATTACTAAGTCGATGAAATGGACTCTACACCTCCCAGCCCTAGGGCATAACGCTCTTAACCACTAATCTTAAACCGATAGAATGGTCTAAAGTACCTCCGAGAAAAAAAATGCTCCTAACCACTATTATCTTCTGGTATAATGGATCCGTACACCTCGGTCCTAACACACATACAATTTCACTTTAAGTGATTAATGTATTAATCATAGTTTTTAAACTCCCAATCTAGATTGTACGATTCTTCAATTCTATAATCCAAACTTCATTAAAAAAATCCATGATCCTAGGTAGAATATTAAAGTAGTAGAATCATAGTAGAATCTTATGATCCCATGTAGGATCGATAGAATCTTATAATTCTACATGTCGACTATAATTTGTTTTATCTATTTACCTTAACATCTATTTGTATCTTATTCACACTATATTTCTTCCCTAACTCTAAGCCTTAACCCTATTATTTTGCATATACTATGTATTGAGTTCCAATCAATGTGAAGATAGCACAAGCAAGATAATAGTGAAATTAATTGTTGGAAAGAAAAAATACTTACAAAAAGTTCAAACTCTAAATATAGAGTAAATTACATTTGAGAGATTATTTTTTTAATAATTTTTATTTAGTTTATAATTATCCTTTTTATTTTCTTTTGTGGCATTGTTAGCTTTGTTGTATACTTAGTCTGTATAAAAATATTTTTTTCATGAATATAATTAACAATTTGTGTTGCTACAACTTAATTAGTGATCAAATAAGAGTTTAAGAATGAGACATTGTTTTTCAACTTCAATTATAGGATTTGTTTTCATACAAGTATATATAGGTCATATTTTTTTTTAATTTTTTTGATATCTATAGGATATTATGATCCTATGATGATCCTTATCAATTCTAGGTAGAATTCTGATTCTAACAACCTTGGTCTTAATCATTAGTTACTTATCTCAACATCATATTTTCATTCATGTTGAGATTAGGTGCCCTGTTATTATTAATCCAATGGAATGAATTAAATCACCTCCCAAAGCAAAATGCAATTGACCACTATCATCATCTAGTAGAACAGATACATAAAATACCTCATCCTAGCTCACATAATCTTTTACTTCAAATGATTAATATCTTATTCATAATTGGGCATAACATCATATAGGATTAACATAGATAGGAATATCACATAATTAAAACATATAAAATGCAACCACATATTCATCAAGACCGTACTCAACAAATGGGTCCATAATATCCCTAAGAAACCTTAATTTCACATTATAAGCATAATGATAGGTATAATTTATATCAGTCAATTAGAGCTTTAATGAAAATATTTAATATAATTATGTGATGAATTTTACATACTTGAGTTCAATTATTTTTTTTACTACTCTTGATTATATTTGATAGGCATGTGGAGAGATTGAGATCAAAAGGATCTAGAACACAATAAATAGAACAATGAGAAGTAAGAATGAGTACTCAAAGTATGCGAGGGTATAAAAATAGACATATTAGACCCTTATTTAATCCGAATTTGGAAACATGATAAACACAAAAGTTGTATATATTCTTGTTATATTTCCAAAGCACCAAAAATTATCCCAAACGAAGGTCTAATGAAGAAGTTGTGGCTGAAACACTAAAAACTAATGAAGTTTTAAACTACCACCGAGTTCAATAATGACTGGGCCCATGTTAGTCTTTGGCTAAGCCTATTCTATGGTTATTTAAGCACACTTTTGATATAGATTTAGGTTTAGAGGAGGTAAAATGGATCTTTCCCAGTTGTCTTGAGAGAAGAGAACCAACAGAATGAAAAGACGACGATTTTGGGAGCACTAAAGAGAGATCTAAGGTTCTTTGCTTTGCATCACCCAATCTAATCCTACCTCTCCCTCCAATTCATCCACAATTTCCCATCGTTTGATATCTATTTCTTGTTCCTTGTTGAACGAATTGAACAGTGACATAATTCTTCTTTTTTTTAAGATGTTATGCTTAATGAAAGCCATGATTGGCTTATTGATTTGTACTAAGGTTAAAGGAAATCCCCTAATCTATATGTGTTGAAAATCTAAACCCTACCCAATCTAATTCATTATCATATGTGTTATATTAATGCTTTAATTTATATAATAGAGAAATTGATCACTTTTCTATTATTATTTAGAGAAACTAGTCAAGATTCAAGAGATGACTCGAAGTGGGCTTGATTAACATGACTAGAGATCAAATAACAAAGTTGAGAGATGTTGGTTAGCCTTTATAGCTAAAAAAATAGGGGAATATGATACATAAGAATGTGTTGCTTATTTTTGTATTCATACTAGAGATAGATGAGTCCTGATAGACAATAGGGTGTAGTGGCTCGAGAACATTATGTACTTTAGTTGGCATTCATGATAATGTATTTTGGTTCAGGATTTGGGGCAAATATTCGATCACATTAGGGTTAAGGGGATTGAATAGAACCTTAGCCTTTTCTTTTACTGGATTTCACTTGTTCTTATACTCACCGTTGGGTTTTATTTGCATGTCTTCTTTTTATTTATAATTAGACATAATTTACTCCTTATAATTATTCTAGACATAAGAGATCTTTTCACCATCCCATTTCTCACTTCCTAGTCCCTGTGGGATAGACCTTGCATGCTACTTCAACACTGTACACTTACTATTAGAGGTCATCACATAACTTCTTCCATATTAATCATTTACCCACCAAATTTAGTACATATATCTCAAATATTACTATTATCAACATAACCAAAAACTAAGGTCTAAATCCAACGTCTTGTACCTGCGATAATAGTCATATCTCAAGAGTTACTATTTACAACCCCTACAAAACCCTAATTTCATAAGTTAGGTATAATTTTTTTCATAAGATTAATATAATCACCAAATTCAATATCAATTCTCAAAATTCCAATATTAACAACATATCTTTAAATCATGGTCTAACTCTAACTTCTTACACATGTGATATTAACCTCGCTTCTAGCGTTATTATTCTTGATTCAAGTTATTTACTCATTTTATTTGGACTTAGGCCATTCATTATTATTCCAAACATTCCGCATGATAGTCTTAACATATTTTAAACCTCTTAACACATTAAAATACTAAATTTTCTATATTTAATTCATATTGATCAAAATATATTTAAGGATAACCAAACACTCTTATTTTACAAAAAACCTTATATGTCTGGTGCTATTATTTTCAAATCCTCAATTTATTATGTCACCACAAATATAAAATATAATCATTTACCACTTACCATACTTTTTAAAAAACCCACATTTCAGTACCATATATCATAATGACTCACCTAGGGTTTACAACTTAAGAATTAACACGATAATATCATATAAGCACAAGTTTTCTCATTCTCACACACTTTTCATCATATGATCCACATTATCATATCAAAAAATAAAAAAATACTTTAAAAACATGATAATAAATACAATAATTCATAAAACTTAGCATGAAAACCATAACTGTGACTTCTATCATTACTAAAAAGGACATTGGTCTCTAAACATGTATATCTTATTCCACTGCCTCCAAAAACTTTATAAAATCACCCCATAATATAATGATAAAACATGAGAATAACTTAGGGATATAACTAAGGAAAGGATAAGGTAACACGGAGTGAATGAATAAAGTAAAAATTGATTCGTAAGACTTGAAAGTGTCTCGACAAAACTTTCAACAATGAAGGGAGGTGGAATGGTTAAAGATGCCAAATTAAGGGGTAGAAATGACACTAGCTACCAATTCTAGGGGATATGGAACAACAAAAATGGACATTGCTTAAGGAAAGGAACAGATGAAAGGGCTGAAGGTGCGAAGTAGTATCAGTGGAAATGGTTTTGGTGTTAGGGGTGGCTTTAGTGGAAATGTTCGGTGCAAATAGGGTAGCAATGGCAGTTTTTTCCATTTCAAAGGGGTGTGGAATGGTATGGAGCATCGATAATTAAGGGGGATGAATGGAATAAATGCTTGAAGGTGGTGGCTGATGAAGAAAATGTAGAGGCTTTAGTGGAAATGGCTAAAGGGGTTAGGGATACTTTAGTGGTTTTGGTTAATTCTAGGGGTGGATTCGGTGGTGTTGGCCGAAACTAGGGGTAGGGGTATGGCGGAAATGGCTGGTACACAAGGAGGAGGAACAATGATGATGGCTGGTGCAAGGGAGGAAAGAATGGTGGAGGGTGTCATTACTAGTTTTTTGTGGCATTTTTTGTGACAATAAGAGGAAGGAAGGGAAGAAAGGAAGGAGGGAACTATTTGATAGAAATGGAGGGAAAAAAGAAATGGTTAGGGGCATTAAACAGTTAAGTTTGTGAGTTGTGTGTGTGTGTACACATGTTTCATGAAGGCAGAGAGGGAATGGAGGTGAGGTAATGATCGGGCATGTTTTTCCAACCAAACATCTCATGATGAAGGTGGGATGTGATGGTGTGAAGATAATGATGATAGAGGGTAGGTCATGGCAGTATGATAGGGGGAGTGTTTTACACAGGAAGAAGAGGACGAAGAAGGAGAATAAGAAGGTTAGGTAGGAGGGAAAGAAAAAGGAAAGGAAAATGAGAAGGAGAAAAGGAAAATGGAAAAGGGAAAAAAGGGAAAGAACTTAGGTTTGGGTTTAGAATTATAATTAGGTTAAAATAATTTAGATTAGGGTATTAGGATAATATTAATTATCAACCATCGAGGGTTAGGTTTGGGTTAAAAATACTAATAATCTAGAATAAAGATTAGAATTGGGTTAAGATTTAGGGTTAAGAAATTGGGGTATGGTAAAAATATTTATTTTTTGATATTAGAATTAGATTAATATATTAATTACTCAAGATTGAGATTAGATAAATTTTTGGTTTATTATAATTAGATTCAATATTTATGACTTCGTGAGGTATCTTATAGAGTGTGAATTTATTTCTATGGTGGATGTTATTGAGGATTTGACTGAGCAAGCTTATGAGTTATCATGTGAATATTCTTTGGAGGTTCTATTGACTTGATTTATAGAAACCAAATTTCTAGAAGTGCTGAATTTGATAAGGATATTAAAAATATGGTGCATGCTTTAAGAGCGTTTGCTGGAAGAATAGGAAGGTTTGTGGATTTAGCATTTACTCTAAATAGACCTCTACCCTTAGTAGAGGAACCAGCGGAGGTGGAGTTGAAGCTTTTACCTGACCATATTAAGTAAGCATTTTTAGGAGAGAAACATACCCTTCCTATTATCATTTGGGTGATCTTCTGGTGCTCTTAGAGAAGAAGAGACTTACAATTTGTTCTTGCTTAGAGACTGATGAGATCTGGGTAAGGATACATATTATGATTTAGGGGTTTTGATGATGTGTAAATGTTATGTAATATCATGCTACTATAGTTGTATTTCCTAATTCATGTTATTGATGTCATACAATGATATTATTGAATTATATTATGGAAATATGAACACTATGTGAAAGCATGAGTTATGTGTGGTATTACTTGTTAAGCCTTATCTTGTAACCCTGGCATGTTGGCATGATCCACTATCTTAATTGAGTGACAACAATTTTCTTATAAATATGGTTAAGTATTATCATGATGATATATGTGAAAGGTTGGAAGTTAATATACTTGGAAATCATAGTTTTTTTTTTGTAAAATGTTTAGGTGATTTAGCTATCCTAAGGGTATTTAGGACTTTTTTGTGCTATATGTGGGACAAAGATATGACATGAAAATATTTGTTGGTTTTATAATTAATTTCATGAGTAATATGTTAAAATGTCAATTGAGTATGACATAAGTTATGTAAAAGAGCCTTTTAGGCATCTAAATAAGATAAGGGTATATTGGTCAACTTGGATTAAAGATGGAATTTTGATATTTCTAAAGTGATATTAAATTAAAATATGCAAGTATGTTAAGTGAAATACTCGGGGTAATTTATGTGCAGCATAAGTCTAATAATATGATAAAATGACTTAAATGAGAAATAGTAACCTTAGAGGCATGCTCATTATTGCATGTAAGAGATGGGAGAGTTATACCTTGATTTTCAGAAACATTGTTAATATTGATAATTTAGGGTGGTGTAGTATATTTGGTGGTTATATGAGCCTTAAGGAAGAAATTGTGCTTATCTTGTAAAATTAAGATTGCTTAGGGGCATTGTGGTCCTTTCGCTTAGGGAATGACTCAAACCAATTCTGGTTATGTTTTATGTGCCTTGTATATTTATGTTAATTTTTCATAGCATTATCAAGATAACCAATAGTCTAATAAGACATTAATGCTCCATTTGGTTTTTAGAAAATTTTAAAGAAAAGAAAGAAAATGAAGAGGAAAATAATTTTTTTATGTTTGGTTTACATAAATTAGTGAGTCAGAAAAAGAGTGATGAATAAAATTTTTAAATATTATTTATTTGATTTTCTTTAAGGAATTTTTTTTTAAAAAAGTATTTTAATTTTAATTTTCTTTTCTTAAAATTTTATTAGAAGGAAATGGAGCCTAATATTTAAAGTGAAGCATAACCAATTCATTCTACTAGATGAGAATAGTAGATAAGAGCTTTATGTCTCGAGGTTGTACTAGTCCTCTCCATTAGATGATAATAGGGGCCAGGAGCTTAATGCCTTGGGGTTGTACTAGTCAGTTCAACCTAATAATAATGGTGACTGAGAATGTTATGCTATGGGGTTTTTATATTGTATGATTCCGTTCCATCAGTATAAATAGTGAGATCCCTAAACTTAAGAGATTAAGTAAATGGAAACATATAATTATTTATCTTGTAAATCTTTTGATTCCTCTCACATTTTGAATTAATGTGAATGTTTAATCTCTTCCATGTGACCTTACATGCGATGCTTGCCCTTTTATTAATATTGTATTGTTACATTATCCAATACACAAGTTTGACCATATTTTTTATGGATACTACTTATTCCCATGAGCAAACGGCCTAGGTTATGATGTATAGGTTACTAAAGACTGCCTTCATAATTTTTCTTCTTATGACACATTGCCCGTGGAGGAGTGATTCTTATCTATTAGGATTATGGCGTAGAGTTAATATTATTTAATATCTAGTTTTTATCTGAATATCTTTTAGACTCCTAATTCTATTAGTTCCCCTTTTGTTGTATGATTCTTATGTGGTACTCGAAGTGTGATCTTCAAAATCTTCTATAAGATTTATGAAATATTTCTCTTATTCTCTGCTTTTTTGATTTTAGGTTGTAAATATTTTGTCTTGTATTCGATATGAGAATGGTATAGTAAGCGAGAATCATATTAAGTATAGTGATAACACTCAATTATCTTAATATTACACTTTAACAAAATAAAAAAATTTAATAGTAAATTTTAAAGTGTTATACTATTTCTCATTGGGTTTTCTAATAGAGGGAGGTCATTAAACAATTGCAAATAACAACTGTTGATAAGCCCAACAATGCCAGTTTACAAATGCAAGAATGAGATGCATGGAAGACTTATGACCACCTATCTAAATATGAAGAGTTTTTCTTAAAGCAAAAGTTGGTTGTTCTTTGGCTCAATGTTGGTGATGTAAACAATCATTTTTTTTCTTTATCTCCATGAAAGCTAGGCAAAACAAAAGTAGGTAAGATCAATTCCAATACTTCTATATCTATCTATTAGGAATTGAAGATAACTCACAATTATTATTAAGCCTAACATTATTAATCCAGGTCCTTGACTTTCACTACATAAACAACAAGGATTATTGTTTCCTACTACCAAAGAGAAAGTAAAGTTGGCTTTGATATTTTTACCACTCTCAAATGTACATAATCTTATTTTGTTGATTAATGAAATCATGATTAATAAAAAAATGTTTGAAAACACACTAGAGGGTGTGAATAGGTGTTTTGGATCAAATTTGAATAAATAAATATTTCATACAAAATTTATAGTGGTTCAAGCTAACCCAAGATAGGTTACTCTACATCCACTACAAAAAAGTATTCTCTTTTTTATTTTTTAACCTCATGTGTGTTTGTATTGACTATATCTCTTTTATTTTATGAGCCTACTAACTCAATGAAATTTCTAAACAAGGTTTACAATATTTACCTAGTTATCTTCTCTAGATTCTTTTCACAAGAATCTTTATAAGAATGTTAGGCAACACACAACCTCCAAATGAGTTTAAGTGGGCTTTGTGGTTGATTACAAGAATTTTTCTCATAATTTACAAGATTGAAAATGAATAATGATTGTGAGGAAGTAATCTAGCTAGTGTCTACAAATGTGGAAGTGAATAATAACTAGCTAGGATGTTTTCAAGTGATCACTAAGGATTTCTCAAGGAAAATTAAGATAAGAAAGCGAGAAAGTATTTAATTGCTTGAAAATTTTAGTTTCAATAATAGAGAGTAGTTGAATGCGATTAATAACTTGTGAAAGTTGTTTGTAAATTCAATTTTAACTCTCTTTTATATGTGCTCAATAAATATCATGTTAGTGTGCATTTACTACAAAAATGACAATCCAACTAGTAAAGTTTTAATATTCCAACAAAACAAGTCGATCAGTTCCTCAAAATCAGTTGATTGGTGACCAAATCCCATGAAGAAAAATATTACCATTTGTAAAAAGTATAGGCACTATAGGAGACCAATTTACTGGTATTCATAAATCAGTTGAATTGTATGAATAACCAATTGAATGGTTTGCAAACCATTTGAATGGTTAGATAAACCATTATAGGGACATTTCTTGTGTTCCTTAGTCACCATTCTCATTATTATTATTCCTACAAACTTTATACCATTCATTTTGCATGTTACTTCTAAAACTTCATTATCTATATTATCTACATCATCTACATCATATTATTGTTTTATGAGTAGACTCTCCTATTTTTACTAAATATCTAAATTATCCTATACTATTACTATTATACCCTAACTAAACACCACACACCACCAACTAATCTTAATTATTTTTAATAATCAATGCAAATAATATAATCTACAATTATAATCATAATTATTATTAATTTTTATCAAGATATATTAACAAACATTAATAATAATTATAATTAATTAATCAAATAAAAAAATTATTAGTTGTAATCTTAAATAAAAATATTTAATAAGGATATTATTTATTATAAATATAAATTAATAATTAATTAAAATATTATTAATTAAAATTATAAATATTTTAAAAAATTAATAATTATAATTTTAATGATATATAAATTGTTTATAAGGTTAATATTAATTATAACTATAAATAATAGTGTCGATTATAATTATAAAGAAACAATTAACAAGGATATTATTTCTAACAATTATTAATTATAATTTACAAATATATTATGAGTCTTAATTATAATTAAATAATAAAACAAATATGAAAATAATGAATCATAATTATAAATAATTAATCAATACAAAATATTAATTATAAATTTGGTTAGAAAACTAAAAAGAATAATATTAATTATATCTATAAAATAATACCTAATGATAATATTACTAACCAAAATTATAAACAATTAATAAATACAAATAATATTAATCATAATAATATATAATTATAATTAAAAATAAAATTAGTTATAAATATTAATTATAATTATAAAAATAATATCAAACTTAATTATAATTAAATAATAAATAAAAATAATATTTATTATAATTAATTAATCATAACTATAAATGGTTAATTAATACAAAAAATATTAATTATAATGTTAAATAACAATTTAAAACGAATAATATTAATTATAACCATGATTTAATAATTAATTGCAATATTATTAATCATAATTATATTTAATCAATCAATACAAATAATATTAATCAACATGATAAATAATAATATTAATTATAATTAAAAAGAAATAATTAATATGAAAATGATAAGTTATAACTATCAATTAAAATTAATAAAAATATTATTAGACTTAATTATAGTTAAATAATCAATACAAATAATGTTAATTATAATAATTATTAATTATGCAATAATAATAACTATTAATTATAATTATGCAATACTAATGATAATTATAAATACATATTTACTACAACTAATATTAATTATAATTTGAAATAATTAATTAATACACAAGGTTAATTTTATTAATAATTATATTAATAAATATTAATTAGTAAAATACATAAAATTAATCTATAAATGAATAGAAAAATATAGTATATAAATATACCTTTGTAAAATTAAAAAATGTCCAATTTTTTTTTTCAAACACTATCATTATTTCACTAACTTTTATATATAAATAAAATGTGCCTATCAAGAATTATTATTACTTCAGTGGTATTATTATTTTAGCCACAGTATTATTTCAAATCAAATTAGAGCAAAAATGAATTTACCAAACACACACTCAATTATACTATTTTATGATAGTTGATATGTAAGGTTAACTACAATTATATTATCATGTAAACTTATATAGATTTTGTTGATATTCAGTGACCATGCTAAATAACTAGTCTTGCTAGTTTAAATCATTGGTTCAACTAATAAATTAGTGAATCAATAACATCAACATTCATCAACTATATAGCTGATACAGTTATTAAACTATGGTTTAAATTAGGCATGCTAATGAGTCGGGTTTAAATTGGGTTCAGACAGACCATAACCCATTCATAATATCTAGATCCGATCTAGATTTATTGAGTTTCAAAAGTTTAGACTCAAACATAGATCCACCGGATCTAACAAACAAATTGATCTTAAACGAGTCCGACAATTTTTTAAAAAAAAGTTAAATAATTTATATAAATACAAATATATTTATATTTTAGATAGCTTAATATGCATTTTTTTATTAAAAAAAATATTTTGAGTGAAAATATAAGCATTTCAAAATAGTTACTATTAGATGCTATTTTAATACTTTTAGAATAATAAATTATATTTATTGCTTATAAAGTAAATACACAGACATAAATTTAAAAAATGAATAAAGAACTCAAACAAAATTATGACAATAATAATAAATATAAAATTAGGATATATACACTTATACATATATAGTAAATAAATCTATCAGGTCGGGTCTGGATCTAAAACTACTAGATCTAGACCCAAATTCATTTAAATATATATGAATATAGATCCATTTAATATATATGAATCTAAATCCGACCCAAATCTATTGGATTCAAAAATCATAAATTCAAACATGTTAAAAATAAATCAAATTTAGATCAAACCCAAAACCCATTACCATCCTAATTTAGATACGCAACGGTTTATATTCTACTAATTAGATGACTTCTTCTAAGGCAAGACTATACAAATCATTACCTCTTAAGACCAATCATAAATAGTATTTATTTAGGTGTTATCTTATCTTCAATCAATTAGGTATGTCTCTCAAAATATAATCTTTTTACAAATAAATAACCAAAATTATTATCTCATATCCTTTAAATATAAGTAAATTTAAGCTTTAGATTGAATAAAAAAAATAAAAATATGATGGAAAAAATGGTAAATATATCTACATCTACCACTCTTTTAACTTTCATTTTCATTTTATGGCTAACAATATTTCTTTCTTTTTCCATTTAAAAATAAATAAATTGGGGTGAGCCAAAAAATAAATCTTATACTTTTATAGTGACAAAAAAGTAAAGATTTATCATATGGACAAAAGGGTAAATATTTATTTAGTTACCTTCATAATTTGTTCGAATACTTTGTTTTTTAAATATTGGGTAATAAATACAATGGAATAAGGTATTTTGATACTCCATAGAAAACAAGAAGGGTACCGGATACTTGGACAGATGCTACAAAGCAAAATCAATTCGACATCCATTAAGATAAGGTTAGGATATGGAAACAAGATTAGTTAATGGATTTCGGCAATGGATATGGGGAAAGTTGACAGCACTTATTGCATGGCAAACATTTCAACTAAATATCGCATGAAATTCTCTCAGCTTACTGCGAAGACGGGCGATATAGTCAATCATTTTGATCCTGATACGTTGAATGGATGCCCTAAAAAGCTTACACAATTTAATAGAGGTGAACTGGGTACTTCAAGAGATCAGAAACAACATAGAACCATGTTGAAAATAGCCAAATCAGAAACAGACAAAATTGTACTGCCCGGAAGTATAGCAATCCTAGGTTTAATATTTTCTCTAAAACAAAAAATGAACAAACACAACTGGTATTAATCGGTTGTGGATGCACCCTGATTAAGTTCAGCAAACCTCAAACCAACACGCATAGTGTGCTTCAGGAACTTCTCAGCACACCGACGCACGCATGTCTCCTCTTGCTTGTCCAGGGTTTTACGTTTGAAATTGTCTATGCAATCAGCGAAACATCTCTCCACCAGAGAATTATACATCCTCAGACTGAATTGAAAAGGAGGATGTTCATCGTTAGTTTCTTTTGCTAGGTGGCAACCAAAATGCGTCGGGTAGAACAACAAATTTCTAAATCATGTAAAACTCTAGTAGTAATATGTCGGCTCAAGGACTCGACCTCATTTTCTAGTGCGCAAAAATCAAGAAAGCTCGGAAACAGTAATAAATTTCAATTATCAAAATAATAGTAACTTAAAATTGCAGACACTAATGAGTGGGTCTTGTTAGACCCTAATAGACAGAAGTTATTATGATATCAAGCCAAACCAAGATTTTGTTACTCCCCTTTGGAATGAAAAGCCTTAGCTTATTATGGACGTAATAACTAATCTATTTGATAAACCAAGAAAAGCTTATTTGCAGACGTGATAATAAGCCACTTACAAAACTAGGTTAGCTTGGTCCGTTAAATAAGCAATAGTGGTCATGGAGGCATGGAGGAGTACGATGAAAAGCCTCTCATGTGCAAATGCCTATGTCCTTTTGAACCAGTCACAGGGAAAACAATCACAAACATAAGATGAAAATCAGTACAAATAACTTTGCACAAACACATATAGATAATGTCCCTCGTGTCATTTATATCTTACTAATAGCAAATAGTGAATCCAAGTACATTCAAGCCAAATAACTATCACAATTTCCTTTTCCAAAGCTTCATTCATCACACCGCAAACTTTAAATTTTCCTTTCTGCAGACTTACCTTGTCTAAAAGCAGTCACAAAATTAACCCCCCAATGGAAGTCCCAATACTATTGTCCATCTTCTAATCAACTTGACAAATGTGAAGAACAAAGCATTCATCTTCATTTTGATTTATGTTGTTAAATGGCATTACTTTCACAAAAAGAAGCCTAATACATAAAACATCACATCTGCTTGAAAAGCATGATTACGAAATACTTATAAGGGAACCCACAGTGCAAAAGGATTTACACTTGGATTGATCAGCATTGATCGAGCAAAAACTGCCACACAGAAAACACCAACTTGAAAGATAAGTGATGCCAAGATGACCAAAGCTACTATGCTAAATAAACGTTAAGTAACAAAACAAAAGCTAAAAAGTGTGGTAGGAATGAATTGCTGCGGAATATGAGGAGACAAACAAATAGACTGAATTTGGAATAAAACCAACACGCAGAAAGAGAATTAGAGTATTAAACACAATAATAACATGTTGCTTAATTTGCTTAATCTTATATGAGGCATGGATCTTGAATAATAATTCTTATATTCCCACTGTTACTAATTCATATGTATTATGTTGCTACAAATCCAACTCCGAACCATAAACCAAGACAAACAAGTCAGGAAAGCCCAATCCTGACGAAGAAAAGACAAACAGACAATATAAAACAGAACCTCAATAGATCTCCAACATGCTAATTCAAAGATCGGTATTTTAAGTTGCGGCAATGGCAAAAACAGCATGTGTGTTGAAGCTGCTATTGCATTTCTAAAGTCACACATCAGTGAGTAACATTGTTTTCGTTCAGCTTTTATAAGCCCTCACTCTTCTCTTATTTGAGAAAATTGCCTGGGCTGCTTTGTATAGCTAGTGAGATGGACTATGTAACCACGTGCAGCAATGCTACCGTCTGTCCAGGCTGGGTTGGGTCATAGATCTGACAAGCCCAATTATTCTTTTTGCTAAATATTCTAAAATTTTTTTAACTGCTTTTTTGGTAAACAATTGTTCCTATTCCTATGCTGCGTTTGTTGTCATATTTTTCACATTTTGAAGCCAAAAAAAAAAAAGAATCAATTAAGTATACATAGCGGAGTTGATTTATATTCCTGCTGCTGGACTTGATTTCAGACTGCTTCTAATTTTGTTGTTTTATCAACTCTACCGGTCGGATATTGTTAAGTGACTACCGTATTTGAATTATAAAATTCAGAACTACTAGTGTGTGGTTATTGTAATCATTTTTTGGTTCGTCCTGTATTCATTTCCTTTCCGGTTCTGTTATCTGATTTTAACTTCGGTAGAGTACTGTGCTCGATTTGGTGCCTCGTGTTTCGCTTTCTTTTGCTGAAATATTTGGTTCGTTTTATGCTATGGTTTGAGATACTGCAGTTGTTTTCATACCAGTTTGAATTTTTTTGTTGCTCGAAAATAGTTATCTTCCTACTGCTTTTCAATTTTCGGTTTTGAGATTATTGTGTTCATTTACTGTTGGGTTGAATTTTTCTAAAGTTCAGTGCTATAGTATTGCCTTAATATAAGTCGAGTATTACTCATACAGTTAAATATTGGTCCCAATACGCAACGTCAGCCGAGGTTTTAGAATTTCGCATATTTATTGGCTATATATAGGTTATTAATCGATATTTGCCAATATTTTACCGATACTTTCCCATTTTTACCGGTGTTTATCTATATTTGCTAATATTTATTGTGGAAAAAAAAATTGCACCACGACAATTGCGACATATAAAATATCCTTTGCAACACCCTGAAACCAAGACACCGCGACTGCTATTTTATTGCTTGGTATTTCTGTTGAAAACTCTTCTCGTTGCTTTATTACTTTTAATATGGCTACAATTGTTCCAAGAATTATTCCAAATGTCTAAGGTTGAGTCATTGGACGGCACTTACTAATTACCATAAATGGTCTCAAAGGTAGCTGATTATGTTTGAGACTCTTAAAGTTGATTGTGTGCAGTTAATTGATCCACCTGCTCAAAAGACAACTGACACCTCTCTTGCAACTCCTACTCCACTTGCAGTTGAGAAAGCTGATGATGTTGCAAGAGTAAAATATGATAGAATAAACAAGAATATTCAGGGGCATCTACTGGCACAAATAAACAACAAGGTATTTGACATGTTCTTTGGTATTGAGACTTTGAAGAAAATCTAAGATACTCTGATATACAAATATGGTTATGATGAAGATGTAAAAAAGAAGTGTCGCTGGAAACCTGAAGTTTCAAATGGTTAACAACAAGCCAATGATGGATCATATCCATGATTATGAGAGCTTGGTTGCTGAATTCTTGGGCGAAGGAATGAAAATATGTGAGGGATTATAGGTCAACATGTTGATAGAGAAATTTTCAACATCCTGGAGTGAATTCAGGAACTATTTGAAGCATAAGAAAAATGATATGACACTGCTTGAACTACTTGGTTATATAAAGACAAAAAGGCAAACCGATTAAAGGACAATCGTATCTCTTATGCCTCTAGATCTGTTGTTGCAAATGTAGTTGAGGCTGGTATTGTCAAGGATAAGTCAAAGGAAAAAGGGAATATGACCCAGAAATAAAGTATGGAAAAGAATTAGTCCAACTTCAAGGACAATAAGATTCAGAAGAAGCTGACATGTTTGAGGGAAGACATGTCACAAGGCCTACCAGTGCTACAAAAGGTAAGGCCAACTTAATCAAAGTTAGAAGGCGGTGTAGCTCTAGCTGCAGCTCTACAGGTGAATGTTACTGAGAGCCTGAGACCAAAGAGGTCATTGCTGCTGTAGTGGTGGAAACGAATCTGGTCAACAATAAGACATGTTGGGTTTCGGACATCTGTACTTCCAAACACTTGTGTGCCAACAAAGATCTTTTCCACCAGTTTGAGAATTTTGCTGATGGAGAGCATGTGTACACAGGCAACTCTACCATCACTAAAGTTTTGGGCAATGGAAAGCACCTTCTAAAACTGATCTCTAGAAAATCTTTGTTGCTAAGTAATGTTTTGTATATTCCATCCTTGCATATGAACTTAGTTTCAGGTAGCCTTCTGATCAGAGCTGGATTAAAATTGATTTCCGAGTCTAATAAAGTTGTGTTAGCTAGGAATGAGGATTTTGTGGGTAAAGGGTACTTAGTTAATGGACTCTTGAATATTGTTTTTACTCCTATAAAGAAATTAGTTATACTTCTACTTATATCGTTGAATCTGTATTTTTATGTCATGATAGGCTAGGACATGTAAATGTACCTTCCATAAATAAACTATAATGAATGAACCTAATTAATGCGGCGAACACTAATGATTATGTGAAATATCTTATTTGCGTGGAAGCCAAATATAGTAAAAAGTATTTTAAACCAATCACAAAGAAATCAATAGA
The DNA here is from genome assembly GCA_039764185.1 of Tamarix austromongolica. Lineage (NCBI taxonomy): Eukaryota > Viridiplantae > Streptophyta > Magnoliopsida > Caryophyllales > Tamaricaceae > Tamarix > Tamarix austromongolica. Next base: position 100,059,490 of record CM077810.1, on the reverse strand, counting down.
ATTGCTTGAATTAATACACACGGATTTAGCACATTTTAAGAACATCGAGAATAGAGGATGTAAACGGTATTATGTCACTTTTATTGATGATTATTCGAGATATACTAAGGTTTAACTTCTTAGGTCAAAAGATGAAACTGAAAGTATATTATTGAAATATAAGGCACGAGTAGAAAACTAATTGGACTGAAAGATTACGAGGCTCAGATCCGATTGGAGTGGTGAATATGGAACCAGTTTCCTTAAGGATTTTTGTGACAAAAATGGTATCATACATGAATTTAGTGCCTCTTATACTCCTCCACAAAATGACATAGCTGAAAGAAAGAACAGAACATTTAAAGAAATGATGAATGCTATGTTATTAAGTTCTGATATGTATGACCAAATATAGGGGGAAGCTATTTTGTCTGCTTGCTACATTTTGAGCCATGTTCCTCATAAAAAGATAGACAAAACACCCTATAAACTATGGAAAAGTTTTGCACTTAACTTGAAATTCTTTAAAATGTGGGGGTGTCTAGTTAAGGTTGGCTTAACTAATTTTATAAGGACTAACATGGGGCCTACAACATTTGATAGTGCACTTATCGGTTATGCTCAAAACAGTGCTACTTATAGATTCCTATGCTTAAGTGATCAAATTATGAATCAAGGAATGCAGACTTCTTTGAAAACATATTTAACATGAAAAAAAATGCATGTGATGTTGCTAGATCTTCTATCAATAATTCTATGCCTTGTTCTTTGCCTTCTTCCTCTAATACTATGAATGATGATATTTTAGGACAAAAACTAGTTTTTGACCTGATTTTATGATTGCTTTTCTATGAAAATGATGATCTCGATAGGATCAATGAGGACTCTGTGTCTACCTTTTTTATTAAAGAAGATCCAAAATATATAGTGAACTAGTAACCGCAAATGATGTTAGTTTCTGGAATGGGGTAATTAATAATGAATTAGAGTCAATTATGTCTTATCACACTAGGGATTTAGTTGATTTATCTATAAGATGTAAACCAATTAGATGCAAATGGGTCTTTAGAAAGAAATTATAAACTAATGGAATTATTGATAAGTTTAAGGCTTGTTTGGTAGCTGTAGGCTATAAACAAAAAAGGCGTTGACTTTTTCAATACTTATTCTCCAGTAACTAAGATCGCTATGATGTGTTCTTAGGTTGCTTTAGCTGATATTCATGGACTTGCAGTTTAACAAATGGATGTTAAAACTGTATTTTTAAATGATGAACTTAAGGAAGAAATTTATGTGGAACGGCCCGAGGACCGCGTGGTTGAAGGTCAAGAAAACAAAGTGTGTAAATTGAGAAAGTCATTATATGGCCTAAAATAAGCTCCTAAACAATGGTAGGAAAAGACAAACTTTAATAAGCGATGGTTATAATGTAAATGCATCAGATTCTTGTGTTTTATCCAAGATGTTTGGACATAATTATGTGATTATATGTTTGTATATTGATGACATTCTGATTTATGGCACTAATTTGATTGTGGTTAATGAGATCAAACTATTTTTGTCTTTTCACTTCGATATGAAAGATTTAGCGAAAGCCGGTGTAATTCTTCGTATTAAATTAAGAAAAACTAAGAATGAATTTTCATTGAGTTAGTCACACTACGTTGATAAGATATTAAAAAATTTTGATTGTCATGATGAATTGCCTATAAAAATTCCTTATAATCCTAACATTCATTTGAAAACGAATCAAAGTTGTAGTGTCTCATAAGAATATGCTAAAATCAACGTTCTAGCATTCATTCGAGTTGAGGAAAGTATGGTGGATACCACTCATAATTGATTAATCTATTGCACTACATTCCCATCCCTATGACGTATGGTAGTGTTTTGTTAGGTTTTATCTTAAGATCATAGCCTTATTCTTGGGTGGTCCTAGTGAAATGGACTTGATGAACTCACCGTTCAAAGTATTTGAGGTTGAGCATTCTCATACTCTTAATGAATCTATAACCCTTTGTGGTGATGTTTGTGAGATGCATTTGATGAATTCACCTATATGACTATAAAGGTGGGTCGTCTTCAATGAAAGATTGAGGTTGCCTTTCTAATTTAAGGTAAAACATGTATTGTGGAGGCCTTAATCGAAGTCAAAGTAGTTTAAAATTCATTCACTCCCTAGACAAGATTGTTGCCTTCACTATGTATCAATTCAATCTTCGTAATATTGATACTCAGTATTATTCCTTGTTGTCTAGATATTTCCTGATTTTCTTTTTATTTTGCCATTGGTGGGAAATTGTTGGGGCAATGGCAAAACCAACATTTATGTGCTAAAGCTGCTATCGCATTTCTAAAGTCCACATCGCTGGGTAACATTGTTTTTGTTCAGGTTTTAAAAGCCCTCATTCTTGACTAGTCTGAAAAAATTGTCTGGGTTGTTTCATATGCTGGACTGTGTAACCACGCGTGCACTGCTTGCCTGTTTGGTCCAAATTGGGCTAGGTCATAGATCCAACAGGCTTAATTATTCTTTTTGCTAACAATTTTAAAAAGTTTTTAACTGCTTTTACTCAGTAACAACTGCTCATATTCCCCTGCCATATTTGAACGCTTTAAAACGTTCCATCTAGTCTGCAAGGAGTGGAGGCCAAGTTTGGTGGGCATTTTTGTTTAGCAACTCTTCTATTTTTTCTATTTAACTCTGATCTGGTTTTCACTTTTATAGACAGAAAAATTAAAACCATCTTCCTGAGCTCTCTCTCTCTCTCAATTTTTATTTTCTGGGCATTGTTCTGTACACTCCACGGCCTCTTCTCACGCTTCACGTGAAAGGAGGCTTCTTGTGTTAACCTTCAGGGCATTTTTTGCTTCAAGGCAGTGAGGGGTTTCACAGCACAACACCATTGATAAATATCATCTTCTCTGCCATTATTTTTGTTCTCTCATCTGCTGCGTTTACTGTCATATTTTTCAACATTTTATTGCCAACTGGCACCTCTGAGATTTCATAAACCCAAATTCACAATCTCTAATTGCCATCCAGGCATCTATCGCTGTACTGGATTGACGGACCACAGTCCACACACCCAACTTCAAGTTTCAGACATAAACATTGAGACCTGAATCTTTTTCCATTTTCACTTCTAGGCTTGACGTGTACTTTTTCTAATCGGAAATAAATTTAGGGTACACGGTACCATTTTTTTTTTAATTTTTAAAAAAGCTCGATAGTTTAATCCATCGACTTAAAATTGGTATTTAATCTTCGCGCAACACTCAAATATCAAACGCCGCATTTTTATTTTTTTACAATAACAAATGTGAATATTGAAGTGTAATCACAATCTGAATAATTAAATCAATAGGTGGAGAGAAGAGATGAGGAGAACCTATCACGGAGCTGGAGCTGATCCATCATAGAAGCCATTCTGAGCTTGTCTTGCTCAGGAAGATTGTCGAGGTCCCCCAGCATCTGCTTATTATCCATCTTCGGTTGCAGCTTGTTTCAGCGGTCGCCCTCGATTCAGATTTTCCACTTTCTCCTTCAAAAAACCCTGCGAGACGTGTTGTTATAAGGCCTCCTCCACTCTTCTGTCCTCGAGTTGAACCCCACGGGGTGGGGGTCTTCTTCTCAGCCGCAGCGCTTCAGCCCAATGTTTTCGCTGAGCATTTTTTTAAGGATTCATGGTTTGTTGGATTAGGTGAATCAAAGAGAGGTAAACATCTTGAATGAGGATAAATATTTAATAATATTATTTGAATCATTTTGTCATAACAATCTATATAAATTAAATTAAATATTTTTTTAGTTTTATTTGTATTAAAATAAATAAATGTTAAATCAAATAAAATTAGTATTTTTTTATAAAATAAAGACGGATGAAAAATAAATTCACACTTAAAATTTTCTCTTTCCATCCATTACCCTAAAAAATGGAGTAAAAAAAATAAAAATAAAGTGAATAGAATGTAATGATCGAAAATAATTAACTTCAATTTACTTAAATAAAGCTTTCAAATTTTATTTCCAAACAGAGTGAATGGAGGTAAATAAAGTCAAATGAATTATAAGTGTAATTGTGGAAATGATTGTAACACCCCTAAAATTTATTATTGAAAAATTTTGTTATATTTAAAAGTTAGCAAAAGCAAAAATTATACATTTTAAAGATGCTACCACCACACTTAGTACCAGACCGATTTCTTGTTACCGTTCTAATGCCAAGTACTAAGGCTAAAAAGATCAAAATACAATTTACTCAAATTCAGACTTTATTTAAATCAGAGTAACACATTAAACTTTTTATAAGAATAAAATCCACTAATAGTGGTTATAAGAATAAAAATTATTTTAAACAAGAAAATAAAAATGTAAAAGAGAAGCCATAAAATTATTCTCAAGCAATCCTTACACTCTTATCCAATACCCTCTTTAATAGCACGTGCAACAAACATACGAGAGGCACTGTCCATTGAATATATAGGGGCCCATGAATAGAACCATTCAGTATTATAATACTGAATAACCCTTTATACCAAACCAAAAGGCAAGGCTCGCATGTAACATCGTAATACGTAGCGATATAAAATGATAACATGTGTATGCACAGAGATAACCATAAGCAACTTAAAAAATAATACACGGTGCAACGTCTCGTGCAATAAGAAATGCATAGTAGAAGGCCCATTCACCTAGTAATACCATCACATACTAAAGGAGAGACAAGCTGGCGGGGGAATGAAGGAAAGAAGGGGGAGCGCGTCGGCCCAAGCGTGAGGATGAGGGGAAGAAAAGAAAGGGAGTTGGGTTGGTCCAACTAAGAAAAGAAAGGAAAAGAAAAGGAAGGAGGAAGATAGGCTGGGGTTGGTCACGCGGGAGAGGGAGGAGAAAGGGAGTGGGCTGGTGGCCCAGCACGAGGGAGGAAAGAGGGCCACGGCCAACGACCCGAAGAGGAAAGAAGAAAAATAAAAATAAAAGAAAAAGGAGAAAGAAAAAAGGGAAAAAATAAAATAAAATAATTTTTGAATAATGACATTTAATATTTTAAATAGATAAATTAATTTAATTATTTAATGTTATTATAATTTAATATATTAGTTCAAAAAGGGTAATTTTAGTAAAATATTGGTTTGGAAATTTTTTTAAATAAAATGATTATGATATAATAACAAAATATTTATTTTAATTTATTAAATATTCATATCCATTTTTATACACTCAAAAATCCACAAAATAATTAAATTAAATAAATTTAAAATTTAAATTATCCCAAACGAGGGTTATTTATTAAATTATAGGTTTTAAATTTTGGGGATATTACAATGATAGTCGTTGACTATTACTTTTGGATATTTTATTTTATTTAAAAGATAAATTTTATTTTTAGTTGTTTTACTTTATTTAAAAAGTAAACTTTGTCTCTTCAAAAAAGTAATTTAAAAAAAATATTATAAATTTTAAAAAGTTGGGATAGAAAAATAGTTGTTTGAATTTAAAATGTTCACTCATACATGTACTAAGTATATATTAAAGAGAATGGTTCTCGTTAACTATTGATTGTTGCTGAAAATTATTTTATTTTTAATTAATGATTCATTTTATTAAAAATATCATAAAATTTAAAAAATAGTTATTTGAGCACAAAACACTCACTCAAACATACATTAATAAGTATTAAAGTTTAGAATAAATAATATTTAAAATAACTAAAACATCTATATTAAGAAAAAAGGTAATACTTGTATTGAAGCTTAAACAACTTAGTAAATTTATTATTGTGAGATACATTAATATAGTGGAGAGTTTATACATTTAAAATTACAGCATTAATTTTTTTTATCTCTTTTGTAAAATAAATTATATTACACAAAAAATAAAAATATGAGTTATCTATTGTGAAACGAAAATATTTTTATTTTATCTTGGAAAATACAATTCATTATTAGAGAAAATCATATTTTTTATATTTTACTATAAAAGATATTTAAATAAATAATAAAATATTTAAAAAGAACTGTATTTATTCTTCTTTTTATCTCCAATTTGCCACTTTTATCTCCCAATCACCTTTTGCATCTTTTCAATTAACTTGGATACTTTATCTTTAGATGAAAATAGTTAATAGAAAATAACGAATACACGATACACTAGTTTTGATAAACTAATACTTTGCTTTTGTTAATTGCCAGTATATATGCAATCTAAACGTACGCTTTCTGCATTATCTTGTAGTTTACGTTTAATTGATCATACAATCTAATATATCATATTATAGGCTGCTTCTTATAAAATTGTAGTTGAAATAATATAATTTGAGTGTGGGTATAATTTATCGGTACATCATTTTCCATTAGCTCACATAATTAGTTAAATAATGCAATATATTTATCTGTGTGATTAAGCATGCTATCTCGGCATGTATACTATTACAAGTGCACCTTTTGGTGACACATTCTATTTCAGAAAATTTTGACAATACTTAACCTTTTTATCGCTATTTGTAATAAAATACTCTTTAAATAAAAAAATATTAAAATGTCAATATACATCAACTTATTTAACTTTTAGTTCATCAATTAGGTTATGTTATAAAATGGATCAAGGTGGGGATGGGTTTTTTTTCTTATTATTTTTTCTTCTAAGGGCTTGTATGGTAAGAGGATAATAGTGGCACACTTTTTTTCCCCATATGTTGTGTCTTTTATATTAAGTATTTAATAATAATAATAATTTCAATAAAATACTTATTTTAGATCAAATTAAGATATAAAATAGATATTTGTCCTTTTTTTTTAAATTTTAATTATACTATATAATATATGTAAAATATGGGAATAATGTTTACCCCTATTACCCCTATATCAAACGAACACTAAGTTGTTTATTTTTATTTTTTATTATTTTTTGAGATTGGCATTGCATAACACAATTATTCATCACTTTTCCAAAGTTGTGTCTATGCTTTTAATCTCTTTGATTTAATGAAATTAGGCATCTCACTCACTTCATGTACTTTTTATCTATTAGTGAGGCTCCCTCTATTGCTGCAATATTTCAACACCACACATTCATTAGATGCACACAATTTTAAGAGGTTGTGAGTGTATATGATAACTATCTAGTTTAAATCTCTATTAGTGTAGGCTTAGATAGTATTTGGGATGTACATAAGGTAGCTTCTAACTTATTTGACCACATCAATAATAATTCAAATAATAAAAAACTTTGTTTGATAACAAGCTTAACGCTAAAAAAAAGGCTATTTGGAATAGCTTATATTTTATAAGCTTCCATGCTGCTTTTAAGATTTAAACTGGCTTATAATCTAATTTTATCCAACAGAGAATTAGTGAAATGTTATTTGTAATATGTTTTGTTAAATACTTTATTACAAAATATTTGAAAGAGAAAAAGGACAAATGGAAGGAGAAAGAATGAAGTAGAAAATTGAGAGATAATTTGGCAGTAACATGGTACAATAAAAATAATAAATTATACTAAAGAATAATTATAGCAATAATAATAATGATACTAATATGAATATTACTACAATGCTAACACTAAGTTTCAAAATGCATACTAATGGCAAGCTTACATAAAGTAAAAGAATAATGAGATAAATGACTAAATAGTATAATTTTTTGTTAAGACAACAAGATACTCAAAGCTAGAGTTGTAAATGAGCCAAGTTGGCTCATGAATTGCTTGATTCAGCTCATTAAAAGCTTGGTTTGGCTCGATTCATTTATAACTTAAGATCGTGAGTTTAGTTCAGCTTATTCGTTTAGTTAAAAAGGCCAAGCTTGAGCCTGGGAGTGTTAGGCTCACCTCGGTTCATTTATAGCCCTGCTGACAACCCATCATCTAAAACTACGGTAGCAATAAGGAAACTAATAAGAAAATGGGAGGATCAATGTCTCAAATGTGCACTCAAGCTAGGAGGATACAATAAAGTTCATGGTCACTTACCCTAATGTTAATATGCCTTAACATCTTATCTGTTGATATGTCCTTGACAAGTCCTCCCAACTATTATTCAAACTATATGGGTGGCACCTCTTTAGACAACTAAATTACCTAAGTATTTAATCTTGTATATTACCTTCAATAAGAATTATTCTTGCTTTATATCTAATTATTTCATTAATAATTTTATATCTTATTATAAGATGTCACATTCGATGGAGTCTCTTCATTTCAACCATCAATAATTTTCTTAATTAGCAAACACACAACACTATAGGTTATTGAGATAGATAGTGTTTATTTTGGTAAAGAAGCTTATGTCTTGTTAAAGTGTATATCACAAGATAAAAACATGAGAGAGTGTGGGTTGAGGGAGTATGAGTTTTCCAAATAAAGAGTATTATGTCCATTTCAAATAATTTGTATCAATAAAGAGAGTGTGTGTTTTTACTTATATAGGAAGGATTTCTATAACACCCCTATTTTTATGACTAAAAAATTATATTTGAAGAGTTAATTTTGGAAGCTAAAATAGTAAAAATGTAGAGTGTTCCCGCCATACTCAGTAGCCACACTCAGTACATATCTAGTTTTCGCTACCATTCTTATATCAAGTGCTAATATTAAAAATATTACTCTGCCTATACCGATAACACAATTGTAAGAACCATAATAGAGAAAATCAAAGCACATTTAATACCATTGCAAATAAAATCAATTGTTAGTGGTTAAAAATTATGTAAAAAAAAAATAAAAAAAAAAGATATAAGAGTACAAGAACAACTAGATCAAAGATACTAGGTAGAACATTGGATAATATAACTCTTAATCTAAGCTACTAGCCTTCAAATGATGTCACAAATTAATCGCAAATACCATTACTCATTAAATAAGCAGCGTCCCATGGAAAGGAATCATTCAATACAACGATACTAAGCAAGTCATCGCACGAAACTAATATGAAAAGATCACATGGAACACATAAAATGTATTACAATAGGACATGGTACAACATATTGAAATATTCATGCGATAATCATATTACATAAATAATAATTATCAAATCCACCTTTTATTTATAATTGTTCATTTAGATCATAATTAAAATTATCAATTAAGCATACAAGAGATGCTCTCTAAAATAATGATTAGAGCCAATCTTAACATAATAACCATAACCTTTACCATATATTTCATATCTCAATATCAAAGCCACTAATATCCATACATCAAAGGTAGAACTCAAAGGTACAATACCAATAAAAAAATCTATAATATCATAGGTAGGGCTCAAAGGCACAATACTTAACATAGGTAGGCACAAATTTTACTATCGAATCACAGGTAAGTCCAAAGGCTACTATCAAACCAAAGGTAGGCACAAATGTTACTATCTAACCATGCATAGGCACAAATGCTATTGTTGAACCATGAGCAAGCACGAAAGCTACTAAAAAAGTAATCTAATAATCATTTTAATCCAATAGTAATTATTTTCATTATTTATTTACTTGAGAGGAGATTGTACGAATTTAAAGACACTAAGGTAATCTCAACATACCGGTGCACTAAGGCAACACAATATCCTACTAACTATTAATCAAATGATGCAAAGGTATTCTAGTCATATTGGCATACGAAGAATACACAATATTTGATTGACAAAGACACTTAATCCATAAGTATGCATACCCTCTATAAGTCCGCAAAGCTAAATAGGGTAAGATATAGGGCATGAATGGGGTACTAAAGCATATCAGCAAAAATCCATAATGAACCATGGGCTAAATTGGGTCTTTAAGGTAGCTACCCATAAAGAGCTACAATTTCCGATATTGAAATCTTTTACTTTAAATATTAGTATTTTATTAAGGTGACCACGAGACCGCATAATAATCACATAGATCTAACTTTCATACTTAACCATTTTTACTCATTTCCAAACATCTGAGATAATCATAGTTAAATTAAATGCTAAGGTTGACATGATAACATACTAAAGTCATCCTAGGTTCAATTATTAATGTTTGGGCATATTAGGGAAAAATGACCAAAATGCCCCCGAGGCCATAATTTCTATATTGCTATCCATTTCCAACACTAATTCTATTATTTATAAACTTGTCATGAAATAGTTAAAATACAATAATTAAATTATTAAACATAAAAATAAATTATCAAGCACACCAAATGACTATTTTACCCTTATACATGATTTTGCACATAAAACTCTAACATGCATTTTTAAAACATTAAATCACATATTCCTATACTCAACCATAAGTAATACATATTAGGCATACTTATTAGTATAAATATCATGATACACTTAAAATAACCAAAATATCCCTATGGTGTACAATAATAATAATTGTGTTAAAACATGCATTTCTAAAATATCAAATCACATACCTCCGTATTTAACAATAATTAAGACATATTAGGCATTCTAATCAGAATAACTATTACAATACACTTAAATAACCAAATTACCCCTAGGGCAAATAATAATAATAATAATAATAATAATAATAATAATAATAATAATAATGCAAAAAAAGCACGCCTATGTATGATAAACATATTATATTGGGCATACATGACATAAATAATTTATTTACAATATTAAACCCATTTTAATATGCTTTCATATACTTAATAATCTACACAAGCTAACATACTTCGTTTTACTGAATTTTGTACTAGAATTATTATGCAAATAATGTCAACGTGATATACATGCTTAATAAATTTTATACATCAAAATCCTAATGTGATGTCTAATATTTTAGCAGAGTATAAGGATTATCTGATTTCCTACAAGTACACAAATAATAGGCAATTTACTAAAATTTATTAGGCTCTACTAATCAATATTTTATAACTAGAAACAATATCACATTCACCATATTAATATTTAAACAATAAAATAATAATTTTCATTAAAATATTTATAAATTAAAAATTATCAAAATTCCCCTTAAGTTGAAAAGGGGGTAAAACTAATACAAATCTCACATGCTCATGCAGCATGAGTTTAGGTATGTAGGAAGGCTTTGAGGGGCACTTGCTTCTATTGTATAGGGAAGATGAGGGTGGTGGATCTAGCAGTGATAATGGAGGTAGCTGGTGTTGGAGGCACCGGCTAAGGCTGAGGGAAATTTGATGGTGGAGAGGTTGATGAGGCTAGAAATATGATACGATGGAGGGTGACATTGTAAGGAGGAGGATAGCAGAAGTGAGTGACATTTTAGGGAGGAGGGTAGTGGTTAGTGTTAAGCTATCGTTGGCAATTGGATCGAAGTAAAAGAAGGGCAATGGGGAGGAGGTGATGGAGAGGCAAGGAGGCAAGAGACGCATTATAGAAGGGTATAGGTAGGGCATGTGTAGAAGGGATGGGCGTGATAGAAGTGCACGATTGTGCATGGATGGTGCACAACCATGCAATGCCCACCAAACAAAGAAAGGTCAGGGGAGGGATAAGGAGAAAGGAATGGAGAAGAAGGGAAGGGAAAGAGGATCAGAGTCGAACAAAATAAGAGGAGCATAGAAGTGTGTCTGTGTGTGTATATATAAACAATTAGGTTGAGTTTTGATGTAGTGTAGAGGGAGAAGGAATAAGAATATGAGAAAAAGAAGGTAATTAGGTGGTGTGTTGATGCGACGAGTAGAGGAAAAGTCAATGGGAGGGCTAGGTTTAGTGGTTAGGTTTGAACAAAAATGGAGGGGGATGAGAGTGTATGTACGTATATAACCAATGGGGGTATGGTGTGAAGAAATGGCTTGATTATCTATAGGGGTGAATACACGAGGGAAGTAGAGAGGGTGTAAGGTGCAGTAGCATAGTGGGTGTAGGGGAGTTGGTAAGGAAACTAGAGGTATGGGCAGAGATGCATGAGCTAAGAAGGTAAGGTAAGAAGCATGTTTGAGGGGAATAGGGGATATGTTTGGCTATAAGGGGAAATGGATGGGTTGATGCAGCATGGAGTATAGAGGAAAGGAGAAGGATGAAAGAGGAAAAAAATAGGTAAAAAGGGAGAAAGAAAGAAATAGGAACAAGAAAATAAATTTAGGGTCAGAATTAGAGTTAGGTTTATATTTAGGATTAGGGTAAACTAATTTATTTGGGTTTTGGGGTACTTGATTAGAAAAATAAACCGTTATAAAATTTATTAGTTTATGGTAGATTTAAATAAAAATATATATAAAATAATTAGGATAAATTTATTTAAGAATTTATCTAAGTTTGCAGGTCAAAGGTTAACAAAAATAATTAAGTTAATATTTAAGGCTAGGCTTCGAATAAAAGGCTAAACGTTCAAAAATAAGGATTGTAAAGTTTTAGGGTATTACAATTACAATCCAAAATAAATAGTCACAAAGGGTGAATACATCAAGTGTTAATTGCGCGATAACTAACACCTTCTACAAGGTCAAGAGAAGCTTGTCTCAAACCTCCATGGGTAGGTTATCTTAAATGTGAAGTCATATGCCTAATATGTGCCATGTCATATGCCACCTGATTAATCTCACTAAAATAGTGTTGGATCCAATAAGATTCAAAGGACTAGGTGAGAGTTTTACATGCATCCACGATGGGGGCCTAACGACCATGCTTTATGGTGTGCTCTTTGAGAAGATGAACACCTATAAAAGAATTACAACATACTATATTGTGCCTTTAATCTATATTGTTTGACTCTTATAGGCCATGAAAAATTTCCCATAACCATGAAAAAATGATTGAATCAATCCTTAGGTTCGTTGCAAATCCAAACAATTGTCACCTTATAAGGCATTGAGCTTCTCCTCTTGCTGCAAAACACTTAGGATTAGAAAGTGTATTGCTGCTAACATTTATTTTGATGGTATCTAGAGGGGGTGATTCCTAATTGAGTGCATTATGCTCTCACTAAGTAGTAGGATGGTGAAAATTATCTAGAACTTGCAATGCATCAAACTCTGCCAATAAGAAGTCACATATCCACTAGGTTATTGATGTAACACCCTCAAAAATCATGGTTGAAAATTTTTGATTAATCAAAACCATACACCAAGACAAAGGGTGCTATCACCGTAATCAGCATAAGCCTGACCCCCGGCCAGTCTCGCACTAACCACAATGCTAGAAATTTCCCAAGTCATAAAATTGATTAGGATATAAAATCATAAATATTCGAATAATTCATAATTGAAAGGGAACTCAGAGTGCGCAATTAAATAATTATTATAGAAACCAAAAATTGATATAGAGTCAAAGTCCCAAAGGGGAAAACAATACGAACAACAAAATAGAGTAAGACAGGAAAAGATGAGTCTGAACAACACTCACTCTTGGGTCCCATGCTAAGTCTAGCAAATCATCACTCAGCCCCGCCCAACGCATCGAATACGTCATAGGCATCAAACACAACATCTCCTACCTGCACCAACTCAGAAGGGGCTACTGCTCATGGGAATTAGCATTACGTATGAAACAAGTGATCAGTATACTATATACTAAGTAAGCTAACCATGCAACTAAGGCCATACAAAAAAGATAGGTAATGTAAATAGTGAATCGGTCCGATTAAATATAATTATTATTTATTTGGTCATTATCATAATTTCATACCATTTTCAATTTAAGTCCATGTGAGTACGGGAACCCCACTATTATAGTTGGTGGACTGGCAAACACCCGGGTGTGTAAAAAATCCGGGATCCAAAAATCCGATCCGATATTTAAAAATCCGATCCAACATTTTGGATATCCGAACCGATTTTATTCTAAAAGGATATCCAACATTCAAATATCCATTTTTTTTATTATCCGATATTTTGTTGATTATTTCAATAATACATCATATTATTGTGTTTTTACAGTTTACAGTTTTAAAATTTTATTTATTTTTATATTTTAAATATTTATAATAATATTTTAATACTTCTTTTAGATAAAATAAGATATTTATATGAATATAGATATGAATATTAATTGATATATGATCTTTATTTTTAAAAATATTCTAGCAAAAGTTATTAAAATTGATAAAATAGTATTTTCATACGGATATTGGATATAGCCAAATTCGGTCCATATCCGGTCTGTATTTTTCGGATATCCGCATCCCGGATATCCTGTCAAAAAAATGCAGAGCAGATATCTGAAAAAAAATATCCGAATGGATACGGATATCCGATTTTGCACACCCCTACCCAGTAGAATGCATGTGGCCACTATTATTCTCCGGTGGAACGGTCTCTAGGGCACAAGGCATTTGACCACTATTATCACTGACGAACCGGTTTGGCCTCGACTCTCATTGTGTTTCACTATAAGTAATTAGTATTTTTCCCATAGGTTATTATCATTAGGTTTGGTTCACTAAGCTCGAGATCCCCCACTATTATAGTCGTCGGATCGAAAACATCTAGGACAAAACGCACCTGACCACTATTATTCATCGATAGAATGGTCTCCAGGGCATAAGGCACCCGGCCACTCTTATCGACGGTGGACCGGTCTGGGCCTGGCTCAATAAACTTTCACTTTAACTAGTTAGTGTCTTATCTATTTCTTATTCAATAGGTACTTTTTTATTATACATGTATACCGATTGGACTTCCTACTCACACCTGCTCTCCTAAAAAGTCATGTCCTATATCTTGGGACTTCTATACATCCTAGAACACCCAAACATCCTTTACCCCCTTTTACTTACTTACCATGAAAGCCCAAACTCCTATGTATGTGGGTCCTGGCCCACTATCCCATACCTCCAGTTTAACTTACCATCGCCCTCTAGGGTTTTCCCCTCGGAAACCCTAATATGGCCTATATAACCTAACCTCTCCTTATCATACAAGGGCCATGTTCCCTTTGCTCCCAACTCATTACCCCACTCTGTCCACACCCAACATCCTAACTCTACCTCCCATTCTGCGTGTGTGGTCACGAAACCCTAGTTGGCTACACCAAACCCTAACACCTCTCCTTTATCAAATGTCGTCACTTTATCATCCTCCCTCACCATTTTCCTTTTTACATGACACACATTTATTCCTCCATGTGACACCCTTCCACTCTCACCCCATACTCCAACCTCTTCCATTATTTCTCCCTTCCACAATTTCCCCACTTAAGGTTTTCCTCCCAAACCCTAGCCAAGTCCTCCCATGCACTTTTATATCAACCTATGTACTATTTTTCACATATGGATTCCAATCACCCCAACTACTCTTCCCTCACCTTACTCAACCTTCGAGTAATCTTTTCCCATGTAAGACTCATCCCCATGCAAAGACTAATCATCCCATGCAAGCCTTATACTCCACATGCAAGATTTAGTCTATCCTCTTAATTTGTTCATATTATCCCTTATTTGTCCACCCATAAGTCATGAGATACTTAGGCCATTCTCACTCTCCTCTAATCAACTCACTTTCTTTACTCTTTTTATCTCTTTATAACCACATCACACTACTCAAAGACTCCTAGCATACATATCATATAGGGTAATATTATATAAGCATGCACAATCACAAATCACAACACCATATTACACATGTCATAAAAACACATACAACTCACCTTAGCTCCATACTTAGCAAGTTGTGCTTAAAAGTGCATAATCTATAAACACATAAGATACACACATATAATCAACACACATAAACAAATAATGCACATAATGGGTCTTAACCACATCCTTACCTAAATCAATACCAGGCTTGGAGCACGCTCCTATGCCTCCTTAGGGGTCAGACTTGGTTCACCTATAAGAAGGAAACACTAGAGTTAACTTCCCTCTTATTACTTTCATTAGCCCTTAATTGATTTTTAGTAAGAACTAGGATTATTGATGATAATAATAATAGTCTTAGTAGTATTACTAAGGGCATTATCATTAAAGTGGCTAAGAAATATATTAGTGGTAGTATTAACCAAAATAGGGCTATTAGTAGTGATGATGATAATAATGTTGATAATGGCAGAATAATAATAACCATAATAGTAATAACAACAAAAACAAAAACAACAACAACAACAACAATAATAAGGCTAAAATAATAATTATATCAAAATAATTTATACTTAAGTGATAGAAAGGGTGAGGGCACAACCTAAGTGAAGGTGGCAGCTAGGGCGGTAGCGGTGGTGGGAGTGGTGGTTGTTTTTGGAAGAGTTCGACTTTTGGGGTTGGAACAGAGAGGGAGGTGACGATTGTGAGGTAATAAACTCTCTAGACTAGGAGGGTTGTAGTGATGGTGGAGGTGCAGTAGGGTGGTGGTGCAGATGGAGGCAACTATGGTGGCCGAGGGTGGTAGAGAAGGAGGGAGGAGGAAGGAGAGGGATAAAGGGAAAAGGAAGGGTAGGGGAAGGTAGAGGAGGGTCTACTGGGTTTAGAGGGAGGCAATGGGGGTGGTGATCATGGCAGAGGAGGTGGCGTATGATGAAGAGAGGGGCGACGATAGGGTGCAAAGGGCAGCTTACACAGTTGGGGTGAGCTATGTAAGGGGATTTAGGGGCAGTGAGTGGCTTGGTTTGGTGGAGGGTGATGCGGGAAGGGACGGAGTGGTGATTTGGACGGTGGTGTTGCACGATGACGGCTAAGGCAGTATCTAAAGGCACGAAGGCAAGAAGGGTTAGATTTGTTTGGGCAGAGCAAAGGAGGAGAATGGGGGCATTTATAGATCGAGGGAGGGGGAAGAGGATAAGGGGGAAGAAGAAAAGGGAGCAAGAGGGGCATGAACTTACTGGCCGACGGTGGCAGGTTAGTATGAGCCTGCAAATGGCAGGGTGCAGAGTTGTAGATGGGGAGAAACGGAAGGGAAATATTCCTACAAGGAGCTAGGTAGAGGGCAAGCTAGGCTCAAAATGGAAAGGAAAGGGATGGGGGAGAGACAGAGGGGAGCAGGTCGGGGTAGTATAGTGGCAAGGGAAGACGGTAGATGGCAGGTCTCAAGCCTGACCTGCAACGTGAAGGAAGGAGAGGGGAGGAGGAAGAAGAAGGAGATTAGGCTGGTCGATTGGGGAAAAAGAAAAGAAAGAAAGAAGGGAGAACTAAGAGGGCGAGGAAAAAAAAAGAAAAGGAGAGGGAGTAGGCTGGGCTGGGCTGGGCTACGCGTAGGGGGGAAGAGGAGTTGGGCAGCATGATGAGGCCCAACCGGGGGAAGAAGAGAAGAAAGAAAAGGAGAAAGGAGAAAAAGGAAGAAAGAAAAAAATAAAAGGAAGAAAATGGAAATAAAAAGGAAAAAGAAAAAGGGAAATAAGGTGGTTGGGGGCATTTAGGGTCTTTTTGTATTTTTAAAAATTTTAAAAATAATAAAATTAGTAAAATAAATAATTAAACTCCTTTTATGTTAATTTAGAAAATTTTGGGGTAAATATTTCTAATTCTATTGTAGTTAGAAAATTACCCTAATCTTCCCTAATTTAATCTTATATTATTTCCCTCATTTTTTGTCCTAATTACTCCTATTATTTTATTAAAAATATTATATTTAATTAATCTCACATATTAACCCTTATTTTATTATAAATTCCTAAATTAAAGTTTTGGGGTATTATAATTGATCTGTTGTTGGCACTTGGTCTGGAAAAAATGCATTTATTTCTCTAATACCAAATACTCTAACAAGCTCTTCAAAACTAGAGGGACCATGAGGGTCCTTTGGGTTGCTACTGCAATTTTTGCTTAAGTTATGCCAAAACTAATAATGGAGATCTCCTCAAAAGAAGTTATCTCATTCATCATTAAGAAGAATAACTTTTCATAATTTCTTACTTCTTGGACAATAGCAAAAAAAAAACATATAGTGAAAATTCCCATTTGTAATGATAAAATTCACAAGATGCTTGAGTAATAAGACCCCTCCTTAATTGATGAGCATTAGTTAGCAATATGTCAAGGAACATAAGCCAACCAAAAAACTTGATCCTATATATAATTTTAAATCTCCAAAAATGATTCCAATGGGGGGAATAGCATAAAGATTCATCCTAGACTAGTAAATAAGATGTTTTTGTGGAAAAAATCCCATCCAACGAGAGCCTCCAAGTTATGACATCATCATCTAAGTAAGTTGGGTTATCAGAAGCAACCCTTAGTTCCACCGGCCTCTATTGTAACATTGCATGTTTTCTAATCTAAACTGCTATATAATTATCATCATAATCTATTTCTACATTTTTTAATATTGATTTATATGCCTTGCATATCAAGTTTGCGTATTTTGCAATTCATTTTATTCAATTACAAAAAAACACATTTTTAATGATTCTTCCTATTTAGTCATTTTCATATATTTTTAACTCATCAATTTTTTTAAATCATTCTAAAATTATTTATAAGCTTACCAACTAATTTTGTCCCATTTTGTTCATTTTTTCCTTCCTAATCATTAAATCGTAAAAATTTTTGTTTATGCAATTTGTAATGCCCTGTATTTTTGTAAGATTTATAAAATAAAAAATTATTGTGTTTAATAAAATTTTATAATGTTTGATCTCAATTTTGAATTATAATTAGGTTTGAGGTAAAAATAAATTTGAGCGAAGTTTGAAAAATTGAATAAAACAAGTTTTTAGACAGACCGATCGGCTGATTAGTCATTTCAGCAATGGGTTTTGTTTGACCGAATCGATTGATTGGTATGAAAAAATAAATCGACTGGCATATAGAATAACCAACTGGTCTAGCCAAACCTATTAATTGGTTGGTTAGGCCGAGTACTTTTCAAAGCTCAATTTTCTAGTAAATTTCTTGCATCAAAATAAAACTTTGATAATCCAACTCTAAATTGTTCTTAAGTGATTCTTTAGCCTTTTTATTATTTATTCAGCTTTAGTTGATGCCTTAAATAGATTTAAGGGATTGGTTTTGATATTTCAGGGAGATGATGCCTCACTCTTATCTTCTTCTTCTTCTCTCCACTACACACTTTTGGAAGCATACTTCGATTTTTAGACTGTCCCTACATAATTGGGATATTCCCTTTCCACATCGATATTCCATTTCCCTTCTTATGCTCGATATTTTTGGATGAGCTTGACCTACATTCCCAAAAAAATTACCATTTGAGCTCTGAAATGGAGGTCAACCTGTTCTTAATAAATCCACCCATTTAGCTCAAATTTGAATGGTAAACCTCACTTATTTCTTAACCAACTCATTGGTTATAAATAACCCTAATCACCCTTTCTTATCACCTTTTTTTAACATCTTTGAAACCTTAAGAGCTTGTGTTAATTTACTCTCCATTTTTAGCTTACTTTTGAATACCTTTCACTCTTACTGTCATTTCACTATCTCCCTCTTGTTTTATCTTTAACTAAGAAAGAATTAGATTTAGGAGGAAGATGATTTGTTTTTAGCTGAATCATTATCTATATTTTCTCTTAGGAGTGGTTGATAGATGAGATTTATATGTTATTTTGCTAAGTAAAAATGTCATTTATTCCTCATTACTTTTATAACATGTAATCTTTTTTCGAATTTTTCTCTTTTGGATAGAATTTGCAGGAAAAGACAAAAATGAAGAAATTCAAAGGAGAAATTGATGGAAAGAGAAAAGGCAACAAAGAACACATCAAGAGATATGGAATCAATGGAAGAAAAGACTAGAAATGAAGAATATATATCAAAGGGAAGATTGTGTTGAAATTTCATGAAGAAATAATGAAGAAACAAAAAACACGCCACTCCCCGGCAACGGCGCAAAATTTGATGCACTGTCGTACGCACAACAAATTTAATAAATAAATCCTAATTTCCAAATACGTAGTATATGGCAAGAAGGAGTCGAACCCACAAGGAATGGTATATAATCAATAACTCTATAATCGATGTTAAAACTCCGTTTATGCAACAACATATATTTCTATCATTAATATCTAAACTATGGATAAATAATAAAATGACGTACTCACTAATTAATGAATAAGGATAGGAAGGTATTAATTATGGAATTAGGATATCAAATAATCATGAAGAAAAGAATGATTCTAAATTATTTAACGTTGACTTGTAGAAACTCATAATAATTCATCTCTTTGCTTTCTCTCAATTTTAATAAATTGAATAAGCTCTCAATTTATCACCTAACCAATTAATAACCTAGGTTAAGAACACTAGATTCAATTAATGGCAGCATTACGAATGGAAAGCAGTCAACTATGACCATAATCACATAAGCTCGGATCATGCAATCATACGAATTAATGGACAAGATTAATAATTAATCTTTTGCTACTATGGAAACGTTAATTAACAATTACATATTAATTCCGTTATCCTAGCGTAGATTAAGATCTAAACTAGATAGGTGATCAGTCTAATTAGTTTAAATTCTTAATCTATGATGCGAGATCATTCAATTCCGTCCATCAATTCAATTAAATTCTATCTAGAATCATGAATTCAAAATACGTTACCATATCCAAAGCCCTATTTCCGTCATCAAATCCTCCTACCTTATACTATCTACATAATTGCAATAACACACAATTAAATGCAAAAATCTATAATTAACAACAATGCTTACAAATAAATTAACAATGAAACACCAAACATAAGAAAAATAATAATGCAACAAAGATAATTTATTTGCATTCAATCAAAAATCAAAACTTGCAATTAAAAGAGGAATGGAGAAGAACTTATCGAATTGAATTGCAGAGCGTTGATTGTTCAATTGAATACAATGGAGAGAAAGAGAATTGGAATTAGAAATAACATGTGGTATCTAGAGAGTATAGAGAGAAAGAGAAAATCCCATTCTCGAACTCCCCCGAACCACCCTTTCAAATGTTCAAACTTTAGAAATATATCGGGGAAACATTGCGCGAGCGGTTACAGAATTTGAGAAAAACACGGTCCGTATTAGAAAACACGGGACCCCCGTGTTTTTCCTTGAACTCTCGGCCAAATGCTGAATTTTAAATGCTGAAATTTTGTGTGCTGATAGAAAAACACGGGCCGTGTTTAGGAAACACGGGGGGGCCGTGTTTCTTGTTTCTTCATTATTTCTTCATGAAATTTCAACACAATCTTCCCTTTAATATATATTCTTCATTTCTAGTCTTTTCTTCCATTGATTCCATATCTCTTGATGTGTTCTTTGTTACCTTTTCTCTTTCCATCGATTTCTCCTTTGAATTTCTTCATTTTTGTCTTTTGCTGCAAATTCTATCCAAAAGAGAAAAACTCGAAAAAAGATTACATGTTATAAAAGTAATGAGGAATAAATGACATTTTTACTTAGCAAAATAACATATAAATCTCATCTATCAGTGGTAAGTCCATTTTGCTTTATAATTTGAAGTAATTGATTTATGAAATTTATTTAATGATTTCTAATTTCTAATTTTTATTTTTAAAGGTTTTGGAATTTGAAAATCTTTAACTTGATTTTTTTCCTCTGTAGTGGGAAACTTTGTTAAGCATCAAGTAAGTCACTCATACCTTTGAAATGGGGCCTGAACATGCATGTGATGTGATGTACTATGCAAAATTTTAATTTTATATGCCTATTTGATGATTTTCATTCTAATTTATGCATGTTGAATTAATTAAGAATCCTAAAAAAAAGTAGTTTGATTTTAGATAAAAAAGAGTCTAATTGCTTGAAAGTGAAGCATAATTTAGTTTATGAGCTTGTTAAATATTTTTTTCCTATGACATGTTTTGGTTTGGATGTAGTAATTTAGAATGTTAATTAAATCTAAAACATCTAATATATGTTGTCTGGGAGCAAACCGATCGACTGGTTAAGCCAAACGATCGACTAGTCCTTAGAACGGTCGATTGGTTGGCCCAAATTAATTGACATAAGTTGTTCTCTACTTAAACCCATCGACCAATTTGTCAGAATTGATCAACTAGTCTTAGAACACTCAATTGTCCTGACCAAACTAATTGAATAGTTCGAGGGAACTCTGGGGTTTGGTTGAGTCAAACTGATTGACCGATTAACCCAAACTGAATGACCGGTTCGCCTAGAGTGTGTTGTTTTGTTCTTTTTGGACTTTCTATGCTTTTATACCTTGCACAATGTTATAATGTGATCCTTTAATGATGAGAATGCACATCTTGGCATAAATTAAATAAATTATTGGATGGATTAAAGGGATCAAAATTCATGATATTCTATTTAGCACTTTTGGAAGACTTTAGTGAGCAAATGGGAATGAGTATGATATGATGTTGCTTTTAAATTAGATATACTAGATTTTGGCATAAATGGATTACCTTAATGGGTTGGTTTGAACTTGGATAAGCACTAATGGAAATCCCACCACATGGTTGGAGGGTAATAATGGTTAAGATGGAATGAGTATGAGGATGTGTTATTTGAATGTTGCATAAGACTTGTATGATAACCTAACCTTGAAAAATAACACACCAATCATTTAAAGTGGAATATAATCAATTTGTGCATGGGTTTGAGTTACTTGACCCTTAATTAGCTATAAGGATTAGTCACCTTCGGGCATTTATTGGTGCCTTTGGGCTTTGCCTTCGGCTAGGATTATAGTAGATCTCAGTGCCTTATCTACTCCAAAAACTGATGATATATTAGAGGATATTGATACTAAAGGATCTAGTCACCTAGGTAGTTTATGGATTCGGCTAGAATTTATGTCCATTGGTAATTATTTGGTTTCGGCTGGACTTTATGTCCATTGGTGATTACTTAGCTTTGGTTGAACTTTATGTCATCTAGTTTAGATAGGCTTTCATATTATATGAGACCATGGGGTGGTACACCGTCCATCACTCAATAATAATAAAAATAAGGATGAATATGTGGATAAAGAAAAAGGAAAAAAGAAAGAGAAATAACGACTTATAAATAAATGACCTAATGGATTATGTAAGCTTAGAAAATAGACCCGGTGGAAAATCATGTGAATGGATGGTAGAAACCCTAATAAGTTATTTGAATAATCTGCTTATTAAATTGTATGTCGCTATCCATGGTGTTTATGTTATGTTGATAAGCATGATGAGTTCTAATTTATCTAAGTCATGTATGGCATGAAGTTCTGATGCATTATATGACCATGATAGAGCATATATATCTAATTGTGTGGCATAAGCATAATATATGTTTAGTATGATCTCTACATTATGCTAGGAACTTATATGCTTGCAACTCCCATTAAGGAGGTAACTTGGCTCACTCAGTACGAAGTATACTTATATACCCATTTATTCGGTCACTTGTTCATTCCCACTAGTAGAGAATCATATGCAGGTTTTTGGAGATGGCTAATAGTGGGCCTACCTCATTTGGGGCTTGTGACTTGAGAGCATATACATCTAGGGAATGTTGTTTGGTCTCTAAATGGATCGGAATTTGGGCCTACACCCTACCTTTGTTTTTTGCCATTGTAATTATGTACTTCAGTTTAGTCTCCTTTCATGTATTTAAATAATCAAGGACTATTGAGATCTTATTTTGTAAATGTTTTATTTAGTATCTATATATATCTTGTTTCTTACACACTCATTTCTTAACTTTGTATCTAACATGGGACGAGTGGCTGACGTGTATCCTATGTTAGGTGTGATAGTAACATTCCATTTTTTCTAGGTGTATTTAGTGTTTTTCTACTTCTGCATGTTTTTTTTATAAAAAAATTAGTAGTGAAAAATGAGGGTATTATAGGATTAGACAATTTTAATTGTTTTCATTCATTTTAATATTTTTGAGTTCTGAATGAATTATGAGATTAAATACTTGTACATATTTAGTTTTCTAAAACTATTTCTCATCCATCCATATCCATTTGGATCCTTCATTATTTATTTTTTATGCAAATATTTATTTTTCTCATTTGCATAAAAACATGTTTCTAAAAATTATCTATTTTTTTATTTTTTCTTGTTTTTCATCCATCGATCTTCAAACCAACTCCAATATCTGATGTTCTTATATATTTAGGTTTCTAAAATTATTCTACACCTACCCTTGAATTTTTATAAATTTTGGGATTTATTTTATTACTTTCTAATAAAACCTTAATTCACTCATTTCTACACATTTTAATTTAAAAAAAGTGAAATGACTATCATTACCCCTTTCATTTATCTCGTGAGCCACTCCTTATCTTTCCAACCTAACTCAATTTTTCTAGTTAGGTTCACTCCCTACTAAATCATAACTATGCCTACTAACCCACACAAAACCCACTAACCATTTCTATTGCCCGTCACCATTTTCATTCAAGTAAAACCATACTCGAACACCAACCCGAATAAACACTCCCCATATAAAATCACATCAAAGCATTAATCAACAATTACTTGTAAAATAAGGTGGCATTTACTCATGCGAATGAGCAATACTTATGAAAAAGATTATCAATACACTATGTATTTAGTAAGATAATAATACACATCATAAGAAAAGGGACATGCATAACATATAAGGTCTCATAGAAGAACTATACATATAACACTCCAAATTTTACTATTGATTTTTTATTTATTTATAGTGAAAGCATATAATCAAAATATTGGGTGTTACCGCCGTAATTGACGTAATTATGGCTTACCATACCATCCTTACATCAATCACAAAGCTTAAACCATTCATAGTAAAATACATTAATTAGAAATAAGAGAAACTTTATAAATACAAATATTAGTTTGGAGATTAACTCTGAGATATAATGACAAAAAACAACAAAAATGCATACTATGGATTGAAGAGTCCAAAAGGTATCTGGGTAAAATATCATTTGGATAACATGGCTCTTCATCCAAATACCAAGTACAGATAAAAGTCACTCCTCCCCATACAATGTATCAAAAGTAGTAAAATCATTTGAATGGTCCTCAAAGACCTACACAAAAGTATCTGAGTCCTCTACTTGTGGGAATGAGCAACATCCATTAAAAAGGACGGTCTATATGTTATGTACTAAAGATGGCAATGGGGTGGGCAAGAGATGGGGACCCCATCCCCATCCCAAAACCCGATAAATAAAATTATCTCTGAATCCACCCCAATCCCTTTTTTTTCTTATCTGAGAATTCCTGACCAGATCTTTTCAAGGATCAAATCCCTATACCCCCCTTGATCCCAAACTATTCCTTATCCTCGATAATTTTCCAACTTTAAAACTTGATCTGATACCCAAAACTCGACCCCATCCCCGATCTTAGTTTTTTATAATATATTTTAATTTATATTCTATGTAATTAATATATATATATATATATATATATATATATATATATATATATATGTAGAATAATATAAAAAAAATATAAAAAAATTGGGACTGATTCAGGGATGGGGGCCCCAAACCTGTCCCTACCCCATCCCTAAAAAATCTCCAAATTTGAACAGTAAATCCCTAACGGGACCCCGAAGCCATGGAAAATATTCTATCCCTACTATATATTGAGTAAAGTAACAATAATGTCGAGTCAGAAATACATACGCAATAGAGAATAAGTGTACATGCGATACACATAAGATATCATTAGGTAAGGAATGATATAATCCTTTTTATTAGATATAATAAATTATTATTATTTTTATTTACGTTGAGTTCAGGGACTCTACTATTATTAAACTCATAGAATGATCTAAAGTAGCTCTCAGGGACAACACACCTGAGCCACTATTATCATCCGGTGGAATGGATCTAACACCTCTCAAGATAGAATGCTTCTAAGCCACTATTTTTAAATAGATGGAACATTCTGAATTACCTCTTAAGGATAACACACTTGAGCCACTATTGTAATTTGGTGGAATGGATCTAAAACCTTGGTCCTAAATCACGTACTCTTCCACTTTAAGTTATTAGTATATTATCCATTAGGTTACTTATCTCAAATCATATTTTTATTTATGATGGGGCCCCATTATTCTTAATCCTACGGAATGAACTACAACACCTCTTAGAGACAACACACCTAAGCCACTATTATCATCCGATGGAACAAATCTAACACCTCTTAGGGCCAAACGTTCTTGAGCCACTATTCTTAAACCAGTGGAATGGTCTGAAGCACTTCTCAGGGATAACACACCTGAGTCACTATTATTGTCTAGTGGAACATACGCATAAAATACATCAATTTGACTTATGTGATCTTTCACTTTAAATGATTAATGTATTATTCATGATTTATTTGATAAGTACAAAATATGTTTAGAGCAGTTAAGACACATCACAAGATCATAAAGAAATTTTCTAGAGTTAAGACCCTTATACGTCCCAAAATCCTAATTTTATACTTTTATCACAACTTTTTTCTTGGTACTCATTTAACCACCAACTTTAGTACATGTTCCTCAAATATTATCATTATGAACATATTAAAATTTCAAGGCCTAACTCTAAGGTCTTACATGTGAGATAATAACCTATATTAAAGTTTACTATTCTTGGGCTTATAAACCATAACAAATCCATCATAATTTTTCTTGTAGGGCTCCAACAATTTACAAATTTAAAATGCATTCTCAGAATACTAATATTAACAATATATTCAAATTTTTTGATCTAAATGTACTATTTCACACATGTGATAATAAACTTCTCATTTTAAGATTACTATTCCCAAATCAACCATTTCATACTTTATCAAACTTAGGTCATTCTCAACTACTCTAAACATTTCATATAAATTCCTTATTATACTTTAGATGATATACCACCTTAAATTACCAATATTTTCATCTTTAATCCACGTTGACCAAAATGTCCTTAACGGTAATAAAACCCTTATTTCATGCAAATCTTACTTGGTAACATTATCCCCCAAATCTTCCATTTATCTCCATATAATTTATTATATTCTTTCAATACTCATCAAACCTTTAATAAACTCATGATACATCCATATTTCACACTTAGGGGTTTTCTACATAAAATAATGATACCGCATAATATTTACTTACTCATTTTCTATCATATAATATCAACTACATGATACAACATTAACAACATATATTAATTCACATAATAACAATAACATGATGTGATACAAAAAAATGCATAGCACTTAACAATCAAAACCCTATATTATGACAAGTATCCATATTTAAAATGACTTTAGTCTCTAAGCACGTAACTCCTAATCCGCCTCTTTCAAAACTTTAGAAAAATCACCCATGAAATTAAATAACAACACACCATTAGAACTTAATGATATAATTAAGGAAGGATTAAGGTAATGGGAGGGTGTAGGAAAAGAGAAAAAACCAAACCAAGGAATTCTAAGCCAAAATGGTGCAACAAGGAGAGGCTTCAATTTTGTTGGCCAAATGAGGGGTGATGGATTTGGTGGTTGCTACCAAAAAGGAGGAGTAGTTTTTGTGAATAACAGTTGAAGGTGGTGAGATGGTTTTGGTGAAAATGGCTGAATGTAATGATGATGGTTTTGGTGTAGGCTGCCAAGAGATGGTGGTGTGGCTTGGTGAAGGCTGTTGAAGAATGGAAGGGTGCACTGGTTGGAATGGCCGAGGATGGAGGTGGTGCACCGACTGCTAGTGCCGCAACCAAGGAAGAAAAGAAAGGGGGCTACAGGAAGTGATTTTGTAGTTTATGGTTGCCAAAAATGGAGGGAGGATGGAGGTGGTGCATCGATGCAAGATGCTGAGAGTGGAGGGCATGCACCAATGAAAGCCGTCGAAGGGTGGTGATAGGGTGTAATGGAAGTGTAATATCCTAATTTGAGCAGAGTATTATAATGATTGATTTGGCTACTTTTATCAACATGGTATACCATCCTTTTGGTGATTCTATCCTAAGAACTCCACAATTAAGCATGCTAGCCATAAAGCAACTTTTAAGATGGATGATCCTCCTGGGAAGTTTCAAAAATTTTCTAAAAATTTTATGGGAAGTGTGTGAATGAGGAAAAAGCATACTGAAAGGATTCGTGTTGATCTGTGGGGCCAGCCGATTAGTCTGAAAGCGCTTCTGGATAGCTCCCATGTGGTTGTATCGACTCAGGGTGTAACAGGAAGTGGCTATAACAAGGAAGGGAAAAAGGAGAAAGGTGGTTGCAGTACATGATGCTAAAAGGGAGAGGATTGAACTAGTGGTTTTGGCTGGTCGATAGGGGTGAGGCTTAGCCATAGTTGGGATTGCTAGAGGTGGATTTTTGCGGTGTTTTTTGCAATGGCAAGGAGGAGATGAAGGAGTAATAAGATGATGGTGTTGGTTTTCCAAAATCAAAAGGGATAGAAGAGAGGAGGTAGGAGCATTAAATGCTCAATTTATATAAACACACATGCACAAGTATTGGGGTTAAGATTTGCTAAACTTTTCAATGCATACCCTTCAGTTGAGGAGGGGCGGTTGATGGGGTAGAGGGTATGCTTGACAAGGGGGAGTCATGCATGCAAGGGGAAGGGACGATGATAGGGAAAAACAAATACGAGGGAGAGGAGAAGAAAAAGAAAAAAGGAGAACAGGGAAGTAGTGTTGTGGGTTTAGATTAAAAATGATTTAGGTTGGGGTATTGGGATAAATAAATTAAATGATTATTCGGGATTAGGTTTAGCTTAGAAAAGATATTAATAACTCGAAATAAAAATTAGGGGAGTTAGGGTAAGATAGAAAAATAAATTTCTCGAAGTTAGAATTAGATTACAATATTTATTATTCGAGATTAAGGTTAGCTAAAATTCGGAGTATTACAATACATGCACATTATTTAGGACACAAGATGACTCAAGAGGAGAGCTGAATTATAGTTCTATAATAGATTAATTATACATTCTCCATTTACTTAGTCTCTTGCAATTAAGGATCCCACTATTCATAATCGATAGAACAACAATGATGACCCCTCTAGGTTAATATGCACTTGAGAACTACTATTTTATTTAGTGGACTAGTGAAACAATCCTTATAGGCAATACACTCATGGGAACTACTATTATATATAGTGGATCGATAACACGACCTGCCCAAGCCAATATGCTTCTGGATGACTATATATCTAGTGGACAGGTAGCATGACCCTTATAAGGCAATACACTTCTAGAAACCACTATTATATTTGGTGAACTAATAATAATCATCAACATTTTTTCAGGGCATAATGCTCCCAACCATTATTATTGTACAGTGGAATGGACTGATACAACTGGATCCTAAATTAGTGTTCTTTTATTGTAAATATTAATGTCTTATTAGACCGATCAATTATCTCATTAATTTCATTCATACTTAGCATAAATATACAAGACACATAAATCACAACCAAAGGTAATTTAGGCCATTCCCTATATGTAAGGACCATAACGTTCCTATAAAATCCTAATTTCATAAGTCAAGTGTAATTTATTTCATAAGATTCACCAAACCACCAAATTTATCCCAATATCTTAAAATGTCATCATTAATAGCATATAAAAAAATCAAGGCCTAACTCTAACATTTTTGCACATGTAATATCGATTATGTCTGTAAGGTTACTATTTCTAAAGTAAGTTTGTTTCTCATTTCATCAGACTTATATTGCTCATAATTATCCCAAGTATTTCACATAGCATAATTATCATATTTTAACCTTATAACACTTTAGAAAATTCCAAAATTGCATATTTAACCCAAGCACACAAGAATGCCCCTATTTTGCTTAAATGCCTTAAAACATCTTCTTATATAACTTGTGTCATACTCAACCAACACTCAAACACTTTACATATGAAATTAATTATAAAATCTTCAATGATTACCATACCATATTAATCTTCCCAAATAACCAATTAAAAAGACCCAAGTACCCTTAAGATATCAAACTACCCAGAACTTTCACAAAAACTTTACAAATCCCAACATTGTTAACTTTCATTTCTCAACACATTTCATCACCTAACACTTATTTATGTTTACAATTCATAACTTAATTAAGTAAAAAGATCATATCAACATGTTAGGCTTACAAGATAAGGATTAAACAAGCAATGTCATATAATCTCATCATTTCACATAACGGTCATAATTTCATAATGTGATACAATAAGACCATTGAATAACAACAACAACATGATTTCAAGTAATAGAAGCATACTAACATGTGATAAACATATAACATCAAAACCTCTTATTTCATGTCATGTATCTTTACTCAAAATTAACTAACCTCTAAGCAATGAAAATACCCTAAGTCTCCTCCTTCACGACCACCACAATATCACTTAAAATCCAAGAAAAAAGTCCACAATTAGGAGCTTCGGAAAATAAGTAAGGAACGGTAAGGAAAAGGAGGGAAGAAACAAAGGAGATGAACTAGCTTACAAGGGTTGGGTGGTGTTGAGGTTACTTGCATGAGTATTTAATGCAAAAAAAAGGGAAGCAACATGAGAAGCTCACTTTAGGTAAGGGGTATCTTTCAATCTCAGCAATATGCAAGGTTTGTATATAGAGGTTCGGTTCATAACACAATCTTAGCACTAGAAGTGCAGAAGCTCAGTAACACATAGCTCAAGCTTGATAAGCAAGGTGCACAAGCTCGACACATGTAGTGAATTATTGACACACAAGGCAGAAAAGCTTGGTACCACTTAGTGCAAGCTCGATAATGCAAGGTACACAAGCTCAACACACACAATGCAAGC
Source organism: Tamarix austromongolica (assembly GCA_039764185.1). Classification (NCBI taxonomy): domain Eukaryota; kingdom Viridiplantae; phylum Streptophyta; class Magnoliopsida; order Caryophyllales; family Tamaricaceae; genus Tamarix; species Tamarix austromongolica. Next base: position 100,028,955 of record CM077810.1, on the reverse strand, counting down.
TCAATAAACAAAGAGAAGAAATAGCAAAATACAATAAGGTATATAAGGGTCTATTATCATCATATCGGTGACTATTATGCCCATTTCTTCCACAAAATTTACATCTTTATATCCTCTTTCGCTATTCTTGGTCTATTTCATTAGGCCTTCTTTGTCTCTCACGTCTTTCTTTGTTCTTTAATAAAGACTTGTTTAGTATGACGGTAGGCCCATCATAGGAATCCCAATAACATTCATCAGGGATAGGGTGTAATATTGATACATAAATTTTTGACCAGTTTTGTGTCTGATACCATGTACCAACATAGCATCTGCTATCAAAGCTTTGATACGTACAACTTGATAATAAATGGGAGCGTGTAATCTTATATAATTGCCATTTTCAGAAAGAACACATCTTTTCTTGGATATTAACCACTTGTTTATAACCTTCTTTGTTATAACCTTCATTAATTGTATGATGCATAGTTTCAACATCAAAGTACCATTACTCATTATGATATATAACAAAGCTATAACCATAAGATTTCTCTAAATTCCTAGTAATCACTTATTCAATTATTGGGAAAAAAATGTTTGTCCTCACTATTGTACTTAATCACTTGATTTCTTTTAGTGATAAACTAACTATTTACCATATAGAATGTTATTTGTGTAAGGGTTGTAATGGGATATATCTTGCACCTTTCAACACATTATCTAGTGATTCAAAAAAAAAGATTCCATCATTATGCCAAAATGCATAATATCAATTTTAATTACAGGATCTAAATTATTAAGCTATTTTTAGGCTTTCTTGTTAGTCATTTTGAATGATTTCATCCAACTAATCCAATTTCGAGGCTAACACTAGGTTATAATCTTCCACAACATGATGCCCATGAACTTATCATTTTTCATGGTCGTAATTTTTTTCCTTTCATATGGCACAAACTATAGTGATATGTGTCATATGGCTCACGCCAACCTTCACTTCACATTACTTGTATTTAGGGATGACAATGGATCCTAGATCCGACCCAGACCAGCCTAATTTTTAGCGGGTTTGGGTCTATGATTTTTAGACCCGGCAAGTATGGGTTTATATATACTTAAATGGATCTGGCTCTAAATTTAGTAGTTCTAGACTCAAACTTGACTCAACCCAACCCTCCAAACCTTTTTAGCGTGCATGCACACACATGTACACTAATATTATGTTTGTCATCATTATCTTAATCTTATGTGAGCTCCTTATTCAATTTTTTAATTATTTTTGTATATTTAATTTATAGGTATCATGTATAATATTTTATTCCAAAAGCATTAAAAAACCATTTGAAAAATTAATGTAACTACTTAAAAATATTTATTTTTTTCACTCGGAGGAATTTTTTTAACAAAAAATATATATTAAGCTATATAAAACATAAATATATTAGTATTTATATACATTATTAATTTTTTTTAAAATATTAAACCCATTTAGGACCCTTTTACCCATGGGTCTAGGTCTAAATTGTTGAGACCCAACAAGTGTGGGTCTGGGTAATATAAATGCGTTTGGGTCTGGACCTGGCTGGACCCAACCCATTACCATCCCTACTTATGTTATACCCTTATGCTAATTAGAGATGACACATAAGTGCCTTTTGTGTACAACTTTTCGTCAAATTATGTCCATGAACCAACCCCCATTGTTTCCACTCCTTGAACGAATAATAGCAAACACAAGTGGAAATATATGATTATTCACGTCAAAACCCACTATAATAAGTAACACGCTCTTATTCTTACCATAAAAGTCTGTATAATCTATAGAGAACACTGAATGACACCACTTATACCACTCTATGCTTAGCCAAATGCCCAAAATACCCTCTTGAAAACCGCTATAGTAGGATCATCAATATATACAACTTCAAATTCAACAGTAGAACTATGATTAAGTTTATTCATTCCAATCAACTATCTTGGAAGTGGGGCAAAAGACTCATTTAACTCCTTGTATATTTTATTTATTGCCTTTTGTTTTCCTACCCATGCCTTCCTATAAGACATCATAAATCTCCACTTTGATTTTATGTGTTCAATGATAGCTTTTACACTTATAGAAAATTGGGCTCTTACTAGGACTTTAATTTCTTTGTCAATAAAACCATATGTCAAATTAAAATGGTCACAATTTTGTTCCTTGAGGAGACATTGATGCAAACCATTGTATGATTTGATCTTTATCATCCCCTAATAATCATATATAGAACCTCCTAACACATTTATCACAATATGTATTAAATCTTATTTTCGATGATCGATCTATCTTCTAATGTAGCTTTACCAAAAGTGAATAACATTTAACATTATGCACTAACTCTTCTTTTGAATAAAATATTTGTCCAACTTTAAAACCTTTTGTAGAGCTTGAAGTTGATGCTACCTATAGTGACTCTACACCAATAATAGCTTGTTCTGCATGTTTGGGATCAACAAAATTAGGATATTATGGTAGACCATTCATAACAAAGAAATCCTTTAGATTAAGTGGATTCATGAGTATTACATCAAAGATATGTCCATATATGACCTGAAGATTCACTCAAATCAGTCCTGGATTTTTCATACGCATCATGCAGCTCAGGGATCCCCTTCTTCATCTATTCAACCATAATAGAGAGCTCTCTGAAGGATGTTACAGAATCCACACAGGGTATGATATGGTTAGATGGAAAGAAGAAGTTAAACCATGACACAAAAAAGTTTGGAGACACCCTAGCCCCTAGACATAAATTTGTCTCCTAGCTATTCCATAGACAAGTAGTCCTTACAAGAGATAAATTGACAAAATGGGGTGTCACAACCGATTCCTCATGTGGAATTTGTGCAACCAAACCAAAAGATTTAAACCATCTCTTCATGTGTTGTCCTTTCTCCCAAGAGCTTTGGAGACTAATGTGTAATTGGCTTGGCATTTCCCCCCCTCAACTCTTGGAACCATTTTCAAAACTGGATTTCCCACAGGAAGACTTTCAAGAGAGGTGAAAAAGATATAATGTATATGATGATTTGGTATGCTAGGAATCTAGCTATCTTCCATGCAAAAATCCCTTTGATTAAGAATGTAGCCCGTGAGATCGTTCTCCAAATCTTCATTAGAATATCTTCTTTTAAGAACAAGTCCAAATGGATTGGCCTTTTGGACTCTATTGATAGATTCATGTAGAGTTTCCTTTTCTTTGTAAATATGTTCTTTTGGATGTACTTTACTCTTGGTAATTAATACAAATTATTATTACTTACCAAAAAAAAATTAGGATGTGCATACTTCCACAACTCTTGACACTCCTCTGTATCTAATATGGGAAACTCTTCTTCTAACAACAAATCTTCTGCTAACATGTTTTTGTTAGTAATCAAAATCAATCATCTTAGTTATCTCATTAAAAAGTTTATTTGCATTCTCATTTTTGAACATTCTCTTCACTTTATCTTCTACTGCAACATTATGTGTGTTTATAGGTGCATTTTCACTATCTTCTTCTTTAACATCAACACCCATTTCATTAAAGTCATTTGTATTTATCATGTCATCAATATGTGTAGTGGAATATTATTATTAACTTAGTGTACAATCAACTTTGTATGAAGGATATTTGTATTGAAACTTTGACTGATCAATGCGCAAACTCTTGAAAGAACCAAATGTTGAATGGCAAGGTTGGAGCCCTTGATAGTTGATCTCTATGAACATTTCCATAAAACTACCTAACATGGTTGAATCTATTATCAATTTTAGTAACTCATCACTATCTATCATAATAAAAAGACTTCTCCCCATTATCTTATTCTAATATGTCCCAAATAACTTAAGTGATTATGTATCCCCGATATAATTTGTCCATAGAGGCACCATATTTATAAACTCGCTAAAAGTAATAGACGATGAAATAAATGTAACTTTATCAAAGTTTTCTTCAAATGTAAGTTTCCCACACTCATACTTTTTTTTACCTTCCAATATAAAATTAGTGAAATTTTATTTATCCTATATTTGAAAACATAAAAAATAATATATTATTGTTCTAATTAATATTGATCACAATTTTTGTTATTATCAGTTATATTTGAATTTTTTTTCACATAGCCATGTCCAACACATGCACATCTTAACAATAGAGTATTCATTTTTTACAGATGTAAACATTTATATTTAGTTAGCACCAACATTATAGGTTAATTCTAAATAGAAATTATAACTTAAAATAATTAAATTTAGTCTAGCACAATTTTAGCATATTACATATAAATTGAAATAAAGCACAATCATATATAACACACAATATTAAGAACAATATATATATATAATAACACAAATAAATACAATCAAACAAAATCTAACACATATTATAATTAGTAAGACAAGAAGATAAAAATAAAACCTTATATGATATTTGATATGCAAATTGAGAAATAACCAAAATTGGTACAAAATAGGAAACAATGGAGGCTAATGAAAGATTTAATTGCAAGAAAGAAGATAAAATTGAATATGAGAGACAATGAATTGTAGAGAAGGAGAGAAATGAAGATGAAGGAGATTTAGTTGAAGAATAAGGAAGAAAAAGTGAGAAATTTAGCATTGTGCAGGGGGTTAATAGTGAAAAAAACCTTACTTTTAAGAAAACACACCCAACGATCATGTGTGTTTTTTTGATATTCAAATATCTCTAATGTGCTTTGACATTTAAAGCTAACAAAATGGGTATTTAGTTTTAATGAATCACACCTAATCATGAAGCACTTTTTTCGGCAAACCAAACATTATCCCAAAAGGAGGGTTATTTTGGTTACTTTTCCAACTAAAGGGTCATTTAGTATTCATCATACTTAATTAGATTAATCTAATAAGTGTCTCAATAATTTAATTAATTATAATATGTAAAAAATATTTGACTTTGGAAATAATTCAAAACTCAATCAGATTAAAATGAAAAAAATCAACAAAAATCAACCATCATAGAAATAAGAATTTCTATGATGTTACGATTCAGAAGGAATGACCGAACTTCAAAGTTTTCAGGAATCTCTTCTAAGCTTAGAATATTTCTATAATAATAAGGATTTTTGAATGAGCCAAAATAAGTGAAAAACAACTTAGAATAAAAAATCACATAAATTATGATTTTATGTAAACAACAAAAATCTTTTCACAAGTGAATAAATAATTATTGGAAGGCTTGAAAATGATGTGGGAAGTATCAAAATGAAATAATAAGCTTGGAAATATTGTTATGAATGAGTTATAAGTTTAGAATGGGTCAAAACAAGTGAAAATGACACGATTGTAGAAATTGTGCAAAAGCACGTTTTTCCACAAATGAATGAAATAAGTGCTAGTAAGCTCAAATTTAATATAACTGGTTTAAAATTCATGGTATAATTTTATGAAGTGAATTAAGAGCCCAAGTACATAGTAATTAGGGTTAGAAAATTTGGGGTATTATAATTTACATAAGTATTAAATGGGTAGTACTGATGATAAGTGTTAAACATTTGTGTGTCTTTGGTGTTAATTGTTCAGATAATATCCATTGAATAAGATATTAATATAAAAGAAAAAGACCATGTGATACAAAACCAAGAAATTTTATACATTTCATCGAAAATAATAGTGGTCCTTAGGTGTGTCATGCCTCGAACAAAGCTATACATCAATTATTCTAGTTATGTTAGGACTAAAGTGACCCTATATCTACTCTATACCATTCCATTCCATCGTCTTATAAGGGAACACATAATTAAATATTTAGTGTCTAGTTTTGTGATCTCTAGGAGCATATTTGTAATACTCTAAATTAATCTAACACTAATTTATGGATAATTAGTCTCCTTGGCTCTCCCTTATCCCTTAACTATTGCTTAATTATCTTAACCTAACCTTTAAATCCTTCATTTTACCCTTTTAACCCTCATTTTTATTTTATCTAATTGATGGATGCTCTGATGTTGCCTTCAGTTAACTAGCCTACAACCAACCAAAACTATTTGTCCAATGATTTTGATGGTCAATCACCAACATTCTCTAGTTGATTAGAGCTGGATGATTTTAGATATTTTTTATATTAATTTATTTCAACTTCAAATCAATTCTTACACCTAATATTTTTATATATTTGAGTTCCTAGATTAATCCCACATCCTTACCTAATTTTTCATAATATTTGGGAATTATTTGATTATTTTCACAATTAATTTTTACCTATTTATTTAATTTCCTACCTTACCTAAATATTTTTTAATTGTTTTTTACCCTCTATGTTCAATGTTGACCACAAAATATGACATGTTACCCCTCTTCATCTAATTTTGATCATCTTTTCCCTATCAACCAAGTTGTTATCCATAATCAACTTCAACAACCTCTTATCTGTAATACCACATATTTTCGTAAGATTTATAGAATGGAAAATTATGTTGTTTAATAAAATTTTATAATGTTTGACCTTGATTTGGAGCTATAATTGGGTTTGAGGTAAATATAATTTTGAGTAAAGTTTGAAAAATTAAATGAAATAAGTTTTCAAATGGACTAATTGACTGGTTCACCATTTCAGCTAAGAGATTTTATTTGACTAAATAAATCAATTAGTTTAAGAAACTGATCTACTGGTCTGTAGAATAATTAATAGTTTAGATAAACTAATTGATTGATTTGTAGGACTAAGTATTTCTCAAAGCTCAACTTTTCTGAAAAATTTCTTGCATGAAAATGGAACCTTGTGTAATACCCCAAAACCTTAATTTAGGAAATTATAATAAAATAGGGCCTAATATGTGAGGTTAATTAAATATAATATTTTTAATAAAATAATGGGAGTAATTAAGATAAAAAAAAAAGAGGGGAATCATATAAGACTAAATTAGGGAAGGTTAGGGTCATTTGCTAACTAAAATAAAATTTAGAAAGAATTACCTAAAGTTTTCTAAATTAATATAAAAAGGAATTTAATTATTAATGTCTACTAATTTTATTATTTTAAAAATTTTAAAAATACAAAAAGACCCTAAACACCCCAACCACCTTATTTCCCTTTTTCTTTTTCTTTTTTCCCCTTTTCTTCCTTTTCCTTTTTCTTCCTTTTTCTCCTTTTTCCTTTTCTTTCTTCTCTTTTCCCCCCGGTTGAGCCTCGTTCGTGCAGCCCAACCCCTCTTTCCCTCTTTTTTTTCTTCACTTGCTCGGTTCTCTCCTCTTTTCTTTCTCTCCTTTTTCCCCCGATCGGCCAGCCCACCCTCTTCTTCTTCCTCCTCTCCTCTCCTTCCTTCACATTGTAGGTTGTGCATGTAGACCTGCTGGCCGTCCTTCCCTGCCACCGTACTGCCTCGGCCTACTCCCCTTCTCTCTCTCCCATCCCTTCCCTTTCCATTTGAGCCCAACTTGCCATGTACCTGCCTCTCTTATGTGCCTAGTCCCCTTCCTTTCCCCCATCTACAACCCTGCACCCTACCATTCGTAGGCTCATATCGGCCTGCCACCATTGGCTTGTGAGCTCCTGCCCCTCCTACCCTCTTTTTCTCTTCTGTCCAACTCTCCCTCCCTTGAACTATAAATAACCCATCATTTCCCCCATTCTTCTCTTTTTGCTTTGCCCCAAAAAAATTGATTATCCCCACCACTGTGCCTTTAGACTCCGCCTTAGCCGCCCCGTGCAACGCCACTATCCGAATCACCACCCAACCCCTTCTTTGCATCAACCTCCACCAAACCAATCCACTCACCACCCATAACTCCCCCATAGCTCACCCCAATAGTGCAAAGTGGGCAGCTCGAGTTGCTCTTTGCACCCCATTGCCGCCCCTCTCGCCATCATGTGTTGCCTCCTCCACCATAATCACCACCCCACTGCCTCCCTCTCAACCCAGCAGACCCTCCTCTACCTTCCCTTGACCTTCCTGTTCCCTTTCTCCTTTTCTCCTTCTCCTGCACCCTCGGCCACCGCTGCCACCAACACTTGTGCTGCCACCCTACTGTGCTACCACCATCACTACAACCCTCCTAGTCTAGGGGTTTCGCTACCTCACAACCACCACCTCTCTCTCTCTTTTCAAACCCCAAAAGTCCAACTTTTCCCAAAACAACCACCACCTCCATTGTCGTCACCTCCATGGGTCGTCGCCACAACCGCCCTAGCTGCCACCTTCACTTAGGTTGTGCCCTAACCCTTGCTATCACTTAAGTATAGATTATCTTAGTATAATTACTATTTTAACCTTATTGTTATTACTACTACTACTACTACTACTGCTATTATTATTATGCTGCCATTATCCTCATTATTATCATCATCACTACTAATAGGCCTATTTTGGTTAATACTAATACTAATATATTTGTTAGCCACTTTAATGATAATAAACTTATTAATACTACTAAGACTACTATTATTATCATCACTAATACTAGTTTCTTACTAAAGGTAAATTAGGGAATAATGAAAGTAAGAAGATGGAAGTTAACGCTAGCGGTTCCCTTTTATATGTGAACCAAGTCTGACCCCTAAGTAGGCATAGGAAGTGTGCTCTAAGCCCGATGTTGTTTTGGGTAAGGATGTGGTTAAGGCCGACTATGTGTATTGTGTGATTATGTGTGTGGTTATGTGTATGTATCTTATGTAGTTATGAACTATGCATTTGTAGCGCAGCTTACTAAGCATGAAGTTAACGTAAGTTGTGTATGTTTTATGGCTTGTGTAATATGGTAATGTAACTTGTACTTGTATTGTGCTTATGTATTGTTGCCTTATTTGACATGCATTATTAGATTCCCTAAGTAGTGAGATGAGGTTGTGAGAAAATGATAGAAGTAAAGAGAGTGGAATGGTAAGATGGAAATGAGAAAGGCCTAAGACTCTTATGACTTATGGGTAGACAAATAAAAGAATAATATGAATAAAATAAGAGGATGGGATAAATTATGCATGGGGAATGTAAGGTTTCAATGGGTTGGTTAACCTTTGCATGGATATGCCTTTTAAGTGGAAAAAGTTGACTTGAGGGTTAAGTAAGGTGAGGGAAGAGTAGTTGTGGTGATTGAAGTCTATATGTGAAAAATATTATGTAGGTTGGTATAAGGATGCATGGGAGAATTAGCTAAGGTTTGTGAGAAAAAATCCCTAAGTGGGAAAGTGTATGGAAGGGAGAGTTAATGAAATAGGTTGGAGTGTGGGATGAGACTGGAAGGGTGTCACATGGAGGGGTAAATGTGTGTCATGCAAAAAAAAAGAGAGGGAAATGGTGAGTGAGGTTGATGAAGGGACATAATACAAGAAAGGCATGGTGCTAGGGTTTAGGACATGGGTCGTATACGATAGGGAGAGGTTAGGCCATATATGTAATACCCCCAGAATTCACTATTGAAAAATTTTATTTATTAAAAGATACAGCAGAAGTAACAAAACAAAACTGTGAATTTCGAGGATATTACCGTAGTGATCAGTACAAGCCCGTCCCCTGACAGTCTTGTACTAACCACAAGGCTAAGAAAAACTACTGTCAACCATTAATCAAACTTAAAATGAGAATTCATAGAAGAATTGGAAAGTTCATAATACGAAAATTAGAGTGTACGTATAAAGAGTTTACAATCCAAAAGAGTGCATAATTAAAGTTCCCTAAGGGACAAAAGGTACAGTACGTTAAAACATAACTAAAGTAAACCGATACAAGGTAAATAAATAGAAAAAGGAAATTTGACCAAGTCACTTTCGATCCCTAGGCTAAGTCTAAGATCAACTCTCAGCCCCGCCCGATGCCTCATAAGCATCGAAGACATGGAAAATAGCATTTCCCACCTGCACAAACTTAGCAAGGCCCTCTACTCGTGGGAATGAGAGCAACATCCATGAAACGGGTGGTCAGTATGCTACGTACGGAGCAAGGTAACCATGTATCTAAGGCCAAGCATATAAAGACATATAACACAAGCATGATCATATAGACAACATACAAATAATACAGATAATAAGGCCGAGCTATAGTCCGGATAAACTTATTCTTTAAATCTCTAATCAATACCCATTTCACACCATACTTATTATCAGTCTATGGGAGTGTGGAAACCCCACTATTATAGCCGGTGGATCAGAAACTTACAGAGCAGAACTATTATTGTTGATGAATCGGTCTCCAGGGCAAAGTGCTCCTAGCCACTATTATTCGCCGGTGGACTGCTCTGGCCCTGACTCTCATGGTGTTTCACTGTAAATACTTAGTATTTTTCTCATGTCTTATCACAATTATATTTGGTTTGTTGAGCACAGAATCCCCCACTATTATAGCTAGTGGAATGAAAACATGTAGGGCATAATGCTCTCGGCTACTATTATTCGCCGATGGATCGGTCTGGGCCCACCTCAACAATCTTCCTCTTTAAATGGTTAGTATCTTATTCGTTTCTTATTCAATATACTTTCACCCTAGACATGCATGTACAAATATGTTTGCTCCTATTATCCTAAGAGGGTCCATCACATACCTTGAGACTTCTGCACTTCTTAACACACCCTAACATCCTGTCCTTCTTCCACTTACTCACACTGGAAGCTTGACTCATAAGCGTGTGGGTCAAGGTCCACTACTTTATGCCATCCAAGTCCACTCACTATCTTCCCCTAGGGTTTTCCCCTAAAACCCTAACTAGACCTATGTGGCCTATCCTTCCTCTATCTCACCCAACCAAAGTCCCTTTATCACCTAACACATCATCCCACTTACTATCCTTTCTTTCCCATTACACCCATACTCACCCTACATATGATATTCCTCCACTCTCATTCCATATTCCACTCACCCTCAATTATTTTTATTTTCACAACCTTGTCCAATTAGGGTTTTCCTCCCAAACCTTAGCCATGTCTCTTATGCACCCTTATACCAACTCACATACTATTTTCCCCCTAAGGACTCCAATCACCCCAACAATTCTTCCCTTACCTTACTTACACCCTAAGATAAATTTTCTCACGTAAAGATCATTTCCATGCAGTCTCCATCCATCCCATGTAAATCCTAGAAATTCCCATGCAAACTCCTTCCATCCCATGCAAACCCTAGAAATTCCCATGCAACTCCTTCCATCCCATGTAAACCCTAGAAACTCCCATGCAAACTCCTTCCATCCCATGCAAACCCTAGAAGTGTCAATGAAACTCCTTCCATCCCACTCTTTTATTTTGTCCATATTCTCCTTTATTTGTCCCCTCATAGATCATGAGATAATTAGGTCAATCTCACATCCCCTTTATCAACTCACTTCCCCTTTTTTCCTTTTCATCCTTTCACCCACATTATATTATAAACATCCTAGCATGCATGTCCTAGAGGGTCACATCATACAATACCAGGCACAACATGCATATCATTATACACATGCCATAAGAAAGCCACATAAGCATACCTCAACTCCAAGCTGCGCTACACGTAAACAGTCATAATAATCATAAAGTACACAACATACATAACACAAGATATACAAGGCACATAACACACACATAGTTGGTCTTAGCTACATCCTTACCTAATACGACACCGGTCTTAGAGCATGCTCCTATGCCTCCTTAGGATTTTGACTGTATTCACCTATAAGAGGAAAAAACTAAGGGTTAACTTCCCTCTTACCAAAATCACCATTATTTCCTACCTTACCCTTATCATAGCTTAATATTAGGGTTACTAATATTAATAGTAGTTTTATAAGTAAAAGTAGGGTTTATTATTCTTAAGGTAGCTAACCAAGTTATTACTAGTCAAAGTAGGTCTTAAGAGGTACATAGGTTCATTTTAAGGTATTTATGGCCATATTTATATTATTAAGGATAATAGCTTTAATATTACTAATAATAGTAATAATAATATTTATAGCAATAATAATAATAATAATAATAATAGTTCTAATCTTAAGAATAATACTTGAAAGAGTCCTAATAATCATAATAATAGTAACCTTAGTGATAATAAGGTCAAGGTTAATAATAATGATAGTATTAAAAAAATAATAGTAATAACAATGATAATGATAATATTTTTAAGAAAAATACTAATAATAATAATAATCGTGATAAAGATAATATAAGGGCTTGAATATTTATAATAATTATAATAATAGCGATAATATGCTAAAGTTAGCATTAATAATACTAATACTAATAATAATACTAATAATAATAATAATAATAATAATAATAATAATAATAATAATAATAATAATAATAATGATGATGATGATGATGATGATAAAAATAATGATAATCATAATAATAATAATAAAAATAAAGTTTCGACCATTAATAATAATAGTAGTATTAATATTTCGAAGTTATATTTAATAATAATAATAATAATAATAATAATAATAATAATAATAATATTTGCATAAATAGGGTTTAAGGGTTGTGAGGGTTAGGGTACCATATAGGTATGGTGGTAACTAGGCGACATCGGCAGCGACGATGGAGGGAGAAGAGGGGGTGGAAAGGTGGTTATTTAGGATAGAAGAGGGGGAATGAGAGGGTTGTTGAGGTGGTGGAGGATGCCCTATTAAATACCCCCAAAACCTTAATTTAGGAAATTATAGCCAAATAAGAAACTATTAGAGAAATTAATTAAATAAATTATTTTATTAAAATAAGAGGAAGAAATTTAGGCAAAATAAGGAGGAAAATAATAAATAATTTAATTAGAAAAAATTAGGGTGTTTTGCTAATTAAAATGAAACTTGGGAAAATTTATTCAAAATAGCCCAAATGAATCTAAAAAGGAATTTAATTATTATTTTTCTAAATATTATTATTTTAAATAATCAAAAATACCAAAATGTCTTAAATACCCAACCAACCTATTTTTCCTTTTTCTTTTTCCTTTTTCTCTCCTTTTCCCCTTCTTTTTCCCTTTTTCTTTCTTTTCCCTCCTTTCTCCCTTCCTTTTTTCTCCTTCTCCTCCGATTTGGGCCATCCCGCAAGACCCAAGCTTCTCTTCTTCTCCTTCAGCGCGACCTAGGCCCACATGCCCTCCTCTTTTCCTCCCCGTCGCCTGCTTGGTTATCCCTCTTCTTTTTCTTTTCTTTCCTCCTTGGATCGCCTGGTCCATCCCTTTCCATTTCTTTCTCCCCTACGTGACCTGCAACCCCCAACCTGCAGCCCGATTTCCGCTAGCAACCACCAACCACCGACCAGCTATCCTTTCCCTCTCTCCTCCATCATTTTCCTATCCTTTTTTTACCCAACCGTCCTTCCTCTCTCCTTACGCATGCCTGCCCCTTTTTCTTTTCATCTCCCCTACATCACCTACCCCTTCTTTTCCTCTGCCCCTCTATTGTTTCTTCTCCAATCAGCCTATATATACCCCATAAGCAGCCCCGAAATTGGATTCCTTTTTGTAGCCCATAAATTCCCCCCTTTGCACCACCTCTCGATCAGACGGCCACCCCGTCACTACCACCCATCACCACCGCCCAAGCCACTCATAGAATGTCTCCTTACATCACCCTCTACCAAACTACACCTTCCTCTACCCTCGATTTACCCTGCATGAGCCAACCCGGCCGTGTAAAATTCACCTCCCAATCAGCCCACCTTGACCACCATCGCCCTTCGCACCATCGTCCGCTGCCGATTCTGCCACAACAAACAACCCCTCTACCCACCAAAACAACCAGAGGAGCTTCCTTTACCTCCCCATACCTCCCTTTTCCCTACAACTTGTAACACCCCCAAAATTTACACATTTTCTTAAAAGTAATACTCATAAATTAAAACCGTAAATTTTTTAGAATGTTACCGCCACACTTAGTACCAGACCGGTTCACTCCTACCGTTCCAGTACTAAGTACTAAGGCTAAAAAGACACTATTAATTACACCATGAAAATACAAATTTATAAAAATGGAAATCAGAATACGTGCAAGTCTTACATAGTTCGAAATACCAGCTATTGTCTTTCCAGATAATAACTAAACAACGTTAGTAAAATTGTTCCAACAATTCAAACAGAATAAAAGATAACATGAGTCATAAGATAAAAGGAAAACGACCACGTCTCTCTAGAAGTCGATCCAGCCCAGCTATCACTCTGTCCCTCCTGATGTCCCGTAGACATCAATAGCATCAAAGTAGGTGTCTCCTGCCTGCAATAGGTCAGACGGGCCTTCTGCTTGTGGGAATGAGCAGCACCCATGAAACGGGTGATCAATACGCTAAGTATTGAGTAAAGTAACCGAGTACTAAGGCCAGCATATATGTTTCACATAACCAATAATATAAAAATAAAGACATAAAAACTCAATCATATTAGTACACATAAATGTTCAGGTGAGATTCTAGGACTCAATACGGATCAAATTATTTATTTCATCAAGCCTTTATCGAATCTATTTCCACACCATGCTCTTTATTAAATCCATACGAGTATGGGAACCCCACTATTTTTGTCGGTGGATCGATCTCTAGGGCACTTTGGCTCCTGACCACTATTATAGCCAGTGGATCGGTCACTTAGGGTACATGCCCTACCACTATTATATGCCGGTGGATCGGTCTGGCCCCTTCTCGCACGGTGTTCCACTGTAAGTAGTTAGTATCTTCTCATATCTTAATCATATATAAGGTTTGATTTGTTGAGCTCGCGATCCCCCACTATTTTAGCCGGTGGATCGGTCACTAGGGTAACATACCCTACCACTATTAAGCCGGTGGATCGGTCTCCAGGCTACCGCAGTACCTGGCCACTATTATGCCGGTGGATCGGTCTAGGCCCGGCTCAACTTCTTCCACTTTACGTATTTAATAAGTTAAGTATCTTATTCAGATGTTCATTTTGAGACATGCAAATTAGGTTTCTATCATGCTTACTCCTCAACTCAGGTTAACCACTTCAACTCTAGTTAATCATCCCATCATACTTAGTCATGACATACCCTAATATCTCTACAAACCCTAGCTACCATGCAAACCCTAACTCCACGTAAGCCACACTCCCATGCAACCCTAGCTCCCATGCAAACCCTAACTCCACGTACCACACTTCCATGCAAACCCTAATTCCACGTAGACACATTTCCATGCAAACCCTAATCCACATGCAAACCCTAGCTTCACATAGACCACACTTCTATGCAAACCCTAACTCCCATGCAAACCCTAACTCCATGTACCACACTTCCATGCAAACCCTAGCTCCCATGCAAACCCTAACTTCATGTAGACCACACTTCCATGCAACCCTAATTCATATGCAACCCTAACTCCACGTATACATGCTTCCATGCAAACCCTAACATCACGCCCTTTCATGCAAAACCCTAGCATCATGTCATTTCATGCAAACCCTAGCACCATGCCATTTCATGCAAAACCCTAACACCACATTGTTACACTCTCCATCATTATTTTCCAACCCTAATATGCATGTCTTAAGGCCATATCATACAATAATAATAACATAAACATACACATAATCTTCATGCCATGATTTATTCATATCAACATATTTCAACTCCATAATCATGCCACATACGAAATAATTAATAATAATAAACATAGAATACATAACATATGAAGCACATGATACATATAAACACACAAATGGCCATAGTAAACCCTTACGTAAATTGTCACCAGTCTTGGTGCACGTTCCTATTCCACTTGAGGGGTTTAACTGGGTTCACCTATTATATAAAAGTATACTAGAATTAGGCTCCCTTATAAAATTTTATTATTCTCTAACTTATTCTAAGATTTGGTTTTTAATTAAAACAATACTACACAATAATTAACTATACAAAATATTACTTAAAAATATAAATAAATTATTATTTTCATTCAAAAGGGTGGTGATATAAGGGTTTCTACCCTTCACCAAAATAGTAATAATAATAATAATAGTAATAGTAATAGTAATAGTAATAATAATAATAATAATAATAATAATAATAATAATAATAATAATAATAATAGTCATAATAACAACAACAATAATAATAAAAGTAAAACATTATTAATAACACTCTTATTAGTAGAATATTAATATTAATAATACCATAATTCTTAAAATTACAAGGTGGCTTTCAAAATCACTCCATTTAATAATAACACTATTCAAAAATGTAATAATGATATTAATATTATATATATATACTTATAATATAAAAGTTAATAAAGATAATAATAATAATATAATTAGTAATAATGTTAAAAATGTTAATAATAGTTGTGAAAAGCAAATATGCGAGACTTAGTAAAAATTTTAGGTTTCTAACCCTCCTAAAAATAAATAAAATATTAAATAAATAATTACACTAATAATAATAATATTTATAATATTATTAATAATAATAGTAAACATGTAATAATTCCATTAAATAACCAAAATTCGAGAATAATAATTTATCTAACTCAAGAATACTTCCAAACTTGTCAACAAAATTTAGCAATTAGGATTCAGTTGATAATAATAATAATAATAATAATAATAATAATAATAATAATAATAATAATAATAATAATAATAATTAAAATCGAATTAACATTAAAAATTAGGATAAAAGTATAATAATTATCAATAAATCGAAAGGAAGTGTTGAAAGGGTCTAGGGTTTCACCTTGAATTGGAGGGGATGGGTGGCACCGGCGGTGATTCCCGGAGGTGGCCGGAAAAGTGATCTAAAAGGGGTGAAAATGAAGAAAAATAAGTAAGGGGGAGGATAAAATAAAATAAGTTTATGGGTCGGTGGAGGAGACTTAGCAGGATATGTTGGGTGGTTTAGAGGGTGGCAGAAGTGGCGGATGTGGTGGTGGACGGTGATTTAAGGTTTCGGGGTAGAAATTTCTGGCGAGAGAACTAGCAAACTTTCCACAGTTATGGAGGCCCATGCAAGAAGAATCGAAGGGTGTAGATGGTTTAGTTAATTAGATGGTGTTGCAGGGAAGAGTTTGAGAGGAAGAAGAGGCGGTGAGGTTGGCTAATGGTGGAGAACTGGGCGTCTAAAGTGGCGGTGGCGCACCGATTGCACTTAGGGTTTTCGTGAAAAGAAAGCTCAATTTCGAGCCATACGAGGGGTATTTATAGTAGTGGAGATTAGGCTCGAGTTGTGGAGGTCACTAGAAGATCAATTTCGGTGGGAAGATGGGTTGGTTTTTCCATTGATCGGGCGACACAATTTCAAAATTTTGCCTGACTTTCGAGAGGGAAATGGGGGCAAACGTAGGGAAGAAATGGAGAGTGGGGTATTTCAAATCGAATTAGGCATCGAGAGGAAGAGAATGGGCGGGAGAAAGGCCGGTCACGCCACGTGTGGCCGGCGGCACCATTTTCGGGGGAAGGAGGAAGGTTGCGGTTATGGTGTCGGGCTGGAGGAGGAAGAAGAAGGTGGGGAAGGTTGGACCGGGTGGTTCGGCGCAGAAAGGAAAGGAAAAAAGGAGAGGAGACCGGGCCGGTCAGGCACGAGGGTTATGCTGTTTAAATAGAACGACGAGTTTTGGGTGTAAAAAGGGATAAAGAACGGTGTTTCGGGCTGTCAAATGCAACGGTAAAAGAATGAAATCAAACGCAGCGTTCAAGGGGAAGAAGGAGTCCAAACGCGGCGTGGAGAGGGGTAGGACGGACGACGAAGCACGGGGCGGGCCGCGCCGAAGGAAATAAAGGAGAAAAGGGAACTGAGCCGGCGCAACAGGCTCAATTTAGGGAAGAAAAGAAAAAAAAATGAAGAAGAAGGAAAAGGAAGAAAAAGAAAGCAAAAGGAAGGAAGAAAAGTAAAAAGGAAAAAGGAGGAGAGAAAAATAGGAAGGTTGGGTTAAATAAATAAATGAAAATATTTGGGGTATTTAAAAATAATAATATTTAAATAAAATAATATTTAAATCCATTTTTAGGCTAAAATAGGATTTTTAAAAGATTTTCCAAAATTTCCATTTTAATTTAATAAATCACTCTAATTTTATTTAATTAAATTATTTATAAAATTAACATTAATTTGAAACTATTTTCTCTTTCTTAATTTGAATAAAATAATTTATTTAAATAAATTCCCAAATTAAAATCTTTAATTAGATAATATACCCAAATTTCCTTTACTTAACATTTTTATAAAATTTCTTATTAATTTGCCCTACTAAATTTCCTTATAATTTATTAACTTAAATTTTCAAATAAAACCTTATTTAAATAAAATCTTTAAAATTAGAAAATTTTGGGGCATTTCAACCTCGCTCTCCTTCTCCCTTCTCCTCTCTCTACCACCGCCTCCATTCCAACCCTCTCTATCTGAGGCACCCACCACCACCTCAATCACCCCCTCATTCCCTCTCTCCTAGCTTAGACAACTGCCTCTCCCTCTCTCTTCTCCCTCCATCACCACTGCCACCATCATTTCTAGGTGGTACTATAACCTCCCCAACCCCTAAACCCTTTTTATACAAATTTTAGCTATTTTTAGTAGTATTAATAGTATTATTCTTATCATTATTTTTATTATTGTTAATATTACTATTATTATTATGTTATCATTATTATTACCCTTCTCATTTTTATTATTTGACCTAGTCCTGGAATATTCTAACTAATATTATCATTAATGGTCAATAACTCTAGTATTATTATGATTATCGTTATTACCATTATTATTATTATTATTATTATTATTATTATTATTATTATTATTATTATTATTATTATTATTATTATTATTATTATTATTATCACTATTATTATTATTAATGCTAACTTTGGCATATTATCACTTTTATTATTATTGTAAATATTTGAATCCTTGTATTGCTATTACCATTTTGATTTCTCTTATTAGTATTATTCTTAAAATTATTATTATTATTATTATTATTATTATTATTATTATTTACTATTATTATTATTATTATTATTATTATTATTATTATTATTATTATCATTACTACTACTACTACTACTACTACTACTTTGTCATTATTGTTAATATTACATATATCACTAACATTACTATTATCACTACTAGCATTATTATTATTATTATTATTATTATTATTATTATTATTATTATTATTATTATTATTATTATTATTATTATTATTATTATGATCACTACGTTTGTATTACTAATATCGCTATTATTATTACTAGGATTTGGGTTGTTGTAAGTATTATCACTACAATAACAACTACTATTATTATTAGTAATATTGAAGCTATTACCTTTAATAATATGAATATCTCTATAATTACTTTAACATAAACCGTTATAGCTACTAAGACCTATTTTGATTAGTAGTAGCATGATTAGCTACTTTAAAACTAATAACCCTACTTTTACTTATAAAACTACTATTATCATTATTAGCCCTAATAGTAGGTTATGATACGGGTAAGGTAGGAATAATGGTAATTTTAGTAAGAGAGAAGTTAACCCATAGTATTTCCCTCTTATAGGTGAATCAAGTCAAAACCCTAAGGAGGCGTAGGAATATGCTCCAAGACCGGTGTCGTATTGGGTAAGGATGTGGCTAAGAACAACTATGTGTATGTTATGTGCCTTATGTGCCATGTGTTATGCCATGTTGTGTACTTCATGATTATAATGACTAATTACTTGTAGCGCAACTTAGAGTTGAGGTATGCTTATGTTAATCCATTATGGCATGTGTATAATGATTATATATGTTGTGCTTATGATATTATATGATGTGACCCTCTAGGGCACGCATGCTAGGAAGATTAATAATATGATATGTGGTGAAAGGATAAAACGGAAAAAATGGGAAGTGAGTTGACTAAAGATATATGAGATTGACCCAATTATCTCATGATCCACAAGGAAAAGATGAAAGGAGGTTATGATCAAAGCGAATGAGTGATGCGAATCTTACATGGGAAATTTCTGGGGTTTGTATAGGATGGATGGAGTCTGTATGGGGATGATCTTTAAGTGAAAAAAGTTTTCTTAGGGCGTAAGTAAGGTAAGGGGAGAGTTGTGGAGTGATTGGAGACTTGGGATGAAAAATAGTATGTAGGTTGGTATAAGGGTGTATAGGGGACCTAGTTAGGGTTTGGGAGGAAACCCTAACCTGAGGGGGAATATGAAAGTAAAAATAATTGAGGAATAGTGGAGTATGGGATACGAGTGGAAACTTACTATAAGAGGGATGAGTATGGGTGCCATGGAAAAGAAGAGATGTTAGGTGAAGAATGGAGAGGTGACTTGTGGAAGAAGAAAGGTGCTAGGGTTTGGAGTGGCCAACTAGGGTTCATGATCACTTGTGTAATTAGTGAGCAAAATGATATGATTAGGGTTTAATCTAAATGAGATGATGTGTTGGGTGAAAAAAAGAAATAATAGTTGTGTAAGTCAGAGGAAAGATAGGCCACATGGTCCAATTAAGGTTTCAAGGGAAAACCCTAGAAAATGATAGTGAGTGGATTTGGATGTTATAAGGTGGTAAGCCTTAACCCACACAGTTAGGAGTTGGGTATTCATTGTGAGAGGATGTCGGGGTGTGTCAGGAGGTGCAAAAGTCTCAAGATATGGGACGGGCCCTCTTGGGAGGATAGAAGTAGATGGTTGGTGACATGCATGTCAAGGGTGAAAGTTTTATCGAATAAGACACGAATAAGATACTAACCATTTAAAGAGGAAGATTATTGAGCCGAGTCCATACCAATCCATCGGCATAATAGTGGCCAGGTGCTGAGGTGCCTTGGAGACCGATCCACTGGCATATAATAGTGGTCAGGAGTGTTCTACTTTGTACATTTCCAATCCACCGGATATAATAGTAGAGGATCTTAAGCTCAATAAACCAAAACCTAAGTTATAATAAATCATGGAAAAGATACTATGTAATTATAGTAGAACACCATGAGAGTCGGGGCTAGAACGATCCACCAGCATAATAGTAGCTAGGAGCACTTTACCCTGGAGACCAATCTACCTGCAAAAATAGTAGTCAGGAGCGTTCTTCTCTATACATTTTTGATCCACCAGCTATAATAGTGGGGTTCCCACACTCGCATGGATTAATAAAGAGTATGGTGTGAAATGAATATATTGACCAGATATCTAAAGAATAAACTTATTTGGACCATAGCCCGACCTTCATTATCTATATTGTTATATGTTGTTTATATTATCATGCTTATATTATATGCCTTATATGTTTGGCCTTAGCTGCATGGTTACCTTGCTCCGTACGTAGCATACTAACCACCCGTTTCATGGGTGCTACTCATTCCCACAAGTAGAGGACCCACCCGAGTTTGTGCAGGTGGGAGATGATATATTTGATGCCTACGATACTTACGAGGCATCAAGTGGAGATGAGAGTTGAGCCTAGACTTGGCCTAGGGACCGAGTGAGACTTGGCTAGATTGTCCTTTTCATTTCCTTTACCCTATATCATTTTATTTTAGTTCTGTTTTATCGGGCTATACTTTATGTTCCTTTAGGAACTTTAATTATGTACCTCTTAGATTGTAAACCTTTTTACATGTACTCTGATTTCCATATTATAAACTTGCTAGTTATTTTATGAATTCTTATTTTAAGTATTAACTCATGTTTGACGATAATCCTCTTCAACCTTAGCACTTGGTACTAGAACGGTAGGAGTGAACCGGTCTGGTACTAAGTGTGGCGGTAATATCCCCATAATTCACAGTTTTGTTATTTTACTTTCGTTAATCCTTTTCATTAAACGAAAAATTTTCAGTAGTAAATTTTGGAGGTGCACCTTAGGTTGAGAGGGCTGGAATGGTGGGGGTGGTGTAGTTAAAAGGGTCGTGCAGGCGGCGACAGGTGTGGTGGCTGAAGTTGGTGGAGAGGGAGGAAGGGAGAAGGAGAGGGAGGTAGGGGAAAAGGAAGGTAGGGGAGGTAGAGGAGGTTCTGCTAGTGGTTTTGGGGGGTAGGAGGAGTGGTAGTTGCGACGGGAACGACTACGGACGGCAGCGCGAAGGGCGGCTGTGGGTGAGAAGAGGTTGGTCGAATAACCAACTTTGCATAACCAAGGTGGCTTGTGCAGGAAGAATCGAGGGTGGTGAGTGGTGTAGTTCAGTGGAGGGTGGTGCAGGGAGTGTTTTGGGAGGTAGTTCAGGTGGCGGTGCTGGGTGGCGGCAATAGGGTGGACATCTGAACAAGTGGCAGCACAACAAGGGAGGAAATTCTGGGCAGTGAAAAAAAAGATCTAATGGGGGTGGTTAAAGGGTATTTATAGGCCTTTGAAGGGGGAAAATGTCAAAGGAGGAAGAGGGGGAGAGATTGGCATATGTGGTAGGTTGCCAACCGATGGTACACAGCTGGTACAGGCCAGCAAAGTTGTAGGTCCTGTTAGCTAGGGGAAGGAGAAAGGAAGGGGCAGAGGGGCATGTGTGAGGAGAGAGAGAAGAGATGATTGGGTTGAGCAGGGAGAGGAATCGATGGGGAAAAGAGGGGAGGTGGCGTGTTGGCATACGGTGTTGTAGAGGTTGCATGCCTGCACGAGGAAGGAGTGGGGGAAGAAGATCGGGGAAGAAGAAGGAAGGGGAAAGAAGTGGACCAGCTGGCTGGAGAGAAAAGAAAATAAAGAAAAACAAGAGGGACTGGGCGACTCGTGATGGCCAGGGGGAGATAAAGGAAAGGGGGACGTGGGCCTAGGCCATGCGGGAGGAAAGGAGAGAGGAGAAGGTTTGGGTCGTGGGGGAGGCCGGCCTAGATCAAGGGAGGAAGGGAAAAAAAGGAAAAGGAGAAAGGAGAGGAAGTAAATTAAAAAAAGAAAAGAAAGGAAAGAGGAAAAAAAGGAAAAAAGGAAAAAGGAAAAATGGATGGGTTGGGGTATTTAGAACATTTTGGTATTTTTGGATATTTAAAATGATAATATTTTAATCATAAATAAATTCCATTTTTAGATTAATTTAGGATATTTTGAATAATTTTTTCTTAATTCCATTTTAATTAGCAAAACACCCTAATTTTTTCTGATTAAATTATTTATTATTTTCCCCTTGATCTTGCCTTAATTAATTCCTCTTATTTTAATAAAATAATTTATTTAATTAATTTTCCTAATAAATCTTTATTTTGCCATAATTTCTTAAATTAGGGTTTCGGGGTATTTTAATATAGGCCAGATTAGGGTTTCCGAGGGGAAAATCCTAGAGGGCAATGGTAAGTTAAATCAGAGATATGGGATAGTGGGCCTCAATCCACATACATAGGAGCTTGGGCTTTCATGTAAGTAAGGAAAAGGGGCTGAAAGGATGTTGGGATGTTTCGGGAGGCATAGAAGTCCCAAGATATGGGACATGGCTTTTCAGGAGAGTACGTGTGAATGAGGTGTGTGAGCGGAAAATCCAATGGGCATGCATGTCAAATGTGAAAGTATATGCTGAATAAGACATGAATAAGATACTAACCATTTAAAGAGAAAGATTATTAAGCCGAGTCCAGACCGGTCCACCGACGATAATAATGGCCAAGTGCCTTGTGCCGTGGAGACTATTCCACCGGCAAATAATGGTGGCCAGATGCATTCTGCCTTGGGTGTTTCTGGTGCACTGACTATAATAGTGAGGGATCCCAAGCTTAGTAAATCAAACCTAATGATAATAAGCCATGAAAAAAATACTAATTACTTATAGTAAAACACCATGAGAGTCAGGGTCAGACCGGTCCACCGACGACAATAGTGGTCAAGTGCCTTGTGCCCTAGAGACCGTTCCACCAGTGAATAGTAGTGGGTATGTGCATTCTGCCCTAGGTATTTTCTGGATACATGGTTATAATAGTGGGGTTTCCGTACTCGCATGGACTCAAATTGAAAATGGCGTGAAATGGGAATATTGACTAGAGATATGATGATTATGTTTAACTAGATTGATTCACTATTTGTATTATTTGTATTTATTGTAGGGAATTATCTACATGGTTACCTTACTCAGTACGTAGTGTGCTGATCTCCCATTTCATGGGTGCTGCTCATTCTCACCAGCGGTGACCCCTTCTGAGTTGGTGTAGGTAGAAGATGTTATGTTTGAAGCCTATGATGCATTCGATGCTTCAGGCGGGGCTGAGTGATAACCTATTGGACTTGGCATGGGGTCCAAGAGTGAGTGTTGTTCGAACTCATCTTTTTCAGTTTTTATCATATATTGTTGTTTGTACTGTTCTTTCCCCTTAGGGGCTTGATGCCGTATTAGTTTTCTATTCTGTAATGACTTTTTAATCGTGCACTCTGATTTTCTTTTAATTATAAATTATTCGTATCATTACAATTTTTTGTTCTCATTGGTTTAATGTCTTGTGAATTTTCTAGCCTTGTGGTTGACACAAAACTGACTAGGGGTTAAACTTGTGCCGATCACGACGATAGCATCCCTTATCTTACTGTATGGTTTTCGATTAAACAAAAAGTTTAAACTATAAAATTTGGGGTGGTTACACCTTGATAATCCAACTATAAAATATTCTTTAGTGGTTCTTAGCCCTTATTATCATTTATTCAGATTTAGTTGCTGCCTCAAACCGATTTGAGGGATCAATTTTGATAATTGAGGGAGATAATGACCTCACTCTTGTCTTCTTCTGCCTCTCTCCTTTGCACCTCTAGAAGCATGCTTCGATTTCATACTTTCCCTACTCAACTATGAGATACCTTCCCACACTGATCTTTTATTTTCCTTATTGTGTCTGATATTCTTTAGAGAAACTTGAACTATGTTCTCTATAAAATCACCATTTGAGCTTTAAGATAGAAGTCAACCTATTCTTAATGAATCTACGTATTCAGCTCAAACTTGAATGGTAAAATTAGGGTTTTTGATCTATTGCATAACTCCACTCAATCCTTAGCCAATTCGTTGGCTATAAATAACTATAATCACCTCTTCTTCTCACTTTTCTTTCAAACTCCAAGATATCTAAGCCCTCTAGTACTTGTGTTATTTAATCTCCACTTAGAGATTGCTTTCAAATTCCTTTTACTCTTGTGATTCTTTCTCTAACTTCATTTTGTTTTATTTTTAAGAAAGAAAGAGTTAAACTTAAAATGAAGTTGAGTCGTTTAAACTAAATCATTCTTTATTTCTCTTGGGTTCGGCAAGTCCATTTTTATTTCCTAACTTGAGTTTTGAGTTGTGAAAGTTATTCGATGATTTTTTAGTTCTAATTTGTTGTTTGTACAGGTTTTGGAATTTTAAATATTTCATTTTGAGTTTTTACTCTTTAGCGTAAAATTTTTCTAAGCAACAAGTAAGTCATTCTTACCTTTGAAATGTAGCCCGAATAAGCATGTGATGTGATGTATTATGTAAAATGTTAATTTTATATGTTTGCATGAGAGTTTGGATTCTAATTGATTCAAGTTGAATTAATTCTGAATCTTGAAAAAAGGTATGATTTTAGAGAAATTAGTGTTGATTTGCTCAAAAGTGAAGCATGATTTAGTTATGAGCTTATCAAATATTTGTACCTTTATATGACATGTTAAGGTTTAGATGTGGTAAGATTTTAGGTCATGATTCACATGAAAAAAATGTATGATATGTACTATTTAGGAGAAAAACAATCAACTGGTTAACCCAAACCGATTGACTAGTTAGTCCAAATTGATCGATCGATTAGTCTGTGGCGACCTTAGCTGCTCTCGGTCTAAGGTATTATTTTGATGCAATGTCTTTGGGGATCCCATGTAATCACACAATATGCCTCCTATAAACATTGACTACATACTAGAAACTCCACGTTGTCTTCATGGGTATGAACATTATTAACTTAGTTAGGTGATCCACAACAACCCAGATGGAATCAAAACTATTACGGGTCCTCAGAAGACCCATCACAAAGTCCATTAAAATATTATCCCACTTTCCTTCTAGAACTTCTAGCGGTTATACCAACTCTACTGGCCTCTTATGCTCAATTTTAACCTTCTGATATATCAAAAATTGGGTAAAAAACTCTGTTACCTCCTACTTCATACGGGCCACCAATATACTTTCTTCAAATATTTGTATAGCTTGTCCTCTCCAGGGTGGAAGGAATTAGGAGTATAATATGCTTCCTTGAGGATTTTCCTCTTATCTTCAGCACATCCCTAGGGTATACACCACCCACCACCATATCTGATAGTACCATCCTCGTGCAGTTGACACCATTTAGCTCTACCTTCTTTAATACCCTACTTGATCATTTTGAGCTTAACATACCAAGTTAATATATTGGATTTCCTTAATGATCAAAGGAGTGATGGTGAGTGTACTCATTCTTACCTCCAAACTACCAGTGGTGATAAGTTTGATCTCCATCTTCATGAACTCTCAACATAGATGATTTGACAATACAAGTGTGCTCAAGAAATGTGACATCTTCCGACTAAGTGCATCTTCCACCACATTGGTCTAACCCTTGTGGTGGGTCAATTCCAGGTCTTAACCATCCTTGATCAACTCTAAGCATTAGCTCCACCTCAAATTTAATTCCTACTTTGTGAAGATGTACTTAAGGCCTTTATGGTTGATGTAAAACTTACACCAAACCCCATATGGGTAATGCCTCCAAAATTTAAGATCAAACACTACTGTGACAAGCTCTAAGCCATGCATTGGGTAGTTCTACTTATGTTGCTTCAGTTGTCAAGAAGCATAAGCCACCACCTTCTCATGTTGCATACACACTCAACCTAACACATGCTTAGAAGTGTCGATGTATAATTTAAAACTGTTAGATACACTTGGCAAATTAAGCACTGGGTTGTAGTCAAATGCTTCTTCAACTCCTTAAAAGCTTTGCCAAACTTCTCATCCTATTCGAATTATGTAGCCTTCTTCAACAAATTAGTTAATGGATGAGATATCTTGGAGAATCCAACAACAAACCTACGGTAGTAACTAGCTAATCCCATAAAGTTATGCACCTCCTTGATAGAAGTTGGTGCTGGCCACTCAGAATCTACTCGAACCTTGGAAGTATCCACTACCACCCCATCCTTTAAAATTACATGTCCAAGGAAATCCCTTTGATCTAGCCAAAACTCACACTTTGAAAGCTTGGCATATAGATGGTGTAACCTTAACAATGCCAAGGTACACCTTAGATGTTATTCATGCTCTTTTTGATCACTAGAGTAGACGAGAATGTCATTGATGAACACTATGTTGAAATGATCTAAGAATGATCAGAAAAATTGTTTCATGAGAAACATGAATTCTACTGGCTCATTAGCGACTCTAAAAAGCATTACTGTACACTTATAATGGTCATATCTTATCCAAAATGAAGTTTTTGGGATGTCATACTCTACTATCCTCAATTGATGGTAGCTTGACCAAAGATCAACCTTGGAGAACACCTTTTCTCCTTTGAGTTGGTTGAATAGGTCATCAATCCTTATAAATGAATAATGGTTCCTCATCATAACCTAATTCAACCCTCAGTAATCAATGCACAATCTCAAGCTCCTATACTTTTTCTTTGTGAATAAGAATGGTGCTCCCCACGGTGACATATTTGGTTGGATGTAGCCTTATCCCAACAACTCCTCTAACTGGGCCTTGAGCTCTTTCATAAGTACCATATGGTATAGGGATTTAGATATTTGTTCCATATGTAGAAATACATCCACGATAAACTCGATATCTTGAATAGGTGACATTCCTAGAATTTCCTCAGGGAATACATCGTGATACTCACGAATCATTATGATTTTCTCTAATGGAATATCTACTACCTCAATATCTCAAACACTGCACAAGAAGAGTGGATATCCCTTATGAAAAAGGGTACTCATCATGAATGCCGACATGACCTTTACAGAAGGGTTGGGTTCACACTTTCGATACAAGACCTTAACACCCTTTGGTCCTCGTAGAACGACACATTTCTATGCATAGTCTATCAACACTATGCACATTCCCAACATGTTCATCCTAACAATTGCATTGAATTTATGCAGTTCAAGCTCCATGAGTTCTAAGGGAAACTCTACTCCCTCAATTATCAAGGTCACCCCTTTATAGAACCCAGAACATGCAATCTTATCCCCTAAAGGCAACATAATAGAAGTGAAAATACTACTAGAAGAAGACAAAGTAGCTCTAGCTATAAATGCAGATGACATAAAAGAATGTGATGCCTCTGAGTCAAACAATACAAATGTAGGAAAGGTAGAGGCAGTAAGCATAGTGATCACCACACCAACCTGATGCTCTACTTATGACCCACTAATCACGTTATGGCGCTCTCCTAAAAGAACTTCTATGGCACTAGGCGATCCCTGACCTTGCTAAAAAGTGTAAGGCTTCTAACCTTTGGGCTAACTAGATCGATTGCTAACACTATCCAATGACTAAAGAACCCTAAGAATTTTTGATTGTGGCTCTTGAATGGATTCGGTGCTCTAAGCTTAAGTTTAACCTCTTTGAACGCTACCACCTCTAACACGACACTCATAGGCTCTATGTATAACCATACCACACCAGTGGCAAGTTACCTTATTGCCTCCACAAACTACTCTTGGATGATTTGCTGCATAATGCTTATAATGGTAATACTTCTCCTCGATATGTCTCCCAGACTTACCTCCAACTCAGGGTGCTAACCCCATACACTTGTTATACTTAGGCACCATGCTACCTCTAGAATAAGACTCCTTCTTATCACCAAGACACTGATGACCCTCAACTTTCTCTTGCCCCCCAACTAGGCACTTTGGGCTTAGATGACTTGGGAAGCCTCGAAAGCCTGCTCGTACACTCCCACCATTTACGACGGAGTAACTCCCACTAATAGCTCTTGATATCTGTTTCTCAAGGTAATATTGAAATGGTGGACATGCATCGCCTCATTGGCCTCTACCTTAGGAGCAAACTGGAACAAGTCCATGGATCTCGTGTAGTACTCCTCTATCATCATGCCTTCCTACCGAAGGGCCATGAACTCATTGTACTTCTTCATACGGAGATGAGTGGGATAGAAATTGGAACAAAGTGCCTCAAGAAATGGTCCCCAATCTATAGGCTTTCCATTTCTACACAAGACACTCCTCCACCAGGCTTCTGCTCTCCCCCTCAAGTAATATACTGTCACGTCAACCCTATTGTCCAAAGGAAAATCACATGAGGTGAATGTCTTCTCCATATCCTTGATCCATCTTTCCATAATGTTAGGGTCTTCTTGACCCTCAGAGATCAATGTGCGAGGATGCTTGCCCCTCCTAAGCCAATCTTATGGAATTAGTGTGGGTACTGGTGCCGGTAGTGGTTGTAGTGCTTGGATCTAGCCTTCCATGTATACACCGATAATCTCCATGAATGCCTTCATACACTTGTAACGATAGTTAGTGGCCATTTATTCCCAAAGACTAAGATTAATAAGGATTGATCTATTACCGAGTACTAAAACTAGCACAACAAATTAGTAGAAAGGCTATCCATAACATATTCCCAACCCGCTCTCGCTCATAGAAATTCTGGGTTTGGAAAATCTTTACTTTCAACTAAATACTTAAATAGTTGAAAAATTGTTTAAAACAATCTATGTATCAACTCAAATAATTTAAAATAAGAAAATATTTTTAAGAAGGTTTGATACCAATCTTGTGTTATCTATGAAAGGGATTTAAGATGAAACACCTTTAAGAAAGAGCCTTGATGACAACCCATGGCATCAGCTTAAACAATTTAAGACTGGAAATGATTTTCAGAAAGCTTTGATACAAACTTATAACACCCCCATTTTTTACTACTAAAATATTTTGTTTTGAAAACTTTGCGAAAGCGAAAAAAATACTAAATAATTAAGAAAAATGGGGTGTTACAATTGTACCTAACATCAGATAGTCACGGGCCACCCATCTAATTCTAGATAAAAGACTGAGAAATAAACCAACCAAAACCAAAGTAGAGTGCGCCAAAAATATGTTATATAAATATCAAAATAAAGGCTTTTAAGAACAGGATATTGATGGTCTGTAAATATTCTGAAATATGGGTAAAAGCAAGCTAAAGTATAGGATTTTAAGTTATAGAAAAAAAAAAGTAGGGTATAGGCTTAAACATTTGTCCATCAAGGACTATATAAAAGTCTTTGGATGTCTATGCTCTCAAAACCCATGCCCAACATGAGGTTGGCCTACTACTGCCCATCCCTAAAAACCTGCACATGACCCTCTACTCATGGAAAAAAGTAGGTGACTGAGCAAATGATCACATTAGTACACTTCATACTGAATAAGCTAAGTTATCTCCTCAATGGGAGTCACAAGCACACAAGATTCCCATATATTATAGAGATCATACTAGCATAATTCATGCCTATTTCATATAAACATAATACATGCTCTATCATGGTCATATTATGCATAAAACTCATACCATAAATGACTCATTATGCTTAGCAACATAGCATAATAACATGGATGACAACATGCAATCTACTAAGCATATGTCTTGTAATATCCCAAAATCCTAATTTCCGAAATTATGGCCAAATAAGGAATTATTAGGAAAATTAATTATATAAATTCATTTATTAAAATGTAGAGAGTTAATTAAGGTAGATTAAGAGGAAAATAATAAATAATTTAATTGGAAGAAAATTTGGGTATTTTTCCTAATTAGCATGGAGGTTAAGGGAATTTATCTAAAATAGTCTAAAATAAGCAAAAAGGAATTTATTTAATATTTTATAAATATTAATATTCTAAATAACCCAAAAATACCCCAATTTCCCCATCTTATTTATTCTCTTATTTTCCCTTTTCTTCCTTTTTCTCCCTCCTCTTTCATTTTTTTCTTTCTCTCCACCCCCCGACTGGGCCGGCCTACGCAGCCCAGACCCCTCGCCTCCCCTCTCCCTACGCACGGCCCGAATTCCTCGCCTCTCCTTCCTTCTTCTCGCCCGCGGCTCAGCGAGCCCAGCCGCCCATGAAACCAAACGCTGCGTTTCGTCACTATAGTAGTCGAAACGTCGCGTCAAAATAAGAAAAAAAGGTGATCGTTGCCAGACCGACGAGGACGTTGCGTTTTTCCCAAAACATTCTGCAAAACGTCGCGTTTCATTAATGGAGGAAATAACCGCCGCCAAACCGGCCGGTTCCCCCTCCCTTTTCCTTTCCCCTGGGCCGCCGATCCACCCCCTTTCTCCCCCTTCTTCTTCCCCGTGCAGACGGCAGCAGCGACGCGTTCCTGCACTGTCGGCGCTGCCCCGACACCGACGAGCCTGCCTCTCTCTCTCTCTCCTATCATTTTCTTTCCCCATTTTGGCCCCAACCAGCATTGTCCTCCCTCCTGAGCAGCCTGCAACCCTTCTTTTTTTTTCTCTCCTGCAACCGCCTGCCGCCTACCGCCTGCCATGGCAGCTGCCACCTGCCGGCCAGCCTGGCGCTCACACCCCCTTGTCTTCTTTCCCTTGTCCTTGCCCGACCATCCTGCCTATAAATACCCCCATTGATCACCTGGATTCGGGATTTGGAACCCCGAAACCCTGGGTTTGCTCCCTCTCACCGCCGCCCCATTAGACGCGTCGACCGCAACCCTCCCCCAATGCCGCCGGTCGAGCGCCGCCCAAAACCCCACCTTGCACCACCCTCCACCTAACCGAGCCCTCCTCAGCCCTTGATTTACCTTGCACGAGCCACCCCAAGCCGTGCAAAATCGCCATCCCTAGCAGCCCCTTCCAGCCCGTCGCCGTCTTGCGCCACCTTCTGCCGCCTCCTCCGCCGCTACCAACCACCCTGCCACCTCCCAAAATAACCGGCAGGTCCTCCCCTACCTCCCCATACCATCCTTACCCCATACCTCCTTCTCCACCAACCTCCACCATCTCCCACCACCTTCTTCCACCTTCGGTCGTCGCGTCCACCACCGCGCGTCGCCGCCTTTCTCACGCCACCACCCTCATTCCACTCCCCTCTCCCTGATGTCTCCTCCCCCACACTTAACTTTCCTTTCCTTTCCCCCATCTAAACTCCACCTTAACCTTTCCCTCTCTTCTCCTCCTCCGCCGCCGCCACCGTCGTCGCCACGCACCGCCGCCGGACCACCGCCAACCCTAGGTGGTTCTCCACTCATCCAAACCCTAATACCCCTTTTATATAACTGCTACCATTTTCTACTAATATTAATACTAATATACTTATTATTATTATTATTATCATTATTATTATTACTTTTATTATTATTATTATTATTATTATTATTATTATTATTATTATTATTATTATTATTATTGTCATTATTACCATTATTATTGTCTCTATTATTAATGTCTTATTTTCTTACTAATACTAACATCCCTTTTGAACCCTAACTTTTATTATACTTAACTTTAATCTTAATTTTTATAATTGTTAGTATTAACATTATTAATAATATTACTATTATTACTTCTATTATCCTTACTACGGTTATTATTATTAATACTTAACCATACTGGGTTATTGTTATTGTTATTATTATTGCTAGGGTTATTATGGTTATTATTACTATTATTATCCTCATTATTAGTATTATTACTATTATCATTATCACCCTTAGGAATAGTTTACTTGTAATATTGTGACCTTATAATATTATTAATTCAAACATAACACCATTAATAGACTTGGCCTTAAAACGCTAGGGTTTCTATCACTAGACATTAGTGTCACTATTTTATTAATGCTAACACTATTTTCCTATAGCTAGCATAAATCCTATTACTACATTAGAACTAATGGGTTTAATAAAATAAGTGTAACAATAAGTATCATAAATAACTATATTTTGACTACTAATATTTAATATACTAACTCTAAGGTAAAAACCCTAGTTTTTGTATAATACCCTATTTAGTAATAAAAACCCTAATCCTAAACTAGAATAAGGGTTGATGGTACTTGCAAGGGAAACTAATACTTAGCATTTCCCCCTTTTTTTAGGTAATCCCGACCAAAGCCCTAAGGAGTTAGAGGAGCGTGCTCCAAGACCGGCGTCGCCTTAGGTAAGGACGAAGCTAATGGCCTTGTGCTATGTGTGACATAGATGTGTTGAATGTTGTGTATGCCATGCTATGCCATGTATTATATGATTTGTGGATAACTTGTCTTATGTGTAGCGCAGCTTGGAGATTGAGGTATGTTGTATGTTCTTCCGTGACATGAGCATGACATGTATATGTATGATGTTTATGATGTATTATGTTATGGCCCTCTAGGACATGCATGTTAGGATAAATGGCAATATGAGTTGGGAATATAAGGATGACCGGAAATAAATGGGAAGTGAGACCACTAAGGGGGATATGAGATTGACCTAAGTACCTCATGATCTATGAGAGAATATTTAAGTGGGAGGAATGTCCGAAATAAATGAGAGTTGGGAACCATGCATGGGAGTCTTAAAGTTTGTATGGTGGTGTTATGGTTTGGTGGTATTAATATTTGTATGGTGGTATTAGTGATTTCATGGTGGTATTAATGGCTTGTGGTGGCATTAATGTTTGTATGGTGGTATTAATGATTGCATTGTGGTATTAATGGCTTATGGTGGTATTAGGGTTTGCATAGTGGTGTTATGGTTTGTGTGGTGGCATTAATGTTTGTATGGTGGTATTAATGATTGCATGGTGGTATTAATGGCTTATGGTGGTATTAGGGTTTGCATGGTGGTGTTGTGGTTTGTGTGGTGGTATTAATGTTTGTAGGGTGGTACTAGGGTTTGCATGGTGGACTATGGGGTTGAGAGTGAGAACTCACTTATATAAAGGATGAGCGGGGGTTTCTAAATGAGAGAAGAGATTTTGGGGTGAAAGAGGGAGGTTACTTGTTGAAGAAGTAAAGTGCTAGGGTTTGGTGCGGCCAACTAGGGTTGGCGTGGTTAAATAGGGTTTTGAGTGGCCAACTAGGGTTTTGTCGGTCACACGTGAACTTGGGAGATAAAGTAACACATTTGGGGAATTTCCTAATAAAAGAATGAGGTGCGAGATAGGGAATAAAGTAACGTTTGGGTAAGTAAGAAAGAGTTGGGCCACATAGGTCCGATTAGGGTCTCCGAGGGGGAAACCTAGAGGGATGAGGACATGCGGAGTCGACATCATATGTATTGGGATGGCCTATATTCTTGGAGATTGTGCCTTACTATATGCCACTATGCCTAAGTCAACGGGGGATGGATGTCGGGTGTGAGAAGAGGTACGAGTCTCAAAATATGGGACGGGCCCTCTTGAGAGAACAGTAGTAGAACATCGATGACATGTATGTCAAGGGTGGAATGATGTCTAATAAAACACGGATAAGACACTAATCATGTAAAGTGAAAGATTGTTGAGCCGAGCCCAGACCGGTCCACCGGAAAATAATAGTGGCCAGGAGCCGGGGTGCCCTGGAGACCGGTCCACCGGCAAATAATAGTGGTTAGGAGCGTTCTGCCCTGAGTGTATACTTTCCGGTCCACCGGCTATAATAGTGGGGGATTTCGTGCTCGACAAACTAAAGTAAGTAAGTTAAACCATAAGAAATACACTAAGTACTTAAAGCGAAACACCATGTGATTCGGGGCCAGACCGGTCCACCGACAAATAATAGTGGCCAGGAGCATTTTGCCCTGGAGGCCGGTCTACCGGCAAATAATAGTGGTCAGGAGCGTTCTGCCCTGAGTGTATACTTTCCGGTCCACCGGCTATAATAGTGGGGTTCCCGCACTCACATGGACTACTAAAGAATATGTGTGGAATGAACATATTATTAACGAGGATAAAGAATAAGTCACCGGAAAGTATTCAGACCTTATCTTGCAGGTTATTGCATGTTGTCTATATGATTGTACTATGTGTGATGTGTGGTATGATTGTATGCTTGGCCTTAGCGCACCAGCGCCCTTACTCAGTATTGGACCCGTACTGATACTACCTTGATTGAATGGGTCCTGTGATGATCCACCAATGGTGGGGAGCAGACCTCCTATGCAGGTTTGATCAATTACTATTTTGGGGTGGAAGGCTTGACTTGAGTGAGTAGGCGATCTGGATACTAATCCTTTTTGGGGATTGTTTTGTTAGCTATATTTTGTATTACGTTTCCCGTTTTAAAAGAAAAAGTATTATGGGGTTGTAATCCTAAATCGTATTCAAACTTCTGTTTAACTTATATCTTATTAACAATTTATGCTAAATGTCGTCTTGTGTTTTATGATACTTCGTACTTATTGATGATCGGTTTTAGCCTTAGCACTTAGTACTGGAACGGTAGGAATGAACCGGTCTGGTACTAAGTGTGGCGGTAATACCCCCAAGTTTATGGTTTTAATTCTCTCGCTTCCGCTAAACCTTTTGATTTAAACGAAATTTTTCGGTAGTAAATTTGGGGGTGTTACATGTCTAGCTATCATTAAGGCTTCATTAATCCATGCACATAATTTCACCGTAGGTCATTTTTCTACTTTCCTAATCTATTAGGTCATTTATTTATAAGTTATTGTCTCTTTTACCGTTCTTTTTCTTTTATTTTTCTCTTTAGGCATCTTCTTATTCCAAATACATCTTTAAATTTTTTATCAAGTGATGAATTGCATATCACCCCATGGTCTCAATACCATGAAAGTATATCCAAACCAAAGGACATAAAGTCCAGGCTAAAGCCAAAAACTACCTAGATAACTAGACCCTTTAGTATTGATACTCCCTAGCACATCATCAATGTCTAGAGTAGGTAAGGCACCATGATATACTAGGATCCCATTAGAAGAAAAATCCTGAAGGAACCAATAAATGCCTAATGGCAGACTAACCCTCGATAGCTAATAAGGATCAGGTATCGAAAGCAGGACATTCACATAATTATTCCATCTTAACCATTACCATTCCCCAACCATTTGTGGGATTTCCATTAATGCTTACTTAAC
This sequence comes from Tamarix austromongolica, assembly GCA_039764185.1. Lineage (NCBI taxonomy): Eukaryota > Viridiplantae > Streptophyta > Magnoliopsida > Caryophyllales > Tamaricaceae > Tamarix > Tamarix austromongolica. Next base: position 99,993,099 of record CM077810.1, on the reverse strand, counting down.
ATTCACTAATCCCTTAGATTAATCCATTTCATACCAGTAATCCATATTACATTAGCCCCTTTAAATTCATAAAATACTTATTTGGGTTTTACTGTTTAGACCTTTATAATGCCCATTCAGTATGCCATGAATCATGATCGATTTAATCCATCCATTAGGTTGTACATACATGTCAACAAATGTATTTTACTTGTTAAATAGGCATATAGCAGTATTATACATAGTCTCAAAGCATATCCAAGCTAAAAGATCAAGATCATACAATTTGGCCAAACTAGTCAATAAGTTTAGCCTAACCAATTGATCAATTTTACCAACTAATTGATCAGTTTGGGTCAATCATTTGATCGGTTTAGCTGAACCTAGGGGTCTCTCAAACCATTCGATTGTTTTAGCTAAACTAGTCAAGTGTTTAGACACCTGTCGATTAATTTTGCCAAACCAGTCAATGGATTTAAGCAAAAAGCAAACCAAGGTCACCATAGATCTACTGGTCAATTGGTTTGGGCCAACCAATCAACTATTCTAAAGACCACTTGATCAATTTAGCCTAAAAAATTGATCATGTTGCCCCCAAACAACACAAAACATACATTTTTCATGTAAATCATCCTCAAAAAATCCTATAACATCCAAACCAAAACATATCATAACATCGTTTCAATACTTCATCAACTCATAAACCGAAACATGTTTCATAATTAATCAAATCAACACTAATTTTCTTAAAATCAGTTATTTTCTCAATATTCATAAACTAATCAACATGTATCAATCTAAAACCAAATTCTCATGCAACACACTATAATTAGGACTTTAAAGAATACACCACATAACATTATTAATTAGATCACATTTTATAAGTAATAATGACTTACTTGGTGCAAACAAAACTTTTTCACAAATATGAAAAACTCAACCTGGAAGATTTTCAACTTCCAAACCTCAAAAATATAAGTTCAATATTTATAAATCCAATGAAAATTTTCATAAATTAGAATTCGCATTAGGAGATTTTTTTACCAAACTTAATAGAAAAATAGAGAAAATTTGTGCTGAAAGAGAGACTCAACTTCCTCCTAAATCTAGCCCTCCCTTGATTAAAGATAAACAAAAAGGTGCTAGATAAAGGATCATAAAAGTGGAAGGAAACCACATTAATCTCAAAGTGGGGAGAAAAGAACACAAGGATAGAAATCTAGAATATTTTGGAGGATGAAAGAAAAATGAATGGAAGGGGTGATTAGTGTTATTTATAGCCAACGAATTGGTATAAGAACGAGTGAGGTTATGCACATACCAAAAAAAATCCTAATTTATATCATTTGAATTTGAGCTAAAAGGGAGGATTTCGTCAAATATAGGCTAGCCTCCCTTCTAGAGCTAAAATGGTGATTTCTAGAGAACGCAGATCCAATTTACCTAAAAAATATCAAATAAAAGAGAGGAAATGAATGATCGATGTGGGAATTGAATAAATGATTCCAAAAACATACAAAGGAGAGATGGGGAAGAAGCCAAAGTTGAGGTCATCCTCTCCCACAATTATCCAAATCAAACACTTGAATCAGTTGAGGTAGAAACTTGGGCCGAATTCATGATTAAAAAAGGTTAAAAATGTCTAAATGACATCTTGGAACTATATTACCAAGGTTACTGTAATCCCCCGAAATTTTAAAAAGCCTATAATTTAATAAATAACTTTTATTTGGGATAAATTAGCTTTTAAATATATTTAATTTAATTATTTTATGGATTTTTGAGTATATAAAATTGAATATAAATATTTAATAAATTAAAATAAATATTTTGTTATTTTATCATACTCTTTTTATTTAAATATTTTTCCAAACCAATATTCTTCCTAAAATTAACATTTTAAACCCATATATTTAATTATATTAAATTAAATTATTAAATGAATTTATTACCAAAAAATATTGTATTTTATTATTTTATAAATTAAATTATTTTATTTTATCCTATTTTCCCTTTTTTCCTTTTCTTTCTCCTTTTCTCCTTTCTTTCTTTTTCCTTTTTCTTCCTTCAGGCTACCATCCTCGGCCTGCCCTGTTTTCCTCTCCCCTGGGTTGCGGCCCATTTCTTTCCTTCCTTCCTTCCTTCCTTACCTTCCCCGCCCACGTTATCTGACCCATACGCCCCCTTTTCTTTTCTTCCTTCCTCCGTCGCGCGAGCTCGGCCTACCCCCTACCTTCCTTTCTTTCCTTCCTTTCTCCCCCGGCCAGCCCGACCCACTCCCCTCTTCCCTTCGCCCGGCTTGCACGCAACCTCCCCCTCCTTTCTTCCTTCTTCTTCCTTTCTTCAATGCTGCACCCGACCACCTTCACCATCTCCGGCCGCCCCACTTACAACTCTCCCCCTAATGCTCTCCCTATCTCTCTCTCTCGCCATTTTTCCTGCCCCATCTCGGCCCCACCATCTCTCTCTCCCCTCGCCCATGCCCTACCATGCCCCTCATTTCCCTTCCCTCTCCCTGCAACTCCCATACTCCTACCACCCTGCTGCTGCCCTACCGAGCCCCCTATCCCCTCCTTTTTTCTCCCTATTCTTTTTTGTCTTCCCTCCATGCCTCATCCTACCATTTTCAAGCATTCCATGCCCTTCCTCGAACTTCTTTCTCTCCTTTCTTCTCCTCCCATCTCCCTATGTTTTTGCTCCACAGCCCCGTTCCACCGTTGCCGCCATCACACCAGCTACCTGCACCACCCCTGCCACCCTCTACCTCACCCCTACACCATCACATCACCTCTCGAGCCACCTTGCAACCCCCTTCTTCCTCCCCTCTTCTTTTTCTCCCTTTTCGACAGCCACCCTGCACCTCCTCCTTCCGCCACCGTCCCGCCACCTCTTCCGCCACCTGAGCCACCAAACCACTCCCTGCAACCTCCTCTACCACCCCCACACCTCCTTTAGTCGAAAACACCCCTATATGCCTTCATTTTATCCCTCCCTTTTCCTTCCTTCTTAGCCCCATCCACCTCGGCAACCACTGTAACACCCCCAAATTTACTACCGAAAAATTTCATTTAATTTAAAGAGGTTTAGCAGAAGCAAATAGATAAAACTGTAAATTCGGGGGCATTACCGCCACACTTAGTACCAGATCGATTTACTCCTACCGACCCGATACTAAGTGCTAAGGCTAAATAAGAATAACACCAAAAATGAGCCATTAGTAAAGCATAAGTTCGAAGGAATCAGAGTGCGAAAGTCAAAAGTTACAATCCGATGTACAGTTTAAAAGGACCAAATGTCAGAGGAAATAATACAGCGGAATAAAACAAAATACGATAATACAGAGGAATAAGACAGAGGATGCTCTCCGGCCACGTCACTCTTGACCCCCAAGCTGGGTCCAGACTCGACCTTCAGCCCCGTAGGCATCAAAGACATCGCCCCCTACCTGCAAAACTCAGACGGTCTTCTGCTCATGGGAATGAGCAGCACCCATGAAACGGGTGATCAGTACGCTACGTACTGAGTAAGGTAACAGACGCACTAAGGCCCACATACACAGAGATACATGACGTAGCAGACATAGCTCGTAAATAATAAACAATAACACAAATGAACAATGCTGGTCACAAATCAGACAACTTTCTCATTATATCTCTGATAATTATAATCGATTCACATCATAGTCTTTATCGATCCATGTGAGTGCGGGAGCCCCACTATTATAGTCGGTGGAACGGTCGCGAGGGCCATGCCCTGCCACTATTATAGCCGGTGGAACGGTCGCGAGGGTAATATACCCTGCCACTATTATTTGCCGGTGGACCGGTCTGGCCCCGACTCACAAGGTATTCCACTGTAAATGTTAGTATCTTTCCATGTCTTATCACTTTTATATTTGGTTTGTTGAGCACGAAATCCCCCACTATTATAGTCGGTGGAACGGTCGCGAGGGCACATGCCCTGCCACTATTATAGCCGGTGGAACGGTCGCGAGGGTAAGATACCCTGCCACTATTATAGCCGGTGGACCGGTCTGGGTTCGGCTCAACATCTTTCTCTGTAAGTAATTAGTGTTTTAACATGTCTTATTCGAAAGAATATCACCCATGTCATGCATGGCTAGAGGGCCTCAACACATCACATCAAAACCGATGACATAGTCGTACTATCACATACAAATGAGGGCACACGCACACGACCTGATTCCAAGCCACGCCACACATGAAACAGTTAGAATAATGGCATTTAAGACCACGAAACATAAACCATATGGAACATCCATGGCACGTAGGACATATGCCACACATTCAACCTTAGCTATATCCCTACTCGGTTTAGGTTACCGAGCTATCTCCCGCGCTTATATTAGGCCACTAAACACCCTTTGTAACTCTCATACTTAACACATTTCTCGCATTGGAAACCCAAATCATGACCCTCAGACTCAAATCTCCCTCATACCTCACTCCTCCTCATTTATTCTTATTATTTTCTTTTTCTTTTTCCACCTTCTCAAATTAGGGTTTCTTTCCCAAACCCTAGGTACCCTTATATGACCCTACGTACTATTTTTCACCTCGAGCCTCCAGACTCCCAAATTGACCTTCCATTACTTTCCTCACGTCCCAAAGTAAATTTTCATACGTAAGGT